>CM031373.1:32295222-32973025 GCA_018208015.1 Medicago ruthenica | reverse complement strand
ATAGAGGTTCAATTCTGAAAAAATTTAAAATAGCGAACAAAATTTTATAGACTAAAAAATAAAATATTGATTGTTTTTCCCGACTAAATTCATTGAAGAAGTTAGTGAGCTTTTATATTTTTTCCTCTCTAAATTCCCGCCATTGGTTTTTTTAATCATTTATTATTCATGTAGATATAATATCAACTATATTTATTTCTTTTATCAATCATTCTTTTGTTAACTTTTAGCTTAGCTATTTGTGAACTATTAACTAGTTAACTATTTGAATATAAATGAATCGATTATTTTAATGAGTCAAAATCAATTATCCCATAAACTCAACATTAACAAGTTTGAGATTGGTTCTTCAAAAAAAAAAAAAAAACAAGTTTGAGATTGGACTTGCCTAAAAAAAGTTTGAGGCTGGACTCGATTTTTTTTCATTATTCAAACTATACCTTTAAACATTCGACTCAGGTTTTTCTTATAAAAAAAAAAAAAACCTTCGACTCGGTTTTATTCCATTATACATTGACGTTAGAAGAGGCGGTAGGTAAAATTCTAAGTTTAGTTCAACATAATTGCTTGTAAAACCTAGCATAATAAGTAAGAATTTCACCACCATCCATTTCAAGTAGTATTTGGCAATAAATTTCAACTACAATTTCACACGTTTCGTGAGTGAAAAGTTGTATTTGAAAGCTAAGAATGGTAAGATAAGAATCAAAACTCTGCATCCACTTTGATGAGTTTTTTCAACCACGCGTATAAAAAATGGAGGCTACCTAAATATATGGATATCATGTAGCAAAAGAAAGTCAAGAATATCAATACAAGCAATGTCGATGATGTTACCAAATGACTCGATCTAGTTGAATGAGAGAGTCTTGGGGGGTTTTTCTATATACGTTAGAATGAATAGACTATTACTTTTTATACTCTATTACTTTATACGCCCTATTTTTTTTTACAAAAATGCACATGGGATTTCGGATTATATAATCCGAACATAGTTTGAATGTGTTCGGATTATATAATCCAAAATATGTTTATACATAAACAGCAATCAGAATCTCTCCCATTTCAGTAGTTGTGAATTTCGCTTTTAAAAATAACAAAGAACAAAGTAAAAAAAATGATAAAACATGTCAAATAAAATAAATATAAATATATATATATTATATATATATATATATATATATATATATAAATACCACCAAAAAATTCTAAAAATCAAACAAAACTAATGCAAATTTTTTAAGATTTTTCTGAGAATATGAAAAATTAAAAAAAAAAGAGTCTAAACGATGAAATTTTTATTTGGAGGGCGGAGTCTCGTAAGAAGTCCCTTCTATGGGAGTCTTGTTTTGATTTTGATTTTTTTTCTGATTTTATGGGGAAGTTTCGAAACAATCTGATCAAGTAGCTCAAAATCCGGATTTTTTATTGAAAACAGCTAACAATGGTCTAAAATAGAAGGATGAGATTTAGGAAGATTAATATGGTCCTTAAACTGGCTATCCATTTTACAAACAGACTCAAAATTTATACTGATACAGTTCGGATTATATAATCTGAACTGTTTTTCCCTGAATAATGATGTTTAGGGGGTGTTCGGATTCTATAATAAAAAAAAACAAGGAATGTGCCCTATTTTTTGAGGTTTTCGGATTATAAAATCCGAATTGGTGAAAAACTCATTTTTCCACCCCATAACAAAGGAAAAACTCAATTCGTATAATCTGAAAATCACATGGGTATTTTCGTAAAAAAAATAGGGCGCGCGAAAAATGAATAGGGTGAGAGAAGTAATAGTCAAATGAATACGCTTCTTTTTATTAAAATTTAAGATGGCATGAGATCTTAGAATTTTACATGGTAAGGGCTCATCTTTTCCAAATGCTTCCAACTAATTTTTGTTGAGAGTTGCTCTTTAAGCACCGTCTAATTGCTCTAAAATCAACTTATCGTTGACTGAGCGGCATTCTCAACATTGTTTGCCACAAAACGGCAGTTAAGTGTCATTGACACTTTTTAGATTGGTCAATCATTTTTTAATCGGTTTAACCTGTCGGTAGGGCTATTTTTCGTCAGTTCAGGGTGCTTGAGAAGCTGACCAAGGGTGCCTAAAGAAGCAATTTTCATTTTGTTAGACTTTTCAGTTTACAGCACGCAGGCTTCTTTTTACTTTTTCTTTTCTTATTTTGTTCAAATCAATTGTATGAGAAAATTGTTTTTCTCACATACAACTTCTTAAAAACACATTGAACATTACGTAAAGTCCCCAGCTGCAGTTAACTCACCGTCATATTGAAATTACGTTAAATGCCCCAGCGGTAGTTCACTACCACACAATGATAGTTAACTGCTGGCCGGGTTTTTCCCAACAGTATTTAACTATCGTAAGAGACATTTGCATCATTCAATGTGTTTTTAAGAAATTTGTTTGTCAGAAAAGCAATTTTCATTGTATGAAGCATTTAAACGTATACTCTATTAAGGAAAAATATACTTTGGAACAAGGAACCCTAGTGTCATAACGCTATGAGCATTTAGAAAAAACTTTGGAACTTATTTGGCTATTTTTTTTTGAAGGATTATTTGGGTATAATCGATGATATTCATATTTGTGTAAATGTAATAAGAAAGTTGTTTTTTCCACTTCATGGAAAGCTAAGAAACACCAGTATTTTACGATTTTAACCCCATCGACAGGTAACTGCCGATGGGAAGGAAACCAGCGGCAGTTAGCTGCCGTTGCCATGTTTTGCCTATATTTTCTAAAACTTCACATTTTTTCATCTTAAGGTGAACAAAAACGATAAAATGAGTGAACAAAAATGATAAAATGATATGCGATTAAAGTGAAAATGCTAAAAAAAAGACAACTAATTTTTTAACTTAAAACTGTTTTTAATTTTTTTAAAAACAGATTTAATTTATAAACAAAACTAATTCTAACATAGTTTTAATTGTTTTTAAAAACTGATTTTAAAAGATCAGTTTTTTAAATACAGATTTAATTTTAAAAAAAAACTAATTCTAACAATTTAAAGAAAAACTTATTTTAAAAAAATCAGTTTTATAAATTGTTAGAATTAGTTTGTTAAAATTAAATATGTTTTTAAAAAAATTAAAAACAATTTTTAAGTTAAAAAATTAGCTGTCTTTTTTTTTAGCATTTTCACTTTAATTGCATGTCATTTTATCGTTTTTGTTCACTCATTTTATTGTTTTTGTTCACATTAAGATGAAAAAATGTGAAGTTTTAGAAAATATAGGCAAAACATGACAACGGCAGCTAACTGCCGCTGTTTTCCTTCCCATCGGCAGTTAACTGCCGCCAGATCCCATCGGTAGTTAACTGCCGCCGCATCCTTCCCATCGGCAGTTAACTGCCGATGGGATTAAAAACGTAAAATACTGGTGTTTCTTAGCTTTCCATGAAGTGGGAAAAGCAACTTTCATGTAATAAACTCTCTGGATAGCTTACCAAAATATTAATTTATGTGGACCTTAACTTTCGTTTTGATTTTAATTTTTATTCGACCCAAAGCTTTTTGGGTAAATTACACTTTTGGTCCTTTAAATATTTTTCAGGTTTCATATTGGTCCCCTAATTAATAAAAGTAACGTTTTGGTCCCTTAAATCCTTCTCTGTTAGTCACTTTGATCCCTTCCGTTAGTTTGTGTTAAAAAATGTTCAATTTTGGTACCTTAAATATTTTTCAGGTTTCACTTTTGGTCCCTTAAATATTTTTCAGGTTTCATATTGGTCCCCTAATAGAGGACCAATATGAAACCTGAAAAATATTTAAGGGACCAAAAGTGAATGTTTTTTAATACAAACTAACGGAAGGGACCAAAGTGACTAACAGAGAATGATTTAAGGGACCAAAACGTTACTTTTATTAATTAGGGGATCAATATGAAACCTGAAAAATATTTAAGGGACCAAAAGTGTAATTTACCCAAGCTTTTTCTTATGATGAAAAAATTGAGATTGGTAACACACCACAAAAGGTCAAGAAAAACCACTATCTCCTTGAAGATCTACGTACTTTGAAAAACAAATTTTAATGTATTAACAAGTGCAACTTATTCTGTTATTTTTTTCATTCTTTGCTATACTCAATTGGGCACAATTTTTCATTCTTTACTATATACTCAATTGGGTGCAAATAACTTTCGAATCCTTGTAACATACATCAAGGGTGTAAAAAAATCTTGCACGTTGGAATTCTACAATGAGAAAAAATATTTTTTGTCCCCTTTGTTTTGGTTTTAGACTATAATATTTGTCTACATTAAAACTAATTCATGGTGGTTACTGTAGACTTTAGCACCCATTAAAGCACGAATACAGTACAGCTAAATAGCTTACTTTTACCAAAAAAACAGTGGGTAAATGTGAATAAAATTTGCTACATTTTCAAATCTGGATTCATGACCTACTCCTACAACAATTTTCAAACATGTATCGAGTATCTGAGTCACTTATGATCAAGTCAAATGGCAAATCTAAATGGCTGTAACACATTTTGTGACCTGTTCGTGAATTTTGTAATGGCTACAAATAGCATCGTCGAATTAGTTTTAGTTCCAGTATAGGGAAAACAACAATAAGAAGCAAAAACAAATTTTCTATGTTTCAACTATGAAACCAGAGAAGTTTTTTAGAGACTCGGCTGAAAAATATGAAAATTAATCTTGCACAGCAGACTCAACCTCAAGTACAATCATACTCATTCCTTCTATACAAGATTTACACAAAATCTTTTTACTAAGGCAGCCCCAAGTGATTCAGCGCACCAAAACACTCATCCATGCAGAGGCAGTAACATATGGCCAATTATGGGCCAGCAGCACACTGAACTATTTTCTAAAACTCGGCTAAAAGCTGTCCGTCACCATGTTTGTTCGTCATCCCAACTAGACACCAAAGTCGAATATATGGGAGTCCATATAATCTAACATTGAAGTTTTCAAATCAGAGATGACACAAGAGGTTGATGATATTTCAAATGATTTCACACTCAAATTATTTGAGGCGTAAAAGAAAAGAAATGCTAGCTAACTATACCAACAGATGGTCAGATTGTAAAACTGACCCCTAATTACCATGTACGTAGCTCAGATGGTGAATTAAGGGACACCAGAGGAGTTTTTAGGAGGTATAGGGTTCAAATCCTAGAAACTAACATAGCCACTAACTTATTAACATTTGTCTATCCAAAAATAATCTAATTAATTTAAGATATATTTGAAAGGAATCTTATCAACCAAGTCTTCTTATATGTCGGCGCCATGTTCGCATGAGGGGTTTTTATTGCTTATGTTTCACAAACATGTTGCAAAAGCAGGGACTCCCGAAAAGGGGCAATCGAAGAGGGCAATAAGAAACTTAAGGGTTTCATGAATGTACTTATACAAAATGGAGGGTGGATACCTTGTGGAGAAGAGTATGGGGTTGATAACGCACATGACCAATCACACACCCTATTCAGCTGTTCAAGGTTTTAAGTTGCAGGAGCAATGGTGAATGATTTGAAGAGAAAGATAATCTCACATGGCTCTCATGCAAACCAGCCACACATGCCAACATAACATAAATCATGGGACTTGGCAGTGATGATGTGGCAAACAACACATTATCACTTAACAGATGTTGTTTAACATTAGGAATTGGAACTATTCATGGTAGAAATAATAATGAGCATAAAACAAAGAAAAAAGTGAAAACTAATATACTTAAGAGACTGACTGAACATGAGTATGCTTTTGGAAAATTGGGGTACTTGAGATGTAGAATGGTTGTTTTATGCAAATAAATATTTACCACACTTCTATTGCCGCACATGATAAAATACTTTGGTCTCGACAACTAACCAAAAAATATAGAAAAAATAATAATGCAATAAAATATATCAAAGATTAACTTGCTATGTTTCATAAGTCTGTGGGCTAAATAATAGAACCTGAACACAAATGGTCAAGAAAATTGAAATGTGAAGTTAGAAGATCTAACTTACAATGGCGATATTTCTAAGAGGAGAATTGGCATGTACAGTTAGAATGCAAGGGGAAACCAACTCTAGTTTTCCAGTTCACTCCGTATCCAATCCTGCGAACACACCAAAGCTTGGACAGTGGGCGGATTAAGAGAGCTCCAATCACGATCAAGGACTCTTCCACTGTAGTTAAATGCCAACTCTGGTGCAACCTTTGACATTGGGATTCCTAAAACATTTCGGGCCATCATGGATAAGACGGGATACCTTGGAGTGTGAACTTTCCACCAATTTAATATGTTGAAATCAACATTTCGCGGAAAAAGAGGTTCTTCCAAATACTTATCTAAATCTGATTTTGCACCTTCACCTTGAGAAGTTTCATGGAGGAATTTGTCAAACCCCATCAGTCTGTCCCTGGAGTCCTTTACAGACCATGGCAAGGAAAGAGAACTGCTACCATTTTCAACTTGCCAGGCCAATCCTTGGTCATGAGAAGCTAATGGTGATCCTATAGAATGTTCATTGTAAAGAGCCTTCACGCCCTCGAAGACCTCTTCAATGCGACTTACGGACATGCTACCGTAGATTTGTGGATAATAATAGTCAACCAACTTCATCTTGAATCTAGGGTCTAACATAGCAGCAGCTGCCAACCCTAAGCTACATTTGTCCCAATACTCGTCAAACTTGCTTCTCAACTGAACCACCAAAGAACTGATGCACGGATCTGAATTCTTGCCCCACTCAATAAAATGCAACTTAACATCACAGAGCTCGGGGAAATATATATTTGCAGTTGGATATTTGCTCCTAGTGAAAATATTTATAACCTCGACAAAAAGCTTTAAGTAGCTGGTAACTATGGTGAGTCTCTCCCACTCTACTTCAGATAAAGAGATATTATAGGCAATATCATTTTCTTGCAGAAGAATTAAAACATCCTTGAATTCTAAAGCAGCTTCAAGCATTGAATATGTAGAATTCCATTGCATTGGATTGTCTAGAAATAAGCACTTTTGACTAATGATCCCAACTTCTTTAGCCATCTCGTTGAACTTTGCCAGTACGGTTTGTGAACTTTTAATATATCGAGTAGTTTCACGAATCTTATGGACTATTTCACTGACAGCTCCCAAAGCAAGCTGAGACATGACATTAAGAACATTGGCAACACAGCGTATATCAAATAATTGACCATTACAATATAGAAACCTGTTTTGCATAAGTCTCTCGCCAATTCTTGTGGCAATGTTATCACAGGTAGAACAACCGTCCAAAATCATGGAGAACAATTTACGGTCAATATCCCAATCCATCAGACAAGACATGACAGCTTCTGAAAGTATGTCTCCAGTATGCGAAGGATCAATCCTTATAAAATTTAATATCCTCCTTCTTAACTCCCATGATTCATCTATGTAATTTGATGTCAAACACAAGTACTCAGCATCACCAGCTGCAGTCCACACATCAGCACTGACACTAATTTTTCCGGGCAATTTATCCAACATCTCATTCATCTTTTTCCTCTCTTTATCATAAATCTCAATACAATCAGCCTCAACCCGATTCAGTGTTACAAGCTCAAACAAGGGCTGCAGGTTTTTCACAAAAGCTCTGAAACCAACATGTTCAACCATAGCCAAGGGATATCCATGTAGAATAATCATGCGGGCAAGATCAAATCGACTCCGTCTTTGATCAAAGTTACTACTTCCAGTGTTGACGGATTCATCTTTTAACTGCGCCTGCTCAAATTTGATATTCACAAGACTAACTGTATCATCTTTGTTTGGATCTTGATCCAAACTGAAATTTGTAATTGCAAGAGACCCTTCCTTTCTCTTTTCTCTTGCTGTGATGTATTGTGCTAGACCATGGTTAGACCTTCTCTGACACCTGATTAAATGGTTCCTTAGATGAGATGTTCCACTCGTGCTTGATCCACTCAGTTTCTTTTTACAATGCCTACAAACCGCCACACATGTGTCACCTTTTTTAATCCTATCAAAATCATTCCACACAACTGATTTCAACCTACTAGATTTGACAATCACAGCATCAGACATGTCCATCGCATGAACCTAGAACAAAAGCATGCCCATTAGTTTCAATTCATGCATTTTTATTCAAAGAAACAGAATTACAAAGAACAAAACTGTTTGTGCATGTGTGTATGCATGTGTTTTTAAGCAAACAAAACTGCAAGGAGATTTAAAATAAAAATATTTAAAAAGCAGAAAAACAATGTCCCCGTAAATTAATAGATAAAAAGGGAAAACCCCACTAAGGAAGTTTGTTTAAGATCTGCTTACGCAAAACAACACATCAGCTTCTACAATAGATTGACCATATTACCAAACCTTCTCCAATATTCAGTAGTATACACTTTATTATATACTACAATATAGTAATAACAATAGTTTATTGATTGCTGTTTCAAACAGAGCACACTTAAATTATTATTTTTTTATATTATAGGCTCTAATAGTTTTTTCGTCATTAGTACACAACAACAGTTTTTTTTAACAGCACACAATAAATATAGCATATACATGTGCATATTAATTAAACATGTGTGGACTGATTCAGTGACGCACTCATGCCTCCAGCCTAATTTGAGGGGGTTAGAATCACAATTCCTAACTGTTACCACTTTGAAGCCGGGGACAAAACTGAAACCTGTGAATTCCTTGTTCAAAAGAATTAAGAACAGTTCAAGGCATTAAAACTTCTTGTTGACACCATTATCCAAGTTAACTGGCTGTTTTAGTTAACCTTTCACCAGTTTCTACTGCATCTGGATATTAGGGAAAGACAAGACTGATAAACCAACTGGTTTACCAGCTGCAGAACTGGTCTAGTTTAAAAACTATGATTCATATTCATAATCATATACAGTTAAATATACATTGAGTAGGACTAACAAAAAATGACTATTATAATAATAGATGGCCAAAGTAACAATTGCTACAGGAGTAAAAGCTCTGAAGAGAATCAAAACTCAAGAAGTGAACCAAAACACTTTTTATAGGCTTTTAACGATATAAATCAGAAATTATAGGCTTTTAAAATATTGATCCTGCATTCCTGCCTCCAACCTTTAAAGTGTGTCTTAACACCTAAAGCTTATCACTCAAAAACATTCTGGTATAGTGTACTATTATTATTCAGTAGCTAACAGTTCCCATGCAGTCAGAGCTAAGCACTGAGAAATCGAACCAATCACAACAAAAAAAATTATTTGTATTCAGATCACAGATAAAAAAAGTCAGGTTTCTCTCTTAATGACTTACTGACAGAATGTAGTGACTATCTCTTAATAGAAATTGATTCTTTTAACTGTAAGAAAGTCCAATCTAAAACACCAACAGAAAAATCTAAACAATATATAAGAGATAGCTTGAGACTAGGTGTTGACAAAAGGATTTGTTAATCTCTAGTAAGTGAATTCCGAAATCACACAGGACATAACAGGCTAATTCAGGTGGTAAACAAATGTCTAAAAATCCTTTGCAAAACGAAAGTCTAAAAAAAAAAAAAAAAACTGGGGACACAGTATCTTAGGCGCAAAGGGATAAAAATCTAGGATTTGCACTAGAAGCACTCTATTGGCCCAATCATGTGAGCATGAGCTCAATCTTCCCATAAGTTGTTTACAGGTTCAAAACACAGGGACCTGGGCAATGTGGGATTTGTCGCCTTAAATCTTTTGAAACAACTTGAAAATACCCAACAATTATCATCCAACCCAATTAAATTTCAACATTAATCTATCAACCCATGGATACGAAAGAGCATATTCGCTGAAATGATTCTTCATCATAAGATGAAGTTGCCATAAAGTTACAGCAATATAATCGTGCAGGAAATAACTAAGCATGACAACCCAAATTTTATATTCACAGAGTGCATGAAACATTTGTAAGTCACTCAAAGTACTAAAGCTACATATAATATGATTCACATCGGGGCATAACAGAATTTCAAAAGAATATTATAAATAAATGCTTTCAAACTAACAATAAGCATAGTCATTGGCAAATTGCAAAGGTACCCAAAATAAGTCTTGCCTTCCCATAAATCATAGATGTTCGAAAATAAGCTCAAGGAGAAGTCTGTTCTCAATGTTTAAAAACAAAATCTAGCAAAAAAACACTAGTCGCTTTTTCTGACAGAAACAACAGACAATAGCCATTGCGATTGCTCTTTTCACTTTTGAAATTGCTCTTTTTTCCAACTGTCACTGGTCCAGCGGCAGTTAACTGCCGCTGCGGCTGGGCACTTTTAAAGTCGGTTGAACCAATTTAAAAAGTGACCAGCAGCAGTTAACTGCCGTTGGGCCGGCGGTAGTTGGGAAAACGACCAATTTCAAAAGTGAAAAGAGCAATTTTCCTAGTCATTGGTTAGACAATAAATATTACAAAAATGTTTTAAATATGCATAAACTAAGAATTCTGAACCACTAACAACAGCAGACACACAATGATACAGACATGTCGACACCGGTAAAAAAAATAAATAAATACATCGAACGTAATCACATGTGTTGGTGTCCGAGACTAGACCAGACACCCCTTCCATCAGTAATGTAGGTGCTACAGACTGCCAAAATAGATATATTTTTTACAAATTTTAAAAATTTCAATAAAAAAAATTTAAACATCTTCACTAATCAGTAATTTTTTATCTTAGTAGCCCGCATAATATTCATCACAAAAATACCAATTTTTCCCAATCCAAGGTCTCATTATTCAATAAAAATCAAACACATAACAACAAGCAACCATTCAATCCAAATTACAAACACAAATCAAAACAACACTATTCAAACAAAAAAAACTGAACCCCCCCCAAAAAAAACAAATTTGATTTTACGACTACGAATAATTCTATTTTAATTTGAAAAAAACGTATGATTTTGACGCAGGTTTTGAAGACCCAATAACAAATTGATTCTACGACTACGAATAATTGTATTTTAATTTGAAAAAATTAAAATTACAAATAAAAAATATATTTTTCCTATCGAAAAACGTAAAATTGCAAAACGAAATCAACAACGGAGAATAAGAGAAAAGAAGCATCGTACCGTGTAGCAGAATTGCTCGCTTTCAGCGATGCGATTGTGAAGGGAGAAAAAAACGAAGATTCGGTTTCTGTGAAAACCCTAATTTGATGGGATATGAAGAAGAGGAAGAAAGAAGAAGAAAATCGAAGAGAAATCTCAGGCACAGTAAATGTTAAAACGCACCGTTTGAGTTAGGGACGAGTATATAACACGTTTCTTTTTCTTTTTTCCTTAATTGCATTTTTCTTGGAGTGGTTTAATTGCACTTTGATCATTCTATTTTTTTTCCTTCTAAGGGATCATTCTATTTTATTAATTTTAGGAATAAGTTTGATTTTAAATGGGGTTTTGTAGTTCAAATTATTTGAGTTGAGGGACAAGGAGTTTTGGTTTTGAGTTTAAATTTAAAGGAAGTAGAAAAAAAGTAATCTAACAACTAACCAATAATATTTGTCATTTAAAACAAAAGTTCGATTTTAAAAAAGATAAAACTTACATACAGTATCATGTGTAGTGTTTTTATTGTTCCCAAGTAAATATAGACACGTGTACACATGGTACTGTATGTAAGTTGTGTCCTTTAAAAAATGGGTCTTGTCAACTAACATACTTTTGGGCGTCGTTGACGTATTCTTTTTTAAAGGAACAAACTTATAGCATTTTATTAGATATCAAATCAGTGATACATGATGGTACATTAATAAAGGTATTGGAGCTAGCTCGAGATGTGGCTATTGTTGATAAAACATGAGCGACATCATTCGCTTGCCTCCGTTCATGTATTTGACTTTTTGAAAACCCACTTGTATCGTATGGGATTAACTTCTTTGGGTGCTTCCATCAGTATCCAAACTTGATTTGTGTACATGGAATCCATTTCAGTTTTCATGGCTTCGAGCCACTCCTCAAACTCAGGTCCAGTGATGGTCTCTTGTTATGTTACAAGTTCATCTTGATCCATGTGCAATATGCCACCTTGTTCTGTTTTGAGAAAGTCATATCTCTCAGGTTCTTGACACATCTTGTTCAACCTATGTGGTTTTTGTGTAACTGGAGTAGAATCTTCTATCACAACAGTTTGTATATCCTGCTCTTGTTCATCCATTGGTATGTGACTACTTTATGGATCTTGAACTTCTTGAAGATCTACTTTCCTCCCATTTATTCCATTGGAAACAAATTTCATTAGATACACATATTCGAATCTACTGAAATCATCAATGAATGTAATGAAGTATTGAAAACCTCATCTAGCAAATGTGTTTAGTGGTCCACATACATCAGTATGTATGAGACCCAAAAGATCACTAGCCCTTTCACCTTGTCCTATGAATGTGGTCTTTGTCATTTTTCCCAATAAACAAGTTCGATATGTCTCAAATGATTCAAAATAAAAATAGTTCAAAATTCCAATTTTATGGAGTTTGGAAATGCGGTTCTCATTTTTATGGCTTAAGAGACAATGTCAAAGGTAAGTTTTTTTTTTTGAAAGAAATGTCAAAGGTAAGTTGGATTCTACCAATTTGGTTTTATACTCTTAGCAATAATGTTAGAGATTGACATGTCAAGATCAATGATGTAAAGTCCATTTCTCATGATCTCATTAGCATTGAGAATATTAACCAAATAAGTATGATAACATCTATCTTTTTATTATATACGAAAAACCAAATTTGTCCAAACAAGAAACATAAATAATGTTCCTGCTAATTGCAGGCACAAAAACAATTACAAGGCACAAAAACAATTACAAGTTTGCTTAAAGTATTTTATCGATGTTTAAGAAACACATTGCATTTAAGAAACTCGGTAGTACATAATACAAATAAATGGTTTAATGATGCTTTCAATCATGCTTTAGTGTGTTAAACATGGAAAATTGTCTCCACACAACACATTATTATACACATATATATATACACACACATATCACAAATCATATATAGTTGGTAGAAATCAAGTATTAACTTGAATAACATTGAAGATATAATACTTTTAGTTTTTATAACTTTTACTTGCTGATCTCATACTAATTTCCTTTTCTCCGAAAGAGAATCTCCAAATTTTGATGGAACGTTAAAGGTACTCATATATATATATATATATATATATATATATATATATATATATATATATATATATATATATTCCTTAAATTCAAGGAAGGTTACTTCAATATCCTCCAATAACATTGAAGTAGGGAGATCAATGCACAACAAAATTGATTCTTTCAATCCTCCAATATCCATTCACTAATAAGTCAAGCATAACAATAGATTTTACCTTAACAAAGTCAATTAATATATAAGTCATTGTAAGTTTTCAATATCTTCAAATTACATAATAAATCTACAATTTGATTAAAATATATTTAGGTACTTTGAAAACAAGCAAGTCTAAAAATATCAAAATGAAATAAACAATCTTGTGCCACTAAAAGGACTGTGATGATATGCTCTCATGAAACTTTACTTCCTACCTCTGCAACCTTCACAAAATATAAAAATCATTATGTTATCACTAATCAATGTATTAACAAGATACAATCTCCATATTACGATCACGATTTACATCAGAGTAGAAATCAACATACATAGGAATCACACAACACAAATTTTGGAAGTAATAAACTAATATTACTAAAACTTTCAATGATTTACAGACTATATTTAATCCTTATTTTTGAAAGAAAAAATGTATAAAAAAATGAAGACGCTACAATCTGATAGATTTTAAACAAAGTTACAATAAAACAGAATTAAAAAAAATCTATCATAAAGAAATTATTTTCTATTAAAAGTTGACTTAACCTCAATAGTATTAATTAAACAATAAAGTGCTATGGAAAAAATTTCACCAAAGTTAGAATTCAATATAGAATTCAAACAAATTTCTATCATCATGATATTCTTCTTGAACACCTTTAGTAGAATGTCAAGTTAACAAAATCGATCAGTTGTCGAAATCCATGAATCACAAATAACACAAACAAGTTCTCCATCAATATTTTTATACTTCAAATCATTCAAAATAGTAACAACACAAGTAGTGTCAAACAAAAGTTTAAGAGTTTGTGCCACAAATATCAAATCATCCCACCCTTTCTTCTCCTAGTTATACTAAACACAATGGTTTTGCAAAAGCAACATCACCACATAAAGGGTAAGAAAATATGAACATTCCAAGAACACCTTCATGCTTTAAATGAATATCAAGAAACAAAGCAATATGAGTCACACCACGAACAAAAAAATAAAATAAAAATTAGAAGAACAATATCATTTCAGTCTTATATAATATAAGAATTATTTGATACTTTAATACAACAATAAAAAATTGGCTTAAATGCAGTTTTAGCCCCCAAACTATCACGAACTTGCGATTTTAGCCCTCTATAAAAAACAATAACAAATTAGCCCCCTATATTTAGCCCCTTTTGCAGTTTTGGCCCCCCAGACCAATTTTGACCAATTCAACGCTGACGTGACCAATGGAGAATCAACACGTGGCACCTCACTTAAGTGATGTGGGTGCCACGTCAGCGTTGAATTGGTCAAAATTGGCTTGGGGGGCCAAAACTGCAAAAGAGGCTAAACATAGGGGGCTGGTTTGTTATTGTTTTTTATAGAGGGCTAAAATCGCAAGTTCGTGATAGTTAGGGGGCTAAAACTGCATTTAAGCCTAAAAATTAGTAGAACAATATGAACGAGCACTAAAATTTAAATATTCATTCATGACAAGATATAACAATTACTTACTTTATAAGTTCATGGCCAACAAAATCAAGTCAAGATAAGCATATATGACTATTCTCTTGATTCTGCAAAAATTGAACAATTTTGCTAAGTATAATTGTCAAAAGAAACTTCAGAAAAACACGACATTTAAGGAAATAAGTACAAGACATTTAAACACCATATGAATAAGCATGCTCAAAATACAATAATATGTCAACATATAATCATCTACATAATTCCATTAAATATAGATATAAGAATTGTATCTTGACAATTGAATATGCTAGATGAGTATGTAGGCACCTAGAATAAAATTGATGGAAAAGGGGAGTATAACCCAAAATATGAAGGATCCAAATGACGAGAGAGAAAATATCAATAACATAACAGTTACGAAGAATACTTTTCTTAATGCACATAGTACTCATGATGGCAAACCTATGATGGTTGATCTTCATCCCCAAAGCTCTTATTGTCATGCTAATGTTATGGAAAATCTTCTCATTTTGAGTCATCCACATGTAATACACACTTAAATGCACTAGAGAACTAATATTTTCCAATAAATAATTTTGATTATATTCTATAACAATCTCACTTTCACTCTTTATGTTTGTTGAAAGACATAAATAAGTTCCTAGACAAATGAGTTACAATAAAATCTATATAAAGTGAGGAGTGTAGTACAAAATTATCTACATTTTTTTGACAAAGACATGTACACAAACTGTAACAAATTAATAATATGGGTTAATTTATATCTAGTTCCTATAAAATTAAGATATCTTAAGTTTAGCGTGAACGTTAATTTTGTTTAATTTTAGTCCCATTATTTATTAAATTTTACAAGTCAAAGTAAATACTTTGTGTCCATGCGATTAGTCCTTATAATAAAGAAAATAAGATCTATAATTAAACCAAAATTTTGTAGAGGTATTACCACCGGAGACGACGGCTGTTTCTTATCATCCTTCTTCCCATTGAAAATCTCCTCAATTGTGCGGCGCCTCAATTTTGACCTAGTCAACGATTTCTCTCCCAATGTCGATGCAGTATCGGCATCTCGAACACGCTTATTCAATTTCTCCGATTTTCTCTTTTCATTGTGTTCAGGAGTCTCACTCTCCTGTATCGGAATGGCCATGGGAGGCAACATCAATTGGATATTCTCATGAGTGAGCTCCTTCTCGAAATTGAATGGCCAACATTCAAAAGCATTGATGGTCCTCATCTTAGAAGTGTAGTCCCTGGAGCAAAGAATTAACACCACAGATAGCGATAGAGTTTGTTACATTGCACTCACTTTCATAAGACAGAGAACAGATTGAAAATAAAAAAATTAAAATAAAAAACTAAAATATTTATTGATTATAGATTAATTGATACCTTATGGAGAATGACATGATGGTTGATGCCCAGAGATAACAATTACCGAAGAAATTAAGGATGATGAAGAAAAAGTGATGTGACAGAGGAACACACAGATTGTGATTTTGTATTGTATTGAGAGAATAAGTAATAGGGATCTTTTTTTTTGTTTTATTTAGAGGAATGTATATAAAAACTAAGGACAATAATAATTTTTTATTTTCTATTCCCGCTCATCGGAAAAGACGCCAGAGAGTGCTTAGCTATATAGCATCGACATATATGATAGAAGGCGTGTTTGATGTTTGACACTTGTCGGTGTCCACATTAAATCAATTTTCTCAAATCATCACCAATATCGATGCCAATGTCTGGTTATTTGGTTTTTAGTGCTTTACATATAAAATATGAGTTTAATTTTCATAAGAAAGGTATTATACCTACAATAACTAGTTATGAGTATCATTTTAAAAGTTTATAATTAAAGTTAAATAATTTTAATTATTTAATATTTATAATTGATAAAAAAGGGTAGAAATTTTTTTATATGAATAGTCTAATAAAATCAATCCTCCATACTAATATATAAAGAGAGTACTTATAGTTTTGACGTAATAATTTTTCTTTCAATTATACCCTTCATTTAAAATATTGTATTTATAAGTGTATGTTTTTTATTGTATTATATAAATTTTTAATCAAAAACTTAGTTAAATGCATTTGCAATATGAACATTTTCATCCCAATACGAACAATATCAGTTAACTATTTATTTCTATCTTTTTTTTTAAGAAGAAGATGAATTGGCTCACCTAAATTAGCATCGGAGAGAGTCGAATCTGAGACCTTGAAGAGGAGCACACTCTCAGGTCCCAAGTCAATACCGCCAAACTAACCCAAGTGGGTTCTATTTATTTCTATCTTATTTACCAAAACTATTTGATTGTGGAATTTGCCAGAAATATTATAACCGATTGAGAGAAAATAAATTTATAAATTGTAAAAAAGAATATGTAACACCCTATTTCCCGACAATAATTATTAAACAATAAGAATATATTTAATAAATAAGATGTTACAAAACTCGTCAATATATCACATATAACATGAACACTTCCTTTAAATAATAAATTCGACAACGGAAAACATTTCTTTGATCGCATTAATATAGATTATCCTTGTTATATATTCAACATCATAAATAGAAATAACAATAGTTCCAAGTTTTCAACTCAAAAACAAATAAATTCAACGTCAACCCCAACTCTGGTGTTACATGAATCAGAGCTCGTAGCGACTACATGCTTAATCGAATACTAAATAAAAATAAAAACTAGACGGAAGACGTATTCCATCTCCACCATCTAAGTCGTCCCACCGCTAAACTTCCTCAACCTGAGTGTCTGTACACGGAAGTACAATCACCACAAAGAAAACAACACAACAACAATAAAGGGGTGAGAAATCCTGCCATAACATAATATTAAGGAAAAACATGCACAACATTATAATACATCAATAACAATATTCTGACGTCATACAATCATCATCATTTAATATATTCTTCTCAACCAATCATACATACCATCATCTCACTCAAATCACACTTAAAACACCAAGTACAAGTATCATCATTTAAGTGCATATGGACTCACCCTAAGACCTATATGAATGTGGTACCACACCTATCGTCGTCATAATTTGCCAGAGATATGTTACTGGACTTTCACCGTCATAATTTGCCAGAGATATGTTACTGGACTTTCGTCGTCATTTCATCTTCATAATTCCTAGACACGGCTCTATATGGATGCATGGTGACAGACTCATCAAATATTACACATCATCAGGAATTCATAATCATAAATGCAAGACTCTCCCTAATATGCACAACATCAATGCAAAACACATCGTCATCATTCTCATCGTCTTCATAAATAAACATCATTATTCTCATCATCATAATAATATAGACATCGTCATTCTCATCATCATTATAATATAAACATCATCCTTCTCATCATCATTATAATATAAACATCATCATTTCTCATTGTATTTATTTATATACTTGTATATAATATCAATCGTCATCGCTCTTTGTCACAATCATAGGATTCCCCATCATTACTCTCTATCACCGTCTATATTACCACATTATCTCCTCGTTAATCAAACCCTTAAGCACGACTCGTTTCTATGTCAACATCCCTCTACTTTATTTTATTATTCATCTACGTCATCATGCGATATCGTTTCAACGTCATTCTTAGTTTTAAGATGTTTACTTCTCCATTAACATTACATAAACGTCTCATCTCTATACAACTAGGTTTCACCTCACCATCATCAATAACTCTTTCCTACTTGTTCTTCTCATTAAAACGACTTTATATTTTATTACTTCGTCTCACATTAGTCGTCATATATAACCCCGACCATTCCCCTAATCTTAACTTCATTCTAATTTAAAGTTATTATCTCACCTTATCGTTACTTTCGATGTCAACAACTTTCCTCACTAAAACTTCATTATAATTTAAGTTTTTATTCTCTCGATATCAGTTGTTATTATTATCGTCAAACATTATAACTATTACATCTCATCTTCTTTCCCTATTCATCTTGGTCTCTTCTAATCGAATTCCCATCTTATTCACTGCTATCATCATTCCTATTATCTTTCATTACTCAATACACAACCCCCTATCTTCCTTTACATTTCGTCTTAACGACCCTCTCATCATCTACAATCATCCAAATTCGACTTTTCTATTCTTTATTCATTTTTACACCTTATACGTTCCTATCTAACAATCATCTTTAGTTCTTTAATTACCTTGATTCTTTTACTCTTCAACTTAACAATATTCCTAAGCTCGTTATTGGTTTAAGAAGATTAAGTTTAACTTCATCAGTGAATCGGGAAGCACCTACTTCATATCCCATCTTATCATTGTCGCTTTTCACTTCTTTATCTCTTTCATATTTTATACCGTCTTACCCGACTTACCACATTAGACCTTTTAAATACCCCAAGGGATTATTCTCGTCGTTATCACTCCGTCGTGAACTACTTATCTATATCTCTCCTACTTCTCCTTCTACTGCTACTTCACCTTTTTTGGCTCATCTCTAATTCGAGGAACTTATGTTTATCCTAGTCATCTATCTTGTTGAGTCTTTTGTGTTGGCTGCATGTTTTGGCGAAACCAAAGTATTGAATAGAAGCATCTCCATATCTAGAACATTTCTTCAGTTGGAAGTTTTTCATTTTGAAGCTGTTCAGAAGCTCAAAATTACATCAGAAGCTGAATGCTCATCAGAAGCACTGTAGCACTTCAGAAGCTGATTCAGGTTCTGAAGTCCAGTGTTGACTTTTGTTGACCTCATCAGAAGCTAGGTTTCCTGAATTGTTTTGGCGCGAATCTTTGCAAGATTGGTCAAGGAATTATTCACGCATATGGCTTCTAGAATGCTGATTTATTTGGAGAAGATTTTATTTGGTTCAAAGATATGAAATTCGTATTTTCTTGTTATAATCTTTAAAAGATTCATTGCAGTTTTATTTGTTACATTATTGGATCATCCTTATTTTAGTAACAAATCAATTTAGAAGATTAGTTTGTTATTTATGCTGCAAGACTGAAGACTATATAAGGAGGAGTGCTGCTGCTATTCAACATACGAATTAGAAAGTTAAAAAATCAGAGAATTGAGTCTTTGTTATTTTTAAGCTTTTAGCTTTATTGTGCACCACTCTGTTAGAGTTGGTTTAGGTTTGTTTTGAGTTGTAATCACTCTAAGCCTGTAGGTATGAGTGTTGTCTTTGTGTATTGAAGTTGTCTTCAAAAACAGGGGAGTTTTTGTGTTCAGAACTGGGTTAAGTTCAAAGGGTAGTTCAAGTAGCTGGGTTACAGTTGCTTGAATAGGAAGTTAGAGGTTTTCTAATACTCAACGTGTTGGGTAGAATTCAAGACTAGGAGGAAGATAATTGCTTAGGCTGGGAACTGGGATTCAGTGTCTTGAGTCATAAGGATTATTTCCTATAGTGGAATTCCTTCCTGGATTGGTATCCCCCAGAGTAGGAGGTGTTTACTCCGAACTGGGTTAACAAACCTCTGTGTTTTTAGCTTTCCTGCACTTTATTTTTCTGCTGATTATTTGCTTTTATATTGTGCTAAGTTCTGTTCAGAACCTGTTGGTTCAGAACCTGTTTGTATCTCTTAAGTATTGCCTGGCCAGAATTTCAATTGGCATCAGAGCAGGCACCCTGCCTGTGTTTTGGGTGAGATCCAGAGGCATTAATTACTGGCAAGCATGGATAGAGAAGGAGGATATGTCAATAGACCACCCCTACTAGATGGCACAAACTATGAGTATTGGAAGTCTAGGATGTGTGCTTTTCTAAAGTCTATTGACAGCAGGACTTGGAAAGCTGTGATTAAAGGCTGGGATCATCCAGTTGTTTTGGACAAAGATGGGAACAAGATTGAGGTTCTGAAGCCTGAAGAAGAATGGACCAAAGCTGAAGATGATTTGTCACTAGGAAATTCAAAAGCTTTGAATGCTATTTTCAATGGTGTTGATCAGAACATGTTCAGACTCATCAAACAATGTACTGTGGCTAAGGATGCTTGGGAAATTTTGAAAACAACTCATGAAGGAACTTCTAAGGTGAAGATGTCCAGACTGCAGTTGCTGACCACCAAGTTTGAGAATCTGAAGATGAAGGAAGATGAGAATATCCAGGATTTCTATATGAATGTGCTTGATATGGCTAATTCCTTTGATTCTCTTGGGGAGAAGATGTCTGATGAGAAGCTAGTGAGAAAAATCCTCAGGTCCCTGCCCAGAAGATTTGATATGAAAGTGACAGCAATTGAAGAGGCTCATGATATTACCTCTATGAAGCTTGAGGAGCTGATTGGGTCATTGCTCAATTTTGAAACTGCATTCTGCAAACAGCCTGATAAGAAAGGAAAAGGTGTAGCTTTTAGTGTGAATTCAGAAGCTGATGATTAACAAGAGTCTGATGAGGATGATTTATCAGAAGCTCTAGTGTTGCTGGGAAAACAATTCAACAAGATTCTGAAGAATGTTGACAGAAAAGCCAAAGCCAAAGGTCAGAACTTCAGATTCAACAACAAGAAGCAACAAACTGATGTGAGAAAGACCAAGTCTGAGGAGAAAAGTAATCAAGCTAAAGGTGTGCAGTGCTATGAGTGTGAAGGGTATGGACACATCAAGTCTGAATGTCCCACTTTTCTCAAGAAGCAGAAAAAGAGCCTAGCTATTTCATGGTCTGATGAAGATTCAGAAGAAGATTTTGAGAATGAATCTGCTAAGGGTGACACTAGTTTGATGGTAAGGTCAGGAGCTAATTCAAAGACTGAAGCAGTCTTAGAGTCTGAAACATTTTCAGAGTCTGACTCAGAGTCTGATGCTTCATCTGTGTCTGATGTTGCTAAAACCTCTTATGATGAACTAGCTGACAATTACAAGAAGCTATATACCAGAAGTGCTGAGGTTTGCAAACAAGTTTTGGATCAGAAGGAGACTATTTTTCAACTGGAGGCTGAAAAAGGAGAACTTCTTGTGCAGAATTCAGAATTAAAAGAAGAAGTAAACCAACTTAAATCCCAACTTGATCAGATGAAGAAGCAAGTTAGGATGATGAACTCTGCTACTAATAAGTTGGAGGAGATTCTAGATGTCCAGAAGCAAGGAAAAACTGGGTTAGGTTATGTTGATCAGAGTCTGAAGCTCAAGGAGAAAAATCATGTTAGTCAGTTTGTTCCTGCTACTCAAACTCATGATTCTATGGTTGGAACATCAAAGAGGAGACCTCAGAAACAAGCCCAAATGCCAGCTCAGAAGAGACCTCAGATGCAAGGTCAAAAGCATGTTCAGATGCTACCTCAGAAGCAACCCCATAATTTTTTCAGAAATAGAAGGAGGAGAAATCATCCATGGATCTGTCATCATTGTGGAAAGAAAGGGCATATCAAACCATTCTGCTTCAAACTTTATGGCTATCCTGAACATTTTCAGTATAGAAGAGTTGAACCAGCTGCTATCAGACACAATGTTCAGAAGGTGTGGAAGCCCAAAGTTCAGAATGTTGGCCTGATTGCTCATACATCATTGAGAGCCACTTCAAAAGAAGACTGGTATTTTGATAGTGGGTGTTCAAGGCACATGACTGGTGTGAAGAAGCTGCTGAGCAATATCAGATCATACTCCAGAAGTTATGTGACATTTGGAGATGGTGTAAAAGGTCAGATTTTGGGTATTGGTGATTTGATCAGTGAAGGGTTGCCCAGACTTAATGATGTGCTACTGGTGGAAGGATTAACTTCTAATCTGATCAGTATTAGCCAACTTTGTGATCAAGAATTGAAGGTTAATTTCAACAAGCAAGAGTGTGTTGTTACTGATCAAGAAGGAAAGGTCCAGATGAGAGACTGCAGATCCAAAGACAATTGCTATTTATGGGTTTCTGAAGAAGAAAGAAGTCTGACTTCTTGTCTTATGAGCTCAGAAGAGGAAGTCAAGCTCTGGCACCAGAAACTGGGACATCTGCATCTGAAAGGCATGAAGAAAATCCTAAGTACTGAAGCTATCAGAGGTGTACCTAATCTGAAGATCAATGAGGACAATGTTTGTGGTGATTGTCAAATTGGGAAACAAACAAGAAAGTCTCATCCCAGATTAGTTCACCAGGTAACTACTAAAGTACTAGAACTTGTTCATATGGATTTGATGGGGCCTATGCAAGTAGAAAGTATTGGAGGGAAGAGGTATGCTTTTGTAATGGTAGATGACTACTCAAGATTCACATGGATCAGTTTTGTTAGAGAAAAATCTGATACTTTTGAAGTATTTAAAGACCTGTGCATTCAATTACAAAGAGAAAAAGACTGTGGCATAGTCAGAATCAGGAGTGATCATGGCAAAGAATTTAAAAACAAGAGTTTCTCAGAATTTTGTGCTTCTGAAGGTATAAAACATGAGTTCTCTGCACCTATCACACCTCAGCAAAATGGTGTAGTTGAGAGGAAGAATAGGACATTAGCAGAATGTGCAAGGGTTATGCTGCATGCTAAGAAACTTCCATATATGTTTTGGGCTGAAGCAATGAACACAGCATGTTACATACACAATAGAGTCACTTTAAAAAAGGGAACAGTATCTACATTGTATGAACTGTGGAAAGGGAGGAAGCCTACAATCAAATACTTTCATGTGTTTGGGAGTAGATGCTATATCTTGGCTGACAGGGAAAGCAGAAGAAAGCTGGATCCTAAGTCTGATGAAGGTATATTTTTGGGTTATTCAGTGAACAGCAGAGCTTTTAGGGTGTTTAATTCCAGAACCAAAGTTATGATGGAGTCCATTAATGTGGTAATTGATGATCTGACTGCTGAGAAAGATAGAAGTGAGTCTGAAGTTGTTCCAGAGTCTGAAGTATCAGAAGAACAAACTTCAGAAGCAGGAAATCATCCAGAGTCTGAAGAAGCAGATGTGCATCCAGAACATGATCCTACCAATAAAGGGCCATCCATTAGAGTTCAGAAGGATCATCCTAAGGAGCTGATCATTGGGAGCTTGGATCAAGGGGTCAGAACCAGGAGATCAGAACCAGCTGCTACTGATTCATGTTTTGTGTCTAAGTTTGAACCTAAAAATGTGAAAGAAGCCCTGACTGATGAATTTTGGATTGAAGCAATGTAAGATGAGTTGAATCAATTCAAAAGGAGTGAAGTGTGGGATTTGGTTCCAAGACCTGAAGGGTTGAATGTGATTGGCACTAAGTGGATATTCAAGAATAAAACAGATGAAAGTGGTACTGTAGTCAGAAACAAGGCAAGGTTGGTTGCTCAGGGGTATACTCAAGTTGAGGGACTTGATTTTGATGAGACCTTTGCACCTGTGGCCAGACTAGAGTCCATAAGACTTCTGTTGGGTGTTTCATGCATTCTCAAGTTCAAATTATTCTAGATGGATGTGAAGAGTGCATTTCTGAATGGATATTTGCAAGAAGAGGTATATGTTGAACAGCCTAAGGGTTTTGTGGATCCTAAGTTTCCAGAACATGTGTACAAGTTGAAGAAAGCTTTATATGGATTGAAACAAGCACCAAGAGCATGGTATGAAAGGCTTACTCAATTTCTTGTTGCTCAAGGTTACAGAAAAGGAGGTTCTGATAAGACTTTGTTTGTGAAAGATGAAAATGGGAGTCTGATGATTGCTCAGATTTATGTGGATGACATAGTGTTTGGAGGGATGTCTCAGAAGATGGTCAAACTATTTGTTCAGCAGATGCAGTCAGAATTTGAAATGAGCTTAGTTGGTGAACTTACTTACTTTCTTGGGTTACAAGTCAAACAAATGGAAGATACAATCTTCATTTCTCAGAGTAAATATGCCAAGAACATAGTGAAGAAGTTTGGAATGGAATCAGCTGCTCATAAGAAGACACCAGCTGCTACTCATCTGAAGCTAACCAAAGATGAACATGGAGTTTCAGTTGATCAAAGTCAGTACAGAAGCATGATAGGGAGCTTATTGTATTTAATTGCAAGCAGACCTGATATCACTTATGCTGTTGGAGTATGTGCAAGATATCAAGCTGATCCTAAGATGAGTCATCTGACACAAGTTAAAAGGATCCTGAAGTATGTGAATAGCACAAGTGACTATGGAATCATGTATTCACACAGTTCAAGTTCTGAATTGATGGGATACTGTGATGCTGACTGGGCTGGAAGTGCTGATGACAGGAAGAGCACTTCAGGAGGTTGTTTCTTTTTAGGAAATAACTTAATTTCTTGGTTCAGCAAGAAACAAAATTGTGTTTCATTGTCAACTGCTGAAGCTGAATATATTGCTGCTGGGAGTAGTTGTTCACAACTGGTTTGGATGAAACAGATGCTTGAGGAGTACAACATTAATCAAGGAACTATGACATTGTTTTGTGATAATTTGAGTGCTATCAACATCTCTAAGAACCCTATACAGCACAGCAGAACTAAACACATTGATATCAGACATCATTTTATCAGAAATCTTGTGGAGGATAAAGTCATTCAGTTGGAACATGTAGCTACTGAAGAACAAGTTGCTGACATTTTCACAAAGGCCTTGGATGCTAAACAGTTTGAAAACTTAAGGAGCAAGTTAGGTGTGTGTTTGCATGAAGAGTTATAGCAATTGCTGCAAACTGGATGTGAGGAAGATAGAGTACCTGCCAGTTGTGCTTGTGCTGAGTGTGGTCCTGAACATGAGTCTGAATCTGATATGGTTTCAAGGATCTGTGTTACTTGTTTTGTTCCCTATTTGAAGTCTGGAGTTTGTCATAATTTTGTGGCTAAAAAGGGGGAGAAAAATTTAAGTTCAGACAAGAGTTGTTCAGAATGTGTGCCATTGATTCAGAAGGTGACTAATTTTGCTCTGATACCAAGCATTATGCTCCTGAAGAACTTTTGCAGCAACAAGATATGTCCAGATATGATTAAGGGGGAATATGTGTCTCAGGGGGAGTTCATGATAGTTGTTATCCTGAGTGATACTGTGTTCCTGAAGAGTGGTCCTGAAGATCAAGTGTGTCCTGAAGTATGCTCTGATAAGTGTGCTCAGCTCCTGAAGTATGCTCTGATACTTTTGTTTCTCTGTTTCTCAGTAGTAAGGGGGAGTTTGTGTGAGAAGCTGAGTTGCAGGGGGAGTGTTGTGAAGCTTAGTGTTTGTTTATATATTTGTGAAGCTTCAGGGGGAGTGTGTGTGATGATCAGTAGCTCTGATACCATGGTTGTGATGATCAGAAGTTGATCAAAAGTTGAAGATGTTGTTTAACATAGCTGAATCCGCTGCCTAAACTAATTGCTATGATGTATAATTATGGAGTTCTTCATTGCTGAGTTGATTATAAGGGAGATTGAAGAACTTGGATGGTTTTAGCCAAAAATTTGCCAAAGGGGGAGATTGTTGAGTCTTTTATGTTGGCTGCATGTTTTGGCGAAACCAAAGTATTGAATAGAAGCATCTCCATATCTAGAACATTTCTTCAGTTGGAAGTTTTTCATTTTGAAGCTGTTCAGAAGCTCAAAATTACATCAGATGCTGAATGCTCATCAGAAGCACTGTAGCACTTCAGAAGCTGATTCAGGTTCTGAAGTCCAGTGTTGACTTTTGTTGACCTCATCAGAAGCTGGGTTTCCTGAATTGTTTTGGCGCGAATCTTTGCAAGATTGGTCAAGGAATTATTCACGCATATGGCTTCTAGAATGCTGATTTATTTGGAGAAGATTTTATTGAAGATTTGGTTCAAAGATATGAAATTCGTATTTTCTTGTTATAATCTTTAAAAGATTCAATGCAGTTTTATTTGTTACATTATTGGATCATCCTTATTTCAGTAACAAATCAATTTAGAAGATTAGTTTGTTATTTATGCTGCAAGACTGAAGACTATATATGGAGGAGTGCTGCTGCTATTCAACATACGAATTAGAAAGTTAAAAAATCAGAGAATTGAGTCTTTGTTATTTTTAAGCTTTTAGCTTTATTGTGCACCACTCTGTTAGAGTTGGTTTAGGTTTGTTTTGAGTTGTAATCACTCTAAGCCTGTAGGTATGAGTGTTGTCTTTGTGTATTGAAGTTGTCTTCAAAAACAGGGGAGTTTTTGTGTTCAGAACTGGGTTAAGTTCAAAGGGTAGTTCAAGTAGCTGGGTTGCAGTTGCTTGAATAGGAAGTTAGAGGTTTTCTAATACTCAACGTGTTGGGTAGAATTCAAGACTAGGAGGAAGATAATTACTTAGGCTGGGAACTGGGAGTCAGTGTCTTGAGTCATAAGGATTATTTCCTATAGTGGAATTCCTTCCTGGATTGGTATCCCCCAGAGTAGGAGGTGTTTACTCCGAACTGGGTTAACAAACCTCTGTGTTTTTAGCTTTCCTGCACTTTATTTTTCTGCTGATTATTTGCTTTTATATTGTGCTAAGTTCTGTTCAGAACCTGTTGGTTCAGAACCTGTTTGTATCTCTTAAGTATTGCCTGGCCAGAATTTCATATCTTAAACAACTCGCTTGTCCCTCCTCTTATCATTGTCTTTCATTTCCTATTGCCAAGCCATCTTTAACGTCATTAGATCCTCATAGGCTACTATCGCCGGTTCATGTTTAGACTTGCTATTATCTTGAGGCAACTACTTCTATTTATGCCTAAACACACTGCCTCATTTAAATATGTAGTTTAAAGATCCTTACTTTTACTTCACTTGTTAACGGCTTGCTTAAACAAACTATTGCTTTCATAGATGTTTTAAAGTCCACTGAAAAGGTTGTGTTGAACTCTCATGAGGAACACAGCATGACCCATGTATGGTGTTTTAATCACAACTAAAGTTATAGAGATCTAAACGGATTCAAACCAAAGGGAAATGAAAGCTGACATCTATATCTATAACTTTCATGAAGGGACTAAATCCAATTCGGGACAGAGAGGGGTAGAAATGTTGCTTTTCCTAAACCTAGACAGAGTGCACGACCGTGCTGACCCATGTGTAGTAATTTCATCATAAGTCAAGTTGTGGATGTCTAAATGAGGTCACTCCAAAGCCAAATGAAAGCTAACATCCATATCTATGACTTTCATGAAGACACCTAAGCTTATTTCGAAACGGAATATGGTTAAAACGTTGGATTTCCTAAGCTTGAAAAGGGTGCACGACCGTGCTCTTTAAGGGCACGACCGTGCTCTTTAAGGGCACGACCGTGCACCCAAAAAACACAAAAAATGCAAAATGTGGACAGAAACATCACGCACGGTCATGCTCCCCCATGGCACGACCGTGCATCCTCTAGTGACAGCAAAAATCACAATTTTGCTGCAATTTCGCCTTGGGGAACCTTCCCCGACTCTGTTTTCGACCCAAAACTCGACAATTTCGTCCCCAATCATCACCCTATGAATACCCTACCATTTAAACACTAATTATCCATTAACCTAACAGATTACCTACTCTTTTAAAGGATAATTTTCTCAATTTAAAAACCCTACCATAATTTCCTTCAATTCTAATTTTTCAACATCAACATTACCTTCGTTCATCATCAATCTCTCATCATAACCTCACATCATAACAGCAACATCATCTTAAGAATTAACCAACCCCCCCCCCCCCCCCCCCCCCCATCATATATTAAGATACCCTAAAGTGCAAAGATTCTCCCCCTACCTCGAATCCTTTGAACATCTCCATTTTTAGCTTGACCTTGTTGCGGCTAGGGTTTTCCTCTTCTTCTGCTCTTTTCTTCTTTCGTTTCCACATTCAGCAATATTGACTCCCTAACCTCTATGTTTTTTCTATTTATATTCGGACCGGTCACTCATTGTGATCCTTTTTCTCCTCAGCCCACTATTCTTTTACTTCATCCCTCCCCCACTTATTTAAAACAAATATTCTACACCTCCCGACTCTATTATTTTTATTTTGATTCCTCTCTTCATTTTATTTAAATTCTCGTACTACTTCTCAATCATCATCAATATTCTTTTTTCTCAACAACAAAATAACACTCAAGCAAAAGAAGCATCAATAATAATATTAACCAAAACTTCATCTATTAAACTTCATGGAATTAATTAAAATAGAAAAATTGGGGTGTTACAGAATACATATATCAATAAATATGTTCAAGACTGGATTTCGGCCCATACAACAACCCAATGTACTACACCCGGTAACCCAATTCACCACCGCTAAAGGATACACGAGAGGTTACATTTGCACATAACCACAGAGGAACACCGCCTAGATAGATCCTGATTGTTGGACCGATCTCCAATGAACTCTCGTATTTGTTGCTAGATTTCACAGAAGCAGTTACGCTGAGCTCAACTACAAAAGTGTGGCTTCATGCCACACCATAGGTACGATCATTTTTTAACACATTTCTCACACTTTTCTCTCAAGTACAAACACTAACTTGGGTGTCGGAGTTGTTACATGTTTTATAGGTTCCTTCTTCTCTGATGACGAACAACTTCCGCTGTACCAGATCAACATCAACATAAGCTTCGAGATCACCTGATCCTAGTTCTACTCTCAGATAGATCATTGGCGCCGTCTATGGGAATCAATTTTGATTCCTTACTGATTTTCTCAAATCCACCACTGTAACCGTTTTTGTTACACTTTTATGACGGTCGGTCCTCAATCATCTAGTACCAAGAATCTCAATGCGAAAAATTCCAAGATTATACTGACGTGATTTTTTCTCCAGTCACAGAGGACAATGTCACTCTATGTTCTTCCGCCAAAGGACACACTGTCACGGTTCCTCACGAAGATCCTCAACCCTTCATAACCGAATCGACTCCTTCACAACCAGTAGTATGTCTTCCTTCCCCAAACATTGGTTCCACCACTGTCTGCGCCACCAAATCCATATGTGCAACTCTTTCAGTACTCATAAGCACCATTAGAACCTTCCAACCCGAACGAGATGTTGACGACATTGTACTAAAACAGCAAAGCACAAGACTCCTTCATGTTGAAAAAAATCAAGACTAGACTTCTACCAAGGTGGCAACGCAGATAGAGGTCCTAGAACATGCTTAACAGAATGGAAATCCAATAGGTGCACTAGTGGATGCCACTTCTGCGCATGTAAGGGTTCATGAACCACTATAGAGACCTCTTTCTCCACGGTCTACTAACGATTCTGGTAATGGTGATAGTAGCCACACTCCATTATCACCTCGACTCTCTAGGAAACCATCCCTTAATTGATGCAATCATTACGAACACAAAGACACCTCCCTCGAGTGGACTCACAACATCGACGTCATGAACCATTCACAAGAAAGATTACTAATTGTGCCATCCCAAAATCTCTTGAGAAACCACCAAAGTTGGAATCCTACGATGGAATCGGGGACCTTGACGAGCACCTCGAACACACAATGTTCTGGAATACCATCAGGCGAGGAGCGTAGTGAAATGTAAGTTGTTCGTCCTAACATCTAAAGGCGCATAGATGACCTGGTTCAAAGGCCTAGAAGACAATGATGACACATCATCATATGGTGTTTTTAGCTATATTTTTAAGTCATTTAATACAAATTTAAAATTAATTTGGAGAAGTTTAAGATCAGTTACTCATGGTTTTAGGGAAATTTTGTATTATTTTGATTTAAGTTGTTGTAATTCTATTTCTTCCCTAACAGACAACTCCATAGGTGTTTTGGGTCTTTTTATTGATAAATTTTGTCATTTGGCAAAGAAAGACACCTCATGGAAGTTATGGGAGCTAATGAATGAAGAACGAAGAATATTTTGGAAAGTTTGAATACAATACATGTTGGGGAAATTCTGTCACAAGTCCCAAGAGCATGTCAAGGAAGAAAAACACTTGAAGAACAAAGTAAATGCAAAATCCTCTTTGACTACTATCCTACGCACCCTAGGCACATGGATACCTGAGGAAGGCAGTTTTCCACTGCCTCACGCTTCAATGTGCATGCTCCACGTGTCCAACGTGTGCTGGGCGATAAAAAACAACTTTTTGCTATTTTCTTTGCCGCGGGTTGGAGGAAAAAGCCAAGTAACCCAATAAAACCCAATGTGAAAATTTCCTAGTTAAAGGGTTTTGTTCACTCATAAATATTCAGACGGTTGGTGAGGTGCAATAACTCATTGACAACATGTCCTTGAATGAATATTGCATGCAAAGAAATGAGGGGTTTGTCTAGAAGAAGAAAGTTATGATAGACTTGGATACACAATATGCCTCAATAACTAGTAAAAAACATCTCAGCTTTCAACTTCAAACTATATCCAAGAAGTTAGCAGCGAGGGATGTAACTCAAATCTCATATAATGGCTTAGTGTGTGACTTTTGTGAACAAGCTCATGAAAGCGGTACAAGCCTCCCATCATGTTTTGGGTTATCAAACGAGCATGTTAAATACATGAGGTCATTTACAAGGCAGCGGAGGAATGTATATTCCAACACCTACAACCCTTGCTGGGAAGATCATCAAATCTCTATTGGAGAGTGTTGAAATATATTATTATTATTATTATTATTATTATTATTATTATTATTATTATTATTATTATTATTATTATTTATTTTCCTATTTAAATGGTTACTTATTTGTCATTATATCACTCCTAAAATAAAGAAGTTGATTCTTGTATTTTCTCCTATAAAAGAAGCCCATTTTCTTCATAATAAAATCATCACATTATCATCCATATGATTTTCTACATTAGGGTTATGGTGATATTGTAAAGCTTTTCCTAACTAGTGGGGTTCGAGGCAACCCGTTTTTTTACTCGAACCAACCTACGGCTGACCCTAACAGTGTTAGACAAATCGACTCAACCGTAGAAGTAGACCTAGGGGGCGACCGTGGAATCCCCACAGGAGGACGTGGAGGCGGAGCCGACAACACCAACATCACAGGTCACAACAACAACAACAATGACAGAAGCAATAGACGCGGTAGCCCGCTTGATGGACATGTATTTACTTTGCCACCACCTGATTTCATGTTAGACAACAATTTCAATGGTGGATTCGGTTACGGTAGAAGTGATCCCAACAACAACTATTATGGCTCCGGGTTTGGATATCCCTTTGATGGTGGTTACAACAGCGCTTGATCATTTAACTCAAGAAGTGGAGGTCAAAATAACTCTCTCCAGGTTAATATTCAGAAATTAGATGGCTCGAACTACGCTGAATGGTCCCTAACTATTCGACTTATTATGGATGGCAAAGGAAAATTGGGGTTTCTTACGGGTGATGTTCCAGTGCCTGCAGTAACCTATCCTAATTACAGGTTCTAGAAATCTGAAAACTCTTCAATTATTTCCTGCTGATTAGATCGATAGAGATAAGTTTGAGAAAAACCATACATATATTTGCCTACAATAAAAGATATTTGGGATGTCGTAAAACTATATTTCTCTGATATTAACAATTCTTCTCATACTTCTGATCTGAAATCAAAGTTATGGAACTTAAAGCATAATGACATGGATGTGTCTACTTACTATAATGAAATGGTGACCCTTTGGAAAGAGTTGGATGTATGTAACTATTATAACTAGAAGTGTACTGAAGACAGTGTCCACTTTATTAAGATGCAATAGAATGATAATGTCTTTATTTTTCTTGCTGGTCTCAAAGGAACTCGACGAAGTAAAAGGTTGAATTCTCAAAAATGACTTGCTGCCAACTATTCAAGAAACTTTTTTTTCCAGAAATCAGAAGGGTGGAGGCTAAACAAAGAGTGATGATGGGAAAGTCCAACTCAGCAACTGAAGGTTCAACACTTGTCACAAAAAACTTCAATGAAGACAGTAAGAAAGATTGTAAGAAAGATGGTAAACCCTGGTGTGATCACTGCAAACGTTATTGGCACACATGTGAGATTTGTTGGAAACTTCATTGAAAGCCTCCTAATGCAAAAAAAGAAGGGTGAAGGTCGTGCACTTCAAGCAACTTTTGATCAAGAGACACAATCTTCCTCAAATGCATTTCCATTCACAAAGGAACAACTAGACACCAACTGTACAAAATCTTGGAGTCCCAAACACCTTCTTGCTCCATAACTTAGAAAGGTAATGTCTCAAAATCAGTCCACCTTAGTGTCATTCTTAATCATACATGGATTGTTGATTATGGAGCCACCGACCATGTGTTATTTGTGATCATTCAATCAGATAAAATTGAATAAATGTAGATGCAAAAATATGTATCAGTGAGAAATGTCTGATTTTTTTTTTTCATTTTAATATTTCTCAATGAAACCATATTTTGTTGAGAATGGATGATAAACATTATTGCTATATTTTTTTATATTATTGATACGTGAAATATATTTATTATTTTTTTTATTAGAATTTATTTTTATCAACAATTTTTTATACTAAATATTGAAACAATTGGATTACCTAAAAAGAAAAATCATAAGAAGGTAGTTGTATAACATCAAATAGACTCAAGGTGTGAGATAAAAGTACTTGTACATAATAAATCTTATTTTTAGTAAATGCAAATAAATATAGGTCCCGTTTGATACAATTTTTTTAAAAAAAGAGATTTTTGTAACACTCTAACCCCAATTAGTATTTTCTAAATTAAAAATACAATTAATAATAAAACACACAAGGGTGTCACACATTCTCATCGTTCAAAAGTACTTCAATTTAGTTAAAAATAGTGTAGTGGAAATAAGTTCAAGACATAGTCACATCATTCTTAAAAATTAAACTGATTTCAAACATGAATCTTAAACCAAAGTCTAAAAAGTAAAAAGAAACCTCAATTCCCCAGTGTTACAGAATCAGAGCATTGACACAAAATAAACTCCCAAATGCGATAAAAGTTGACGAGAAAGGCTCAATGCCATTCTCCAAGGCTCACAGCTTCTAAAGTTCTTCGTCTTGAGTATCTGTACCCCATGATGGTACATGCATCCAACACGCAAAATAGGGGGTGAACATATATTCAAAATAATATGGGTGCATAAACATCAAGAGTATACTCAAAGAGATAGAAAACATGTTACACAATTAATTATCGTCATTTAATAATCACAATTCAATCACCATAATTAATAAACATCAACAATCATCATCATCTCATAATCTCAATTGGTCACTCAAACTATAACCAAGGACAATTATCAATTATGAATTCACACTCATCAATGAAATACGTTTATGTATGCAATGCTCCTAAACTCAAACCAAATATACATGTAGTACCAAACCTACTCACCAATTTTGGATATCAGAGGTATGTTACTGAATTTATCCGACTCATCTTTAAATATAGCATCTTCAAATAGACTCGACCATGAATGCATGTGGTACCAAACCTACTCACCAATTTTGGATAATAGAGGTATGTTACTGAATTTATCCAACTCATCTTTAAATACAACATCTTCAAATAGACACGACCATGAATGGATGAATTCCAAAATTTACTCATCAATACACATCGTCAAATAATTCTTCATTACACATCGTCGAATAATTCATCATTACACAACGTCAAATAATTCATCTTTGCTTATCATTTAATATCACATCAATTCAATTCATCATCTAAAACATATTATTTCCAAACATGTCAAGTTTCGACACTCATCCTAACTTAACTAACATTGGAAGTTAATCTCCTAAGACCATCATCTTATTAACTTTAACCCTACTATTATCCAAGTACACTCCACAATTAATCCTCTACTAACTGATTTGATTAAAATCCTTTTAAACATGATACTTTTATCCCGATTTAACATGGTAAGAACTAAGTCTCTTAATTTCTCATCATTTCGATTTATCAAACAAAATATATTATTTTATCACTCACCATCACTCAACATTATAACCATTACTTTCACCCAATTGCCCTACGCAATAACAACATTGTATTTTTCCTTAAGTCATCAACATTACTTTAAACAATTTTGTGACAGAGCAGATAGGTTGACAGAGTTACTAGGGCATATAAGTAAGTTCTAAAATTATGAAATTCAATATGCAGAAACTGCTATATGTCCTCTTTCAAATGCTACTGGTCCCACTCGAAAAGGAGTTTCATAGCTTAAGATATCAATTTTCAAAGCTGACTGACTTAGAGTAATTTATAAAACAGAACAGTCATCTTCATAATATCACGAAACAGTGCACAAGTAATATTAAACTACAAATATTTCCAATAATATACTATTATATCTTAGATTTCAAACCCAACTGGGTTCACTCAAAAATAAGTTTTCTAGCTCAAGTTATACCCAATTTAATCCAACTACATCATAATCTTCTTATGCAGAAAATTACTCTAATTTCTCTCTTTCATTCATAATCCTCTATGTCACACAAATTAACCATTAATAACAAATTTCCATAGAATTAAAGCATCACCAACCTTTAAACCAATTTCTCACCAATTCAACTCTCAATCACAACCTATGCACACCAACACCCGTCACCAAAACACAAATTTTACACCATTTATTCATTAACATTAATTTTTCATATGATTAATTCTCCTTAACACACCAACACCTTAAAACTTCATTCTATACCTCTAATTTCATGATTTTTACTTACTTCTTCTTATATATTCCAAAGCACAACATCATCATATTTAAATCATTTTTTTTGGATAAGCTAAGAGAAAGTACATACATCAAGAGAGAGCAACGACATCCCAACTAGTTGGCACCCCGCTGAACCTCCATCCTATGCCTCCTCACTCGAAAATATTATTAAAAAAAGGGAAAAAATATATACAAGAGGGGGGACCGAACCAAAACCCTCAAAACAAGAAAAAAAGAAGAGAAAGAAAAGCACAACCAACTAAGGGAATCTGGAAGTGGGCAGACCACATCTGTCTCTAAAAAAATCAAAGTGCAACCACAGCGGTAACTCAGATAACCAAACTGTACCTCTAACATTCTAGAAGAGAAAAATCATTGGGCAATAGGTGAGTTCTCTACCTTGGAGCGGGTTCTATACGGAGGCTTCCCATGAAGTTGTTGCTGCTTATTTTTAGTTTCTGCTTATTAGATATGACGGGTGTGAATTCAGCTGACCCCTTATCATAATCTTTGATTCTTTGCCATAATTCCATGTCTCGCTGGATATTCGGATTGCAATGTTGTATAGAACCCTCTGCTTGGTTGTCAAGGGGTGCCACTTCGGAGGTAATAACAGTAGCAATCTAAATATCACTTAAATTTGGTGCAACAATTGAGTGCGCCGCAACCAATGCATGTGCCTTCACTATTTGTACCACACCAATGTTGACTTGTGATACCGCATGTACTATTGTAGGCGAGGAAGTGGCTTCATCAAGAACTACCAAGTTCTGGACCTGCGAATTACTCACATCCCTTACCGAGTCCAAAATTTCTTCATCTGAGTGGCCATGCACATCAACGTGCTCAACAGAAAAAATAATCGAAGCAGCCGCAACCAGTAACTTTTGAACACTTACGTCCGTAAGTACCGTATGCGTTACCTCCATGTCATTAGAATGCATGTCATCGTGCGCAACCGCAGACGCCAATACTATCACTGGCGAAGAGGGTTGTGGCAACACACCTTGTGGAACTGCTTCTGAAATGTCTTGGAAAGCAAAGCTAAAGGAGCTGGCAGAGACATCCTTAAGAGGTGCAGCAGTTTGAGTTATGGGTTGTGCTTGATTCACGATAGGTGTTGCAGCAGAAGGGGCTGCCACTACAACATATCTTAGAGTACCTGAAGTAGATGCTCCTATGTCATTACGGGGCTGCCGAGGGGGTTTTCGTGTCACTGGTTCTGCATCCATAGGCTTTTTACCACGATCATTCTCCTTTGTTGTTTCTGGGTGCAACCATTTACAATTCGCAACATTATGTCCAATAACAAAACAGTGATGGCAAAATAGTGGTCTCCGTTCATATTGAACTTCATCCTTGAAGGCAAAACTGTCCCTTTCAACAAGAATTTCGTCAGAAGCTCTTTTAGATAAATCAATGTCAACCAAAATTTGCGCATAGTGCCCGAAAGCCCTATTTCGTGTCGGGGCATCCAAATCAATCGGTGTACCTACTGCACTTGCTATTTCCTTAAGTGTTCGTTCCTGCCAATACTTCTGTGGCAATTCAACCAGTCGAATCCATATGGATACATGAGTTTGCTTCTGTGAGTAGTGATTAAAGTCCTTCGTCCATTGTAAGAGACGAAAAAGACCGGGCTTTAGAGAAACTGTACCAGCTGCCCAAATTCGACGTAAGTCATCAACATGATCAAAATGAAAATCATAGTAACCCCTACCTAGGGAAACCATTTTCCATTTGTTAACCATCTTCCATAGTTTGCCTAACTTAGAGGCCAAATCTCTTGCAGTGTAAAGCTTATCACCTTTATTCAAAATCTGACGTCCCAGAAGAGCATTCTGACATTCAGCCAGTCCCTTAGTGTATTCCTCCTGACCAATATGAATACAGAAGGCATCACCCTTGATACAAGGGGCCGGAAACGAAGCTTCATCAGAAGAAGGTAAACTACGGCCACCTAGCCCCACCGCAAAGGACTTTGGAGGTGCTGTAGCCATCTGAGATACGTTGACAGCCTGTGCAAAAGACAAAGGTTTGGGGAGGAGCAACCACATTAGAGGATGAAGGACAAGCCTGCACGGTTGAGGAAGGAAACATTGGCACCGCAAGTTCGGTTTGCCAATCAAAAGCCATGGCAAGGCTTGCGATACAGAAAGGGAACAATACACAAATATGATTGCAGTGCAAATTACACAGAACAATACACCAATACTTCAAATCACAAAAACAATTATTTTATATGGTAGTATATTCCAAATCAATTGTAGAGCGTTGATATACCAAAGAAGAAGTCCTACTAGCGCAAGTGAATTGTAATAGAAAGAAGAAGCACTGATTGGATTTTATTAGAACTAACCTTTATTGCCAGCCGTGTACAAAATTGGAATCAGAGCGGTGGCGACAACTTTCCATCAGAGCGTTTCTTGACATCATATTTAAATCATGAATTTAACATGAAAACAACACAATTCGGAAACAAAAATCAAACATATAATTATGACAACATATAAGAACATGAATTTAACAAAGATTCATCAAAAATAATTACAACAACATAAAAGAACATAAATTTAACAAAGATTCATGGAAAGTAATTACAACAACATAAACGAACATGATTTTAACAAAGATTCATCAAAAGTAATTATAACAACATAGAAGAACATGATTTTGACAAAGATTCATCAAAAGTAATTATAACAACATAAAAGAACATGATCTTAACAAAGATTCATCATAAGAGTTAAGAAAACACCAGAGGTTAATGACTCCTCGCTATCTGTAACACCCTTAAACCCCGCATGATATTTTTAAGCAAAAATGTCACAAACAATAAAACATGCAAAAATGTTACTCTTCATCATCAAAACAAATCCAAACTCCATCATATAATATCAAGTCGCAGCGAAAAATAAGTCTCAACACATAAAGTCATACATCATATCTCCAAATAAATACATCGACAACAGAACTCAAAGGTTCTATAAACAAGTCTAGAAAGACATAAAAATAAACCCCATTAGTCTTAATTAGAGTAATACTATGCTAGACTCCAAGAGAAAGCGGTAAAGAACGAGTAGGCTCCAAAGCCATCCTCGAAAAACTCACGACAACTAGGCTTCCTCTTCCTGCAAGTCTACACCACAATGGCGTAGGTGGATACCCACAAGAGAGGGTGGGAAATATTCAACATAAGGAAAAATAAGAATGCATGTATAGCTTCACAGTAATTCAACACATCAAGTATGCACATATTCAACGTAACCAGGCAAAAGTCACATGCATTCTCCTCCATATATACATATAGGTACAACGAACTTCAAGTCATCATCAAAAGAATATAAAAAAGAAATCAACGTCATCAAATAATCATCAAATTGAATACGTAGCATTCACACGTCATCACCATCGTCAAATCACACATCTTCCACATAGATGCACATAATCAATTCAAACATCTCCACATAAACTCATCATTATGCATGCAATGTTCTTGACTCGAATCTATATGCATGTGGTACCATTTTTGGATATCAGAGGTATGTTACTAATTTATCCCACCATCATCATATCATCGTTTTTCACTATCGTTAAATTGAACTGACCATGAATGCATGAACATCTCATCTTGACTCGACAATGCACTTCATTCATAAGACTCAACCGTTAAACATCAACAACATCATCATATCACCATCATCATATCAACATCATTATATCAAATCAACATCGTTATATCACCATCATCCTATCAATATCATTATATCAAATCAACATTGTTATATCATATATTCACCATCGTCATATCATCATCATATCAACATCATTATATCAAAGCAACATCGTATCAAATCAACATCGTTAAATCATAATTATGAAGCATATCAAAATGTGTTCACATTATCATATAATCACATCACCTCATCGCATATTCATAACACATCATTCTACATCATCAATTCAATTCATCAAATAGTTTCCAACAATCAAGCTTATCAAGGTTACATGCTTATACATACTCATTAGATATATATATATATATATATATATATATATATATTCCTATGTCCAACATCATGCTAGTTCAATCACTATTATCAATCAAAAATATTTCCGAAGTTATTCATTTTGTTACACTAGTTCAATTTATCAAAATCAAGTTCATTTTCAAGTTCCAAAATCATCCTCATTTTACTTCAAAGTAATCACATATGATCAATTAATTGCAAGCATTCATCACCTATCATTAAGTCAACAAAACAGTAGCAAAATCAAGTTCATTTCTCATAGGCCACTAAAAAGGTTGTGCTGAAATTACATGAAAAACGCAGCATGACCTATATGAAGTATTTTGATTATAACTCTAGTTCTAGAAATCCAAATGGAGTCAAACCAAAGGCAAATGAAAGCTAACATACATATCTAAAACTTTCATGAGGATACCTAAAGCCAATTCAGAACAGAAAGGAGTGGAAAAGCTCAAAAATGTGAAAATTAGAATTCTAGGCAGTAGGGACACGCACGATCGTGCCCCCCGACAACAAAATTGTTGTTTTTTAGCTTATTTCTGTTGGAAAAAAATGTGTTTAACAAGTCTCTTATAAATTAAGGGGGAGATTGTTGAAACATTATGTGTAAACATATCTCTCTCTATGGTTTTGATGATAACAAAGTGTTAAATGGAAAATTGGTTATTTGCTAATGCTTTGTTCAAGTGTTTTCAGAACCATGTGCTTTATGATTAGTAATTGATAATGGTTATGGAAGAACAAGCTTAGAGCAAGAAAGGAAAGCTAAGAAGCAATGTTGCAAAGCTAGAAGGAAAGTGCTCCTGAACTGGGTGCTTCTGAAGTGGTCCTGAAGTGGTGCTCCTCAAGTGCAGCTTCTGAGTCTGAAGACAACTTCTGAAGTCTGGGTGCTTCTGAAGAAGTCAACGCAAAGTCAACGTCTGAAGACCAGCTTCTGATCCTGAAGCCAGCTTCTGATCCGTACAAGGCAGCTTCTGATGCACTGTTCACACAGAAGCTTCTGAAGGCTGATGTGGCTTAACAGCAAGTGTTACTGTGCGCATTTAATGCCTGGATGTGTCAGAGCAACTCAATGGAACAGTTGTCTCCTTGACCCAAACATTCTCCAGCTTTTAAGGTAGGCCATTTCAAAAATGGCTGCTGCTCTGTTTTGTTTGAAAAAGTGCAGCACACATTTGCAGTAATCCTAGCTCAACTTGCAACGGCTCTTTCCTCAAATCAAGCAAATCTTCAACAGCTATATTTCATCTATAAAAGGAAGAAGATTTGAAGAAGAAATTTGTCTAAGACTCTTGAATCAAAGAACTGAACTCTTGCTCTGTTTTGCTATAAAAAATACGCAAGTTACCAAACCTCTTGGAAATTCTTTTATCTTTGTAACTTAGAATTTCTTAAGGTTAAGAGTCTTAACCTGTGTTGTATTAAGAGAACACCTCTGATATTTTATCAAGTGTTCATCCCAAACTCCTTTACTTGTAAACCAGTTTGGTCCCTAAAGTCTCAGTCTGTATACTGAGCATTTGTAACCTCATTCCTTTGTGGTCTGAGTCAAAAGCCTCTTGACTTAGTGTCTTGAGCATTGGGAAGTCTCTTGACTGAGTGTCTTGAGCATTGGAAGTCTCTTGACTTAGTGTCTTGAGCAGTGGAAGCCTCTTCCTTGGTGGTTGAGCATTAGAAGCCTCTTTCTTTGTGATTGAGCAACTGGAAGTCTCTTCCTTAGTGGTTGAGCAAAGTGTAATCTTCAGATTATAGTGGAACTCTCTTGTTGGAAAACAAGGGGACTGGACTACTTCTCACATTGAGAAGGAACCAGTATAAATTCTGTGTGTCTCTCTTTATCCTTCTCTTTTAACTTGTTAATCCGCTGCGTATACTTCTGATAACAGTTCAGAACCTGGTTCTGAACTAGTGTTAATCTTTTGAAAAGAAAAGAACAAGTTTTTGAGTCACACAATTCAACCCCCCCTTCTTGTGTGTGTTTTTCTCACCTTCAGTTGGTATCAGAGCTCCGGTTCTGATATTAACACTTAACAGTGTGTCAGTCTTGATCCTGAGAAAAACATGTCTGATAATGAGGATTCACCTCCTCTTCCTCCTAGACATACATCTGTACAATATGATTATGGCACTGATGAGAGAAAATCTAGGTCACACAATAAACCTCCAATGTTTACTGGTGATCCTGAGAAGTTCTCATGGTGGAAAAGCAAAATGTACAACCATATTATTGGTATAGATGATACTCTATGGGATATTATTGAAGATGGGATCTCAATACCAGTGGATGAAGAAGGTGTTGCTGTCAACAGAAAAGCTCTGAGTGATGCAGAAAGAAAGATCTATAGGAAGCATCACAATGTGAGAGGAATCATTGTGGATTCACTACCTCACTCAGAGTATCAGAAGCTGAGTGACAAGTCAACTGCTAAAGCCATATTCACATCCCTCTGCTCTAACTATGAAGGTAATAAGAAGGTTAGAGAAGCTAAGGCAAACATACTTGTTCAGCAATATGAATTGTTTAGAATGAAAGAGGATGAAAATATTGAGACAATGTTCTCAAGATTTCAGACTCTGGTTTCTGGACTTCAGATTCTGAAGAAGAGTTATACCACAGCTGATCATGTGAATAAAATCCTTAGAAGTCTGCCATCTAAATGGAGACCTAAAGTGACTGCCATTGAGGAAGCTAAGGATCTGAATACTTTAAGTATTGAAGATCTTATAAGCTCCCTCAAGGTGCATGAACTGGGACTCAATGAGGATGAGTCTGTTAGAGAACCAAAAACATTAGCTCTGAAGTCTAAAAGAAAGCCTGCTAAAGCTTTGAAAGCTATTGAATCTGAAGAAGAATTTCCTGAGGGAAATTCTGATGAAGATTCAGATGCTGATGAGCTTGCAATGCTTTCTTAAAGGCTTCAGTATCTAATGAATAGAAAGAAAAAATTCTCTAACAGAAGCAGTAACTTTTGAGGATCTGGTTCTGGTTCAAAAAGGGATATCCAGAAGGAAAGCTGTTACAACTGCAAGAAGCCTGGGCACTTCATTCCTGATTGTCCTGATATTCAGAAGGAAAAATCAAAAGAGAAAGCAAAGAAGTCCAGCTCAAAGTCCAGTGTTAGCTGTAGTATTGCAGCAACAAACGAGGTAAGTATTTTTGTATCGTCTCCACAGGGATTGGTGCGCTACTTCAAACCGTTCAACAATCGATATCGTTTTGAGTTAAGGGTTTCGTTACTTGGTTGCATAAAACGAATTCAACTTAAAAACAGAAATAAAACGAAAAGTAATAGGGAATAAAAGCGTTAGAATTGGAGTTCATCAATCTTGCATCGAATATAATCTAAAAATCATGCATATGAATTTTAGCGTTTTAGCGAAATTATCACGTATCGCTCGACAACGTCATTGATTTCCCAAATGACATCGTGAGATCGATCGTATCGTTTAATCGACGATTTCCCAATCAATCAAACGATCCGAAAGCATTACGATCCGAAACTTTGTGCGATTATCAAAACCCAAATCCATTTCTAGATTTTCTTATTTTGATAGAAGATTATTCTAAACATAGATTCAAAAGTATTTGTCAATAGCAATTGAATCAAGCATGAGATTGAAAATCAAGAATAACTTCAAAAACACATAAATTGCTAAAATCATATATTTGCATAATCAAAAGTTACATCAAAGCTAGAAAGAGTAGTTCCAATCCCAACAAAAGGGAAGTTAGTTGGTCATTTTCATGACAACTATACAAAAGAGTAGAGAAAAGATGAAGATCATAACCTAAGTCTTGATTTCCCAAAGCCTTTGGTTGATTCCACAATCCAATCACTTTTGCTCCTTGAAGATCATAGCTTCTAGCCCTATTTACTGGTAATAAACCTCTAAAATTCGCTTCTAAAGAAAGCTTAACAATAGTAGTCTATATATCTAAAAAGCTGAAAATAGCTTAAATACAAAAGCTGATAAATATAAATTCGCTTAGCGAAACGTAACGTCGCTCAGCGAACATTCAAAACTGCCCAATGGAAATCTCCCACGTCATCTTCAACATTAAACCGCCTTGATGATATCGTTGGGCGATCAATATTTCACTGGGCGAAAACAACTTCCCCTGTTTTAGAAATTCTCTGCCTCACTTCGCCAACCTTTCGCCAAGCAATCGCTGAGCGAAAGTGCTCTTTCACTGTTCCTGATGAACTCTCTGCCTATCTTCGCCAAGACATCGCCAAGGATTTGCTGGGCGAAAGTCTTCATGCTTTTCTTCATTAATTCTTGATATTTTCAGGTCCTGGCTTGCTTTTTCCTACACAAATGGGGAAGAATAAGATATACAAAGAATAATTGGCATTTATTCATAAATTCCATGTTTTTCCTAAGGTAACTTGCACAACAAGTAACTAAAAAGCTTTGTAAAAGACATGGATTTAATCATATTTTGCTACTTATCAAATACTCCCCAACTTAGTTCTTTGTTTGTCCTCAAACAAAAGATTCAAAATATTAGGAAAAACAAGGCTTTGGACAAAGTTAAGCATGAGGCAAAAAATTCAATGATGGAAGAAAAGATTTTCAGGTGAATGATTCAACTTTGATAGCGCGAGCAACAGTAAAGTTTCTCATTCCACTAAATACATACCATGAATGTGACATAGTCCTAAGTACAAAGTTCATATCACACAATTCTTGGCAAACAAAATATTTAAATTTGAACCACACCTAACACACTTCTATATATAAAGTAGATGAACAAATTGAAATCAGTTGTGAAGATTATGAACACTCATCCAGCAAACATGATAACATTCCAATCAAATTATGTGTCCATCTAATTATCATTTCTAAAAGCATAAAAGGCATTGATCATAAGGTCTTTAAGGGTTGTAATTGGGCTAGGTTACAAAAGAATTGTCATATGTGGGATATTGAATTCAAATGGCCAAGCAAGAGGAACATTCATTCTATTTACATACTTCCTCCTTATTCCAAAACAACTCTTGGTGAATTACAAATTTTTCTTTTCTTGATTGATCTTGACAACTTTTTCTTTTGATTTATTGCAAACCTTTCTATTTTTCTCTTTTCTTTTTCTTGGTTTGCTTTTCTTTCTTTTTTCTTTTCTTTTTCTTTTTCTTTCTTTTTTTCTTGTTGTCAAGATCAATTATCATCATTCACCACTACTTGACATAAACACAACCTCAAATTCTCCCCAACTTGGTTCAATGATACCCTAATCGAATGTTCCTTTATCATTTTGGCAAAGGTCAATAAACACGATGGATAAGGGTTCAAAAGAAAGCAAATATCAGAATTCAATAAAGAGTTAACTATGAACTGAATTTTTTTACAAACTCCGGCAATTTCAATAAGCAATTGAGCTTATGAAAATTGACAGTTCATGGCTAACAATTCTGATTCAATAGGCTCAGAGGGGTTAACAGATACTCACTTCTCACAGGGTAGGCTTGTTTGGTCAAGTGTTTCACTCATTCAAAAATTGCCTTGATCATTTCAATGCTTTTATACAATTTAAAACAACAATAGATTTAACATAAAATAACTGAGTTAAACATGAAATGCTGGTCTCCTGCATATATACAATGGTTGAGGATTCCTCACCTTTCGGCTAGTTCTAAATGGTACAAACGTAAATATGTGCTTGCTTAAAACTGAGTAACATAAAAATGTGTGCAAAGGACTCATTTCACAATCAAGTATATACCTAGAAAAACAAGAAACGAGTACCTTAGCTGCGTGCTTTATCACTAACTTTTTATCATTAACACTCACCTGATCTTTTGCTCACAGCTTTGGCTTAGTTCAAGCATTTAGCTTTGAGTATTTGAACAGGGTTCACACAATTGCAAATTAAACTAAACTAACTAGAATATGATACTAAATAAATAAATACAACACACAACATTGAAATAGAACATAAACTTATGCAAATTGTACCAAAAGTACATAAAATTCAAAGTACAGAATTCAAATACGAAATTAAAAGTACGGAATCAAAAGTACAAATCAAAATACAGAAACAAAGTACAGAAATTCAGTTATACAAGCCATGGTATTGTTCAGACAATCCAAAAAAAATATATGACTGAAAGCTTTAAAATGAAATATTTCACTGAATGTGCGTGCTTTCAAGTTGTACTCTTGCTCTCCTTCTTCAGTCTTCCATTTCCTCATCACTTTCTGTCTCCTCATCCACACCACCAGCTGCTACTACATCATCATCAGCACCTGCAGCTGCACTGCCCCCGCCATAAAAGAATGGCCTGTCCCCAGGGTAATTCACGTAGGAACGGTACTGATCCGGAGTCATAACCTGATGAGCAGGGTCTGATGGAGCACCCCACTGCTGCTGCATACGAAAAAGTGACTCCTGGATACCCAGCTAACCTCTGTAGTGTGCCTCCATAGCATCCCAAGTGTAACTCTGATACCTAGGATCCCACTGTGGAATCTGAGGCTGCTGTGTGTGCTGCTCCTGTGCATGGGATGATTCAGGCTGATCTTGAGTTTGGTGGGGGGTTCTCCTTGCTTGCCTCCCCTCATTGTGTCGGGCAATATATGCATCATCCAACAAATTTACTATCTGCTCGTGGATTTATGGTGGGAGGACAATGTGTGCTGACTGGCATAGGCCCATAATCAGTCCAGGGAAGGCAAGTGGACACTTAGCAGTTGTTATGCCACTCATTGCAACTGTTTTAAGCTCCTTTGTAATGATTCTGGCAACGTCCACTTTCTTCCCAGCAAGGATACAGTAGATGAGGGGGGTGACATCCAATGTGGTTGAGGACATATGGCTTTTGGGACGGATATTGTGTAAGATTAGGTTTAGAATCACCTAAGCCGACATTGTCATGTCCTGCTTTAATGCTCTAAAAGGCCTCCCAGCTGCATTCAGATCATAGTCCTTGCCCTCCTTGAAGATAGCTTTCTTAATTTCTTCGTGGTCCCAGTTGCCACGAGCTTGCTGAGTGTGGAACTCACACAAGTACTCAGATTCAACAGGAGTCAGAGGATTTCCAAGATAAGCATTGATGGCTGGGCGGTGAAACTTCACAACATGGCCACGGACAAAGGTTTGGAATTCAAATGGGTCCTCAGGGTCATCCGGTATTGCGTTCGCGTAGAACTCCCTCACAATATCCGCGTTGATTTTAGTCGGAGGACTATTCAACGTCTCCCACTTCCGGCTCTCAAAAATCCCCAAAATTCCAGTGTATTTCCCTTGAGGATTGATGATGAATTCTTTCTCGTGCAAAAACTTCCTCTTGAGCAGCTCCTGGTACCTTGCTGCGTGATGCGCGCTCCGGAAGCGACTCGCACCGAATGGCGCGGATGCTCGAGAAGATGATTCTCCCGCTTTTCTTTTGCTTCCGGTTGCTTTGGTTTTAGGTGCCATGCTGCAAAATAATCATACAATACACACATAACAAAATAGATAGAGGTTAGTATAAAAATGGCATTGAAATTGTCAGAGCAAAAATTTTTAAATTTCTGGAGAAAATCGCTAGGCGAAAATAAGCGTCGCTAGGCGAAATTGTTCATGATTTCTGGGTTTTCCAGATGAACTTTCGCCTAGGCGATCCTATTTTCGCTGAGCGAAAATGTGCAAAAAGTGAAAAATTTTCACGAAAATCTCTCTTGATCTACCTCTAACTACTTCTAATCACTAACTAACACACCCAATACTTTTAGAAATGAGGTAGAATAACAGCTTTGACATACAAAACATCCCAAACCCTTTATTTTCAAATTTATACAAAATGGGTTTGTTTTAAAAAAGTGAATCAAAATTCGATTTTTGCATGGCAATGGTGTTGTTATTCTGTTTCATTTCTAACCTATATTGATTTCTAACCTAACCAGCATATAATCATTCAAACACAATCAACAAAAAACTTAATCTATCAAATCCACAATTTTAACCCAAATTCGAAAACTTAAAAGAAATCAAGAATAGAAACCAAACCTGTTGATTAAGAGTGATATGCAGAGATGAAATGCAGTGCTAGCTTAATCTGGCTTGGATTGATTTTGGGTTGAAATTTGTTAGAGGAATTTGAAGGGTTGTGTATGGTTTTTGTGAAAAAATGAAACAATGAGAGTAAAAACCGGTTTTAGGTTTATTTTGGGTGGTTGGGGAACGGTTGGGACATCATTAATGAGGCCAAGAGGGTTGATTGGCTTTGGAAACAGGAACTGTCTGACTACGTATTTTCGCTGAGCGAAAGTTTCATCGCTAAGCGAAAATACTTTGGTCAAACTGACCTATAAATGTCGCTTAGCGAACGTCTGCTTCGCTCAGCGATCCATGACAGGTAAAATTTCCATGTTCTGTGTTCTGGACTGGTTTCTGATTTTGAATGTAAAGTGACTTAAACTAAAATGCAAAGCAGTAAATACTTACAAAATTGGGTTGCCTCCCAACAAGCGCTTGTTTTACGTCGTTAGCTCGACGCCTGATTCGTTAGGGTGGCCAAAACGAGACGGAGAGCACATCAGCCCTAGTATTCCTTTGCTTTGGGAGGAATTCCATGAACGTGCGGTATAGCTGATGTGGAGTCCATAACCTCCCTATCCAGAATAAGTTGAGCAAGGAGCATATTTCATCTATTACCAACTCAAATTCGGCCTTGCTCAATTTCATGCCCTCCTTTTTACAAGTTTCTTCCTTGTTAAGAAACTGTTCCGTCTTCTCAATATCCATCTTTTCTTCACTATCAACAACTCTGGCCTCTTCAAAATTTGACCTTTCTTGAGGAAGTTCAAATTTGTGTGGTATCTCTAATTCTTCCACTAATGTCCTTATACCACATCCTTCAAACATCGTCTCTTCCTCACTCTCATCAACATCGTCTTCAACAATCTCTCCGAATTCCAAAACGGATTGATTGTTGGTCTGAACATCCATGACTCTTGATGAAAAATTTAATTGCACTTGCAAAAGTTCCAATTGGATTGATAACGCTCTCAATCTTTGGTCGGTATTTTGCATATTGATCATGGATTGTTGTATGAACAAATTCAAAGTATTTTCCGTTCTTAACATTTGTTCATCTTTAGACGGATATTGTTGATATTGTTGATAGGATTCATACTCGTATGGATTATAGTAGTTGAAATAGTCATGATGATCAGCCATGATTTCTTTCAATGTTGAGAATCTGAAACACGTATAACTAACAAGAAACTTTTTCTTTGAATAACAAAGAGGGTTAATGCACAAACAATTTATAATGTACAAAAGAAATGAAAAATATTAACAAGATATATACAAAAGCTCAAAACACTACCAATTATTGCGATGCTCAAAATATCTAAACACTAATCCCCGGCAACGGCGCCATTTTGTTAGCTGTAGTATTGCAGCAACAAACGAGGTAAGTATTTTTGTATCGTCTCCACAGGGATTGGTGCGCTACTTCAAACCGTTCAACAATCGATATCGTTTTGAGTTAAGGGTTTCGTTACTTGGTTGCATAAAACGAATTCAACTTAAAAACAGAAATAAAACGAAAAGTAATAGGGAATAAAAGCGTTAGAATTGGAGTTCATCAATCTTGCATCGAATATAATCTAAAAATCATCATATGAATTTTAGCGTTTTAGCGAAATTATCACGTATCGCTCGACAACGTCATTGATTTCCCAAATGACATCGTGAGATCGATCGTATCGTTTAATCGACGATTTCCCAATCAATCAAACGATCTGAAAGCATTACGATCCGAAACTTTGTGCGATTATCAAAACCCAAATCCATTTCTAGATTTTCTTATTTTGATAGAAGATTATTCTAAACATAGATTCAAAAGTATTTGTCAATAGCAATTGAATCAAGCATGAGATTGAAAATCAAGAATAACTTCAAAAACACATAAATAGCTAAAATCATATATTTGCATAATCAAAAGTTACATCAAAGCTAGAAAGAGTAGTTCCAATCCCAACAAAAGGGAAGTTAGTTGGTCATTTTCATGACAACTATACAAAAGAGTAGAGAAAAGATGAAGATCATAACCTAAGTCTTGATTTCCCAAAGCCTTTGGTTGATTCCACAATCCAATCACTTTTGCTCCTTGAAGATCATAGCTTCTAGCCCTATTTACTGGTAATAAACCTCTAAAATTCGCTTCTAAAGAAAGCTTAACAATAGTAGTCTATATATCTAAAAAGCTGAAAATAGCTTAAATACAAAAGCTGATAAATACAAATTCGCCTAGCGAAACGTAACGTCGCTCAGCGAACATTCAAAACTGCCAAATGGAAATCTCCCACGTCATCTTCAACATTAAACCGCCTTGATGATATCGATGGACGATCAATATTTCACTGGGCGAAAACAACTTCCCCTGTTTCAGAAATTCTCTGCCTCACTTCGCCAACCTTTCGCCAAGCAATCGCTGAGCGAAAGTGCTCTTTCACTGTTCCTGATAAACTCTCTGCCTATCTTCGCCAAGACATCGCCAAGGATTCGCTGGGCGAAAGTCTTCATGCTTTTCTTCATTAATTCTTGATATTTTCAGGTCCTGGCTTGCTTTTTCCTACACAAATGGGGAAGAATAAGATATACAAGGAATAATTGGCATTTATTCATAAATTCCATGCTTTTCCTAAGGTAACTTGCACATCAAGTAACTAAAAAGCTTTGTAAAAGACATGGATTTAATCATATTTTGCCACTTATCATCCAGCAGTTTTAGAAACAAGCTCAAAAAGAGTCTCATGGCAACATGGGATGATCTGGATAATGAGTCAGAATCTGATGAGGAAGAAGCAAACCTGGCCCTGATGGCAACTGCATCTTCTGATGAAGAATCATGCTCAGATTCTGATGAAAAAGATGAGGTATACTCTGAACTCTCTAGATCTGAATTGATTGAAACAGTTAATGATCTTATGAGTCATCTTAAAAGCAAGTTAAAAGAAATTAAATCTTTGAAAAATCAAACTAACTTGCTATCTGAGGAAAATCTTAAACTTCAGAATCAAATTTTTGAATATGATGAAGAAGTTGAAGAACTCAGAAAAGAGGCTCATAAGAAATCTGAAGAGGTTCCTAATGAACAGGAAATAGCTCTTCAGGATTTCATGTTAACTGGGTTCAATAGAACTAAAATTGCCTCTATGATGTATAATATGATCAGAAACAAAGGTGAAGGCATTGGCTATGATTCATTCAAACCTTCAAATGAATTAAACTCACCTTCATGTTCTGAAAATATTTTAAAAGGCAATGGTATATGCTTTGTGCTTGCTTCTGATAAATCTGAGAAGTTGAAAGTATCAGAATCTGAGACTAAGTCTGAAGTTCTAAACAACTCAGACTCTGAAGCTTCTGAACCTAAGGGTAAGATGAAGGCAGATGTTAAAATCTTGCCTAAATCTAAGCCAAAAAGTCCTAAGCCTAAGAGTAAGAGGAAATCAGACTCTGAACCTGAAAAAGTTCAGAATCTGAAGTGTTCAGAACCTGGAACTAGTAAGTCTCAGAATCTGAATAATTCAAATTCAAATTTTTCAAAGACTGAGTTTATTAAAACTTCAAAATCTGCTAAACCAGTCAATATAAAACATTTTCAGTCTCAGAATGTTAAGAAAAGCAAGCAAAAGCATACCAATCAGTTTTCTGCTTCTAACTGTTTTAAGAAAGGCAAAACTGAAGCTTGCCTTGTGCTTGAAGTAAACAAGGTTAGAATTCTGAAGAGATCAGAACCAAAGTGCTCAATGGTTCAAACTCTAAAGGATTCAGAACCAAAGACCTTCAAGTCTCAGGTTCTGAAGAAATCTGAGTCCAAACCTTTGAGAACTCAGGTTCTGAAGTACTCAGGTTCTAAAACTCAGACTTATTCAAGATATAAGGATTCATATCCTAAGTATCAGAACAAGTCTGAATATCATAACTTCAGACACAAGTTTAAAAAGCCAAAACCTTTCAGGACTAACCCCAAAGGACCCATGAAAATCTGGGTACCTAAGTCTGAGATAATTTCAATTGCAGATATGCTTAACATCCAAAGAAAAGGAAAGGTCCTGGTACCTGGATAGTGGATGCTCGCATCATATGACAGGGGACAAGTCTATGTTCCAAACCCTAACTCTGAAAGAGGGAGGAACTGTGGGGTTTGGAGGAAGTCAGAAAGGAAAGATCATTGGTACTGGTAAGATAGGTAATTCTTCCCTGTACATTGATAATGTTTGGCTAGTAGATGGACTTAGACATAATTTACTTACCATAAGTCAATTATGTGATAGTAATTATGAAGTCGTGTTTAATAAGAACACTTGCACTGTAATCAATAATGAAAATAAGTCTGTAGTGTTCAGAGGCAGCAGGAAAAACAATGTTTACAAAATAAATTTTTCTGAATTGGTTCAGCAGAAGGTGATTTGCCTTCTGTCTGTGAGTGATGAGAAATGGGTCTGGCACAAAAGGCTGGGACATGCTAACTGGAGACTCATCTCTAAGCTTAGCAAGTTACAGCTGGTCAGAGGCTTACCCAGTATTGATTATCACTCAGATGCACTATGCAGTGCATGCCAAATTGGAAAATTTTCTAAAACTTCTTTTAAATCAAAGAACATTGTTTCCACCTCTAAACCTCTAGAACTCCTTCACATTGATTTATTTGGTCCTGTTGGAACAGCTTCAATCAATGGGAAGAAGTATGGACTTGTTATTGTTGATGATTATAGTAGGTGGACTTGGGTTAAATTCCTCAGAACCAAGAATGAAACATATGATGTGTTTTAAAAATTCTGCAAACAAGTACAAACTGAAACTGATTTGAAAATTTTAAAAATCAGAAGTGATCATGGTGGTGAATTTGAAAATGAACCTTTTGAAAACTTTTGTGAAGATCATGGAATTCTCCATGAGTTCTCATCTCCTAGAACTCCACAACAAAATGGAGTTGTAGAGAGAAAGAACAGGTCTTTACAAGAAATGGCCACAACCATGATCCATGAGTCTAAAATTGCTAAGTACTTTTGGGCAGAAGCTGTAAACACAGCATGTTATATTCAAAAAAGGATCTATATCAGACCCATTCTGAATAAAACATCATATAAATTGTTTAAAGGAAGAAAACCAAGTATTTCTTATTTTCATCAGTTTGGTTGTACATGTTACATACTAAACAACAAAATCTACCTAAAGAAATTTAATGCCAAGGCTCAAAAGGGTACCTTTTTAGGATACTCAGAGAGATCTAAGGCATACAGGGTGTATAATTCTGAAACACATGTTGTTGAAGAAGCTATACATATTAGATTTGATGATAAGAAGCCTGGTAATGAAATACCAGAGCTGGTTGAGTGTTTTGCAGATGTCAGAATCTCAGAAGAACCTTCAGAAGCTGAACCCAGTTCAGGTTCTGATGAAGGTTCAGAAGCTGAAAACAATGAAGACTCTGAGAAACTCTCTGATAAAGACACTACTCCTGAAGCTAATCAAGATCAGCATGGTTCTGAACAAATCCCTGATGGTTCTTCAGAAGCTAATCCACCCAGAACCTCATTCAAGTACAAGTCTTCACATCCTGAGGAGTTGATCATTGGAAATAAGAACAGTCCAAGAAAGACAAGATCAACATTCACTCAGAATGAGTCTATGATTGGCCTGCTATCCATGATTGAACCCACAACTGCTGATGAAGCACTTGCTGATGATGGTTGGATTGTAGCAATGCAAGAAGAGCTGAACCAGTTTCAAAGGAATGATGTATGGGATCTTGTTACAAAACCTGATCAGAAGAACATCATTGGAACAAAATGGGTGTTCAGGAACAAGCTCAATGAACAAGGAGAAGTGATCAGAAACAAGGCTAGATTAGTAGCTCAAGGGTACAGCCAGCAAGAAGGAATTGATTACACTGAGACTTTTGCTCCAGTAGCAAGACTGGAAGCAATCAGGTTACTTCTTTCTTATGCTGTTAATCATGATATCATCTTATATCAAATGGATGTTAAGAGTGCCTTCTTAAATGGTGTAATTTCTGAAGAAGTGTATGTAAAACAACCTCCTGGTTTTGAAGATGTAAAATATCCAAATCATGTTTTTAAACTTAAGAAGTCTTTGTATGGTCTGAAACAAGCTCCCAGAGCTTGGTATGAAAGGCTAAGAAACTTCTTAATTAAGAATAATTTTGTAAGAGGTCAAGTTGATAATACACTTTTCAGGAAAACTGTTAAGAAAGAAATCTTAATTGTGCAAATTTATGTGGATGATATCATATTTGGTTCTACTAATGCCTCCCTTTGCAAAGAGTTTTCAAAGTTAATGCAGGATGAATTTGAAATGAGCATGATGGGTGAGCTGAAATTCTTCTTGGGAATTCAAATCAACCAATGCAAAGATGGTGTCTATGTTCATCAGTCAAAGTACACTAAGGAGCTTCTGAAGAAGTTCCAGCTGGATGATTGCAAGCTGATGACAACACCAATGCATCCCACCTGCACCTTAAGCAAAGAGGACAATGGCTCTAAAGTAGATCAGAAGTTGTACAGAGGTATGATAGGTTCTCTCCTATACTTAACTGCTTCTAGGCTAGATATTTTATTTAGTGTATGTCTGTGTGCTAGATTCCAGTCAGATCCTAGAGAATCTCATATAACTGCTGTCAAGAGAATCTTTAGGTATCTGAAAGGAACAACTAATTTGGGACTTCTGTATAAGAAATCTCTAAATTACAAGCTAGTTGGATTTTGTGATGCTGACTATGCTGGGGACAGGATTGAAAGAAAATCCACCAGTGGAAACTGTCAGTTTCTTGGTGAGAATCTGATATGCTGGGCCAGCAAGAGACAAGCAACCATTGCTTTGTCAACAGCAGAAGCAGAATACATCTCAGCTGCAAGTTGTAGCACGCAACTGCTCTGGATGAAACATCAATTAGAGGATTATCAGATTCATGCAGATAGTATTCCTATTTATTGTGATAATACAGCTGCTATATGTCTGTCTAAAAAACCAATTCTGCATTCTAGAGCCAAGCACATAGAAATAAAACACCATTTTATAAGAGATTATGTTCAGAAGGGTCTGTTAGATATTCAGTTCATTGATACCGATCATCAATGGGCTGACATATTCACAAAACCCCTAACAGAAGAAAGATTCAATTTTATTAAAAAGAATCTGAACATGCACTTTATCTCTTGAAAATGTGCTTGAATCTGAATGAATTCCTTGATTCTAAGTCTATCATAAGCTAAGACTTATCAGATACTCAGTTCCTAAGAATCTGAATAAAGTTAAGCCTGAAAAACTTCAGAGTCTGTAGGATCAGAACCTGGATTTTCTGACTTCTGAATCTGATAAAAATCTAATGTTGGTCAGAATCTGATAAGTATAACTATGGGCAATGATGATTAAAGCTTTGAAATTTTATACTCTAATCCTCCCAAAGTCATCAATTTAAAAATGTGATTTTCTGCTCTAGTATTCAATGTGATAATTGCTTGACAAACAATTTTCAGTTGGAATCAGTCTGTTTTCAAACTGTTTAGCACAGACACATTTTTCAAATGCCCAAAGTGTTTCAGACATATTCAGTTTTTAGAAATGTTTTAATTTGGTATCAGACTTTGAGATAAACCTTCATATTTTGAAATCAGGTTCTGATACAAGTTCAGTTGTATTAAAACTGTATTTTGGTATCAGACTCTGAAATAAAATCCTCAATTGGTATCAAGCTCTGATATAACTTTTCCGTTGGTCTATGATCTGAACTATTTTGTTTTAAAATGAGCTAGACCTGCTCTGATACCTTCTTGTGTGATTTGCTCTGATACTGAACCATTTTATACTGAACAGCCATGTCTGAACACAGAATGCTCTGATCAGAAGCTCTAAATTTTTTTTCTGCTTCTGAACAACATTCCATTTTCAATGCAAAGTCATATACTCATTGAAAATCAAGTATGCTCTGATGCTCATCTTTGCTGCTTGATTATCCATATGATTGCATAAATATCTCACAAATTTTTATTCAACCCCCCCAATTCTGGACCTTTTTGAATTGTTTTCAAACTCTTTTAAAAAGGGGGAGATTGAACTGCTCTGATACATGTTTTCAAACTCTTTTATAGTTCTTTTCTGCTCTAATACAGATGTTTCCAAACTCTCTTGACAAAGGGGGGAGAAATTTTCTGTGTTAGGGGAGTAAGTAAAACTTTTTGTTGATGACAAAAGGGGGAGAAAGTAAAACAAGTATTAAAGCACCTGAGCTCACAATATAAGTTAAAATTCTGTCAGTAATTAACTTATGAAAGGGGAGTAAAAGGTATTAAAGCCTGAGGCTCTGAACATAAGTTAAAGCTCTGATACTGATCAGTTAAGCTTTGATACTGATTAGATAAAGCTCTGATACTGATTGAACTTAACTTATGAGAACTGCTTTTTAACTCTTAGCCTCTGAATTGAAAGTCTGGCTCTGATACCATTCTGTGAGATACATAACTCTTAGTGAGTTAAATGAATTGAAAATAACTTGGATAAGACTCAGGGAGCTTACAAAACTCATCCTGTGGATTATCAGACTTAGGGGGAGAGCTTACAAACCTCAGAACCTGAAGTCCACAAGTTATTTACAATTCTGAGTGTTAATTTCACTATATTGTTTTAAGTTAAGCTTAATTAACATGGATAAGAATCAAGGGGAGCTTACAAACCTAACCTTGAGGATTGTCAGACCTAGGGAGAGCTTACAAACCTCTCCTGAAGTCAGATTGTTAATTAAACTTAATAACAATTCTGAAATTTTCACATTTGTGTTTTTAACTAAACTTAATTAACTTGGATCAAACTCAGGGGGAGCTTACAAATCTCACACCCTGCAGTTAACTTGTTAATTAAGTTAACAACAATTTTCTAATTTAAAACTTATGTTTGTCATCATCAAAAAGGGGGAGATTGTTGGAACAAAATGTGTTTAACAAGTCTCTTATAAATTAAGGGGGAGATTGTTGAAACATTATGTGTAAACATATCTCTCTCTATGGTTTTGATGATAACAAAGTGTTAAATGGAAAATTGGTTATTTGCTAATGCTTTGTTCAAGTGTTTTCAGAACCATGTGCTTTATGATTAGTAATTGATAATGGTTATGGAAGAACAAGCTTAGAGCAAGAAAGGAAAGCTAAGAAGCAATGTTGCAAAGCTAGAAGGAAAGTGTAATATCCCGCTTAAGCGAGACATTTAACAGTATTACAGGAATTAAACGATTGGGAGTGGCAAAGTTGTAAATATGGAGATAAGGACTAAAATGGATAAATATGAGAAAAACTCATATTTATCATATCTTTCCTCTCTCTAAAATCTGAAAATCTCTCCCCTCTCCCTCTAGATTTTCGCCTCTCTCTACCCATCACCCTTAATCCCTCAAATTCTTCCTAACTCTTGGGAATCAAGCAATCAAAGTCTTGAAAGAACTTGGAACAAGAAAAAGTAAGAAAAACCAAGAAAAGGAGGATTTCACAAGTTGAAGTTTTGGGTTGGAGCTTAGCCAGCTTGCTACCAATTATAGGTGAGCTCATCTTGGGTTTTAGAACCCTCCTAGTGTGAGTTTTGTGTGATATTCATCATAGGAAAAGATATAGAAAGTTTTAGAGTTTTACCCTAAATTCCTTGCTTGCTAAATCCTTGCTTGGATATGTTTTTAATTGTTGTTTTATGAAGGAAAATTGTTTTTAACGTGTTTAGGAAGCTTGGGTATCCTTGAATGGGTAAAAATGGTGGAAAATCGCATTTTTACACATGACTGTGCTGTCATGGTCGCTGTAGCGACGAGCTGTCGCTTGTAGCGACCAGGCAGGATTTTTCCCTGCCTACCCGCGCTTGTAGCGACCACGCTGGCGCTTGTAGCGACCAGTGGCGCTTGTAGAGACCATGGGGGCGCTTGTAGCGACCAAGCCAAGACAGCACAACCTAGTTGAGCTGTTCTGGGGGTCCTGGTGCGCGCGGGCATGGCTTTTTGCAACTGATTTCTTATAATACATTCTGGAAACTTAACCCACCATTTTAACTCATTCTAAAAGCTCCCCATGGTTATAAAAGTATAGGAGTGAGGATTATGCAAGGCTTGGAAAGGTAGGGATTGAGGTTTATCGAATAGGTAAATTCTTATAGCGGCATATGACAACGATATGTTGAATTCCTTGATAGGAAAACAAGAGTTATAGCTTGAGAATCAAGTTTATAGTTGTATTCACAATAGGATACAAGTAACAGAAATGGTTTACCAATCATAGTTTCACTTAAGATTATAGTGTTGGTCCTCCAACAATTATAGGTGGCTTATGAGAACGATAAGCCAAGAATTCATAAGTTACAGGATTGCTATTATATGTTTAAAGTAACAGTTATGTATTTTCATATGATCAAAGTTAAAGAATATTATATCACAGTCATAGGCATGTTCAGCAGACTCCGGGATACGCCGGATGGGACTTCTCCGAGAGGGTTGTCCACATGCAATTTCATAGGGAGTCCGGTGTTAGCCTGATTGTCAGGAGTTTCATCGGGTCATAGGGAGATGTACTTCGGGGTTACTCCACCCGGATGCACTCCGTAAAATGAACTCAGATTAATTGTTTGTTTAACGCTAACAGCTAACATAAAACACTTTATTTGCTTTATGTTATACAGTTACAGTTACAGTTATAGTTACAGGAAGTTTTACAGTTACAGGCAGATTATAGTTATAGTTATAGGCAGGTTTATAAAACTTGGCGATTCTAGAATTCCCCTAAATTGCCAAGGTAGGCATGGCGACCCTAGGTTCCCTGTGGTTGCCAACAGTAGGTTGGGTAGAGCTCACTGAGACATTATGTCTCATCCCATTCCTTCTGGTGCAGGTTCACAGGCAGGATCGCAGGCAGCACGCAACAAGGGTAAGGAGAAGGCTACAGACTGATCGTGCTGAATGTTATGTATTTATAGTTTGACTGGTTTATATGTTGTTGTATAATGATGTACATGTATCAAGAAGTATTGTATAAACTTTGGGTTGTAATATTACAATGTGATGTAATATTTTGAATGAACTTTTTATATTGAAAATTAATGTATCCAGTACGAAATTTTAATACTCGTATAAGATCCTAGGCAATCTTATTATGGGTGTTACAGAAAGTGCTCCTGAACTGGGTGCTTCTGAAGTGGTCCTGAAGTGGTGCTCCTGAAGTGCAGCTTCTGAGTCTAAAGACAGCTTCTGAAGTCTGGGTGCTTCTGAAGAAGTCAACGCAAAGTCAACGTCTGAAGACCAGCTTCAGATCCTGAATCCAGCTTCTGATCCGTACAAGGCAGCTTCTGATGCACTGTTCACACAGAAGCTTCTGAAGGTTGATGTGGCTTAAAAGCAAGTGTTACTGTGCGCATTTAATGCCTGGATGTGTCAGAGCAACTCAATGGAACAGTTGTCTCCCTGACCCAAACATTCTCCAGCTTTTAAGGTAGGCCATTTCAAAAATGGCTGCTGCTCTGTTATGTTTGAAAAAGTGCAGCACACATTTGCAGTAATCCTAGCTCAACTTGCAACGGCTCTTTCCTCAAATCAAGCAAATCTTCAACAGCTATATTTCATCTATAAAGGGAAGAAGATTTGAAGAAGAAATTTGTCTAAGACTCTTGAATCAAAGAACTGAACTCTTGCTCTGTTTTGCTATCAAAAATACGCAAGTTACCAAACCTCTTAGAAATTCTTTTATCTTTGTAACTTAGAATTTCTTAAGGTTAAGAGTCTTAACCTGTGTTGTATTAAGAGAACACCTCTGATATTTTATCAAGTGTTCATCCCAAACTCCTTTACTTGTAAACCAGTTTGGTCCCTAAAGTCTCAGTCTGTATACTGAGCATTTGTAACCTCATTCCTTTGTGGTCTGAGTCAAAAGCCTCTTGACTTAGTGTCTTGAGCATTGGGAAGTCTCTTGACTGAGTGTCTTGAGCATTGGAAGTCTCTTGACTTAGTGTCTTGAGCAGTGGAAGCCTCTTCCTTGGTGGTTGAGCATTAGAAGCCTCTTTCTTTGTGATTGAGCAACTGGAAGTCTCTTCCTTAGTGGTTGAGCAAAGTGTAATCTTCAGATTATAGTGGAACTCTCTTGTTGGAAAACAAGGGGACTGGACTACTTCTCACATTGAGAAGGAACCAGTATAAATTCTGTGTGTCTCTCTTTATCCTTCTCTTTTAACTTGTTAATCCGCTGCATATACTTCTGATAACAGTTCAGAACCTGGTTCTGAACTAGTGTTAATCTTTTGAAAAGAAAAGAACAAGTTTTTGAGTCACACAATTCAACCCCCCCTTCTTGTGTGTGTTTTTCTCCCCTTCAATTTCAAAACGCGATTTTCAACTTTTAGGCTTCTCCAAGGCTCCAAAGTCAACCCCAACACACCCAAATCATCCAAAAACATTACCCATGATCAAAACACTTCAAATAAGCACTTACAACACATCAAAACATCAATCATGCATCAAATTTCATGAATTTCACTCATTCTAACATAAAACTCAAAAACACAACAAAAATAACAACACAAAAAATTCATGGATTTAACTTCATAACATCATGGATTCACAAATAATTATATATCCATGATCACATCAACATACTAGAACACAATTTCATCGTCAATTTATCATTAGAACATGAATTTAAGGAGAGTCACACAAAATCTTTAATCTACCCATTTGCTCATAAATTTTCAAATGAGAATAGAACACCCTTACCGAACTCAACATATTCTGTGATGGTCATCAGACTCAGAAGCAGACATTGCAGACTTGGATCACCCTCAGACTTGAGTAAGTTATGAGGGACCAAAAATCCATGTAGGCTCTGTCCAACTCTGTGAATTGTTACTATCAAGGTTCTGATAGGTGCAGTTCTTTTGTCATCTTCTAACTAAATGCACAATCAGACAAATGACATCAAGAACAAAGAAAGCAACATATAATTCCTCTTTCAGCAAAGGAGAATTCAAAGTTCATTTCAACGAGATTATCCATATCAGGCAAAGGACCAACGTTCTTGATCAAAGCTTCTCAACGACTCTATTTACGCTGTCGCTTTTCTCCAACTTTTCTCAAATCCATGCCTATAAAAGGAGCTAAAGACCACAAAGAAGATTAACAAAATTCTGCTACTTCAAAGTGTCTATACTCTGTCAAATTCAAATAGCGCAAATCACTTAGGATTTTTGCTTTCAAGTTTATAACTTAGAAATCCTAGAAGTGTAGAGAGTCTGTTCATATACACCAAACATTGTTAAATCAGGTGTTGAACAAATTAGAAGTCTTTAGTTGCAAAGCTAAAGCGTATAAGTCTCTTGGTGAAACCTTGAGCAACTAGAAGTCTCTTAGGTGTGTCCTTAGAGCACTGGAAGTCTCTTGCATGCGTGCTTGAGCACTTGTAAGTCTCTTAGAGTAGTCCTTGAGCAAGGAAGTCTTTAAGAGAGTCCTAGAGCACGAAGTCTTAAGCTGTGTGCTTAAGCAAGGAAGTCTTAGGCAGGTGTGCTTAAGCAAGGAAGTCTTTAGGAAGAGTCCTAGAGCAGGAAGTCTTGAGCAGGTGTGCTTGAGCATAGGGAAAGTCTCTTGGAGTTGTCCTTGAGCAATTTGTAATCATGTGTGATTATAGTGAAATCCCTAGGAAGTGCAAGGGGACTGGACTACTTTTGGGTTGTAGGAGGAACTAGTATAAAATTGATTTGTGTCTGCTTTCTCTCTCTCTCTCTCTCTCTCTCTCTCTCTCTCTCTCTCTCTCTCTCTCTTTATCTCTATCTTTATCTTTATCTTTGTGTTCTGTACTACATCCGCTGCATTCAGACTCTATATCAGAATCTGTATACCACCGATTCTGAACAACTTTTGAATATCAAGAAAAAGAAACCAGAAAAAGCTAACATAATTCAACCATTCTTCTTATGTTTTTCTCACCTTCAGAATATACTACCCTTAGATTGAATAAAACTCCCCCCTTTTCTTTTGCTCTCTCAACTTCTTTCTTTGTTTCTTTGTAACCCTAATTCTCTAATGTTCTTCTCCTATTTATATAGGCTATTTATGTTCTACTGGGCTGAATCTCTATTCCTTATCTTTTAACAAATTTAAATTTTATTTACTTTTATTTTTTTCACATAAACTTTAGACAAATTTACTATCTGCACCCCCAGGTTGGTTATTATTCTCTTTGTAACTACACAACCTTGTTGTTTACACATTCTTCTGTCCAAATCATTAAAACGTTATTTTCTTCCTAAAAATTATTTTCTCTCATTCCTTAATTAGCTAGTCAACTTGTCTACTTCCTCATTATCTATAATTCAATAATTGTGAATATTCTAATTAATAATATAGAACAATCGATACTAATAATAATAATAATAATAATAATAATAATAATAATAATAATAATAATAATAATAATAATAATAATAATAGTATTATCCAATTATAATACTAATAAATTAATATTAAAAATCGGGGTGTTACTATAACACACCAATCTCCGAGACTACTATTTAAATAATAAATCACGCAATTCAACAACATCGAGGTATTATAATTCTTCAACAACTCATATTAATTTCTCATAATAAAAATTTCATCAAAATATACTCAGATCATAGTGGAATAAACATCTCGACAAATATCATCTCGGGTCACATCATGAAAATCTCAAAAAATAAGTACATCAACATCCTGATCTTTAAGATCCATCAACAATAATCCAAAATAAAATAAAGTAGTACAATCCGCAAAACTCCTAGATCAGAGCACCTAATCTAGACATCGTCAAAACATAGATAAAAGGAGTAGGCATGAAGCCATCCTCAGCAAAACTCACAAAAGCAAACTACTCCTCAACCTGCAAGTCTACACCACGAGGATGCATGCGACAAAAAGCCACTAGTGAGTAAGATATACGTTCAACAAAAAGGATCAATAAACGCATGTAAGTTTCAGACAAAACATCAACGATTTATAAGCAATCAACATAACAAGCCTGGTTATAAACACCAACATTTATATCGCATTTATATTCCATTAACAACTTAATTACATCATCATTTAAAACAAGACTCACAGAGCATACATATCATAATCACATAAACAGATAATTATCAACTCATTATGCATCTTCAACAATAATCATCAAATCAATTATAAGTCGTCAACATACAATTATCAACTCAACTTTACATCATTCACTTTCGTCATCAATCAATTATAAGATATTCACAATCTCAACGACATCATCAATTAGACATTTACCACGTAAATGCACAAGTTCACACCAAAACATTACCAAATCATGGACACCACATTACCAAATCAAGTTCATCAATATGAATCATGTTCATGAAATGCACCTATCACGACTCTACATGCATGTGGTACCAAAGTTTGGATATCAGAGGTCTATTACTGAGTGATCCCTCGGCATGCTGGATTACCAAATCCCTCGGCGTGCTGCTTGTTCAGAAGTATGTTACTGAACTACCATCGGCATGGTGGTGATTATAAAAATCCTGACTCGACAGACCATGTATGCATGGACACCACATATAGACTTGGCAATGCACTCATCATGCTTGTTATATAATTCACTCCATCATATAGCATATCTCTACATCAACACCATTTGCATTATCAAATTAATACATGCCATACATCACAAGTCATGTTATCATCACAACATCATTTCATCACATTCATCATGTTTAATCATCACAACTTAATCAAGTAACATCGTTGTTTCATTCAATATAAATCACATAGTTCACAAATCACGATTAATCATCACAAGGTTCCATTAACCTACCACTAACTAACTCATCATCATCTCATATATTCAATCATGATTCATCATCATTCACATTCCAAAATTAAATCAAGCAAGATTTCATTAACCTAATACTATACCACTTTATAAACATGTTTCAGCAACATTCACACCTCTATAATCAATTAACATGTTCACATACATCTCACGGCTTAATTAAAGATAATTTCACAAGTTCATTTCACATCTTTCCAATCCTAAGTTATCTTTAATCATACATCATGTTAATCAACCATATACATCATAATTAAGCACCCATCAATCAAGTTTAGGAGTTTAGGACCCAAACACATGCCTTAGGAACCTTTAAAAACAATAAAAATGAAGTTCCAAGCTACATGGAAAACTGCACGGTCGTGTGTATCAGACGCACGATCGTGTGTTTTTATTTTGGCCAATGTCGTAAGTAACGCACGGTCCGTGCGTTTTGCACAGCCAGACCGTGTGTTTTGCACAACACAGCAAAACATCAATTTTTTCGTTTTTCGGCGACACCATTTGATCTCAAACTCTCCAAACTCGATTCCAATCATCAACCCAACATTAATTACTCAATTACACTTCAAACACAACTTAAAAAACTTAATCATAATCCATTTTCATTAATAATTACCATGCTTTTCAATTAATTCAAACATCGTCTCAAAAACTCATTTTCACCAACAACTTAACAACCAAACATGACATAACAACAATAACATCACTTCTTCATATCCCACACAATCATAATCACTTATTTCAATCATCATAACATCAACTTATTCAATTTAACAACAACTTAATCATTTTCATCCAATTAAGCATATTCGCCAAAACACAACAACAACAACTTAATTCACAACAAAACCACATAATCTCATGAATTCTAAAACTAAACACATACTCATGCTCAAAATCAACTTAATAAACCATAATCATCATCAATTATCATGTTTTACACCAAATTCATCAAAATTCATAAAGTTACAAATTCACTATAACCAAACATGAATTTTGACATAAACACAACATGAATTCACCAACTTTAACATATTCAAATTATCCATAATAATAAGAGCACAAATTTCACATAATCAACATCAATTTTCATGAAATTAAACATAATCAAAAACACACAAACTGCCCAATTGCCTATTAACTCTAATTGGTGAAAATAATCTTCCCTCTTACCTCAATCTTCACAAAATAAGCTCTTCTAGCTAGAATCTCTCTTTTCCTTTGTTGCTCTTGAGCTCTTCTCACTTCTTCCTCTCCAAGCCTCTTCTTTCTCTATTCTCTCTCTAGCCTCCTTTGTGATTTTTGTGAAATAAGCTAAACCTAATTCACTAACATATACACTACTCTTTTTACATATTATGGGTTGGGGTTAGAGCTGTCAAAACGGGCTACTTGGCCCGTTTAGGGCCGGCCCTAACGGGTTTCAGGTTTTATTGGGCCGGGTCAAAAAGCCCGGTTGAAATACGGGTTTGAAAAATACTACCCGAGGCCGGCCCTACACGGGCGGCAGGCTAAACAGGTCGCCCGCATTATTTTATTTTATTTTAAATAAAAAGTACTATAAAATTTCTTATAAATAATATTTTAATATGTTTAAATAATTCCTAGCACAAAAAAATATTTGTAAACATTTTCGTACAAACGTCTCGGAAAGCAATTTTAAATAAATTACGTATGTATGGTTATAGATATTTATATATTCAATCTTTAAAATTATAAGCAACAAAATGAGTAAATATAATTTTTTATTACTTTTATATTTGTGTGTTAATTCATTGAATTTTCAATTTTGTTTCTTACTTTAATGATCAACTAAGTAAATAATTATTTAATATATATATATATATATATATATATATATATATATATATATATAATATCTAAGATTTTTTTTGTTATGCGGCCTAATGGACTACCCGCGGCCCATACGGGCTAGCCCAAACGGGTACCGGGCTTTTTAGGGCCATACTAAAAAGCCCTAAAAAATTCGGGCTCAATATTTAAGGCCCAAGCCCTATAATTAATCGGGCTTAACGGGCCGGCCCATACGGGCTAGCCCGTTTTGACAACTCTAGTTGGGGTCACTCTCACTAATGAGCTTAGTCACATCCAATTCTCATAAGTAATTCATTACACTTAAACCTTCCATTTTACTCTTACACCACTATCCTCTAAATATTCAAATTTCTAACTCTAACACATTTACAAAAATGTCATTCACCATAAAATGACTAAAATACCCTCAATCACTAAAAAACCACTAATCCACCCATCACACACATATTAAAAATAATAATTAAATAAAACAAACAATTAACAAACATATACTAAAAATCGGGCGGTTACAATTACAATTTTGACATTCAATAATTTAGCGATTATTTTTTAGGGATTTTATAGAAAAGTAGAATTAATTTTGTGTTTGTTTATCGTAATAAAAATCCCTTCTTAAAGAAACAATTTAGTTTGTTTGGATACACCTATATAAAATGAATTTTTTGTTACAAAATTTTCTCCATCTTTGGAAACTTATTATCTCTCCCCTTAAAAAAAAACTATTTTCTAAAAAGTTATTCTTAACAACGTTTTATTGGAAGTTGTTTTTAGATTTATTTTTTTAATTTTTTTAATAAACGGCCTCTTGAGACACGTATGTTATGGATTAAACTAAAAATTTTGATATTCAATAATTTATATATTTTATAATAAAAAATATACTTTTTGGTCATTTTTCGTAATAAAAATCATTTTTTTAAAGAAAAAAAGAATTTAGTTTGTTTGTTTGGAAACAACTATATTGAATGAAAATTTTGTTACAAAATTATCTCAATATTTTGACACTTATTTTCTATCTCCTCTAAAAGGAATTTTTTATTACAAAAATTACCTAGCCGTTGTTATGTGTGGAAAAATATACAAAAGAGTGAAAAAATGCTAATGTGTCAAATATTTAAATTGAGACATAATTATGTTTTTATTGATAATTAACTTTCATCTATGCTATATATAAAGAGAATATGGAATTTTGAGCTGACTTTTTCATTATTCTAAAAAATTAAAATCAGCATTGAAAAATATAATCATGGTTTGCTAGGTTCGTTATATTTTGGAAGTCCCAAACATCTTTATACTTTTAATCAAAATCAAAATCACCGTTCATAATTTACAAATGTTAACACTATAAAAAGAGCGGAAAAACTGACATGTGACTTCCCGTCTTTCCGCCAGTAATTAAATAAAGATTATACGGTCACAGTTATCCTGGATTGTGTTTCCGAAAAAGTGGCCTACTTGAAATGAAAGACAAAAGTTAAATAAGTTCGAATAAAAGGCTTAATTGATCCACTGTTACCTTAACTCAATTGATTGTTAAAAAATGGTCTCATAACTAAAAAATGTCTCAAAGTGGTCCCTTAAGTTCCATGCCATTATAACTTTTGATTCTCCCTGTTATCACCTTAAAGTTAAATGTCTTAGATGAACAAATATTAAAAGTGGTCTATAACAGGCCTTATTCATTTTATGAATGTTAACCATTTGATTTATTTTTGAAAAGAGGACCATTGTATCATAATGGTCTATCATATTTTACAATGAACCATCAACACTTTATTCAATACTTTCGTTTGACACCTATTTTCTATCTTCTCTAAAAAGAAATTTTTTGTTACAAAAATTACCAAACCGTTATTATTGTTTGGAAAAAATTTAAAAAGAGTTACTCCCTCCGTCCCTTTTTATAGGAGTAGTTTACAAAAATCACGTGTATTAAGAAAAGTTGTTGGAGTAATAAAGTTGTCTCAAATGTGTGTGACTATTACTAAATTACCCTTAATTAAATATATATTTAATGTTAACTTTTCATATACAAAGACAAATTGATAGTATTAATAAGGAATATATTTGAAAAAATAGTAATCAATACATCTAGAAATTTGTATATAATCTTATATTTAGGGACAAAACTTTTTTGTAAACTACTCCTATAAATAGGGACGGAGGGAGTAAATGTCAAATAATTAAAGTGAGACATAATTATGTTTTTGCTGATAATTAACTTTCATCTATACTATTTATAAAAGCATGTGAGATTTTGAGCTGACTTTTTCATTATTTCAAGTATACTCTTAAACAAATTTTTCTATAATAATGTTATATTGTTGATATCATTAATAAAGATAAGAATTCATATTATATTTGCTATATTGTTGATGTCTTTTAAAAAAATAAACATAGTTTGCTGAATGTGTTATAATTTAAAAGTCAAAAACATCTATATCTATACTTTTAAAAACTGAAATTTTATAAAAAAAACACTATTCATTATTTATAAATGTTAACACAATAAAATAGCGGAAAGACGGATACTTGAATGCTTCTCTTAAGTGGCGGAGGCATAATTGATATATATGTATGAGAGGTCGTTTTTTATATAGTCCTAACAATTCAAAAACATATTTTATCCTTAATATAAGTAATTGACATATATGTATGAGAGATCGTTTTTTAAATTCTATAAATATCAAATTATTTGACCACTTTGCTTTTACTTTCTTATAACAATTCATCATGTTCAAATAAGTGAAAACAAAAAAGAAAGGGGAAAGCATCAAGAGATAGCTGAAACATTTATCTTCTGTTGTATCCTTAATTATATTCTCATTTTGTTTCATTGCCAAAGATTAAGAAATTAGTTTGCACTTTGCAATTAAGGCAAGCGGGAATAGATTAATCAAATTAGATATGCTAATGAAGGATGTTTGAAGCAACAGTGACGACGGCGAAAAAGCAAATCAACAAAGAAATAGACATACAACAACAAACCACCTATCAATTCAAAAATCAACAAGAGACAAAAAAATGACTTTCAAATTCGAAGTGAAAAAACCGAGACATGGAGTGGGAGAGAGACTACGAAGAGGTTTTCACCTCAGATATCACAACACTGATTCGGTAGATTGAAAGCTAAATAGATAGCAACAATAAAAGAGCTGAAGAGGGAAGTTGAAGTTTGAAATTGGGTGGCATTAGAAGAGCCTGAGGAAGAACGGGCCGTGCTTGAGTAGCGGAGAAGGTGGACCATTTTGTATTTTTCTTTAATAATAAGAGGTATTTTAGTAATTTTCTTATAAAAATTATTTTACTTTTAGGTGGGTGGACCGTTGCCCACCGTGACCCATACAAAGCTCCGCCACTGCTTCTCTTTCGGAAAAAGTGGCCTTTTTTGAAATGAAAGACAAAAGTTAGCCAAGTTGGAATATAATAAGCACAAGTAAATCCTAAAGTACATGCAAATTCCAATCTTTTAAAATATCCTCTCTTCTTGAGTAGCCTATCCCTTTACGATTCTTTCTTCTCTTACGAGAAAAGAAGACTTTTGGGTCGTCGTCCACTCATTCTTTGCTTCTTTCCTTAACCCTTACAGTTAGTGTATATATAAAATACCTTTGTCGTAAGTATATCTAATTCTAACATTACAAGCCAAATTTCACAATATATATTTGTAAACTTCACTCTATTAACCACAAAAGATCTGAATAACCCAACTACTTTAACATGGGGGTCCTTGGAAGTATGGCAAGAAATTTGGATTCATTAATAGGGTACAATAATATATACTTCTAGAAAACAAAATGAAATCTGTTTTTAATTATATTTTTGTTACCAACTGTTAAAAGTGCCAATTATAGATTTTTTTTTTCTGTGTCTAATTTTAGTTTGTAATTCATTTAGTTTCCTAATAGTCCTAACTCCTATTGACAACAAAGTATTTTTCTTCCGCTAAAAAAATAGATCATTTTTCTATTTAATACTTACTTTACAATCTTTTTTTCTTTTATACAAAACAAGAAAAAATATTTTTTTTCTTTTATAGTATGTTCTTAATTTATTTCTTTTTCTCGTTACACATATAATTAACATTTAACTTTTTGTTTTTTGTATAACAGGCCTGGAGTAATGCTTCTTTATCCTTTGTAAGTATCAATGGATAACACTACATCGTTAATTTTAACTTTATTTTAGCTACGATTAATTCGTAATTAACACAAGAAGAAATATAAAAATATTCTTGTAGTTTTAGCAAGACTTATGAGTAATACATATCTAACAGATATTCATCAATGAGGGCAATTGAGAGTCCTTCAACCTTAGATGATCAGCAGTGGCTCACATATTGGGTTTTATACTCCTTCATGACCCTCTTTGAGCTTTCATTTTACAGGATCCTAGCATGGTAAGTAAATATAAGCAGATTAAGTTTTTACATAGTTCATAATAATAAAATAAAGGGTTATTCGATATATTTTTAGCCTAAAAAAAATTATCTCGAATTTTGTTTTTTATTCATGTATAATTGCATATCCACTTTACGGTCCCAAAACATAGCAAATTAAATCACATGTTTTTGGTCTATCTTTAGGGATGAACTAAAAGCATGTAGTTTGTAATTTGTAATGACGAAAAAGTTGGTACAACAATACAACGTTTAATTAGAGTTTTCGTTCTCATATTTTCACTCATTCATGAAATTAGTCATCTCCTTTTAGAGTCGGTCGATTTTGATCTTCATAAGTTGGTTATTTTTTTACTTAAAATTGGTGATTTGAAGCATTTTAAATGACGTTATATACAACATGTTGATGTGAAGTGATCAACACCGATGAAATTACAAGAAAACCAATTGAAAACTTTGGTTTCAACTTCAGTTTCACCATTTTTTAAGTAAAAAACATGATGAAAGAACCAAAACTGTGTGATTTTAAAATGAGTAGACCAATTTCGTAAATGAGTAAAAATAAATGGACGAAAACCGTAAATAAGGCTAACTAAAAACATGATTAAATTTAATTGAAACTAAAATTACAAATTTCACCCTAAAATAAATTAATATTTAATACATTTTTAAGAGAAGCTAAACATTTTTCGTTTTATAATATTGTATAGGTTTCCCACATGGCCATACATGAAACTTGTGTTTTGTATGTGGTTGGTATTACCAAAGTTCAATGGAGCTGCTTTTATATATGAAAACTATGTGAGGCAATATGTAAAGCAAATAGGAAGCTTTGGAGTCAGTAAGTATCCAGATGAACAAAAGAAAGTCCTTCAAATGATCAGTTTGGATGCAAGAAAATCTGTTGAACGTTACATAGATAGATATGGCCCTGATGCCTTTGAGAGAGTAATCAAAGTGGTATATACTATAAACAACTCTAGCTAGTTTTATTAATTTTTCTTTTTTTTCTTTGTTTTAACATTTTTGATCTTGAAGAAAAAATCATTTATGTCATATTCATGATTGATTTGCAGGCCGAGAAAGAAGCAAGGAAGCACTAAAGATTTGTGTGAAAAAATGTATATTGAGTCATGTGCGTTAACGACTCATAGTGTAAAATAATTAAGATTGAAATAAAATGACATCAATCTCGAGCTATTGACACCTGAAATTAAATTATAAATTATCTATCATTTCAAAACTCTCTGTTTGATCTCTTTTCAAATTTGACTTGAATACAAAATAGACAATCAAGAAAGAAACAAACAAACAATTAAGCAGATTGAGGAAAAATTGATTGTAGGGTGAAATTCAGGTCAGATCATAGAAGAGATGAAGTTGAAGAGTTATGGAGAAAGAGGTAGAGGTCAATGGATGGAGAACTAGAGAACATGAGCGATGAATTGAGAGAGAGAGGGCAAAATAAGCATTTTAGTGTTAATCATGATAGAATAATTCTAACCCACAAAAAACTAAGGATAAAAATAACAAAGGAGAGATAAAATAGGATTAGTAATAGGTTTAATTTATCATATCCTATTAGTATACCAAACAACAGATTTAGATAAGATATAATAGTTTTATCATATCATTTCTCCTTATCATGTGCACCAAACGGATCCATAAATGATAACTATTTTATGAAAACATGTGTAACTAATGTATTGAAAATTGAAATATTTAACTTTTTTTTATAAATTACTTTCTTCTTTTGAAATCCTTAAAGAGTGCTCAGAAACACTTGTTAACAAGACCTGTTTTTTTAATTATAAATGTTATTTGGTTAAAATATCAGGCTTGAATCATATGGAGACTTGTTATGAAATAAACTAAAAGCACAAGATCACATAGGAAGAAGATGAAAGCTTTGTGTATTATTCTCTTCACAAGTGTGTCTTTACACTAAAATATGAGTCCTATTTATAGGACACAATGTGCAAGTGAATGATCAAAGTAATTAAGGTCCACTAACCATCCATTTACTTTAGGGAGTTATAGGAAGGTGGAAGACTAAGGATGGACATCCACTAAACTAATTATTCATAACACTCCCCCTTGGATGTCCATCAGGATATGCCTCATTAAAACCTTACTAAAAAAAAAACCCAATGGGAAAAAATTCTAGTGAAGGAAAAAGAGTACATAATCCTTTTACATAATACATTTATTTCTCCCCCTCAACAATACAACCATCTTTGAGTCGACGAAGACCAATTTTTTGTATCAACTGTTCAAAAACTCTGTTTCGGAGTGACTTTGTGAAAAGGTCTGCAAGATTATCACAAGAACGAATTTGTTGAATGCTTATATCACCATTCTTCTGAAGATCATGCGTGAAAAAGAATTTAGGAGAAATATGTTTTGTTCGATCTCCTTTAATGTAACCTTCTTTCAACTGAGCAATGCATGCAGTATTATCTTCAAAAATAGTTGTCGCATTTATTCTCCCGATAGATAAACCACAACTCTCTTGTATGTGTTGAACACATTCTCGACTCGCCTCATGTAGTGCTAAGAGTTCAGCATGATTTGATGATGTTGCTGTTATGGTTTGCTTCACAGATCTCCATGAAATGGCTGTACCTCCACAGGTAAACAAGTAACCTGTTTGTGATCTTCCATTATGAGGATCTGATAAATAACCTGCATCTGCATAACCTGTTAATTCAAATTTTTGTACTTTTGAATAAAACAAACCCATGTCCATTGTACCTCTAAGGTAACGAAATATATGCTTGACTCCGTTCCAATGTCTCCGTGTGGGTGAAGAACTATACCTTGCTAACAGATTGACAGAAAATGAAATATCAGGACGCGTATAATTAGCAAGGTACATTAGTGCTCCGATTGCACTGAGATATGGTACTTCAGGACCAAGTATTTCTTCACCCTCTTCTCGAGGTCTGAAAGAATCTTTCCCCACATCCAGTGATCGAACAACCATTGGAGTAGACAATGGATGAGATTTGTCCATATAGAAACGTTTTAATACTTTTGCAACATAAGCTTCTTGATGCACAAATATTCCATTATTCAAATGCTCAATTTGTAATCCCAAACAAAATTTTGTCCTTCCCAAGTCCTTTACCTCAAACTCTTTCTTTAAGCAATCTATAGCTTTTGGAAGCTCTTCAGGAGTTCCAATAATATTTATATCATCAACATACACCGCAATTATTGCAAATTCTTTTCCAGATCTTTTTATAAAAATACATGGACAAATGGAGTCATTTGTATACCCCTCTTTTATCAAATATTCACTAAGGCGATTATACCACATGCGCCCTGATTGTTTTAGCCCATATAAAGACTTATTCAATTTGATGGAATAGTCTTCTCGAGATCTAGGACAATCTGTCTCAGGAAAATTAAATCCTTCTGGGAGTTTCATGTAAATGTTACTATCAAGTGATCCATATAAATAAGCTGTAACAACATCCATCATGTGCAATTTGAGTCCTTCATGTGCTACAAGGCTAATTAAGTACCGAAACGTACATGCATCCACTACAGGTGAATATGTCTCATCAAAGTCAATTCCAGGTCTTTGTGAAAATCCTTGGGCAACAAGTCGAGCTTTGTATCTCACAATTTCACCATTCTCATTTCGTTTTCTCACAAAAACCCACCTATATCCAACTGGTTTCACACCTTCAGGTGTTCGGACTATAGGTCCAAAAACTTTTCGATTGTAAAGCGAGTTTAATTCAGCTTCAATTGCATCTTTCCATTTTGGCCAATTCTCACTTTGCCTACAATCTTTGATAGACTTTGGTTCATGATCCTCGCTATCATTTATCACATTTAGCGCTATATGATATGCAAAAGCATCGTCAACGTTGACTTTTTGCCGGTTCCATTGTATTCCATTACTGACATAATTTATTGAGATCTCTTTATTTTCATGAATTTCAGGTACCTGATCAGTCTCTTCCGGAACTGAAATATCAATTATGTCTGAAGACTCTTTTAGAGTTTCTATATACTCACTTGGGCCATCTTTCTTTTTAGCTCCTTTTCTCATTCGAGGATTTTTATCTTTGGAACCGACTGGCCTACCACGCTTCAGGCGTGGTTGAGACTCATTTGCAATATGAGATTGCCCAATTGTGACATCCATTTTTATCGGAGCATTAGCAGCTGGTATATATGATTTTGTCACACTTTTTGGATCAGTGAATGCATTTGGTAATTGATTTGCTAAGCTCTGCAAATGAATTATCTTTTGAACTTCAAGTTCACATTGTTTAGTTCGAGGATCAAGATGAGACAATGATAATTCTTTCCAAATGATTTCCTTTTCCAGCTGCTTACTCTCTCCCCCTAATGTTGGGAAATTTGATTCATCAAAATGACAATCAGCAAATCGGGCTGTAAATAAATCTCCCGTTGTTGGTTCAAGATACTTTATAATAGATCGAGATTCATATCCAACATATATTCCCAACCTTCTTTGAGGACCCATCTTAGTGCGTTGTGGTGGAGAAATAGGAACATACACCGCACATCCAAAGATTCTTAGATGGGAAATATTAGGTTCTTGACCAAAAACTAATTGTAAAGGGGAAGAGTTATGATAACTTGTTGGCCTGATGCGAATCAATGATGCAGCATGCAAAATTGCATGTCCCCAAGTAGAAATTGGGAGTTTGCATCTCATGAGAAGTGGTCTTGCAATTAACTGTATACGCTTGATAAATGATTCTGCAAGTCCATTTTGTGTATGAACATGTGCTACAGGATGTTCAATGTCAACTCCAATGGACATACAATATTCATTAAATGCTTGAGATGAGAACTCGGCGGCATTATCAAGTCGTATTTTCTTGACGGGATAATCAGGGAAGTGTGCTCTTATTCGAATTAATTGAGCTAGCAATCTTGCAAATGCCTGGTTGCGAGTTGACAACAAACAAACATGTGACCATCTAGTGGATGCATCAATTAAAACCATAAAGTATCTAAATGGTCCACATGGCGGGTGTATTGGCCCACAAATATCACCATGTATACGCTCTAAAAAATTTAGAGATTCACTTCCATTTTTTGTTGGTGATGGCCTAATTATCAACTTCCCTTGTGAACAAGAGGTGCATGAGAACTTATCAGATTGAAAAATCTCCTGGCTCTTCAATTGATGACCACAAGAATTTTCAATTATTTTTCGCATCATTATAGACCCAGGATGGCCCAACCGGTCATGCCAAACAACAAATTTTTTATGATTTGTAAACTTCTGGTTTACGATCACATGTGCTTCAATTGCACTTATATAAGTGTAGTACAAACCAGAGGAAAAGGAGGGTAACTTTTCCACTACACTTATTTTATCCAAATTATGTCTCGTTATATAAAAATATTCAACATCTCCTTCATTTCTTGTTTCAATATGATATCCATTTAGACGGATATCCTTGAAACTTAATAAATTTCTATGAGACTTGGGAGAATATAATGCATTTTCAATGTTTAAATTTGTTCCTCTAGGTAATTTTATATTAGCTCTTCCGGAGCCTTCAATTATTTTTGAACTTCCAGATATAGTACTAACATCGGTTTCTTGCTTTACTAAATAAGAGAAATATTTTTTATCCTTGAAAATTGTATGAGTAGTTGCACTATCAGCGAGACACATATCTCCATTATTGAGGTTAATGTTAATACTCATTCTATCTAAAAAAAAATAACAAACAAAAGATAAGTATAAAAACAAAATTATATAAACGTAATATTTATCATGACTAGCATTGGAGGTTGAAAACACACTTAGAAATAAGACTTTATTATCATTAACATAGGAAAGTTAAAACATAACATAAAATTTTTATTATCATAGGAAATTCAAAGTCATTTGTAAACATGATTATTTATTGCTAGGTTTTATTTCTTGACACTTCCATCTCCAATGAGATGATCAATCTTTCCATCAGGATCAGCAAAGAAATCAGCAACGTCTAAGTGGGTAACATCCATATTACCATAATCATAATCACTATCTTCACATGCAAAATGTGTCTCAGCCTTTTTATCTTTATTTTTAAGTGATTGTTGGTAAAGATCAACAAGATGCCTTGGTGTACGACATGTACGACTCCAATGGCCTAATTTCCTCCACAACGATAGCAAATATTCTCATTATTTTTGCTACTCTGACCACCCTTTTCATTCTTTCCAACATTTTTCAACTTCTGGTGAGAAAATGTATTTTTGTAATCGTTACTGTGATTATGATTAAGACTACGACCACGTCCACGACCACGACCTTGCCCACGACCACGTCCACGACCACGACCACGAGTTTGCCCATAGTGATCGTGCGTTGCTACATTCACTTCTGGGAATGGAGCACTACCAGTGGGACGGGCCTCATGATTTTTCATCAAAAGCTCGTTATTTTGTTCTGCCACAAGCAGGCAAGATATCAAGTCAGAATATTTTGTAAATCCTTTTTCGCGATATTGCTGCTGCAGGAGCACATTAGACGCATGAAAAGTGGAGAATGTTTTTTCTAACATATCTTCATCAGTCACTTTTTCTCCACACAATTTCAATTGAGAAGTAATTCTAAATACAGCCGAGTTATACGCGGTTACAGATTTAAAGTCTTGTAAACGCAAATGCATCCATTCGTAACGAGCTTTAGGAAGAATGATAGTTTTTTGATGGTCATATCTTTCTTTTAAACTGTTCCAAAGAACTTGTGGATCTTTTACGGTAAGGTATTCATTCTTTAGATCCTCGTGAAGATGGCGACGAAGGAATATCATGGCTTTTGCCTTATGCTGATCAGATGATCTGTTTCCTTCTTTAATAGTATCTCCATGACCTTCGGCATTTAAATGAATTTCGGCATCTAGGGCCCAAGCCAGATAATTTTTTCCCGAAATATCAAGAGCCTCAAAATCAAGTTTTGTAAGGTTCGACATAATGAGTACTATAATAAAAGTTTAAACAAGTTAGATAAAATACGTAAATAATAGATGAGAAATATATAGCTTTTTTTTTAGGTTGCACAATGGTCATCAATAATGCATAAAAACAACTCATATGTAGCAGAAACATGCGTAAAAAGACTACATAAAGTAATTTCAAAAGATAATTAACAAGTAATAATTTATTTTTATTTTTTAATTTGGATAAAACAAACCAGATATCATATTTTGGTGACTACATGATGACAATCTTAAAAGAAGAAACAATCACTAAGTAGCATGGCTTAAACATCAGTTATCATGTCAATTTGTACCGTTATGTGCAAAAACTTAACTTATACAACTTTCACATAATACATTACATACTTATATGGATCAGACTTGGGTTTAATAATTGCTTACCTTTTGAGATTTCAATCTATAGAACATATTTGATAGTGGTAATCACTTATTTTATTAACTCAGATTGAATAGCATAAAGTAAAAGAAAGTTGCAATTAATATGAAGTAAAAGAAAGATAAGAAACTATCACTAACTAGTTTGAATAGCATAAAGTAAAATAAACTTTTCTTTGAGAAAGTTAAGAAACTAGCATAAAGTAATCACCAGAAACATCCTAAAGAACATACACGGCTGGATATATTTAAGAGTGATAGAATGACACAACAAGCAATACAAAAACAATAGGGAATCAATTTTACCTCAGATTGTTAGAGATTCGTGCTGATAACGTGTTATGAAATAAACTAAAAGCACAAGATCACATAGGAAGAAGATGAAAGCTTTGTGTATTATTCTCTTCACAAGTGTGTCTTTACACTAAAATATGAGTCCTATTTATAGGACACAATGTGCAAGTGAATGATCAAAGTAATTAAGGTCCACTAACCATCCATTTACTTTAGGGAGTTATAGGAAGGTGGAAGACTAAGGATGAACATCCACTAAACTAATTATTCATAACAAGACTAACTTTAAAATCAAAGTTCATATAACAATTTATGAAATGGATGATAGAAAAAGAACCATCGTGGAACAAGTTCATCATTTCGAATAACAGTTTTCATCACTACCATCAACATAATTGTTCAACTTATCAAGGGCTTATACTGAGTGGTGATTTTTCTAAATTATCTACAAGGAGTGTGTTCAGTTTCAATTGTTCAACCGATGCATAAATAGTAGCCGTAGAAACCTAACTAAGGCTAATAATATATATCAAGACAATTATTAATTATCAAACTTAATGAAGAGACCAACATATGATTTTATCAACAAAACTCATAAAGTAAAAATTACTTTATTAGTTTTGTGCCACTTAACCAAATGAGATTTATCGAAATCAAAACAATATATTAATCCTATATCATTTTATGATTGTGGTAATATATAAATGTTCTTAAATAATTTGATTATAGGGACCTTTTGCCAAGAACTTTTCAACATGGATTCTCATATTTTCTTCTTCTTCCTTTTGTTTATTTCAAAAGATTTTCCTACAAAATTTTATAGGAGAAATAGAAAACTTAGAAATTAAAATAAGATGTTATATTACCAAAATATATATTGACAGTACCCCTATTTTATTCTATAAAATGATTTAATTAAACAACAAGTATTTGTACACGAGTTTTGGCAAAAAAAACATACAACATTTAGTTGACTAATAATAAAATATATACGTCACTCACAAGTAAAGAATTTTCTTAAATTTCTAACAGTAAAAACATAAGAATGTTAAACTTTAAAACATCATACTCACATCAACCATTGGAGCTTATATTATGTTGTTCACAAGTTTTTCATGAAATTTTGGGTGGTATAATATTGCATGGTAAAATTAAAAATATCGAGCTTAACAAGTTTAGTAAAGAAAATCAGATTAACTCAGTTGGCAGCGACAATGCATAATATATGCAGGGGCTGAGGTTCGAACCTCGGACACCCCACATATTCCTCTTTAATACTACTTAACCACCGTTTATTGAAAAGTTCAAAACTACATGGAACCAATCATCACTAACCATCCCAATTAGCAATCCCTCGCTATCTCTCTTTAGTATATGTGACATCTCCTTTTGAGGTAGTTTCAAAGAGCATTCAGTGGATTCCAACCGTTAAAATTTGGGTGATTGCGATGATTGGGAGTTTACACCACTGAAACTAATCAGGATCAGTTTGTGAGAGAGATGAAGAGTAAGAAAAAAAAGTTTTTGGTATTATGATTAAATTTTAACATATTTTGGGTGTAACCAGATAATTTATGGGTGTAACTATAAAAAGTTTAATCTAATTTATGTGAACTTTTACTTTGCCTTTTCCAATGTAGAATACGTTTCTTCCGTAAATTCGCTTCCATCTTGAAGCCACTAACCAATCCTAGAAAACTTATTTCTAGTTTAGAAAAGAATCAATTTTTCTCTCAAAAAAGTAATAGACTTTAATACCCTCAAAATCATACACTAACGAATACTCCCAATAAAAAAAAAAACATCTTTTTTTTTCCTCAAAATTTCACCCCAATAATATAAATAAAAAAAGTGCTTAATCTTGGAAGATATTTATATACGTAAGCCCTCACATTATGAGACTAAAGGAAAGAGGTTGAACTTGAAATGAGAAATATGAAGACTGAATATTACTGAGAAATCAAATGCTGGTCTCTTCCTTGAATATGATAATTAATGAGTGTCTTTGGTAATAGCCTTTGTTAGGTTTCTATGGCTACTATTTATGGCACAAGGTTTATTGCTAACAGGTGTAACTGAAATTTGTGTAGGTTGAGCAATTGGATGTTGACACACAATAGTATTCCTTGCGGATGATGTAGGGAAATCAGCACTCCGGGTAAGCCCTTTACAAGTCGGGGATAAAAACTAAGGTGGGAATAGGCTAGGCCGCCTGCCAGGGGTCAATGGTCCGACCTATTTAATGTCCGGTTCTGTCTTGTTAACAATATAGGGTTTCAAAGAGAAGAGAAAGAGACGACTAGAGTTTCAATATGATAATAGTAGTTTGACATTACAAATTATTACTAGAGAATATATATATATAAGAAAATTGCTCTCCCCACAAACAAAAATGCTCATTTTTGTAGAAATTGACCAAAATACCCTTGCGTGACTTAAGTCACGCTCGGTATATACTAACGTGACTTAAGTCATGCTGAAGGCAACATGAGTTAAGTCACGCTGGAAAGCAACGCAAGTTAACTCACGCCGCATCCATTACTGTTTTGGGACAAAACCTAGTAGTTCCAAGTTCAAAACACAATTTATTTCCCTCTTCACCTCCAAAAAAAAACCAATTTTTTGGTGAAAAATCTTGAACTGAAAGCATTGCAAATCGTCAGGAAGCAAGTTTCTACGCTCATCAAACGTCAAAGATCAGGTAATGTATCATCTAACCTCTCTTGATTTTGCTGGTTTTTGAGGTAGGTTTAGCAGTCTGGAACATAGCCTGGGCGTGGCTTAACTCACGCTGGAGCTCTGCGTGAGTTAACTCACTCAGGTGTTAGCAATTTTTGCGCCAATTTTATTTTTCTTTCATAGCTTGTTGCGCAAGTTATTTATATTTTTTTCCTTTCTTATTTTCTATTCAATAGACATAGTGATGGTTGAAAATGTGGTGGATATAATGGTTGAGTCAAAACCGACCATAATTGAAGCTTCTGGCGAAGCTTCCGTTGATGTCAAACCAACCGTTGATGTGAAGGTTAAAGTCAAAATCTCATTTCAAGCTCAGATTAAAGAAAAACCTAAACTGGTACCTACTGGTGTTGCCAAGCCTCGCGGTTATGAAGTAAACACCGCTTTATTTTTTAACAAATGAAAGATGGCGAGAGCGAGATGATTTGCTTGGTTGGGTTCGTCAGCAAGCGGCAAGGGCTGGATTTACTATATCTATAGATAAATCTAGTCTGAAGAAGCCAATGGCGACGTTACAATGTGAAAGGAATGGTGTATATAAACCACCAAAGACGAAGAAGATATTGAAGCTTGAAGGCACATGCTCAAGGAAATGTGATTGTCCATTTAGGTTGTGTGGTTACTTTGAGAAGAATTCAAGTGATTGGTGGTTGGCCATGCTTTGTGGAATTCACAGCCATGAGTTAGAGCCAAAGTTAGGCAGTCACCTTCTTGCGGGAAGACTAAAAGAGGAGGAGAAGAAGAGAGTTATCGACATGACAAAGAGCTTGGCGTTTCCTACGAATATTTTAACGGATTTAAAGGCAAAAAAACCAAGAAAGTGTGACGACTATCAAACAAGTGTACAATGCACGTACTAGATGGCGAAAGGAGATAAGAGGTGATACGACGCATATGCAATTCTTGATTTCGAAGTTGGAGGAGAATAAATACGTCTATTTCACAAGAGCAAATAGTGAGGAAACCACTCTTGAAGACATATTTTTTGCTCATCCGGAGTCAATTAATATGCTTAACACTTTTCCGACCGTTTTGGTAATGGATTCCACTTACAAAACCAAATTGTATAGAATGCCATTATTTGAGATTGTTGGTGTCACCTCTATCAACATGACATATTCGGTTGGTTTTGCCTATCTTGCCTAAGAAAAAGAGGACAACTTTACTTGGGCACTTGAGATGTTGGTTAATCTTTTGTCCTCAAAACTTAACATGCCTAACGTGGTTGTCACGGACCGGGACAATGCTTTGATGAATGTTGTTGCCAAAGATCTCCCTGAAACCACCACTTTACTTTGTTATTTTCATATTGGGAAGAATGCAAGGGCTAAGTGAATCACGGATTGTAGAGTCAAAGCGAAGCCAAACGATGTCAAAGTGATGACAAAGAAGTGAATGAGGCGAAGGCAAGTGAAGTTGTTGACAAAATCATGGATGCTTGGAAAGATTTGGTTGAATCTCCTACGGAGGATGCATATGCAAGTGCGGTAATGCGATTCAAAGATGTATGCAAACCATTTCCAAAGTTCCTTAACTATGTTCAAACCACAATATTGAAAACCGTTAAGGAAAAATTTGTGATGGCATGGACAGATAAAGTCCTGCATCTAGGTTGTAGAACCACCAACATTGTTGAATCGACTCAGGGAAAATTGAAAAAATATTTGAGGAGTAGTGTGTGATATTTGGCATCATGTTGGGATGAAATAGACAAGATGTTGGCTATCCAATTGTCTGAGATACAAGCAAGTTTTGGGAGGAGCTGTACCGTCTGAAAACATAGATACAAATGAGACTTTTTGTACTCTGAGTTGGAGGGTTATGTATTGTACTGGCTGTGAGTACAATCTAGGAAAACTAGGGTTTTCAGGGTCTTTTTAGGTCATGCCTTGGGAATGATCCCAAGGTTACTATTTGTAGCCCCAATTTGGGCCTACCCGGTCATGGTTTTGGGCCCAAATCATAAAGGGCCAAAACCATGGCTAGGGCGCCTTTACAGGCTGCTGAGGGCGCCCTAGAGGGTGTCCTTTAGGAGAGTTCCCTAAAGTTATACATGACTCTCAGGTGGGCTTGTGACCTTCTGGAGGGCGCCAATCCTTACTCTAAGGGTTCAAGCCCTATCTGTAGGGCTCTAAGGCCTAAATGGTAAGATCTACGGTCCACAGCCCAACAAGCACGAGCTTTGGAGCAAGGCGAAGTGATTAAACTGTCACTGGGAATATGTCTATGATCTTTTGCCCAGCAAGTGAGACTTACTGGAAATGAAGCTATGTGAAATTTTTTGAATTATGGGGTGTACAAAGCGAATACCAACTGATATATTGCATCCCCCCAAATATTGGAAGCTTTTATGAGTACTAGCCCAACATGGGTACTTGCTCCACGTTTTTTGGGGCCTTGGTGAGTGCTAGCCCAACAAGAGTATCCATTATCCCAATAGGCACGAGCTTTTGAAGAAGGCGAAGTGACTTAAACTGTGTAAAAAGAGTGACTTTATTGAGTGGCTCAGACCGCCATGCTAGAACTAGCCCAACATGGGGCGTGATTCACTTTGAGGTTTAGATTCAGGGCGCGCCCTAGTGAGATCCGATGGCTAAAATGGGGCGACTGTTCACTCTCGCTGACGTGTTCGCATCGCAACGGTTCTTGAAAATCGTGCCCACTTAAGTGACGTCATCTGCGCATTTTCCCAGGCTTTTGTACTTTAAACTGATTTCCGGATCTACTTTCCTTTTTTTCTGTTTTTCCCCTATTCACTTCCCTCACTCTCCTTTTTTCTCTCATAAGTGTATATTTTCCTCAAACCGTCCCTGGCTTTGGAGATCATCGCGTTCATCAAATCCAGATCGTTCCAGGCTTTGCATCTTGCTTTATATCTCCTGTTCTTTGCTACGTTCATTAAAAACAGGTAACTTTCCTTCGAACTCGTCCTCTGTACGTTAGGTCTTTTGTAACACCCATACTAAATTATCTAGAATATTTAGCATGTGTATTAATCTGATACTGGGTACATTAAAATTTTCAATAATAATAACAATATAGAACTACTGAATGAGTACAAATAGCTCGTTTATACAAATATCCAAATATCATTTACAATTACATTCTCATATACATAAATAATCTATCAACCTCCTGAGCTTGACCTTGACGAGCATCTGCACTCCATCCAGCTTCTTCATGAAGATCTTCAACTGCAAACTACTGGCTACCTGAAAACCTGCACCAGAAGGATAGGGATGAGACATAATGTCTCAGTGAGCTCCTACCCTACCTACTGTTGGCAACCTCGGGGAACCTAGGGTCGCCGTGCCTACCTCGGCAATCTTGGGGATACCTATGATCGCCAAGTCTTATCCTTACCCATAGAGGGTTACCTGACTGTTCCTGCTAAACTGTGTAGTCATAAACTGGACTACATTCTGCTGAACTAGTGATCAAGGGGAAACCTAGGATCACTGTCTGAGTCTGATACTGAATAGTCCTGAGATCTAGACTATATCCTGATAACTGGGTGATCGAGGGGAAACCTAGGATCACCGCCTGATAACTGATACCTGATCTCTGATACTAGTCTGTTAACTATTCTCTGTCTGATAACATAATAAATATTAACTGATAAATGTCTTTATGTTAGCTGTTAGCGTTGAACAAGCAATATTATCTGGGTTCATTTTACGGAATGCCCCCGGGTGGAGTAACCCCGAAGCACATTCCCCTGATAACCGGTGAAAATTCCTATCATATCAGGCTAACACCGGACTCCTCTTGTCGTCGTGCGGTCATCCTTGCGGAATAACACGTCCCACTGGCGTGAACCTCCTGTGTCCCACTGGCGTGAACAGCAGAAGACACGACTTAACTTACGCGTATTACCCCCCGTGTCCCACTGGCGTGAACGACGGAAGACGCGAATTATTATATTTCATAATTAGTCTTAACTTATACATGAACCTTTCGTGCCCCACTGGCGTGAACAACGAAAGTCACGGCTTAATATTAATCTTATCTGATGCGTATACCTCCCGTGTCCCACTGGCGTGAACAACGGAAGACGCGAATAAATAGTATTAATCTTAGTCTTTACTCTACGTGAACCATTCGTGTCCCACTGGCGTGAACATCGAAGGCCACGAATTAATCTTATTAATTCTGAACTCTTAACCTATATAAGGTTCTAAACTTGAAACTTGGTATCATTCTTATTGACCTATCAAGGTGCTTGACCCATCGTTCTCATGAGCCATTCTTAGGGCTTGGTTAAGCTCTCAACTTAATTTCATGAATTTCCGAGCTTTGCATAACCTTTGCTCAAGTAAGATCTTAATCTTTAGAAGCCTTGGTATGAACTAAAATGGTGATTTATGTTTTTAAAACATGTTATAAGAAAACAGTTCCAAAAAGCCATTTCCGCACGAACCAGGACCCCCACAGCTCAACTAGGTTGGACTGTCCAGGGCTGGTCGCTACAGCGCCCTTCTGGTCGCTACAAGCGCCAGTAGACAGAACTTGGTCGCTACAGCGCCCAGTTCCTCGCTACAAGCGCCAGCCGTCGCTACAAGCGCCAGTGCGGTCGCTACAAGCGCGGCTAGGCAGGGAAAACCCAGTTCTGGTCGCTACAAGCGACAGTCCGTCGCTACAGCGACCGTATCAGTAAAACCTGTGTAAAAAAATGTGATTTTCACCATTTTTGCTCATTTAATGATACCCATGCTTTCTAAACATGATAAATATGATTTTTCCTTCATAAATTAACATTTATAAACACTCATGAGCAAAGATCTAGCAAGCAAGGAAATTAGGGTAAACTCTAAACTTTCTTTAACTTGTAAAACTTATCAAAAATACTCAAGATTGATTCTAGAATCTGAAATGAGCTCACCTAAACCTTAATTGGTGCTGGTTCAGTTGTTCTTGCAAAACCCTAGCTTGTTCCTTCCTTATTCCTTGATTTCCTTTCTTTCTTGTTTTTCCTTTGCTTCCCAAATACTCAAGGATCACCCAATTGAGCTTGCATGAAGATTGAGGGATGAAAGATCAAGTTTGATGATTTAATGGAGAAAAGAGAGAGGATGGCGTGAGAGAAGAGTGGAGAGAAGGAAGAGGATGGTGTTAGAGAGAGAAAGGGAAAGGGAAAATGAGTAGAAATATGGTTTTTGCCATATAAATAAATCCTTTACTTGGAAATTACTAAATTGCCCTTTTTCTTAAATATCTCAGATGCATCGCCTCAACACTGATAAATATTCAAGTCTGAAGCGGGATATTACAATCTACCCCCCTTAAAGAAATTTCGTCCTCGAAATTTAGAATCCTCTATCATATAAAAATGAATCTCCCATACTACTTCCTCTACTAGCCAAAATTCCAGTCCGTCTTGCCTATCAGAATCCATTGATTATATACTCGACAACTTTTCCTTTAACTGAAATGCTCGCGGTGAATTGCTTAACTCTTACGTGGTAGGATGTGAGGTTATCTGATTCATCGTATCCAACTCGCTTGACTACATTCTTGGTTCACACACTCACTTTTTCAAATCCAATCTGGGGTTGTTCAGCTCTGACACTTGTACTAATTCTTATAAATACTTCCATAGTCCATGCAAACTTACTTCGACGACATTAGATCGTTCTCGTTATCCTCAAATATTCCCACTCTTCAGTGGACTTCTTGCACTGCATTTATTTCCCATGAATTTTATCTCTATCTTTCGTCTCATACGACGACATCACTTATCTTAATAACTTAGAAATCATTCTTCTTTACTTGGAGTTTACTAATCTCCTACCTTTCTTGTCACTACTATTCTCGAATTCTGGCCGTAACATAAATATTTTCTATATTGGTAAATCCAAACTCATAGAAGTTTAGCCCGAGTGATGAGTAGTATAAGTCGTCTCACATATTGTCACATAGTATAGTTCATAGCATATAATTTACATATATAAGCGAGCATGTGTACACTACTGACGGGTACACAATACATCATCTCATCCTTGTCCGACTGACGGGACATCATTCTTGATCTTATCATATTTGAGACACTACTACATCAATTGGGAATCTTTATTACTCTTAACTCATTTGTAACATTCGGGATTTGCCTTTCGACTGGCTTGCCAGGTTTGCCCCGCCAATGTTACCCATGTTTATCTCTTGAGTATACAACAACCCGTATAACATGAATTGTGATTACATCCTCTCGGCATCGTAAACTCATTTTCTCATTCTGAACGTCGAGTCCAAGATCCTTATTTTCAAAAGAAGGCTCTACTTGATTGCTACCAAAAATAGCACACTTATTCTTTAATCCTTTAATCATAACCTGAACTTACGTAGCCCTTTACTGTAGACTACGAGTGACTTTTTAATCTGCATATAAGTCCTTACTCCTTTACTGATAAACATAAAATTCAAGGATTTCGGAACACTCTAGCTAAGATATGGTGTTATCAACAATTCTGTTTTGGTAAAAACCTTCATACTTAAACATTCCTGATTGCGTACCACTTTTACCAAAACACGTCACATGGCTGAAAATCTGCTACACTACTATCTGAGTAGTTTAAGTACTGCCTGATAAGTATATATAATACTAACATAACATGATACATGCGACATGTTGACATAGCGGGGTACCACGTGGATTAAACTCATATATCACTACATCGTGGTTTCTGATCAAGGTTTCAATTTCAAAAATTTACCGTCTTGCAAGTGCAACTTTTTCGGATGTTGCCTTATACTTAACCCTTTTTGACTAAACTTACCCTTCAAGTACCGCATTAGTGGTGACTTTCCTTGCTCTAGACTTATTGTGCTAGAAACATATCATTCTTATCACAGAATCTTAAACTGCTTCAATTTCCATTTCTCTCGAGTCTCGAGGTTTGAAATATCCCTCGGCTTTACTTTTAAAATTCCCTTCTAGAACTTATAACAAGTTCACTGTTCACTGATATTCTGTGGTTCACCTGACAAGGACTACACAAGCATCCTTGTTCTCTATGCTTCAGTTAAGAATTGTTTGTTAACTCATCCTGGAATTACTTTTCCGCTGCGCAACTCTGATCTAACAAAACACTTTGGAGTAGGAGTAATACACCATTATTAAATTCTCTAGCTGACTTGTTCCTTAACAACTTGTAGCTATCACAGCAGATTCATCTTACGTTCGTTGATTCTCTTGTGGCTTCCACCACCTGTCTAACTTACTGATTGATCATCATCTGTCACTGTACTCCCTTTCGGACATAAACCATATGCTCACTTACTTTCACGATTAAACGCCAGAACCTGTAAACGGTTTACAACGACTGTCAGGAGTTCAACAATGTTCCTATCAAATAGTTTATATTCTGGTTCTAACTTTACTTTCCATATCCTGAATTCCGTAACCATCTCTTGGCCAGCTCTTTATGTATAATCATTAAAACATTGCGCAACCCGACTGAAAGCTTGCTTGAGACAACTTAAATTCACACACACAAACACTTGTGTCAACTTCTAAAACGACTCATGGTTTCTGGAGGTTCACATCTTTACATATACTGAATCTGCTGAGGGTTTGAGTCCCATTACTAATCGGTCTATCTTTTCCATAAGAATTCATACCCATAATCTTTTCATTCCGTATAATACAATTTCCATATAATTTCTCGGCTAAAATTTCCGATTATCCTTTAAAACTGGTCTACTATAATCTTGTGTCATCTTAAACTTGCCTTCTTCCTCCAATCAAGGAAATTCAACTTTATTCATCCCTCAGTTCACTAAATCCCGATGACTGACCATTTAATATACATCTTTCATCGAATAAAATTTCAGTTAAGCTTAGCTTATTTCCAAACTTCTTTTCTTAATTCTCAAATCTAGCATTTATGGTTCGGGAGATGCGGCTGATCTGCCGGGGCTAATCTTACTTGCGTTTCATGCTCAAAGACCACACTTGAGTGGTTAGCTTCATTGCCTAGATAATTCTCTTAATCCACAATTTTCTCTTAACTGTTTGGGGCTAAAATCTTATCCGGTTCGAGTGTGAGTCCTCCGATTCTTACACACTCTATCCTTGCTGGTAGTCTAGAGGTTTCAAAACCGACGATAATTCCTCTCTTCACTTTAACTTCTCGAACTGCGGTTCCCGTTAAGGTTCCACGTCATACCTTAAAGTATTCCATAATTTCTTAATCCGTATGTCTTCCGCAGATGAGGTATCGTCCAACGTCGTGTCCAACTGGGTTGAGGTACTTCACCTTATCCTTAAATATCCCTTATGTCTCTGAGACCTTGCCACTATCAGGCTTCGCTACTTTACAGGGTGATGGCCACCATTTGGCATGAATACTTCTTCGCCAATTCCGTCGTAAAATTCTGTTACCTTAACCTTCACTCTTCTTAAACTTCATTCCTCCTTGGTCACATTCAGCTCTCGGACATTTATCCTAACTGTCATATACTAGATTGAGTTGATCAGGCTCAACTAGATGTGACCTTTAGAACAACATCCGGAACCCAATGGTCCCACTACTTTTATTGAAACTTTAATGACCCAAGGCACGGTCTGAATCGACCTGCTCTGATACCAATTGTAACACCCATACTAAATTATCTAGAATATTTAGCATGTGTATTAATCTGATACTGGGTACATTAAAATTTTCAATAATAATAACAATATAGAACTACTGAATGAGTACAAATAGCTCGTTTATACAAATATCCAAATATCATTTACAATTACATTCTCATATACATAAATAATCTATCAACCTCCTGAGCTTGACCTTGACGAGCATCTGCACTCCATCCAGCTTCTTCATGAAGATCTTCAACTGCAAACTACTGGCTACCTGAAAACCTGCACCAGAAGGATAGGGATGAGACATAATGTCTCAGTGAGCTCCTACCCTACCTACTGTTGGCAACCTCGGGGAACCTAGGGTCGCCGTGCCTACCTCGGCAATCTTGGGGATACCTATGATCGCCAAGTCTTATCCTTACCCATAGAGGGTTACCTGACTGTTCCTGCTAAACTGTGTAGTCATAAACTGGACTACATTCTGCTGAACTAGTGATCAAGGGGAAACCTAGGATCACTGTCTGAGTCTGATACTGAATAGTCCTGAGATCTAGACTATATCCTGATAACTGGGTGATCGAGGGGAAACCTAGGATCACCGCCTGATAACTGATACCTGATCTCTGATACTAGTCTGTTAACTATTCTCTGTCTGATAACATAATAAATATTAACTGATAAATGTCTTTATGTTAGCTGTTAGCGTTGAACAACCAATATTATCTGGGTTCATTTTACGGAATGCCCCCGGGTGGAGTAACCCCGAAGCACATTCCCCTGATAACCGGTGAAAATTCCTATCATATCAGGCTAACACCGGACTCCTCTTGTCGTCGTGCGGTCATCCTTGCGGAATAACACGTCCCACTGGCGTGAACCTCCTGTGTCCCACTGGCGTGAACAGCAGAAGACACGACTTAACTTACGCGTATTACCCCCCGTGTCCCACTGGCGTGAACGACGGAAGACGCGAATTATTATATTTCATAATTAGTCTTAACTTATACATGAACCTTTCGTGCCCCACTGGCGTGAACAACGAAAGTCACGGCTTAATATTAATCTTATCTGATGCGTATACCTCCCGTGTCCCACTGGCGTGAACAACGGAAGACGCGAATAAATAGTATTAATCTTAGTCTTTACTCTACGTGAACCATTCGTGTCCCACTGGCGTGAACATCGAAGGCCACGAATTAATCTTATTAATTCTGAACTCTTAACCTATATAAGGTTCTAAACTTGAAACTTGGTATCATTCTTATTGACCTATCAAGGTGCTTGACCCATCGTTCTCATGAGCCATTCTTAGGGCTTGGTTAAGCTCTCAACTTAATTTCATGAATTTCCGAGCTTTGCATAACCTTTGCTCAAGTAAGATCTTAATCTTTAGAAGCCTTGGTATGAACTAAAATGGTGATTTATGTTTTTAAAACATGTTATAAGAAAACAGTTCCAAAAAGCCATTTCCGCGCGAACCAGGACCCCCACAGCTCAACTAGGTTGGACTGTCCAGGGCTGGTCGCTACAGCGCCCTTCTGGTCGCTACAAGCGCCAGTAGACAGAACTTGGTCGCTACAGCGCCCAGTTCCTCGCTACAAGCGCCAGCCGTCGCTACAAGCGCCAGTGCGGTCGCTACAAGCGCGGCTAGGCAGGGAAAACCCAGTTCTGGTCGCTACAAGCGACAGTCCGTCGCTACAGCGACCGTATCAGTAAAACCTGTGTAAAAAAATGTGATTTTCACCATTTTTGCTCATTTAATGATACCCATGCTTTCTAAACATGATAAATATGATTTTTCCTTCATAAATTAACATTTATAAACACTCATGAGCAAAGATCTAGCAAGCAAGGAAATTAGGGTAAACTCTAAACTTTCTTTAACTTGTAAAACTTATCAAAAATACTCAAGATTGATTCTAGAATCTGAAATGAGCTCACCTAAACCTTAATTGGTGCTGGTTCAGTTGTTCTTGCAAAACCCTAGCTTGTTCCTTCCTTATTCCTTGATTTCCTTTCTTTCTTGTTTTTCCTTTGCTTCCCAAATACTCAAGGATCACCCAATTGAGCTTGCATGAAGATTGAGGGATGAAAGATCAAGTTTGATGATTTAATGGAGAAAAGAGAGAGGATGGCGTGAGAGAAGAGTGGAGAGAAGGAAGAGGATGGTGTTAGAGAGAGAAAGGGAAAGGGAAAATGAGTAGAAATATGGTTTTTGCCATATAAATAAATCCTTTACTTGGAAATTACTAAATTGCCCTTTTTCTTAAATATCTCAGATGCATCGCCTCAACACTGATAAATATTCAAGTCTGAAGCGGGATATTACAATTAGCTCAATTGGTAGTGGGAATGCATTGAGCGTGTACTTATAGCCTCCAGGGTACACGGTTCGATTCCCACGGAAGGCAAAAACTCCACTTGGGGGGTGGAGAAGTCCATGAGTACATCGCGGGGGATCGCGGGGGCCGTTAGTTGCCGAATCCCGGATCCGAATCCCGGATGTTACATCTTTGCTTCTTGTAACTTAGGGCTAGAACATGGCGGTTATTAGAGAGTGTGATAGAAAGGGTAATGTAATATCTCCAGCAAATTCGGAGGAGAGGGATAGGTTATGGAGTGAAGCTGTTAGGTTTGCAACGCGATCGGACGGAACCACCGATTGGGAGGTTTTTGAAAATGCCTATTATGGCCATTCTGTTTTAGGAGAATTTTCGAGCGATTCGAGTGATAGTTAGGGGGAAATAATAGTGGGAATTCGTCTGATTGCGTTGTTCTTTCTGTTCGCCCAGGTCCCTTCTGTAGGAAAGAAATTTGTTATATGGCGTCTTCTAGTGGTTCAGAGCAAGAGAACTTTGCTGACGAAGTACTTCGCTCAGAATCCATGTATATGGATCCCCAGTGAGTGGCGTTCGTTTGAAGCAAACTCAGTGTGTCCTCGACAGGATTTGAAGAAAACGTGATTCTGGAGCCTTGCCGCCCTGGTGAGAAAGTGTGTCTACGGATGCCAAAGGGCATCACTCATGAATTCTTCTATATGTACACGGTTGTCTTTGAAGATTTGGGCGTGAAGTACCCCTTCACGCGCCTTTGAAGTAAGTGTTCTAAACTGGCTGAATGTGGCGCCCTCTCAGCTCCAGCGCAACAGTTGGGCGTTCATAAGGGCTTTTGAGATCATGTGCGAGGGACTAGGTTTCGAACCCTTGGCTGGCTCCTTTTTCACTTTTATGGTACTAAAGGGGTAGACAAGTTGTCCTGGGTGTCCGTCAGCGCGCATCCTGGCAAGAGGTTGTTCCCGCCTTATGCCTCTCACTACAAGAATTGGAGACAAACTTTCCTTAGGACGAGAGGGGGAAAGGACTGCGAGGAAGCCGCTGCGCGTGTACATGGCGAGTTGAGGTTTCCAATCTGCTGGATGAGTTCCCCGGCCTTCATCACCGGATTTAAATATGAGAAGTTGGACGAGTATGAAAAAGATGTTGTCTGCTTCTTGGACAAAATGCTGCCTATGAATATACGGGAGATGTTGAATAGGGAGGGGGACGCAAATAGCCTAAAGACCTATTTACGTGAGTTGATTTTATAACTTTACTTGATTGGCTTTCTCGCCTACTTTGTCTTAGTAACTTATGTGTTTATCTATGTATCTTGTTTTTGTAGAATCGATGGCGCCTATGACTACCGCGGAGAGGAAGAAGTATCTAGAGGAGATGAAGGCCAAGAAAGCTGCTGAGGGGTTAGTCGCCAGCGACCCCTCTGGACTTATTACTTGTAAGCCCAAGAGGAAAGCTGAGGTTGTGCTTGACGCCCAACTCGAATGTGACATCGTCGCCGAAGTAGCGCAGGAAAAGGGGCGGGAGGAGAGGAGGGAGAAGGCGTCGACCGGGAAGGACAAGGTGGCGACCGAGAAGAAATCCAAGAGGGCGCACTCTCACCCTGCTATTGAACCTGCTGGTTCCAGCGGGGGGGGGGGGGGGGGGGGGGAGGGTGCAATCCTTTTGGAGCAAGGATTTCAATTATGGAGCCTATGTGAAGGAGATGATAGCCTCAACCCTGACGATGTGGAAGCTGGGAAACAGAACTCCATTCCCTTTATGTCAAGGGACGTGGGTGTGAACTGTTTGCGATCTATTATGCTCCTGGTCGCAATGGATCGCAAACATGAAGAGCTGGTGCATAGTAAAGAAACGTTGTTGGGTAAGGTGAGGGCGCTGGAGAAGGAGTTGCAAGAAGCTCAAGAAAGCATAGAGAAAGAGATCAAAGAAGCCAAAGAGGCGATGAAGCTCAAATGGGATGAGCGCAGCAATGATCTGAAGATCGGTCATGATGTTGACTTGGCTGGGAAGGACACGGTGATTACGCAGTTGAAGGACGAGGTTGCCTCTGGAGGCGAGAGGGAGATGGCGTTGAAGGTTGAAATCTCAGAAGCCAAGGGCGAGTTGGCAATGTCTTTTGAGAATGGTTTTGACCGTGCTAAAGAACAGGTCGCCTTTCTCCACCCGGGCGTCGATCTCTCATCTCTAGATTCCTTTTTAAGGTTGTTGTATATGGCGCCCTAGTGGACGAACCATAATCTTACTGTTGTAATTTATAATTTTGTTTTGAACTTAATACTCTCTCTGAATTTGTAATGTTGCATTGTTCTCTTTATGTTATTCATCCGTTTTTCTTAGCTTCGAATTTCTTCTTTTTAATGGCGATGCTTTAGAAAATGCCTCCTGGGCGATGACTATTACTTGTGCTTATTTTCGCGACGTCTTAGAGCCCTCTTTGGGGTTAAGGAATTAGGTGGCGATCTCATTTTAGCTCACGACGTCTTAGAGCCCTCGTTGGGGTTAATGAATCAGGCGGCGATCTCATTTTCAGCTCACGACGTCTTAGAGCCCTCATTGGGGTTAAGGAATTAGGTGGCGATCTCATTTTAGCTCACGACGTCTTAGAGCCCTCATTGGGGTTAAGGAATTAGGTGGCGATCTCATTTTAGCTCATGACATCTTAGAGCCCTCATCGGGGTTAAGGAATTAGGTGGCAACCCTCGTTGGGGTTAAGGAATTAGGCGGCGATCTCATTTTCGGCTCACGACGTCTTAGAGCCCTCATTGGGGTTAAGGAATTTGGTGGCGATCTCATTTTAGCTCACGACGTCTTAGAGGCCTCATTGGGGTTAAGGAATTAGGTGGCGATCTCATTTTAGCTCACGACGTCTTAGAGCCCTCATTGGGGTTAAGGAATTAGGTGGCAACCCTCGTTGGGGTTAAGGAGTCAGGTGGCGATTTCTTTTCCTTCTGATTTTATTTGTAGTTTGACGCTGTCTAGCTTGTTATGATGATGCCTGCAATATCGGATTCATGGCACAGATAAAAATAAATAGGAATATGGTGCCTCGTTAAAAACCCCAGCCCTTGCAAGGGAAAAGAGTGCTCCCCTATTCATTTTCATTAGCCGAAAAATACAAAGAGTTCTAATTAAAATATTACGGCGGCTTGGTTCTACGTGGCTCGCCTTGCGACAATAACGAAATATTTAACTGTAGTAATGGCGCAGATTCACTGCATTCCAGGTTCGTGGCACCATATCTGTTGAGTCTTTTGGTGTTGGCTGCATTTTTTGGCAAAACCAAAGTATTGGATAGTAGCTTCTCCATGATTAGAACATTTCTTCAGTTGGAAGTTTTCTCATTTGAAGCTGTTCAGTAGCTGAAATTTACATCAGAAGCTGAATGCTCATCAGAAGCACTGTAGCACTTCAGAAGCTAATTCAGGTTCTGATGCTCATGTTGACTTTTGTTGACTTCATCAGAAGCTGCATATTTTCAAGTTATTCTTGTGCGAATCTTTGCAAGATATGCCAAGGTTTTATTATGAATTAAAGCTTCTAGATTGCTGGTTGATTTGAAGAAGATTTTATTGAAGATTTGGTTCAAAGATATGAAATTCATATTTTCCTGTTATAATCTTTAAAAGATTCAGTACAGTTTTATTTGTTACATTATTGGACCAATCTTATTTCAGTAACAAATCAAATCAGAAGATTAGTTTTATTTTGCAAGACTGAAGGCTATATAAGGAGGAGGGCTGCTGCTATTCAAGACACGAAATATAGAGTTCAAGATCAGAAAATTGAGTCTTAGTATTTTAAGCTTTTAGCTTTATTGTGCACCACTCAGTTTGAGTTGGTTTAGAGTTTTATAGAGTTGTAATTCATTCTAAGCCTTTAGGTACGAATGAAGTCTTTGTGTGTTTGAGGTTTTCTGAAAAACAGAGTGTTTTTTTGGTTAAGGGTTTCAGTAACTGGGTTTAGTTACTTGAATAGGAAGATAGTGGATTCTATTACTCAGAGTTGGGTAGAAGTCTTACTAGGTGGAGGTTAATTGCTTGGGATAAGAACTGGGAGTCAGTGTCTGAGTCTTAAGGATTAAGTCCAATAGTGGATTTCCTTCCTGGATTGGTATCCCCCAGAGTAGGAGGTGTTTACTCCGAACTGGGTTAACAAACCTTGTGTGCCTTTTACTTTCCTGCACTTTACTTTCTTGCTTTTCATTGTGTGAGTGTGTGCTCTGTTTTAAGCAAACTAATGTGCCCTGTGTATAGTTCAGAACCTGCTGGTTCAGAACCTGGTACTCTCTTATTATTGCCTGGCCAGAATTTCAATATCTCCGTTCAGCTCTTCTAGCTTGTATGCTCCATGTGAAAGCTTTTCCCTGACTCGGTATGGCCCCTCCCAGATAGGTAGTAATTTGCCAATCCGCGTGGGCGCGACGATCTGCCTTAGGACAAGGTCGCCCTCCTTCATGTCCCTTGGGATCACTTTCGAGTTGTATCGGCGAGCCGCTCTTTGTTTGGCGGAGAACTCTTGGATGTGGGCGACTTCATGTACCTCATCGATCATGTCCATTCCACATAGCAAGCTTGTCTCATTAGCTTCCTCCGAGAAATTTTCACGACGCTATGTTGGCATGTCAATTTCTACGGGAAGCATAACGTCTACGCCATAGACCATAGTAAACGGGGTTTCCTTGGTTGTTAAGTGTGGCGTTGTATGATATGACCAAAGCACCTCATACAACTGTTCGGCCCAAAGTCCCTTGGCGTCGTCGAGCTTCTTTTTGATGCCGTTCAAGATTACCTTGTTTGGATGACCGACACGAACTTCGTTTGGATTCCGAGCTGGTTGCAGAACTCTACCACCTTGGAGCTGGCGAACTGGGTTCCGTTGTCTGATACAATGACTTTGGGTAGCCCAAACCTGCATATGATCTTTTTCCAGTACCGTAATCTTGGCGACCGCCTCTGCCTCAACCCATTTATTAAAGTAGTCTACTCCTACTATGAGGAACTTGAGTTGTCCGAGAACTAATGGGAATGGGCCCACAATGTCCACTGCCCACTTGTGGAAAGGCCATGGGGAGAAAACTGAGGTGAGCTCGCAAGCAGGGGCGTGTTTCTTGTTGGAGAACCTCTGGCACTTGTTACACATTCTTACGAAGTCGGCGCTGTCTTGAATCATCGTTGGCCAGTAGTAACCTGCTCTCAAGAGCTTTGCAGCCAGGGATCGCCCCCTATGTGGCTTCCACACACTCCCTCATGTACCTCTAAGAGGACGAGGTTGGTCTCGCTCTCGCCTAAACACCTGAGCAAGGGGGTTGCCCTGCCTCTCTTGTATAATTTTCCAGCGACCATGCAATACTTCGAGGCTTTCCTCCGTATTTGTAGCTCTTCCTCCTCATTCTTGGGTTCAAACGATCCTGTGAGATACTTGATGAGAGATGATAAGTGCCAGAAACTAGTTTTAAAGCATATTTATTTTAGGCACTTTTCTTACTAGTTTTGCAATTTATCTAGGTAAAAGCTCCAAAATAAAGGATAAATATCATTTCATGCTTTTTAGACCTAATCCCAACCATTTTTGTAGGTACATGTTATTTCCTTGGACTTAAAGGTCAAATCTGATCTTCAGATTCTGAAGTCTGAAGTTAAGAGTCTGAAGTTCAGAGTCTGAAGTTCAGAGTCTGAAGGTCAGCTACTGATGAACAGCTTCTGAAGACCAGCTTCTGATGAACAGTGTCTGAAGTTTAGCTTCTGATGAACAGTGTTTGAATTCAGCTTCTGATGAACATTGTTTGAATTCAACTTCTGATGAACAGTGTCTGAGTTCAGCGTCTGATGAACAGTGTCTGAGTTCAGCTTCTGATGGTTAGGGTCTGAGTTCAGCTTCTGATGAACAACATCTGAAGTTCAGCTTCTGAGCTTCAGCGTCTGGATGTGCTTCTGAGCTTCGTAGAGCAAAGTGTTGCGTCACAGAGCACAGTAAGGCGATCTGACTGTTCAAGGCTAAGGTGGCAGAAACCCAGTTGTGAAGAAAGGTGACTTTCGAAAAGAAAAGTATGATTGGGCAGAGGAAGTCTAAAATATCTGAATACCTATAAAAGGTTCGAAAGCAGAACAGAGAAAGGGTTGGAAAAACAGAGTACAGAGTAGCAGTAGAGTTGCAGTACAGTTGTAATACAGAGTTGTAGTATTATTAAGTTATATTTTGAGGTAGAAAATAGGGCTAAAAGAGGTGATCTTCATGGAGAAAGAGTGAAGGGAGTGTGGATTAACTAAGATTCTTTGGGAAATCAAGACTTAGCTTTGGATCTTCATCTTTCTTTCCACTTTTGTATTGTTGTCATGACAATGATCAACTAACTCCCCTTTGTTGGGATTGGAGGTACTTAATATAGTTTAGATGTAATCTTTTGATCTTGCAAATATATGATTCTAGTAACTTATGTGATTTGAAGTTATTCTTGCTATTCATTCTTATGCTTGATTTAATTGTTATTGACAAATACTTTTGAATCTAGGTTTAGAATAATCTTCTATCAAAATAAGAAATTCTAGACATGGAATTGGGTTTTGATAATCACACAAAGTGTCGGAACGTAAAGCTTTCGGGTCGTTTAATAGATTGGGAAATCGTCGATTAAACGATACGATCGATCTCGCGACGTCATTTGGACACGAATGATGTTGTCGAGTGATACGTGATAATTTTGCTAAAAAGCTAGAACCCATATGCATGATCATTAGAATATATTCGAGACTGTATTGACGAACTCCAATCTCAACGCTTTTACGTCCTATTACTTGTCGTCTTTATTACCGCTTTTAAATTCCAATAGTTTATAACAAACAATCTTATAAACCCAAACATAAAATGATACCAATTGTTGAACGGCTTACAATATCGCACTAGTCTCCGTGGATACGATATAAAAATACTTACTTTTGGCTGATCAACAAAATGGCGCCGTTGTTGGGGACTGGTGTTTAGATATTTTAAGCATCGCAACAATTTGTATTGTTTTAAGCATCTGTATATATCTTGTGAATATTTTTCTTCTCTTTTGTACATTGTTAAATTTTGTTTGTATTAACCCTCTTTGTTATACAAAGAAAAGTTTCTTGTTAGTTACACTCGTTTCAGATTCTCCGCATAAATGAAATCATGGCTGATCATGATTATATCAACTTCTATACTCCTTTCGAGTATGAATCCTATCAACAGTATCAACAACATCCTTCTGAAGATGAACAAATGTCAACAATGGAAATTATTTTGAATATGTTCATACAACAATCCATGATCAACATGCAAAATACCAACCAAAGATTGAAGGCTTTATCAAGCCAATTGGAGATTTTGCAAGTTCAATTAGATTTTCCACCAAGAATCATGGATGTTCAGACCAACAATCAATCCACTCTTGAATTCGGAGAGATTGTTGAAGAAGATGTTGATGAAACTGAGGAAGAGATAATGTTTGAAGGATGTGGTATAAGGAAAATAGTAGAAGAAATAGAGATACCACACGAAGTAGAATTTCCTCAAGAGCGGTCAGATTCTGAAGAGGCCAAAACTGTTGATAATGAAGAAGTGATGGATATAGAGAAAAAGAAACAGTTTCTTAACAAGGAAGAAATTTATGAAAAGAAGGGGATGAAAGTGAGCAAGGCAGAAATTGATTTTGTAAAAGATAACATATGTTCCTTGTTCAGCAAACTATGGTTAGGGAGGATATGGACTCCACATCAGCTGTACTTCAAGTTCATGGAATTCCTCCCAAAGAAAAGGAATACAAAGGATTATGTGTTGTCCGTCTCATTTTGGCCACCCTAACGAAAAAGGCGTCGAGCTAACGACGTAAACAAGCGCTTGTTGGGAGGCAACCCAATTTTATAAGTATTTATGCTTTATTTGTATTAATACTCTGTTTTTACTGATGATCAGAGTCTGATCTTCAGACTCTGTTATTAGTACTATGTTATTATTTGGCTTTTGAATTTTAATTATGGTGACTGTTATTTATGTTTTATTAATGCTTTTTAGAAACCATAGGTGAAGCTAAAATTTACAAGTCTTGTGAAATGTTGCATTTTTTTTTGAAAAATCTGGAATCTGTCATCTGCTCAGGATGTGTTCTGATGTTCGCAGAGCAAAGTAACTTTGCAGAGCGAAATATGCAGATTCTGTTAGGCGCAGATTTCAATGCCACTGACTCACAATTAATCCATACATTCACTTCACTTATTCCTCAACCATCCCAAACCACCTATTTTTATCTCTTAACTTCAAACTCTTATCCTTTCCACTTTATGTTCAAAAATTTTGTTTTGGCTATGGATCACGAAACAAAAGCTTCTCAAATGCTGATTGATCCAAAGCTGAATGATTCAACAACAGATGTATGGTAATGATAGAAATTGATTGATATTGCTCAAAGCCAAGGTACATGTTTCCTGTTTTTCTAGGATTAAACCATGAATCGTGAATGTGTACTTGGTACAAAGGTTATACCATACAGTTTTCTTCATTAATATATTTATTCTGTGAACCATTTAGAACAAACCTAAATGTGAGGAAACTTCAATTGCACTGTACTATATGCAGGAGACCAACAATGTTTGTTTAACTCGGTCGTTTTATGTTAAATCTGATGATTGTTTGAATTTTATGAAAGCATAGAAAGGATCAAGGCCATTTTTGAAACTGAGAAGAAACACTTAACCACAGAAAGCCTACCCAGGGAGTGAGTGAGTATTTGATAACCCCACTTGAGCCAAATGTATCAGAATCCACAATTTCTAAACTGTCAGATTCACAAGCAAAACTCAAGTGAATTTGCCCTGAAAAAAAAATGTCAAAATTCAGTTCATAATTGATTCTGATGGATTCTGATGATTTTTCTTTTGAACCCTGAAACTTCCAACTTAATCTTATCCCTTGCTTTAGGATAAGGGAACATTCAATTAGGGTAATGTTTTGAACAAGTTGGGGAGAAAAGGGAGGTTGTTTAAAGAGTTAAGTAAAGTGGTGAATTTTGTAAATTATTGTCTTGACAACAGTGAAGAAAAGAAAAAAAGAAGAAAAAAAAAGAGAAAAGAAAAAAAAGAAAGATATGTATATATATATATATATATATATATATATATATATATATATATATATATATATACATGTGTGTATGTATATAGAAGAAGTTGTCAAGATTAGTGTGTATTAATTGTTTATCATCAAAAAGGGGATTGTACAAATAGATTGAGAGAGGAAATGCAGTTAAATAAATTATCTTCTCTGGTTTATAATAAATATTCAGTTAGTGAGAAGAATGTTCCTCTAAACTTTGGCCACTTTGAATTCAAATTCCTTTACATATGACTATTCTTTTTAAGCCAGTCCAAGTTTTAACCCTTGAAAGACCTAGTGATCTATGCTTTCGTGAAACTTTTTACAGTTTGTTGGATGGACACTTAACCTGATCAAGATGTTAGCAAGATTGAAGGATGAGTGTTCATGTCCCATTTTCCATGATATTGCATTGTTTACTTTTTTTGCAAAGAAGTGTGTTAGGTGCGGTCCATTGATAAACTGTGTTCATGACTTAAACTGTATGATATAAATTTTGTGTTTAGGATTAATTCTCATTCATAGTGTGATCTTAGATTAATGGGAACATCAGAATTGCCCGTGTAAATCTCAAAAGAATCATGCAAACTATTGTTGTTTTGTTTAAAACTGTTGTTGTTCTGCGTCTGACTTACTGTTTAAAGCTTGTACATCAGACTTACCTTTGCTGTTTTGGGTCTGACTTGTTGTTTAAAGCTTGTACATCAGAATTGCCTTTGTTGTTTTGGGTCTGACTTGTTGTTTAAAGCTTGTATCTTTATTTTTAAAGTCCTTTGTTTGAGGACAAACAAAGATTTAAGTTGGGGAGTGGAACTTCCAAAATCTCCAAAAGGCTTGATACTTACTGAAATTTTGTTTAAATATATGCCTTTTCTGTTTAAAGCTTAAATATTTTATTTGTAAAGTCCTTTGTTTGAGGACAAACAAAGATTTAAGTTGGGGAGTGTGATAAGTGCCAGAAACTAGTTTTAAAGCATATTTATTTTAGCCACTTTTCTTACTAGTTTTGCAATTTATCTAGGTAAAAACTCCAAAATAAAGGATAAATATCATTTCATGCTTTTTAGACCTAATCCCAACCATTTTTGTAGGTACATGCTATTTCCTTGGACTTAAAGGTCAAATCTGATCTTCAGATTCTGAAGTTTGAAGTTCAGAGTCTGAAGTTCAGCGTCTGAAGGTCAGCTTCTGATGAACAACTTCTGAAGACCAGCTTCTGATGAACAGTGTCTGAAGTTCAGCTTCTGATGAATACTTTTGAATCTAGGTTATGAATAATCTTCTATCAAAATAAGAAATTCTAGACATGGAATTGGGTTTTGATAATCACACAAAGTGTCGGAACGTAAAGCTTTCGGATCGTTTAATAGATTGGGAAATCGTCGATTAAACGATACGATCGATCTCACGACGTCATTTGGACACGAATGATGTTGTCGAGTGATACATGATAATTTCGCTGAAAAGCTAGAACCCATATGCATTATCATTATAATATATTCGAGGCTAGATTGACGAACTCCGATCTCAACGCTTTTACGTCCTATTACTTGTCGTCTTTATTACCGCTTTTATATTCCAATAGTTTATAACAAACAATCTTATAAACCCAAACTTAAAATGATGCCAATTGTTGAACGGCTTACGGTATCGCACTAGTCTTTGTGGATACGATTTAAAAATACTTACTTTTGGCTGATCAACAAGAGACGTCATCCACCCCTCCTCCTCATTTTCCACGGCTTTTACTTCCATTATTTTTGTGCTAGGGGTTGCCAACACCTCTTGAATGACGGTTCTGTTGTTTCCTGGTTGCTTGGTACTGGCGAGTTTAGACAGGAGATCTGCTCTTGAATTTTGCTCTCTCGGAACGTAGACTGCCTCGAAAAACTTGAAGGTTGAAGCTAAACTATTAACCTTTGCTAAATATTTAACAAGTTGTGTGTCCTTTGCTTGGTACTCCCCTGTTATTTGACTCGTTACCAACTGGGAGTCACTCTTCGCCCTCAAATTCTCGGCTCCCATCTCTTGTGCTAATTTCATGCCCGCTACGAGGGCTTCATACTCTACTTGGTTGTTGCTCGCCTTGAATTCAAATCTAAGTGACTGCTCTATTATCAGGCCCCTTGGCTCTTCCAATACTATGCCGGCTTCACTGCCCTTGAGATTTGAGGATCCATCAACTGATAATAGCCATACGAAGGGGGCGACTTCTTCTATTGGGGATGAAAACTCCACCAGGAAATCGGCCAGAACCTGCGACTTTATGCTGCCTCTGGGACGGTACATGATGTCGTACTCCGATAATTCTACTGCCCAGGACACCATCCTTCCAACGAGGTCTGGCTTCCCAAGCACCTTCTTAATGGGGTAATTAGACTTGACTACAACTCTGTGTCCTTGGAAGTATGGGCGCAATTTTCTTGTCGTTGCCACCACTGTCAACGCGAGGTGCTCTATTTTCTGGTATCTTAGCTCTGCTCCCTTGAACACTTTGCTCACAAAATAAACCGGCTTCTCGCCCTCGTCAGAATCTTGCACGAGGACAGAGCTCATGGTGTTTTCTGATATGGACAGGTATAGGAAAAGGATGGCGCCTGCATCCGGACGATGTAAAACGGGCGGGCTAAAAAGAAATGTTTTGATCTTCACGAAAGCTTTCTCGCATTCTTCTGTCCATTGAAAGAGCTCCCTCTTCTTGATTGAGGTGAAGAACGAAAAAGCTTTGTCGCCGGCACAAGATAAAAATCTGGAAAGCGCCGCAAGCCTTCCTGTCAACTGCTGCACCTCCTTGATATTAGAGGGACTTCTCATGTTGATTATTGCTTCGCAGTTGTCGGGATTTGCTTCGATACCTCGCCTGATCAACATTAAGCCTATGAACTTTCCGGCGTGAACCCCAAAGGAGAATTTGGCTGGGTTGAGGCGCATGTTGTATGCTTGAACTTGATCAAAGATCTCCTCCAGGTCCTTTGAATGGCTTTTATCCTGCTTTGTCTTCACTACCAAGTCGTCGATGTAAACTTCCAGGTTTTTCCGATTTTCTCTGCGAAGGCGGTGTCCATTAATCTTTAAAAAGTGGCGTCTGCATCCTTTAAGCTGAAAGGCATGACTTCGTAGTGATAGTTCTGGTGGTTGGTCATGAAAGCAGTCTTTGGAGCATCAAGAGGATCCATCTTTATTTGGTTGTAACCGAAGTACGTGTCCATGAAACTGATGGTTTGATACCCTGAAGCGTTGTCAATCAGGTGGTCGATATTTGGGAGAGGATATGGGTCCTTCGGGCAGGCGGTGTTCAAATCCGTGTAATCGACGCACATGCACCATTTTCCGTTAGAATTTTTCACGAGGACCACGTTAGCCAGGCACGTAGGATATTTGATCTCGCTTATAAACGGGCATCTCTTAATTTGGCGATGATGGGGTCTATGCCTGACATGTCCGATGGTTGCCAAGCAAATAGATCTAAGTTTTTCCTTAAAAGGTATGTCAGACTTTGCTCCTCAGCAAGGTCTATGGAAGTCCCCACCTTGGTTGTTTGATGCAGTTTTGGACCTATTATGACTTCCTTCAGGTCCTCTGTAGGTTTAAGGCGTTCATTCTGAAATTCCTCTCTTGGGTCTAGGTCGATTGCGTTTACTCGGTGAGCCTTAGTGTTGATGGCTCCCTTTCTCTCCATTGTTGCTTGCAAGGCTTCGTTGTGGTCGCAAAGCTGCTGGATCTGTTGTTGTAGAGCTTCCAAGGTTGTCGGGTCCGCCATCAGTGGTGGCGGCGACGGTTGTTGAGTTGGTATGTGATAGTTGAGACTGGCGGTTGGAGATTTGTGACCGAGCTCGCGAATCTCAGGGTTTAGATCGGTTTATCGAACAAATACGGGTTAAACGTTTGATTTGTGAGGGTTTGTTATGAATCACGGCGAATTTAGAGAATCTAGGGTTGCTCTGAAAGATACGGCCGATTCACGGCATTCAGGCGGTGTTTGGAGGTCGTGGATCGGCTGCTTTCGTTTCATAGACGGTGGCTTGGTCAGTTTTACCGTAGCCCCACGGTGGGCGCCAACTGTACTAGCTGTGAGTACAATCTAGGAAAACTAGGGTTTTCAGGGTCTGTTTAGGTCATGTCTTGGGAATGATCCCAAGGTTACTATTTGTAGCCCCAATTTGGGCCTACCCGGTCATGGTTTTGGGCCCAAATCATAAAGGGCCAAAACCATGGCTAGGGCGCCCTTACAGGCTGATGAGGGCGCCCCCAGAGGGTGTCCTTTGGGAGAGTTCCCTAAAGTTATATATGATTGTTAAGTGGGCTTTATGCCCTTCTGGAGGGCGCCAAGCCTTACTCTAAGGGTTCAGGCCCTGTCTGTAGGGCTTTAAGGCCTAAATGGTAAGATCTACGGTCCATGTATCTAGACCCGCATTGTGTTTTATCTTTGAGGAAGTAAAACGGTCCAAGACATTCGGCTTTGCTAAGAAAGATTGATGTCGTGTTCAAAAAATATCGTACGAGTTGCCTTGTGCATGTATTCTTGCCATGAAGAGAAAAGAAAATTTGCCTAATTGATTGGATGACATAAAGCCTCATTGGCAAAGGTTAAGTGTATGCTGAAAAGAGGTTTATTATTATTTTTTGGTGATGGAGGAGTGGAATGGCATTCAAGAACGTCTCAAAAAAGCCCATTACATGATGAAACTCCACACCAAAGAGGTGATGCGTCAACTTGCATTTCCGGAAGACACAATGTTGTCTCCACCTCCAAGAAAGGTGGTAACCAAGGGAGCACCTAAAAGGGCGAGGTCTACACCGAAAGAGTCATCCACAGGTCGAATCCACTCTACATGGGAGCGTGTTGGTTCTCAAAATCCCGATATCCAATTTTCACATGCCAAGACAACACTTCCAAAGAGGAAAAGTGCATGTATAGGCGATTCATCGCGCTCACAAGCTTCAACCTCTGCTATACACCTGGATCCTTATATTATGGATTTACCATACATATCATAATTCCCAAAGATCATGAAACCTTACATCGAAAATATTGTGAATGTTAAAGGAGATGTAATTGTGGATTCCGGGTTATAGCTAGACACATGGGTATGGATGAGGAAAATCATGTATTGGTTTGTAGTGCAGTTATTCATGATTTGAAAAATAATAAGAGTGACTATTTGCCGATATTTGGTTCAGAGAAGCGTTTTCGATATATCTTGAATTATTTACGCCCTCCAACAAATAGTGATGGAATTGCATACGAAGATAAGTGGTTGACATTACCGAATATGGGTCACATTGTTGCAATTTGCTACAATAGAGCCATTGTTCAATTGGTTTCGGCCAAAATAGGTATATGTGAGACATATTTCCCAATCCAAGGTGCTCCACCACTTAACCCACATTCCCACATCTTGTGTCTTTGCTTAATTTCCGGCCACTTTCTTCATGTTTATTTGAAAGACGGTTGTCCATTACCACCGCCTTGTACGGAGTGGAAGGTTCACAAGATTTGTGTGGTGGAGCAATGGGAGTTTGAATTTATGGATAGACAAGCTTTGTTCAAAGACCTCATGTCTTAGGAGCTGAAGCCGCTGAAAAAATCAACACATCAACTCGATCCAATTTATTGTGACACTCCCACTCTGGAAAAACCAAAAGGAGAATTTGAAGTAATTGAAGAAGATGAAGATTATGCACTATCACTAGCTAGTTAGATAGGCTACGACACTTTTTAGTCGGTGCTCGTCCTTTTTTGTCAATATTACACCGGCATATTTTTTTGTGGTCAATTATGTAACGCCAATTTTTGTGGCCAATATGTAACTAAGATTATATAAATATATGACTTTTTTTGTGATGGACAAAACATCAACAATTTTATTCGTTATTATTATTGCTAACCTTTTATAAAATTATATGTCTCTAATTATTCAACTATTTATTTTATGTTTCATTTCGTTTTATTTTTTTACTTGTTACTCCATAAAATTTTGTGAAGTGAAAGATGTCTAAAGATGCACAAGTCAAAGTTGAAGCTCATGTCCAGTACTCCCTCATGAAGAAGACGATTAAGGTCTTTTTGACCTCCACTGACAAGTTGGATGATTTGAAGGCACAACTTGATGTTGGTCTATATGGCAACAAGGTATTTGCTAGAAGGGGGTGAATAGCGCTTTTTAAAATGTTTTAGAAAAACCGACGAAAGCGTAGCGAAAGCGATTGAAAAACTATTGACTATCGGAATTTGCTTGAAGCGTAAGATAACAACAAAAGTATTAAGACTATGCACACAAATATTTACAAACTGAATTGAGAGATTCAATTATAATAAATCTCAATACAATCTAATGTTAATACAAACTACAAGTTACAAAGCTATACAAATCAAACCAAACCTAACAACAATTAAACAAGCTACTACTAGTGATAACACAAGACTATAAACTTGATAATTGAGACTTGATTGAAATCAAATGTGATCAAATATATTTTAAAAAATGTTGATTCAATGAATCAAACCAAAACTTACTAGAAAAAAATTCAATCACATTCAACTCAAGTAATATTCAATTATCACAATTTATATATGTATTCAATCAAATTAACAGAGTAAGGGAAAGAGAGAAAACACCAGAATTTTTATAGTAGTTCCCCCTTTCACCCTCGCCTCGAGGAACATCTACTCTTCTTGGTGGAAAACGTCTCCACCAAGGACCTCCACTATGATTATGAATGTTGAATACAAAAGGTTACAAAAATTCCTTCAAACTACCCTAGCTTTTCAATCCTTATGCAACCTCTACCCCAATCTTCAAATACCCTTTAAAATTGGTGCTTCTTGATGTCTTCGAATCCTCAAACACCCGTGCATTCCTTGAAGGTCTTCACTCGAACTCTTCTTTGCTCTGTCCGATGAATGGATACCCTTGAACACAAGAACCTTTAGAAAGAACCCCCAATACCCATGGAGATGGAATGAGATTATTTAATTCACTTTGGATCCTTGATTCCCAACCAATACCCTTGAAAGCAATCAACTTACAATCCCTATAGCACTCTAGCAATCTATGACTCAATAAAACATAATGATTCTTAGAAAAAGTGTTTAATCTCAAGAACACATGAACAATGAGGTCTGAAGACTCTAGAAAGACTAGATGCAAATGATTCAGTGATTTTGGGGTTTGTATGATATGAGTATATATATATATATATATATATATATATATATATATATATATATATATATATATATATATAAGGGTGACAAGAGCAATATTTTGGCCAAAAACAACGTGTTGATTTGATTTACTTAATGAGTGATTCGAATCATACAACTAATAGACAAGCAAGAATTGTATGAAGATTGATACGATTCACACATCAAGTGAATCGAGTCACTAAGCCTAAAACCAAAGTCAGAGAGTCTCCATGATACGATTTACTAAACCATGATTCGATTCAAATTGATACGATTCAAGAAATTATGAATCGAATCAAAGAATGGTAGAAACAATTTGACATACGATTCAAACAAACATGAATCGGATCACAAGACTTGAAAACCAATTTTATAAAAAATGAAGAAGTTTACTTCAGACTTACGACATGCTAGACTTCAAAGGAACATAGGAGACATGAGACACGATTGCTAGGTGTGCTTTAACAAGATACTAATAAAAACGACTATATCTAATTAACATCAAATGAAAAGACTATCAAATAGATAGACATCATCAAAACATAATCTTCACTTGACACATACTTTGTCCATCTAGGTGAAAAAGAACATCAAATGTATTTGTACAAGTGCCATGCATGGATCTGGGGGAGGATAAGGAGGAAGACTTTTGGAGGACGGTTTATTATCCAGATATTATCCGTGATGATGACGATTACAAGTTTAGGTTAATGGTTGAAAATAACATTTTACATCTTTATGTCTGCTCTATTGAAGTGTAATGTATTAATGTGTAATAGTGTAATATGTTCGAATTTCTGTCTGTAATGTTGCATTTTAATGAATTTGTGTCGAATTTGTGGATTGTGTATTTAACGATGAATTTGTGTAATTTGGATCGTTTATGTGTGATTATGTGTGATTAACGTCGAATTTGTGTAATTTGGTTCGATTATGTATGATTATGTGTATGTGTGATTAACGACACATTTGTGTAATTTAGATCGATTATGTGTGATTATGTTGTTGAAATGGTTAAATTTGAATCAATTATGAATGTGTATTGATTACAGATCATTAATGGCTTGGTTTATAGCATTCAATGATGTTCTGCTGCTACACCAGAAACTAGCGTGAGTTAACTCACGTTGACCTGTAACCAGCGTGACTTAAGTGACGCTTGTAACAACCCAATTTTTAGCGTTAGTTTTATCTATTATTTTTAATTAGAGTTATTTATTTAATTATATTTGTTAATTGATTATTTGTGTGTGATTGGTGGGTTAGTGGAATTATTAGTACTAGAGTGGCATTTTTGTAAATATGCTAGAACTAGTAATTTGAATTTTAGAATAGTGGTGTATAATTAATATTGGGGGGGGGGGGTTAAGTGAAGTAAAAGTGTAGAGAAAAAACTGTGAGACAATTGTGATTAAGCTCATTAGTGGGAATAACCCTAGAAACATATTATAAATACACTAGTAGTGAGTGATGGTGAATTAGGTTAAACATTATAACACAAAACTTTGAGAGGCAAGTGAGAGATTAGAGAGGAGAAAAGCTTGGAGAAGAGGAAAGTAGAAGAGCTTAAGGGGAAGAGGTGGATTTACTAGAAGTAGCAAGAAAAGTGAAGAATTAAGGTAAGAGGGGAGATTACTTTAATCAATTGGGCTAAATAAGCACTTATGGGGTTTGGTTGTTTTAGATTATGATTAAATGCATGATTAATTGTTGCAGATTTGATGAATTTTCGTGCTCCTATTTGTTGATTAAATTAAGCATGTCAAACCTTGATGAAATTGCATTTTAATCATGTCGAAATTCATCTTTTATTATGATTAATTGATACCTTTGTGAATTTTGCTGAATTGGATGATTAACATGATAATTGAATGATGTTTGTTGATTATGCAACTGATTATGAGTATGGGTATGTGTTTTGTTTGAGAAATCATGAAGTTATGTTGAATAAGTTGTGATTTAAGTGATTTTGAGAAAAGTGATTAATTGAGTGAATTTGCTTAAGTTGCTACTGTTTTGATTATGTTGCTGCCTTATGATGAAAAACATGCTAATATATGTTGGTTGTGTGGCTTTGATGAGAATTAAGTTGTTGTTGTTGTTGGTGTTTTTGCTAAAATGACTTAATTAAGTTAAAATGAGTAAGTTGCTGCTTAAATGAATAAGTTGTTGTTTGAATAGTTTGAATATGTGTATATTATGATGTTGAACTTGATGAAACACTATTGGTGTTGTTAAACAAGCTTAATTGTTAAGTTGTTGGTGAAAATGGAATTTAGAGACGAACTTTGAAATTTACTGAAAACTTTGAGAATTCATGTCAATTGATGTTTCCTTGTGTATCCATTGTTCAATTTAAGTGTATTGATCATGAGTATTGTTTGTAAAATGATTTTGGGTCAATTGGGATGAAAAATGAGATTTTTGGGTGGAGTTTGGGGCTTTCCCGTAGTGAATGCCCTGTTTTCTGGTTGCCCAGAAAACAGGACTTCGCTCAGCAAAGCTTCCTGGTCGCTCAGCGAAGTTGACAGCAACAACATCAACTGTTCTGCGTGTTTTAGCCTTTGGGGGACATTTCCCGACATCCCTTGGCATTCCTTTTGTGTTGTTTTGATGATTTTGTGTTGATCCTTGGGTATGATTTTGGGTCATTGATGATTAATTATTGCTTGAGACGAATTGATTATATGGTGTGATTTTGAGACGAACTTGTCGATTTTGTAAAACTGGATAATTGATGAAACGGACTTAATAATTAGTTACAATAGTATGAATGAAGTTGAATCATGAATATAATCTGGTGAAGTAATAGGTTGAGGTAACCTTATTTAATTTATTCATGAAAAGTTGATTTTGTGAATTATGGTGAATAAATGCAAGAATGGAGTATTTATGTTTAAACGATGAATAAACTTGATGAAATGCATTAATGTGAGATTGATGATTGTGTTATGTGGCTGAATGCATTATGTGGTGATTTAAATGATGATGTAGTGAATTAAATGACGAAGTGGTGATAACATGAATTGTGTGAAATGTATTGATTTGATAATGCAAATAAAATGTGGTGAAATATACCATGGTTTGAGATCATGATTTGTATGTGGTGTGCATTGTCAAGTCCATACGTGAACATCCATGCATTCATTGTCGGTCAAATGTAGCTTGATTTAAGATCAAGGTTTTATATGTGGCTTGATTTAAGATCAAGATTTTATATGTGGCTTGATTTAAGATCAAGAGAATTTAGTGCGGGATTTAAGATCTCGAGAATTCGTAGTTGCGTGGTTTAAGATCACAATTTATAGTTGTGGGATCACTCAGTAATAGACCTCTGATATCCAAAACCTTGGTACCACATGCATGTAGAGTCGTGTTAGGCGCATTATATTCACATGAGTCGTGTTTGGTAATGTTTTGGTGTGAACTTGTGCATTTATGTGGTAAATGTTAATTGTTGATGTGTGGAAATTATGGAATGATTCATAATTGTGCAATTGGTGATTTATAGTTGAAATGATGACTTAACTGTTTGTGATGAATTATGATGTGAGAATATGATTTAATTAATGATGATGAATTATGATGCGAAGTTACAATGTAATTACAATGTGGTATGATTAAGTTGATAATTATATAATGAAGAGGGCATACGATGATTTGTGAATTATGCATGAGTAGTAACCAGACTTTTTGTAGTGATGAATATTTCAATGTTAAATGATGTTTTGCCAGAGACTTATATGCGTTTATTGATCCTTTTGTTGAATGTATATATTACCCTCTAGTGTCTTTATTGCCGCCTCATCCGTGGGTTCAACCCTTGTGGATGTAGACTTGCAGGTTGAGGATTAGTTGCTCGGTGAGTTGTGCTGAGGATGTCATCGCGTCCATTCTCCTTTTGTCGCTTTATTTTCTGAGGATGTCTAGATTAGGTGCTCTGATCTAGGAGTCCGGGATTTATTTTTATTGTCGAATTTTTAAGAGGTTGTATTTTATTTGAGATATTTATGTTGAGACCCGAGATGATTATTATGTTTGAGATGATTTATTTCCGTTGTGTTGTGATGATTATTGATGAGATTTTTATTATGAGAAATTGTATGAGATGATTTATTATCGCTTAATTAGTAGTCTCGGGGATCGGGGTCTTACAACGCTCGGTATTTTGGCCGGTGCTCAACGTGACTTAACTCACGCAGGTTACCGGCAAGCGTGAGTTAACCCACATAGGTTGGACGACAGTTAGGACGGTGGCCAATCAAGGAGGAGCTGTTACTTTCTTCGACCAATAAAATTCAAGCAAAAAATATATAAATTGAAACATTTTCTTTCGTTTTTTCTCATTCTCATTTCTTCATTCTCCCATCTCATCTCTCATATTTTTTTTTTGTATATTCTTAGTACAGGCGTAAACGGACTCAATGTTCGTCGTCAATTAATCATAATGATCTTATGTTGTTTTCTTATGACGGTGATTGATATCATTATATTAATCGAAGAAAGAATTTTTGAGTCATATTAGGATCATTATGATTAATCGACAAGAATCCGGCCTAATTGTGTTTTCCCGCTAGCGGTAGAGGTGGTTATGACGGGTTCATATACCCCCACCACCCCAAAAAGATTGGTCATTATGATTAATCGATTTTTTTAAAAGTTCCTTTAATTTATGTTATCATAATTATTGTTGAATGTATTGAATTGCAATGTAATAATATTTCTATTATGCGTAATAATATTTCTGTTTTAGTGGTGTAATGTAGTAATAAGTACCAAACGTGATTAACTCACGTTGGTATATACTGAGCGCGACTTAAGTCACGCAGGTTATACACCAACGTGACTTAAGTCACGCTGAGGGTATTTTGGTCAGTTTGTATGGGAATGAACAATTTTGTATGGGAGAAGAGCAACTTTCTATATATAAAACCTAATGAACTCTAAACTAACATGTCTAATAGCATAGCTCATTAACATAGTCCATTACTTATTATTTAACACATACCCTCAAACTCATGATTCATCAACCAGAAGCATTATGAGTTTGTCAAACAAAATATGAAAAACATTCTAAATAATATAAAGTTCTAACACTACCCTTTAAGCTAAAGCTTACTAAACTTTGAGCTTGTTACAAATTAACTTGAAAAATAAACAAAATCAGCTTATAGCAGAACCAATGGAAAACACCAACCAAAGTGAGTAAGAGAGCAGCAAGAACCATCACCATCAACAAAATCATCCAAACAGAAGAAACAAGTCAAACTAAACCAAACAAAAGAACCAATAGGGAGAAGCAACCATACAGAAGAACCAATAGAGAGAAAGGAGCAACCAAATAGAATAATCAAAAGGGGGAGAAAAACAATCAATCAGAAGAATTAAAAGGGGAGAAATGCAATTAACCAAACAGAAGTATCAAAGGGGGAGAAGTGCAATCAACCAAACATAATATTCAAAGGGGGAGAATTGCAATCAACCAAAGAAATCAAAAGCGGAAGAAGTGTTATCAACCAAACAGAAGAATCAAAGGGGGGAGAAGTGCAATCAATCAGAAGAATCATAAGGGGAAGTGCAATCAATCAGAAGAATAAGTAGGAAGAAGTGAAATCAAAGAAAAGAACAATCAAATAGAAGAACCAAAAGGGAGACAAACAATCAAATAGAAGAATCAAACCAACATAGAGGATAACCAAATCAACAAAGAGAAGAACAATCAAGGAATAAATAATCAAGAAAGGAATCAACATACCAAACCAAACTGAAGAACCAAATCGAACCCGAAATCCAAATATAATTTGTTAATGGAGAACGAAAATGCTTCACTGAAGAAATAATAGGAAAATCCCCCCATAAACCAACCAACCAATAGAATGTCGAAGTGTTGACACACCAAGTGGCGATTCCTATTGTTTCCTTCATTGTCTTCATATTCTTTACAATTCAATCCCAGTTCACTTTTTTTATTTTATTTTCAATACCATAAATAAATCAAACAATAATTTATTACACCAAAAGGTAGCAATTCACTTTCACTAACGACTTGGAAAATGAGGCACAGCTCGTCAAATTTTTTAATACTCGAACAAAACTTCAAAAACAAAGCAAATACTCCCAAATTCTTGGGAATTCAACGACGGAAGGGACCAATAGTTCAAGGTGGATCAAACCATGCTCTTGATACCATGTTAACAATATAGGGTTTTAAAAAGAGACGGCTAGGGTTTCAATATGATAATAATAACTTGACATCACAAAATGTTACTAGAGAATATATATAAAATCTAATGGACTCTAAACTAATAAACCCAATAGCATAGCCCATTTCTTACTATCTAACATGCCTATTTATAGCATTAAACCAGTTCTAGACCATAACTACAGTCAAAATAAACGTTTCCCATGGTCCAATCGACCAAAAATGCATTAAACATACCACAAATCATCTAAGCCTTTGGTGAAACGCCACAGTCCACCTAGTTTGAGAGTTTTTAAATTATACAATTCGAACCTATCTAAATATTTTTGGATTGTATAATCTGAATAGCACCAGACTGTGTTTAAGTTTCATTTTTGGTAGGTTTTCATGACGAATGACATAGAATATTTTAAAAAAAATGTACAAAAATAATTAAACAGCTTAAAACAACACAATAACATAAGTGATTGATCTTCTGAGAAGGTGTTCGAAGAGGTGCTTTTGTACTTGATCGAGCTGGCCTGCCAACTGACATATTTCGATCGGCATGTCAACTGGAACAAGTTCATAAAAACCTCTTCGGAATCAGATCTGCAACATCATGATGAAAGGCAAGGTGTTTCAAGAGGATTGTTTTGAGTTAGATCATGTTGTCTTGCCAACTGACATAGGTATATTGCCGAGGCAGCATGATCTAGCTCATAGCAAGCTCTTGGTGTTCATATCTTTCGGAAGATTTTTCAGAGTTTTTTGTTGTGTTTTACAACAAATGACCAAACACACTTATTTATAGAAGTTTTTATGCGTCGTGAACCTACATAAAATGTTGGTGCAATGTGGACCACACAAAAAACATGTGTTGAACTAGTTCGGATTATATAATCTAAACCTGACTTGCACCCTATATATCTTGGTATATTTGACAGCATGATGAGGATCTATATTTTCTATATATATGTGTGTTTAAATGAACATCTTTAGCGTAAAGTTCAGCGGAGAGATATTTGACAGCATGATGAAGATCTTCGTATTTCTTCAATGTGTTCCTTCGGTGAAGACAAAAATAAATTTGTGCGAAGAAGAGAAAAACAACATAATTCAACAACATAAAAGTGACCATAGATATATTTATTTTAACAACATAATTCAAAAACATAAAACACGTAATAAAATAAAACATAACAAATCACGAATCAGCTAAACTAATGTCTTCGTCGGGTCCCTTCAGTAGAGCCCTGATCTCTTCATAGTTCATAGGCCGGATAAAACTATTCAGAATTTGTTCAACAGATCTGACCAACAAAGCGTCCAACTCGATCGGTCCTTTAGTACTGTACTGACCAAAGATCGAGAACATGGTTCTCACATCGTCGTTGTTTATGAGCTTCATCTGCTGAACCACACACTCCCGACTGATTTGGTCGATGGTCGTCGATACTCAACACCGTCCACTCTCCTTGTGTCTATGTGGTTGAGTTGACGGTTGATTTGATCCAGTTGATCCTTCAACCTGGAGAGATTGACATCAGTGCAAATCCTGAACAGATGGGGTGGTTTTCCTCCGTTGTAGTGAACTACAGCTAGCTTGATGTTCGGATCAATGATAGAAATTTCCATGGTTTTTTTTTCTATGTGGTTTATTTATCACCAGAATAATTCATCACCATTACACTACATAATTTCTAGGATAACAACGCCAATTCATAGAATCATAACAACCCTAAATTTTAGAAATAAGGACACAACAACATGAGGGTTTTGGAACCCTATTCTCCCCCTTTTCACAATTAACAACCTAAGATGAAAGGATTCTCCCCCGTACCTCAAATTCACCGAAAGTGCAGCTCTTGGGTTGATGTTCCTTAGTTACGGTTCTTCTCTCTCCCTCTGCTTTCTTTCTCATGGTTTTCACGTTCAGCTCTCCTTTGCCTCCTCTCTCTCTCTCTCTCTCTCTCTCTCTCTCTCTCTCTCTCTCTCTCTCTCAAAACCCTAGTTTTTCCTCCGCTCCTATCAATTTCTTTCTTCTCTTTTATGTAACCCTAATTCTCTCATGTTCTTCTCTATATGTAGCCACTACTTAGGCTTAGTCTTTCTCACAAATTCTTAAACAGACTTGCTATCTGCACCCCAGTCTGGCTACTATTCTTTCTGTAACTATACAACTTACTACTTACACTCCTTTTCTGTCCAATTTTGCTAATGCACCTTACTAAAAATACTTCATTCCTAAAACTGTTTTCTCCCATAATTTGACTGACTAGTTAACTCCTCTACTCCCTCATCATTCATAACATCTACAACCACGAATAATTTAATTTAATAATATTGGGCAATTAATACTTAGAATAACATTAATACTAATATTATCCAATAATAATACTAATATTATCTTATAATAATATTAACAGATTAATATTAAAAATCGGGGTGTTACACAACACATCAGAACGACAAAAGCGAGCATAACATATTGATAGGAAAATGATCAAAACATAGACAATAACAACACATAACAACGAGGGTGGATACAAAACCAACAAAGCTACCAAAGATACAAGCATCAAATATCACAACCACAAAGAATCCAAAGCTGATGCAAATGTAAGCAAAAATGTACCAAAACCTAAACAACAGGAAAACAGACCAATACAAAAAAACTTGGAGTAACCGAGAACAGTGATGAATAAATACCTTTAAAGTCCATATATTGATCGTGAAAGCATAACTGAAATTTGATTTGTGTTGAGAGAAAAAGATACCCACCAACCTTTAATCAAAAACGCCTAAGTGATGTTAAACAAGAGGATTACGAATGAACCATGGCATTTTCGTGAAGTTTTTCCATGAATTAGAAGCAGAAATAGAGAATTATAAGCAAGGATTAGGCCACGGTAGAGGCGAAGGCCACCTTAGTATAGGACGGCAGGCAAAACCCTGAATAGGGTTACAATTCCTCTCTATTTTTAGAGTGTTTCTTCCTTAATATATTTGAAGGAGAATCTATTAGAACCACATAGGTTTGAAGAACAATATATCAAAATTATGTTTTGATGATAACAATACTATTAAAAAAGGAACAATTTGTCTACTAATTGTGTGCTAAAGTATGAAGGTAAATATAAGGCATACGAAATAATAAAGTAAATCCTCTATTCTCAATAAAAAGATTGATCGTCTAAAAGATTAGCAACAACTTACTAGGAAATGAAAATTGTCATCAAAGCACAAGAAAAGTTGATCAATACCATAAGCAACTAGCAAATCTTATGGTCAACACGCCATCGTCTGGACATGATAATCCTCTTTTAGTCAATGTCAAGAACGTCAAATTTAATCCATATGACCAAGCAATTTTTTGGACGATCGATACAATAAATATCATAACAATCATCTATATTTAATTGTGAAGTTCACGCATCAGGCTCTATTGGATCAACATCTATTCGACCTTCAAGTACAAAGGAGTGTTTATCTATAAAAACCTTCATCTCAAAAGACTGATTTAAGACAAAAAGATACAACAGATACTTTTACAATGTCGTACATATTCTTATAATGGCTATATCTCTTGTCTTATTATCCAACGATGGTATTCTATTGATTATAAAAACAGAAGCTACTCGAGTTGTTGTTGTTGCTATCGCCCAAATCCTTCCTTGTAAAGATTAACAACAAGTGTAGGTATTCAAAACACTACACTTAAAAGAAAAAAGTCTATGTTCTTATTTGAATAGATAAATCAAATATAAACCAATAACAAGATATACGAATATATAGAAATATCCTCTTAAGTGACGGTTATTTAGGTTATTTGTAAATCAATCAAGAAGTTAGAAGTACTATTGAATTGATAAATCAATCAAGAAGTCAGAAGTACTCTTGAACTGATATATGATTTAATTGTATTATGCTCTCATAGAAATTTATCATCCAAGCCATGACCTTTGTATCACTCATATACAAGCTCAAACATGTATATGTTTCCAGCCTATAGTAGTGGCACCTTTGTAAGAGTCTAGAGAAACACTCTAAACATTTGGGATAGTCTGCATAGACTCTAAACATTGGGTCCTCACAGGTGTGAGATCATGGAGCATATAGGTATGAGTTTAATTAATTCTTTGATTAGTTTTATGATTTAGTATGTTTTGACCCTTGATATCTATGCAGTACATAACAGTTGGCTTCAGTTATTCGATTGTGGCATGAAAATAGGCATTATAAAGAAATGGCTTAATTGCAGTTTTGCCCCCTATATTTTGCCAATTGTGCGATTTTGCACCCCATCCTTTTAATTGAGCGATTTTGCACCCTCTCTTTTACCCCCTTTCTGATTTCATATCCCCTCATGTGTTTCAGTGCTGACGTGGACAGTGATCAGCGACGTGACACACGATGATTGGGATAAAACGAGTACACATCAGCAAAATCCACACAAAATGACCATTTTGCCCTTAATGACTTCAGATTCATGTGAAAAGACAAAAATACCTCTTTCTTCTTCTTCTTCCTTCCTTCTCTCATGTTCCTTCCTTCCTTCTCGTCTCTCTTATCTCTCTATCTTCTCTCTCTCTCTCTCTCTCTCCTCTCTCCTTCCTTCCTTCTTCCTCCTTCCTTTCTCTCTCTTCTCTTCTCTCTTTCTCTACTCTCTCTCTCTCTCTCTCTTCGCGTTCCTTATGAGAAATTTGCGGTTCAGTTTTGCCATGTTTCATCTTCCTTCATTCTCTCTCTCTCGTTCTCTCTCTTCCATTTCCGTTCCCACACTTTCCCACCTCCCATGTCCTCACCGCCGACCTCCGTAACTTGCACCTTCTCCCCCTTCCTCTCTCATTCCACTTTGCATCAGATATGATAATCGATGGATGATAATTAGTGTAAAACTACAATATGCCTAAACTAATTGGGCATTATGTTTAACCTATTTATGAAAATTGCTCCTAACACAATTACATTGTTTTTCTTTTGATTTCTGCATCTGGTACATAAACACAATGGCACCAAAACCCATGAGGGTGGAAGAAGGAAGAAGGAAGGGGTATTTTTGTCTTTTCACATGAATATGAAGTCATTAAGGGAAAAATGGTCATTTTGGATGACTTTTGCTGATATGAAGTCCTTTTATCCCAATCATCGTGTGCCACATCGCTAATCACTGTCCACATCAGCACTGAAACACATTAGGGGCTATGAAATCAGAAAGGGGGTAAAAGAGATGGTGCAAAATCGCTCAATTAAAAGGATGGGGTGCAAAATCGCACAATTGGCAAAAGATAGGGGGCAAAACTGCAATTAAGCCTAAAGAAAATGAATAGAGATACAGCTTTAATTTTCAACTCGAAGCTCATTTCAAACGTCTTTATGGTAAAATAAATGTGCATCTATGAAGCATTGAAGTCAATTATGATTTTGGGCCACTTAATATCATCTAATTGGGCTAATTACCTAAGCCCAAATTGTAACACCCGGATTTCTCATTTATTTAATTTAATAAAATACGCTTTCTAATATTTATTATGGTGATGGGGCGCTTTACTTAAAGTAATAGGCCATTGTTGAGAAATTTTGGAGTTTTAGTAGAATTATTAGAATTTTATTTGATTAAATAAAAGGAAAGTGTATTAAATAAAAGATATTAAGGGCGGGAGGTGATAAATAAGATAATAAAATAATTGGTGGAGTAAGGAGTGAATTGTGATAAGTAAAGGGGAGGAAAATAGTAATAATAAAAGATAACCCTAATTTCTTAGTATAAAAAGAAAAATGGAAAGGGGGGAAGAGGCAAGAGCAAAACCTAGGAGAAAAGAGGAGTGGAAGAGGCAAGAGCAAAACCTAAGGACTCAATCAAAAGCTTCAACTTCTGTGAATTCGAGGTAAGGGAGAATTATTCATCCTTTTATAAAGGGGAAAAGAGGGTTCTTAAACCCTCACGATTGTTGTGTCTATTCATCCCTAATATTGAGGTTCTCATGAACCATTTAGATGTTGTACAATTATTCTGGGATTTTATGGAGTGAATTTGATTATAATTGGTGTTTGGTGATAGATGTTGGTGTGCATAGGGGGTGAGTGAAAATTGGATTGGTGAGGTATTTGTTTAAGTGTTTAATGGTGAATTAATCCTATGAAAAGTCGATGGTAATGGATAATCTGTGTGAAATTGGTGTATTATATGTTAATATAACCTTAGAGTAATGTTTCTGGGCGGTTTGGGTGTGTTGAGGTTTAGAATCGAAGCTTAGGAAGGCTCCAATGGTGGAAATCGCAGAAAAATCTACGTTTCTGCATAGGTTGCAGAAAAACACACGGTCGTGCTTGTGAAACGCACTGGTCATGCTTATTTCTCTGCCCTTTACTTGTATTATGTTTTAGACCAATATTTTTTAGGGTTTATCTTTACCTTGTCTTAAAAAAAAAAGTTAAATGCAAAATTTTATATACATTAATACTTGTATATACACTCTCTAGTCATCATTATAAGTAAAATACCATTTTTTAGATTCATTAAATAACTGGTGTATCTGATCAATATTATAGATAAAATACATCAATTATTCAATGAATCTACAAATTCAATGTATTGTTCTATATATTTACTTTATTATTATATATATATATATAGTCTCAGTCAAATTACTTCCATTTTCCCTAATTTATATATATTGACTATTTATATAACTTTCATTAGATGTCAACTATGTGGTAAGAAACCGACATTATAATCTCTAGAGTTGAAGTTCAAATTCTATCTAAGGCAGTTGTAAAATAGCTATTGGTGTCAACTTTATTAAAAATATTAATTTATGTTTCTTAAATTATTTTAAAAGTATAATTTTAGAAATCATATAATTAATACTAATATTCAGTTTGAATAATATTGAAATAAGAACACAAAAAAAACTATTGATAAAATTTATATTGATTAAAATATATAGTAGTAACTTATTATTATTATTATTATTATTATTATTATTATTATTATTATTATTATTATTATTGTTGTTCTTTTCTTTCTCTCTTACAATGTTACAATACTCTCTTTTAAAAGGGATATCATTTTATATTTTTGATGTCAAAATATTTTCAAACTTAACTATAGAGTTTACTTTGTTTTGCAATAAGCAGAGCTCCTATCCATGGCTGCCAATCCAAATTCAAATACTGAGACTTGGGTGGAAAAGGTAAATACTACATTGTAATTGCTAGATTTTTTCAACTATCTATGCTCTCTGTTTATATATATATTAGGTTTTTTCGTTTTCTGTTTCCATTTTATCTTTTGCCATTTAATAAATCATATGTTAATATATGACTGTTTTCTCTCTAGAAGTTGTACATGTTCTATGCATATCCTTTTGGTCCATCGTAGTATACGGATCTATAAAAACCTGTTTATTATTCTTTTTTTTTTCTTCCGAATTTATTATATTAAACTTTAAAATATATTGTATATTTCAATAGAGATTTTTAATACAGTACTTATCAAATTTTTAACGGTGGGATATCTAACATAATTTTAAAGTCTAAAATGGGAGGACCAAACTATGACATTAAAAATGATCTAATTAGGGATGATACACATGCACGGTAGTGTATATTGTGAAATACATACCATACACTATTGTAAATGATGGAATTATCACCTAAAATTACATTTTTTTTTTAAGAAGATAAAATGAAATGTATTAACCAAAACTTAGTCTCTCAAAGCACAAGGAGTGTCAAAGAAGAACTAAGGTAAGAATAAATATTTGTTACATCAAGGTTAACAATGGAAAAAAAAAAGTGATACAGCCATAATGCAGGCACGCTTAAAATACAGAAGTTAAAATAAATTAAGTGATAACTCCCAAACATAAAAGGGGATTAAGCCACCACATTTGATAATTAAAAGCAAAATTAGGATGATTTGCCTTCAACCAAAGGATTGGAGCTTAATTTTATCTATAAGCTGAATGATTGAATTTCCCTTTTGTTAAAAAACTCTAGCATATTGAAATAATGCAATTTCTCTATAATCCCCTCTTGTTTCCATACCTTTATCTTTTTGAATATCTTCATTTTGATTTCTCTAATTTTTTTTCTTTCGGGATCTAAGTGAAATGTGTACTTTTCATTAGTGTGCTTTGATTTTGAAAGAATTAATGTTCCTTGATATGAATTATAAAAATAAAGAATCTAGTTTGATTGTTTTCTTTTATGTATCGAGTACACTTCTACATTCTCCTTTAAAAAAGTTTTCTTTATTACTATCAATACTTTGACAATAATGAATGGATATATGTATATAAATTAAATCATCTCTGGCATATTAGATTTTCTATTTAATAGAATAAATTACATTCATATATTGTACATGCACTGTATTACTTTTTTGTGAGATATATGTATAGTTATTTTAATTATACTTGTATTATGCATGTCAAATGATCAGGAAGATGACGTGATATATGATGCTCAACCAATATCATGCATATTTCCAAATGACAACAATGGTAACTCTAATAATACTAATTTTGATGGTGGCAATGATGAAAGTGATAGTCCTAAAAATAATGATGATACTACAATCATCATTGCTCCACCAAATGAGGTAGTTTGTACATTATTTCAAATTTTAATATACCTTTGGTAGAATATTTTTGCACTTCATTGTTTTAAATTTTATTAATAACTTTTTAGCCATATATGGATTTAGATTTCAAGTCCACCTACAAGATCAATTAGAAGAAAACCAAAAAGCCCTAAAGGGCTTTGCGCTGAATTGATGAACAATTGGGTAGTTAAAGAGAAACCAAGAAGCAACGGATCCAGGATTGATAAGGTATGTTGTCAATTTGAAAGGAATACTTTAGATTAAAAATCATGTAGTTTGTTTTTCCTCAAAAAATATAAGCATGCATATAAGAAAAACTATTTAAGGAAATGCATTACAAAATATTAATTTTAAGTGATAGGCCAAACTGTGTGTGTGTGTGGAAGCTTCTAAATAATATATTTTGAACATACAATGTTTTAAAGTTATTCTGCTTAATTGAAAATAAGTTTATTAGACGTGGGAAGTTAACAATTTTCCTTGAGATAATAAAAGGATACGACAGTTGATAGTTATATATTAAATAAGAATGCTCAGCGAAAATAGTTTTCAAAAATGTTGAAGTTCAAAAACTTTCAAATGTAATGTCTCATAGTCTTTTAAGGATTTATAATTAGTCATCTCATAATTTCTTGAAATCATGATTAACTACGGACTTTTCATATTATTAAAAACCAAAAGAAAAGATTCATATTATTGTTAGCGCAGCTATGAAGCTTAACTTTCTTAAGCAACTATTTTGATCTTTAGGGTTTTGATTTGAATGGAATTTAGAGAGAATGAGAAGAGAGAAAATGATAGAGATTGAGAAAGGAAATTGTGTTATTGATTCATGAGAATGTACAAGTGAATTGGCTTATATACAAAAGATATGCTAGATTGCTTGAAGCACAAGCTAAGTAACAAACTCTAACAACTTTTAGCTAAATTCTAGGGAACTTGTAACTAATCAATAACAAACTAACTCTAATGTGATTAACCAACTAAACATGATTACATCACTAACAAACTTGAATTAACAAATTAACATCCTCCCTTAATTCAAGTTTCCACTTCCTTCATACCAATCAAACTTCTTAGCTTGATGAACCTATCAACCTTCAATGGCTTAGTGAATATGTCTGCAAGCTGCAGCTCAGTGGAACAATGAACAACCTGCAGTGCTCCTTTGTTCACTTGCTCCCTCAGAAAATGAAACTTAGCTTCTATATGCCTGCTTCTTCCATGTAAAACTGGATTTTTGGCTAAGTTTATAGCAAATTTGTTATCTATGAACAATGTTATAGGTCTGCTAACCTCTATCTTTATCTCCTTGAGTATATTTCAAGCCAAACTGCCTGACATGCTGCCATACACCCTGCAATATACTCAGATTCACAGGTTGACAATGCCACAACTGGTTGCTTCTTAGCACACCATGAAATTGGAGCATTTAGAAACTTGAATAGGTAACCTGACGTGCTCTTTCTATCATGCTTATCTCCACACCAATCTGCATCAGAGGAAGCTATCAATTCTCTAGAGTTTTCATTCAGACACTTAGGAAATAGAATGCCAAACTGCAATGTTCCTTTGATGTATCTCATTACTCTTTTGGCTGCTAGCAGATGAGATGCTCTAGGTTCACTCATGAATCTACTGATTATACCAACTGCATATGCAATATCAGGCCTACTATTGCACAGGTACCTCAGTGATCCAACAATTTGCTTAAACAATGTAGGATCCACATGTTCTTCTTCTTCATTCATTACTAGTTTTACATTTGTCTCAGCAGGTGATGATGATGGATTGCAGTTCATCATATTGAACCTCTTCAATATATCAGATGCATACTTCATTTGATGCATTATCAGTCCCTCTGCATTTTCAGTAAACTCCATGCCTAGAAAATATGTCAATTTTCCAAAGTCTGACATTTCAAACTCATTCATCATTTGAGATTTGAATGCTTCTATCTCATTCATATCACTACCAGTCACTATCAAGTCATCTACATAGAGGCAGATGAGTAACTGGTTACCTTCAATTCCTTTCTTCACATATACACCATATTCAGACTTGCATTTAACAAATTCTTGCTGCACAAGAAAACTGTCAATTCTTTTGTTCCAAGCTCTTGGTGCCTGCTTCAATCCATAGAGTGTTTTGTGTAATCTATACACCATATCTTCTTTCCCTTTGATTTTGAAACCTGGTGGTTGTGTTACATACACTTCTTCATCTAAAGGACCATTTAAGAAAGTAGATTTCACATCCAAATGATACATTGGCCAGTTTCTTCCACAAGCTATAGCAACTATCAGTCTCACAGTCTCTAATCTTGCTACTGGGGCATATACTTCAAAGTAATTCATACCAGCCTTCTGCATGAATCCCCTAGCAACTAATCTAGCTTTGTGTTTGGCTACTTCACCATTTGGCTTCAGTTTCAACTTGAAAATCCATTTCACATCTATAGGTTTCTTGCTAACAGGTAGTTCAGTCAGTTCCCATGTGTTGTTTCTGATGATTGAATTCAACTCTTCAATGATAGCATTCTTCCACACTTCTTCATTCAATGTTATTTCATGGTTGATTGGTTCTGCATCTGCTAATAAGGCAAAGTGAACAAATTCCCCTTCTTCATTAACTAGATTATCTGGAATAACTTCATGTCCAGCTAACCATGTGGAAGCAAATCTCTGTCTCCCTGAAGTTCTAGTAGCTTGATTCTCTTCAACATGTACTTCAGCTTGAACTTCAGTATCAAGTTGAACTTGTTCAACATGATCATCTTCTTCAATTATTGTGGGAACTGTGTGATTGGAACTCTTCTCTTTCTTGTTCCAATCCCAAGCTTCATTCTCACAGATTTTAACATCCCTACTAATCACTATTGAATGAGTTAGAGGATGATATAACATGTATGCACCTGTTTCATGATAACTAACCATTATCATAGGCTCACTCTTATCCCTTAACTTTCTTCTCTTTGCATCAGGGAAATGTTTGTAACATAAGGAGCCAAAAACTCTTAAGTGTTTAGCTGACTGCTTGCATCCTAGCCAAATTTCTTCAGGGATTTGATTCAGTTTCTTAGTGGGGCATCTTTTCAAGATGTAGGCTGCAGTTCTTACAGCTTCTCCCCAAAAAGTATTAGGCATCTTCTTCAATTTCAACATACTTCTGGTCATGTCAAGCAGACTTCTATTTCTTCTTTCAGCCAAACCATTGTGTTGTGGAGTATAAGGAGCAGTTACTTCATGTATAATACCATTGTCTTCACAAAATTTCTCAAACACTTTTGAGGTATACTCACCACCACCATCAGTTCTTAAAACCTTAATAGATTTTCCACTTTGCTTTTCTACTAAGATTTTAAACTTCTGAAACATATCAAATGCTTCACTTTTGGTCTTAATCAAATATAACCAGAGTTTTCTGCTGAACTCATCAATAAAACTTATGAAGTATCTGTTGCCCCCTAATGAAGGAACCTCTAAAGGACAACATACATCTGAGTACACAACATTGAGTAGCTCCTTTGATCTACTAGCAGTACTTGAATTGAATGCATTTCTAGGTTGCTTGCCCAACAAACAGGTATCACATGTTGTGTTAGGTATCTCAATTTTATGTACACCAAGAATCATTTCCTTACCAACCAGTTGGTTTAGACCTCTAAAATTAAAATGACCAAACCTATAATGCCATAACTAGCTATCTCCATCTTTTACCATTGCAGATAAGCAGTTTAACTCTACAACTTTCATATAGGTCTGAAATGTTCTATTTTTTGCAAGGGGAGTTTTCAAGACTAACCTTTGATGTTTATCAAACAACTTCAGAACATTGTCCTTCATAGTAACTGAGTATCCTTTATGAATGAGTTGACCAACACTAAGTAAATTGCACTGCATTCCAGGAACATAGAGAACTTCTTCAATTATTGCTACTTTTTCATTCTTTCCTTCAATAGCAATCTTCCCCATACCTTCTGAAGTCACTGTACTATGATCTGCAAGTTTCACCTTTGTGTTCCTTCCATGATCAACTTCCCTCAACCAAGCTTTGTTTCTAGTCATGTGATTAGAACAACCAGTATCTAAGAACCAACTTTCTGAATTGCAGCTCTCAGTACTAGTTGTTGTAACCATCAATAATAGTGAATCATCTGAATCATCTTGTGCAATCTTAGCTTGTTCCTCATCATTCTGACCTTGTTTTCCCTTACCAGACCAACATTCAGAAGCAAAGTGTCCAAATTTCTCACATTTGAAACACTGAATCTTCTTCTTATCAAAATTTCTCTTCTTTTGATTAGAGTTTCTTTCTTTTGAAGATTCACTTTTGTTAGTTACTTTGTTCTTGCCTTTAGACCAGTTTCCTCCCTTAGTATTATTCCTCCCTGTCTTGTAGTTCTTCCTATCATAATCATCATTCTTGATAGTTTGAACTTGTAAGGCTTGTTGAATTGATCTTTCACTGCTTCTTTCTGAAACCATCAATTCATGAGCTTCTAATGAACTCTGAAGCTCCTCAATCTTCAAGGTTTTTACATCTTTTGATTCTTTAATTGCCACAACAATGAAATCAAACCTTGATGATAGAGTCCTCATGATCTTCTCAACAATTTGTTGATCAGTCATAGTCTCTCCACAAGCCTTCATTTGATTCACAATACTGATGAGTTTGGAGATGTACTCTGCAATCTTTTGCTCATCTTCCATCTGCATCAATTCAAATTTCCTCCTCAATGATTGAAGCTTAATCAACTTCACCTTATCATCCCCTTCATGATACTTTGAAAGAATATCTCATGCTTCCTTTGAACTAACTGTTTTTAAGATTCTATCAAAATTTGCTTCATCAAGACTCTGTTGAATCAAGAACAAAGCCTTGCAATCTTTCTTCCTCAATTCTTAGTGTGCGTTCCTTTGCACTTCTGTTGCATTGACAGCCAAATCATTAACTCCATTGTGCACAATTTCAAGCAAATCTTGTGCTCCAAACAAATTCTTCATCACTGCACTCCATCTTTCCCAATTTCGTGCTTCAAGGATTGTAAGATGAGTGTTGAAGCTGTTGCTACCATTCATGGTACTTCCTTCAGCGTTTCTTCTATGTACTTACATGATTGAAGATCTTGATTACCCCTTTGAACGAAACCAAAGGCTCTAGATGCCAATTTGTTAGCGCAACTATGAAGCTTAACTTTCTTAAGCAACTATTTTGATCTTTAGGGTTTTGATTTGAATGGAATTTAGAGAGAATGAGAAGAGAGAAAATGATAGAGATTGAGAAAGGAAATTGTGTTATTGATTCATGAGAATGTACAAGTGAATTGGCTTATATACAAAAGCTATGCTAGATTGCTTGAAGCACAAGCTAAGTAACAAACTCTAACAACTTTTAGCTAAATTCTAGGGAACTTGTAACTAATCAATAACAAACTAACTCTAATGTGATTAACCAACTAAACATGATTACATCACTAACAAACTTGAATTAACAAACTAACAATTATCACCATAGGTAGTACAACAAAGTCCGATATCTACACATCCTCCTCACCCCTCCAATTTTAGTATAATTATATAGTTAATTCATGTGTTTTGATTACTTAGAAGCATGTGCTAGGAGATTCATGTTGAATATGTCTCTTGTATAGTCTATCACTCACTGAACTCATTAATTTTAGATGTCACATGCCCACAAGATTTTGTCTGGTCCATTCTCGAACAATGTCATATCGGCAAGGGTATTTTTACACCCTAATCTGAGGTTTAGAATATAACACTTAGTTTTATTAGAGGATATCTCTCCGAATTCAATGTAGTTTGGGATGAAAAATGCAAACGATGTTTGGTAGTGATGATTAAGGATCATGAGGGTGAAAAGTAATGAGTAGTTCACAAGTCGTGTTAATGAGATGTTTCTATCATGCTTGTAGGGAAATCATAAATATGATTAAACCAAACTAACATTCAAATTTGAGCAATGCAACTTTATTTTCGGTAGAGTGGATCATAAGAAATCCATAGTTACCATTGCTTAACTTGGTGGACTTGTAGGATTGGAGACCTTCTTGGTACGTAGTTTTACATGAAGTGTGCAAGCAAGGATTAAGAATGTTAAAAATATTTGTTTTGATTTTAGGGAACAATCATACATCCTCCTCTTTTTTGAATGGCAATAAGGCATCCTAAAAGTAGCCTATGAATTAAATCAAGAAAAATCTTTACACACTTGAGAACCTTCTTGATATAAACCATATTCAAGTACAAATGCAGAAATAAAAAATTGAGAGAAAGAAAGTACACAAATAACGTTTATACTATTTCACCTATAGAGTGGACCTATAGAGAGTGGACAACATCTAGTCCCCATATCTTGTGAGATTTTCCCTATTCTAAAAAATAGAATAATAATATTTTTATACAACCTATGTAGATGTTTTAGTCGTATCCATTTTGAAATCAAAGTAGGTTATGAAGCCAAAAGATAAATTTCTTTTTTCTTTCTCTACCACCCAAAAACTATGTCCTCTCTCTACTTCCCCTAACCCTAGTCATTTCCGCATACCTTCCCCACCAATCCAAACCTCTTTTGTTATCATGTAGCTGTTGTTGGTGGTGCGATGAACTTTGAACTCCACACCACGGATCCACCCCTCACGTGTTGGATTGACTCTCTCTAAACGCTTTCACCTCTCTCTTAATCTACCTCTCATGGAGACACCGACCTCTCTCTTAAACTCTATTTTCTCCCTCTGAATTTGTCTCACATGGGATTGGTTTTCTAGATTCTGGTGGGCCAGTCGCTTTTGATTCGAGATCAGGAGTTAGTGTCTAGTTCCAAAATTTTGAGCTGGTTATGGTGTTTTCTCTGGTAAACTGGGAGTTGAGGGTGCCTTAGTGATATGCTTCTGATGTCTGGTGGGCCGATCACTTTTGATTCGAGATCGAGAGTCAGTTTCTTGACTCAAGTTTTTTGAATTGTTTTAGTGTCTTCTCCGGTTTGTTGGAATAAGTCATTGCTCGAGTGTTTAATCGGGCTTAGATGTGGTGTTGAGAAGTTGACATTCTCTTTGTAGGGGTTTTTATCGGTTGGATTGTTTTTTGGAGGGGTTATGGTGAGCAGCAGTCGATAGGTGATTAGATTTTGTTTCTATGATCACTCGCGAGGAAGTGTGAGAGGTTTGACTTTGAGAGGTTTGACTTTGAAGGTTGCCCTCAATTTAGGCGATGTTTGTATTAGTGTTGTTATGTTTTTTCTTTTAGGTGTTTTAGGGATTTTATTTTGTAGTTTCTGCCCGTGGGTGTCTATTCGTCTTGTGAAGAGACTTTGCTATTAATAATATTCTCAGTTAAAAAAAAAAGTTCTGAAGGCAATATTATTATACAAGAACTAAATGATTTTCACCTAAATTTTATGTCTTTCCAAATGAGAACATTAGTGGTCCCATAACCATTTTGACATATCCCGAACTATTATTATATCAACATCTTGAACAAGTCTTCATATATTTTCTTACTGACATGATCAATATTTAATTAACTAATGTTGTGTTGCAGACATATCATCACAAGAAGATACGCCTTACTTTGCGGTCACTGAAGGCTGTAAAGAAACATGAGAAAAAAATCAAAGTGAGTACACTCTTTTTGAATATATAAAACCTCATCACTTATACTGATATGCAATGTTTAACCTTTTAGGTTTTTTTTTTACTATATTTTTAACCTTTTTAGTTACTATAGAATAATATGATACCAGAAATATTTCAAGAAAGATCTACTAAGAATAATATGACACCAAAAATATTTCAAGAAAGATCTGCTAAGAATAGAAAAGAAGAACCACGTACTAATCCAAGTAGTCTCAATAATATTTAAGACATTTTTAAAGATTAAATATTAGAAATTCTATTTTGACTTTTTTTTTAAATAAAGAAATTTATTTTGACTTGACTTTCAACGATTATTTTATTTATAAAAACAAAAGTTCATATAGAAACAATTTTTATAGTTTCTTTTAGCTTTGACTTTCAATGCAATATATGCTTTCTTATAGAAACAAAAAAGTTCTTATTTCGAATGGATTTTTTATTATGTTTTTGTTTTTTCTTTTAATTAGTTTTTGAAAAAAATTTAATTTATTTTTAACGAAATTGTTTTCAAAAACATGTACTATTTATTTTTTTAAAATAAAAAACTAAGAAATTATATTATAAAAGAAATTTACAAACAAATTAACAAAAAAATCTTTTTAAATTATTAAAAAGTGGCACTATAACTTTCACTTAGTATTTTTATTTTTATTTTTAATTTGGGAAATATTGAAAGTATTATTAATTAAAATAAGACTAGTGATTATCGCAAAATTGTCTCTGATGAGATTCAAACTCTGATTTTTGAGGTTATAAGGTCAAAATCTGACTATTGAGTCAACACCTCTTAGACAATATTTTTTAATATTATTAAATTACTTTATAGAAAAAATGCCAAATTACTCAAGAGATGTATTATATATTGGAAAAAGCAAAGTAAAAACTCACGTATACTTGATTTATTTTGAAATTTTAGCATTATTCATCACTAATAATTCTAAATGCAGTTTCAAGTTTTGATATTAAAATTTTGAAATTTTATTTTACAATATAAAAGTATATATACTTAATTACTAATGTATTTCTTTACAAAATGTAAATCTTTGATTAGTAAACATGCTTTCTTATAGTTGCATTTTTTTGTTGGGTTAAATTAGTTTTTGATCGCTATAAATATATTAAATTTCATTTATAGTCCTCATAAAAAAAGTGACATATTTTGGTCCCTATAAAAAATTTCAGCATGTGGTTTTAGTCCCTGTTAAATTAAAATGTGTTTTTTTTTTGGATAAATTAAGAGCAAATGACAAGAGAGGGAATAGAGGATGTTCAACTAAGTTGTTAACCCATTCTAAACCTTTTGTCAAATGCTTATATATATTATTAAAAAAAGAGAAAAAACACATAAAAACTAGGGGGACATAAAACCTAACTCAGTCGATCCAAGTGAATCAACCCCTATAGGGTAATACAACCAATAAGAACAACACATTGGATCCAACCCTAATCAATTCAAACAAATTAATTGGGTTTATAGCTTGGCGAATGAACCGATCGTCAACACTAACTGATCACGTACCATTAACTCCCTACAACATTAGCAGCAAGCATTAACGACTCTTTTGAGCCCCAAAGTCATGTGTTCAACGAAGATGAACTAGGATATCACGACAGTCCGAATTCACTAACCAACATAGTGAGACAGATATTCAGGCAGCACCTGTGTGTTTTGGAGGCAAACTCGAAACCTCGAAACTTGCAGATCACAACAAACCTGGACAACAATCAGAGAGTCTAGGAACGAGAACACCAACCCAACACAATAACTGCTTAACAGACCCTCTCGGGTTTTCTAGCGACCCATATGAAATTGATGGCGGTGAACCCGATCGGCAACACGATAACGAATCCAAAACCAAACAACTCACAGTGATCAACAACAACAAGCTAACAACGCCATTTCTGGAAAAACCATTTGAATCCTCCAACGTGTGAACTATGCTAGAAACAAACACACAACACAACGTGAACTATGCTCGAAACAAACACACAACATTGTACCTGCTCCACCATGAAAACATGAAAGTAGCCAGGAGAGTCGTCAAGTATAAACCATATCTGATAACGTATTTAAGAACAGAACTGAAATTGAATATGAAATTGCAATACCAGACCCAGTTAAACGTCAACACAGACGAACAGATCTCCAAACAGAAAATCACGCACGTTTACGAAACCATCTCTCATCACATAACACGTGTGAGAGTTTGGAGCACCCGTGGCGGCGGCGGCGGTGTGCAAGTGGTGCTTCTAAGTTCTAATTAAAATGTGTTTAATTATTTTAAATTTTTCAACGATTTTTTACATACTTGTTTAGAAGATTATAAAAAGTTTCTCCACAAAAAATTAGCTGAAATTTTTTATAAGGACCAAAATGTAAAGCCCCAATCCCCGAGAACATAAATATAAAGATAAATCACGCATTTATCCTACATTGGAACTTTACTAATTCAACATACGTCTCATCAAATATTTATTATAAAAACTTCATCAATTAAATCACATCGCAGCGGAATAAAACATAATTAACATCAAAGCAATTGTCATGTCTCGGTCATAACATATAAATTAATATATCATCTCAATAAGGTTCGATCCAAAGATCTCATAGTATAACATAAATAAACTCCTAGTCCTAATCAGAGCTCCTAAGCTAGACACCAAAGCAGATAAACTCGAGTAGGCAAACGCCATCCTCAACATGTTCACAAAAAGCTATTCCTCAACCTGCAAGTCTACATCCATGAGGGATTCACCCAAGGATGAGGCGACAATAAAGCCACTGGAGGGTAAGATATATGCTAAACATAAGGGAATAATAAACGCATGTATGTCAGACAAGCCACATCAACAATTATCACATATACATTTAAATAAACAGGCCTGGTTACATAACTCAACATCTATATCACATTCATATCCAATTATAATCTCAATCACCATTTTCAATCATATATCAAACACTCAAGATTCATCAAGTATCATCACTTCATTTACAATTCAATCACAATCACAAGAACTCATCAATTAAGCATTTACCACCTTAATGCACAAATTCACGCCAAAACATTACTAAACACGACTTCTATGAATGTAATGCACCTAACACGACTCTATATGTTATACGGTACCGCCACCGATGAAATCCTCGAGATCTAAAACCCCGCAATGAATTCACCATACAATCACCAATGAAATCCCCGAGATCTAAAACCCCGCAATGAAATCACCGTACACCACACCGGACTGACTTATGAATGCATGGACCCACAAAGAGACTCGACAATGCTCACCAAATACACTCTCCATTTGTTATAAAATTCACCCCGTCATATAACATATCATCACCTAACGCATTATCAAATCACTAAGACCACACATCAAGTCAAGTAATTAAACATCATCATCATTTACTCAAACATCGTCACTTAACACATAACATGTATCATTATCACACACCATTCAATATCATCAATAGTATCATCAATAACATCATCAATATCATCATAAATATCATCATCAAAAGCATCATCAATATCATCATCAATATCATGTGTAAACAACAACACATCACAACCATCACAACATCAAGTATTTACAATCTTCAACATTCTCATAATTTAAGTTTCATGATTTAATCACACAAACTACACCAAACATCATTAAAGATCACAACTTCATAATTACCTACTCATTTATTAACTCTAAATGATTCCTTAGACTCGTCATTAATTTTAAGGATGTTTCAAGATTCATTGAAAAAGTATGCGGAAGTGTTCACGAAAAATGTACTGTCATGACCTATGTGTATTATTTTGATCATAACTCAAGTTCTAGAAATCTAAATGAAGTCCAAACAACGGCAATTAAAAGCTGACATCCATATCTACAACTTTCATGTTTACACCGAAACCCAGTTCGAAACAGAAACTAGTGAAAAAAGGGACGTAACAGAAAAAGTTGTTGTTGTCAGTGGTTGCTACGGCTACGGGAATCACTTAAAACACGCCCAAAAATCCCATTTTTGATCCTCATCAACCCAAAATCAATTTACAGATATTAACCATGATCAATACACTCAAATTGAACAATTCTTACACAACAAAACATCAACCGATATGAATTTCACAAGATTTTCGGTTAATTTTAAAAGTTCGTCTCAAAAACCCATTTTTTGCCCAAACAACTTAAAATCCCAAACAGATTTGTACAACAACAATTCCAACTTTCTAATCACATCAACATGTTCATAAGCACATAATTAACAACATAAATCAACTTAAAATCAATTATGTCAATAATTCATTCAAATTCACCAATTTAAGCAATTTTCACATAAACAACAACAATCATAATCCCAACTTAACCCAAACAATATAACATCATAATTTCATAACCCAAATACATAATCATACTCATAATCAATTCAATTAATCATAAACAACACCAATTATCATGTTATTCATTAATTTCATCAAATTTCACAAAGTTCATAATTAACAAAATCAAACATGAGTTTTGACGAAATAAAAACATGAAATCAACAACTTAACACATATTCAATTCAGTCATCAACAAAGAGCACGAAAATCAACACAATTAATCATAATTCATAAAATTAAGCAATAATCTAAAAGCTCCCAACACGCAATTGCTTCTTAAACCCATATATTAATCATAATCTCCCACTCTTACCTTAGTTTCCTCGGTATTCTTGCTATTCTTAGTGCAATCCTCTACTTCCCCTTTGATTCTTTTGCTTTCCTCTTCTCCAAGCCTCTTCTCTCTATCTCTCTCTTGCCTCTCAAAAGTTTTGTGAATAATGAATAATCTAATTCACTCACCACTAAGTAGTGTATTTATAATATGTTTCTAGGGTTTGTTATCCCACTAATTAGGTTTGTTACAATTTTGTTACGATCTCAAATATATATTTTAAAACAAAGTTTGTTACCTTTTAAAATAAAACAAGGTTTGTTACGATTTCAAAAATATCTTTTAAAACAAAGTTTGTTACCTTTTAAAATAAAATAAGGTTTGTTACGATTAATTCACAATATTTTTCTCTACACTTTTACTTCACTTAAACCCCCCATTACTTATACACCACTATTTTCAAATATTCAAATTTTGAACTTCTAACATATTTCAAATATGTTACTAACTCTCAAATTACCAAAATACCCTTCAGTTCCCAAAATTCAATAAATCACCAAAATAAACAATTAAACACACATAAACAATTAAATAAATAAATCTTAAAAATCGGGCTGTTACACAAAACATGTCACTTTTTTTATGAGGACTAAAAACAAAATTCGCTATATTTATAGGGACTAAAGACTTATTTAACCTTTTTTTTTTATCACTTTCTAGTATATTGGCTCGTTAGGTTCAACATTTTTAATTATAGTTACAACTTGCTGTGAATCTGGACTGAAGCGCATTTCTATAGCCTCTGATGCGGCTGTTGTTAATTGTATTAATTTCAAATGTTGTATTGCTGCCATTGAAACTATCATTCTATATTGTAAGATGTTGATGAACCAATTAGATTTTGTCTCTGTTTAGTTATGTTAGAAGGAACTTGAACAATGTAGTCCATGAACTAGGAGGCTTGTCCAGGAGCATTGGCTCTAAAACTTGGTTGGGGTTTTATCCCACATCAGCTCCAAGCTGCTCTATGTAACACTAATTTTCAGCTTCAATGACTTTCATAGTTTACCATAAAAAAAAGGATTATTTTGAAAATTTAACATTGTCATGTTTTGAGTATTAGAAATTTAAGGAAATTCTTCTTTATGAGTGACATATACATTTTATTACTAGTCATATAAATTTCATAAGGTTTGTTGCTAAAACTTCTTCCCTATATACTTGTTCTTTAAGGAAATGATTTTACATAATAAAATATGTACTATCAATATAAATTTGGTAAGATAACATCTTAATTTCATTTTTATGTATTTTTATATTTCTGCTTTAAAAAATTTCAGGAGAGTCTTGCAGGGAAACAGAAAGAAGATGATGAAAATGTACCAATCTGTGTTGAAGAGTTTTTGGCGGAAGCCCACTACAACTTACTTCACTGGTTTGACCAATAGAAGTTTGGTAATATATTGTTATGATTTCAATAAATCTCCTTTGGTTAAGGTGACACAAAACTCAAATATTTTGCTTGAGAACAAAATATTTTGCTTTTTTTTTTTTTTTTATATATTTAGTGTTGGGTCTTGTTATTTTTGGTGGATATGAATGTATGTTATTGCTCACTTTAAAATTCTTAGCTCATAGCCATTGTGGTGTGTTTGCTTCCTCCGACCGAGTTTAGGTTGAATTAGTGGATACATGAAATGACACTATATCAGATGCCCAAATCAGCATTGAATGGTTGGATACTTGAATAATGAAAGGTGACATTTTGTACGTGAGATGAGAGGGCTCCTGGTACTATATTACGTAGTAGGATATTTGCGGTGCGGTTTAGATCGGTTTTGATCTAAAAAGTCATATGATTCAAATTAAAAATCATATGAGGTTTTGTTTGGTTTGAACGGTGATATATGACACAACGCCCTTTCCTATGAATTTGTATGATAAACGTCTACACACAATTTTCTCAATCAATAGGTTTGAATATTGATACTAGTTTATCCGTTTTAAAAATAAAACAATTAACTAAATACTAAAATTGTAATATCCCAAACTTAGAATACTAATTGTGGTCAAGTTAATAGTAATAAATATTTAGAAATAAAATAGAAATGAGAGAATAAAGGCCACTTTAGTAATTGAACCTATTGAGAGGGTAAAAAGGGTAATAGTCACTTTGGTCCCTGAAAGTATTTTACTGTTAGAGACTATTTTGATTAAAAAAAGTGTACAATCAAAAATTATTTTGAAATTTTAATATGGATTAAAATGACTATTAAAAAAAAAAAGGAGTTTTAGCATCACACATATATTTATACGATTGAAAGAGAGAGATCATATTTGATTTGTCGATTTTCTCTCTGTCTCGTATTCTCTCTGGCCAAACACCCAAACATCCCCTCATCGGTTCTTCATCTCCCAAGCCATACAATACTTCATGCAAATTATAGGTCAAGTTGCTAGCTTCTTATAATGCAATTGGAAACCTAGAGAAAGTAGATTGAAGATAGAAGAATATTTAAGGTTGGGTTCATCGAGTGAAGATCAAATTAGAAAGAAAACTAGTAATTGATGAAGTTAGAAGAACAGAAAGATCGATTGAAGCTTGAATCATCAATTCCAACCTAGAATTTCAGGTGAGTTTCCCTTCCCTCCTTCCTCATTATTTTACGATTAAGGGTTTCAATATCTGGTTTTGGGGATTTTAATCTATGAAGGTAGTGAATTGTGGGGTAGATAAGGTAATCTCATAAAACAGAGGATACCTTAAATGACGATTACAGTAAAGTAGTAGGTGGAGCGCCACTTACCGTTTTTTAGCGTACTTTACTGATAGGTAACTCTCTTGGGTATGGGTATACTCACACTCATGAAAAGTTGCAAACACAATGATGAATGAACGAAAGAACGAATAAATCTTATGATCATATTATGAAATCTAAGTTATGTGAATGTCCTTTTTGTCCTTTAACATGCGCACCTTGTATTGCAAGCTCGGAGTCGCTGTTGTGATATGGGTTTGTGACCTGAGATGCGGCCTTATGTGGTTATTTATTCATTCTCTGGGAATACTTTGTGGGTAGTGAATTGTAAGTTGTGTGGTTTGTTCGTGTATGTGGGGTGCGTGTCCCAAACGTGCCGACTCCACAGACGTTATATCGTTGCATTGATGATGAACATTTGTGTTTGTTGGTGACGTTTGTATGATGCTCATTCAGTTAAGATGTGACATTTCAATGACCCCTATAACATGTGTCTCAAATGGTCGGATTTACCATCATATCTCATTAATGTACTACGCTTCCACGTAAGGGTGCAATGACGATGATTGAATTTGCTCTTTCGAGGCGCTGATTCAGTGATATGATTGGGGATTGTTGGATTGGTGGCAACCTTATGTTTCCCTTTATCTTCTATCGTTGGATCTTGAGTTTTGGGATTTCGAGATTTCCCTTTTTCTTACAATCACATGTATTTGACTCATTAATCCAGACATCGCTTAGAGCCAACACTTTCGGTGCTATGCGATTGTCCCCTAGAATACTAGACATTAGGCGCCAGCCTGATAGCAATAGGTGTTACAACATTAACTTCATTAGGCACCACCCTGTTTTTTACACAAGAAGTTGATGTCAGGACTTGAACTTTTGATTTTTCAGTCACGTGACAACAACTTTACCGCTGCGCCAAAACTCCCCATACAACATTCATTCCATTGCATAACAAAATTTAATTCAACTCAATCATCTGATATCTCTTTCACTTACAAGTGAAACATAAAAATAACTTTTACCCAAACAAAGTCATTTAATATATAAGCCATTGTAATTGTTCAATATCTTCAAAATTACATAATAAGTTAAAAGTTTGATTAAAATATATTTAGATTTTACCAAATAGACAAGTCTCAAATTATCAAAATGACAAGTCTTAAATTATCAAAATGACATAAACAAATGTTGTGCCACTAACACGATTGAGATGATTTGCCATGATGAATCTTCATTTCCTACCTCTGAAACTGAAGCTTCACTTCTTACCTCTGCAACCCACACAAAAAATAATAGTCATTATGTCATCACTAATCAATATGATATATGTAGTTAAGTAATAACTAAGCACGCTATTAACACAATAAAATCTCCATACTATGAGCACAATTTACACAAGAGTAGAAATCAACTTACATAGGAGGCATACAAAACAAATGTTGGAAGTAATAAATTGATATTTCTAAAATTTTCATGATTTCTAGACTGTATTTAGTACTTTTATTTTTGAAGAAAGGAAGTATAGAAAAACCAAGACCCTACAACAAATTCCATGGATTTCAATAAAAGTTACAATCAAATATAATTCAAACAAATTCCTATCATAAAGATATTTGTTTCCATTAAAAGTTAACTTAATCTCAACGGTAGTAATTAAACAAGCAAGTGATATGAAATTTTGTTCACTAAAGTTAGCATTCAATAGAATTCAAACAAATTTCTGTCAATATGAGATTCTTCTTGAACACCCTTAATAGAATGGCAAGTTATAGAAAATTAGCAGTAGTCAAAATTCATGAACCACACAAAGGGTAAGAAGAACTAAACATGCCTTGAACACATCCATGCTTTAAATCAGTATCAGGTAACAAAGCAATACAAATCACACCACAAAAATACATTAAAAATAAAGTTTCCACTTTTCCAATTTTTGTTTCCATAACACATCAACAACATAAAAACTCAAGAATTCAACAACATAATGATTCAACAACATACTATTATTCAAAAACTCACATGGAGTTTGAAAATAACTATCACATGAATATCATTTCAGTTTTATGTAATATAAAACATATCTGATACTTAAGTAGAACAATAAAAAATTTGGCGGAACAATATTAACGAGTGCCAAAATTTAAATATTCATTTATGAGAAAATATAACAAGTACGTACTTTATAAGTTCTTGGACAACCAAATCAAGTCAGGTTAACTTTATATGACTCTTCTCTCCATTCTGCAAAAAGTAAACAACTTTTGTAAGTATAATTGTTAAAGGAGACTTCAGAAAAACACATCATTTAAGGAAATAAATGCAAACCATTTAAACATGTATGAATAAGAATTATCAAATTCACAATAATATGTCAACAGATAGTCATCTACAAAATTTTATTAAATCCAGACATAAAAATTGTATCTTGACAATTGAATATGCAGCTGAGTATGTATACACTTGGGATTTGTTTTATGGAAAAATGGGCCTAGACCCCAACAGAGGAACAATATACTAAATTAAAAGCTTATAGGAAAGGCAACAACATTTCTATTGACCAACAAGGAGAACAATATCTACAATTTTTGGACAAAGACATCCACATAAACTTTAACAAAATAATAATATGGGTTAATATTTTTTGGTTTCTATAAAATTAAAACACTTTAAGTTTAGCCCCAACATTATTTTGGTAAATTTTAATTAGTCCCAATTTTAATTAATTTTTTAAATTTAAAAAAGTACATTTTGCCAATGCATTTAGTCCTTATAAAGCCAAAATAAGAACTACAATTAAACCAAAATTTTGTAGAAAAATATGTTTTTTTATGTTTCTATGTATTGAATAGACAAATTCCAAGAAAAAAATTTACACTTTTTATCAAGTGCTCTTAGGACACTTGTTAGCATTTCTCAAAATCATATTAACCCTCATAATAATAATAATAATAATAATAATAATAAGCGCGACTCTCCACACTCAAATTGAGTTGCGAAAACTCACTGTGCCCGACTCGAGAGATTAGTCTCTGCAGTTTCCCTCAGAGCATGCAGGTTCACATAAAAAAAATTGAGTTGCACATATTGGGTATGTGGACTGTGGTCATTAAAATACTGACTGGTATTATAGCCCATCTTGCATAACGACCAATAATTAGGATTTCACTTGTATGACATTGTAGTGGAAATGTCACATAACATTACCCAACCACAATGTGACACGTGGATTTATCATTTTTAAATAAAACAAAAAAGTTTTGTGAAACATAGGTAAGAAAACAATACACATATGTGTCACATTGTGGTTGGACAATATCATGCGACATTCCCACCACAATGTCACTCAAGTGGGATCCCCAATAATTAACCTCTTGAGTGTATAGAAAAATCAGAATCACCTCTAGAATATATACCACGAACAAAAATGAGTGCTTGTAAAGTAATACCATATATATCGTTCTAACGAAGATAATACATCAATGAAACAATTGTATAATTGAATTTAATATAGTCTGTAACATAGTAAAATGAAAGTGTTTAGTAATACTTCAGAAGACTTTACGGTTCATATATTTTGTAGGCTTAAATTAAACTTTGATGCCTTATAATAGCATAAAATTTAAAAAATTAGTGGCATAACTTAGATTTGGAATATATGATAACAATTTTGAAGCTTTTACTCTACCAACAAAGTTAACAAAAAATGTTAAATAATTTTTAATTTATTATTATAGTAACAATTTGTTACTATAATAATAAATTAACAAACATATTTTTTAGGGGTTTTTTCATTGCTGAGTAAATTTATTGAGGCCAAGGCTCTGACCTTGGAAGCCTGGGACTAGGGTATTGGCCATTGGGTCAGCCCATGTTAGGGGATAGATTTTGAAGTAGACCTAGACTAGATTGTCACAACCTATCAAGCATGGACAATCCTTAGATTAAGTGTGTCCTGGTGTCGGACATGTGTCGTGTCCGACACTGACACGACACCGACACATAATTCCAATGAATTATGTGATTTTATCAAATTATTAGCAGTGTCGGCGTGTCAATGTCCATGTCATGTTTGATGTACGGTATCCGTGCTTCATAGGTCACAACATACTACAAGGAATTGTATCAATTTTTAACCTGCTTCCTAAACTTACCAATAATTATGCATGCACAATGTTGTTATACAGCAAGACAAATTTTGAATGCACAATGTTGTTATTATATACAGCAAGACAAATTTTGAATTAAAAAAAGGATGAGTCTCACCAACTGTTTAGATGATTTTGTCAACTTTTTCGGATCTTCCAAATCTCTATCAGAGTCAGTAGTTGCAGCAACAGGCACAGAAGAAGGTGTGCATCTTGAGCTATCCTGATCCACATTCTCAGAGTGCTTTGGCATGCCATTTGGGTCCAATGAATCAACTTCTCTTGTGCTACCCTGCAAATTTGTAGCTATAGCTAACTCATTCATGTCAGTTAAATTCTCTTGTTTTTCTACTTTAGGAAACTTGTTAGGTCTCTTCCTTGAATTTGAGAATGCTTGAGGTACTGGAATATGTGTAACTTTGGTAGCTGCCTTATTTATGTTCCTATGACCACTCTTTGTGGCAGAAGGTGGATTTGGAACATGCGTAATTGGAATATGTGTCGGTTGAGAAACTTGAACTGGACACACATTGGTATTCCTTGCAGATGGTTTAGGGAAATCATGACTCCAAGTAGGTCCTCGATGAGCTGGTGAGAACATCCGTGATGTTCGTGGTGGTGATGAAAATGGTATTCCAGATGCTGAACTCGTACCATGATGGGTCCTTTTTCCGTCATTCATTTTACCATTTCTTAATATAGGCTGCGAGATGATTCCTTTGGGATTGGTTCTTGCTATAATCTGTTCTGGAATATTTGAAATAGCATTTCTGCGGACACCGAGGCTTCGATTTTGGAGTGTTTCATTACTGTGAACCTTCACTGGTTGGATCATATTCTCGGTGGATATCTGCAATTGCGAACCACCTTGGTGGTTCATTTCAACTTTTCCACTTGAGCCGAACTTGATTAGCTTGCCACTAGAATCGAGTGACAAACCATTGAAGTTATGCTCCATGTTGTAATTTCTTACTCCCTCTTTCTCCCTTTCAAGCAAGGAACAAGATTTACCAATCATATCTGAATTTGGTTCCTTATAGGTCCTTGAATTTGCATCTCGGTTAGCAGCTGAAGGCTGAGAAGATTCAGATTTACACACTTGTGTGTGTATGCTATTAATCCCCCCCTCTTGAAATGCAGAAAGTGGTCTAGAAACTTCAACATTAGGAGAAAAATGCACTTTAGTCGAGTCGCCTTTATCAAACTGAATTAAATTATCATCAGAAAATGAAACCTTGGACAATGATTTACACTTCTTCACTGGCTGCTTTGAGTTCTCTAGTTTGGCACATGATTTCAAGATATTTTCATCAATAGGACAGGCCTCTTTTCTCTTGTGCATGATCATGGCAATGTTTTCATCATTTGTCTTTGCTTTCAAGTTTGCAGTTCCTTCATCGTTTCCAGAAAATTCTTTCTCAAATGTTGATGGCACTTGAACATGACACTGGATTTCTTCAGGTCCAGGTTTAGACTTCTTTACTAGCTGCTTTGAATTCTCTTGTTTGGCACATGTTTTCAAGAAATTGTGTACAGCTATTTCTCCTGGAGCATTGATCACTGGATTTTGCAACTTTAGCTTAGCAGCATCTTCCTGAAACATATAAGTGAATCAACTCAATTAAGCATATCATCTCTTATCATAAATTATGTTTAATGACAAATAAATTAGGAAAGAAGTATTTAGAATACTATTTTCCTGAACTTTGCTTTGATATATTAAACTTTTTTAAGATATCATCAGTGAACTGATTTGAACATCAATCGTTTAAATATTTAGTTTTTAAAGGAGAGAATAAATTTGTTATTATGGGCAAAGACTTTTGTTTTTGCAGATGCACAACTGTTGAAGAAATTATGATTAACACTCATTTACATACACACACGATTTAAAGAGAAAAGTATTCAGAGAAAATGATTCTGAATGTACTCGTTATTGATATCTTGTAGTTATTCCTTCTATACGTATGAAGCACCGACATATGGACTTCAGTTATAACACTGACATGTTGCCACCGGTAATACATTGAAAGAATGTTCTAATTAAATGTAATCATATGTGTCAGTGTGATGTCCATGTTGAAAATTGACACATATCAGCCTCCAAATACAGCTTCTATTAAAAGTGTCGGTGCTACGAAGTATGTCCCACATTGAGTGGACTAACTACTTCACTTCTTTTCAACTAACTCTACCGTCTATTAACTTCTTTTACATTGGTTTATATGAAGAACATCGTCGTTGATAATCTGTTTGCACAATTTTAAACAGTGTTGTGAAACGTCTAAAAAAGAACAACCTAATACATGATTGAAGCAACCAATTTTGACGATGACAATAATATTTTTCAAAACAAATTTACTTCTAAAAAACGCAAACATATGTTAGGAGTCTCACATTGATTAGATAAGAATGCTCAATGTGGTACTTAAACCATGAGGTTGTCACACTTTAGATTGGGCTCTCTACATGGGTTTAAGTCCTAACAACACAACTAGTGCTCTCGTTCAGAGTTAGACCACAGAAAGGGCTACCTATATGTTAGATTAAGGTGTTCCACTGAATACTAATAGGTGAGCGAAGCTGCAAAAGAGGAAATGACTATCATAGTGTTGGTGCCAATAAAGTGAAAGATGTCGCGGATATAGGCTCTTAAAAGGTGTGTCAATGTTAAGAACCCCATATTGAGTAGATAAAAGTGTTCAATGTGGTATTAGGTCATGAGGCTCTCACATATTAGTCTTTTGGTTTGTGCTCTTTTTGTAGGTTTAAGTCCTAAAATCTTCTTTTCTAAACTGTATTTTCAATTGAACACTAATTTTCTCCCAAGTTTACTATATGCAAATTTCAAACCTCGAAAATCACTCAGTTTCTTCCACATTTCTACCCCACGGAAACTTTTCGCAGAGAAAGCACCACATAAAAATGAATTCACATGGAATAATCAATTATAGTTACTTCAAAAAAAAATTTATTAATAGTTTTGTATACCCTTTTTTTCTAACCATCCAATTTTCAGGGAAAAAAGACTAATAATTTCAGAGGTAAGTAAAGTTTAATCAAATTGTGATTTTGTATAATGATGTTGCAAAATTGATTTTTACTTAATATTTTAGTTAAACATTGACTCCAAAAAATAATTAATTAATTAAAACATTTTTTGTAAAATAATAATAATTAATACAGGTAGTAATTTATACCATTACCAACGAGGCTGGGCTTGATGGGAGTCATAGAGCAGGGGCAAGCTCAATTCAATCAATTAAGGGTAGTTATGGAAATGCAAAAATATCGCAGTTTGGATAGCAAAATGAAAGTCTTACTGAGGTTGTCTACAGTGGGCAAAAGCAGAGGATTGATTGGTTGGTCCTCTGCGAGGTTTTTTTTTTGAAGTGTAAAAAATAAAATACTTCTAGTAATTTAGAATATAGACCATTGCTTTCTCCGTCTAAAATTAAATGTCACCCTAACAAAACAAAAATAATCTGAAATAAGTGTAATATTAGGTTTTTAATTTACTATTAATTATTTTTGAGAAAATACAATTAATTATTTAATTTTAATTATACTCCTAATTAAAATGACACTTTTAATCCCCATAAACTTATCTCAGTTGGTATGGATATTGCATATTATATGCAGGGGCCGGGGTTCGAACCCCGGCACCCCATTCTCCACATTTAAAATGTGTGAGCTCTAACAACTAGGCTACTTGACAAAAAAATGACACTTTTACTGCATACAATATTAAAAAGTAATTACTCTTTTTCGATAAGTCAAGAGTAAGTTTAAACAGCAGGGAGAGACTGAGAAATCGCAACACCGTTGGGATTCTCAAAAAACCATACATTGCCACCCACTCATAAATATATTAACAACGGAAGAAAAAAATGTATACAAGAAAATAATATTAAAAAGCAATTCATACATTCATTGCAATTCTGAAAAGTAATTACTCTAAAAAAATAATATTAAAAAGTAATTAAAAGCAATTCATACCTCCGTTGCAATGAACTCTTTTACTTTCACATCAACCTCGTTTTCCATCTCGTCTTCACGGTCACCAGCTGCATTCGTTTCCAACGCCATTGTGAGAATCTTATTAAGCGATTCCGGCTCAGATCTAAGTGCTTCAAGCCGTTTGGAACGCCTAAATTTACTAACCATTTGTTCATCCTCCTCTTCGTTATCTTCTAGGATAATGACATTTAACAAATTCCCGATCTGGAACGAGGAAGACGACGGCAGATGTAGATCTTTCGTTGGCTGTGGTGGTGGTGGAGGTGGCGTTAATGGATAATTTGGTGCTGCCGTCATTGGCTGTGGTAGAGACATCACCATCGGCGACTGCGACGGTTGTGGTTTCTCATCATCCTTCTTCCGATCGAAAATCTCAGCAATTGAGCGGCGCCTCAGTTTTGACCTACTCAACAATTTCTCCCTAGACGCCGATGCAACATCATTTGCGTCAGGAATAGTTTTATTTGAATTTCTCTGGTCACTATGATGGGGAGATTGACGCCTTAACACATCATTTTGAGAAACAAATCTTGACGAATTATTCGGAATGGCCATTGGAGGCAACATGGAATTGACTTTTTCTTGTGTGAGATCCTCGTTCAATTCAAATGGCCAGCATTCAAAAGCATTGATGGTCCTCATCTTATTAGTGTAGTCCCTGCAACATAGAAATACCATAGAAAACAATTTTAATTCAAAAAAATCATAATAACAGAGAAAACAAATTGAAACGAAAATAAAACAATAATTTGATACCTTATCGAGAATGCCATGGTTGGTGATACAGAGAAAAACTGTTAGGAAGAAACGGATGATGAAAATGAAAAAGTGATGCTACAGAGGCACACACAAATTGTGATTTTTGTATTGATTTGAGAGAGTACTAAGAGTTTAAGTAATAGGTGACTTTTTTTTTTATTATGAGAAACGTATATAAAAGATAAGGACAATAATAATTTTATTTTCCATTCCCGCTTTTGGGAAAAGAAGCCAAACGGTGTTTTACTCTATTGCACCAATCGATACCTCTGATCAAAGACGTGTCTAGTATCCAACATTAATATGATACCATGTGATTATATTCAATTAATTAATTTTTTTCCAAATTATCATCCATGTTAATTTTTCGTAGTCGTATATGGTGTCCGTATCAATGTCGGGGCTTAAAACTTGTATAATGGTTTACAACTTTTTCTGAGGAAGCAAAAATGGAAATATATTAACAAAGGACCAAGACTTCCCAGCACAAGGTGTGCTAGGAAGAAAAGACTAAAAACAAAAGGTCACAATGTCAAAGTGATGTAACGGGCAAAGAAAGAAAGGTACAAATTAAGTTATAGCTCTCAAGCACATAATTGGGTTAAGCCAACAAGAATGGTAATCAAAAGAGAAAGTAACGTAATTCACTTTCAACCACCAAAACGCTTGTAGCTTAATTTTGTCGAGCAATTGATGTAAAGAGTTCTCCTTGTGCTTAAAAATATGATTGTTCCTTTTGTTTTAGATAATCATAAAAGATGCATAGTTGACAGATGATGCTTTGATGATCATCCTAAATAACCAAATTGATGTAAATGATTAGAGATAAAAGCTAGGTTCACCATAACATATCCTAGCCAATGTAAAACCAAAGTCCAAATTGTTCCAAAAAATTACATTGCAAAAACAAATTATTGATGTCCTCATTATATCCACAACTACCTACATAGAGTTGCTGATGATTTCGAAGTAAGCCCCACTGCAAGAGTTGTCATAAGTCTGAATGAGATTCAGAAGAAGACGTCATGCAAAGAGACTAATTTTTAAAAGGAGCCGCCTTGTTCAAAATGATGTATGAAGAATCTTGAGTTGTAACATTTTCCAAAGTTTTAAAGTAGTGATAAGCTAAACTGATTGTTTATCGCTGAGATGAATGAATATTCCATTGCCACATGTCTGCCACACCAACCTACGACACAATATTATTCAACAAAGCACTGCACTCCTCTACCTGCCCCTCCTTCCAAGCTAATAAACGCATGCGCCAATTCCACGCCTCCCCATCCTCTCCCTTTCATTAATGAATCGTCTCAAAACTAACACCATTTTGTTCTCAGCTAAATCGAAAAACCGACTGAATTTATCCTTCAAAACTCCCTCTTCCAACCAAGGGTCCCACCAAAACAACGTAGACAACACATCACCGACGCAACAACCTAAGTTATCCATGAACCAATTCCCTAAACTTAAATTGACCCTTTCACAAATGTCGGATAGATTTTTCCATCAAACCGAATCAAAACATCCACCTACGCCAAGCCTACCTCCATCCTCCCCATAATGTGCCGCTAAAACTCTATCCACAAGTTATCCCTTTCCTCCATCACCACTTTCCCAAAAAAAGCTACATTAAATTCCCTGATTCTTCTAACCTCTATGTTGGAACAAAATGTATGAACAACTCTCTTTTGGGTTTACAAAGTGTTAAAAAGAAAATTGGAATTGCTAATTCTTTGTTCTAAGTGTGCAGAACCATGTTCTTAATATTTGGTAATTAATACTAGTTATGGAAGAAAAAGCTAAGAGCAAGAAGGAAAGCATTGAAGCCTTTGTTGCAAGTATGAAGCAAAACTGGGTCTGAAGCAGCTTCTGAAGACTGAGTCTGAAGACTGCGTCTGAAGACTGCTTCTGAAGACCGCGTCTGAAGGTCAACAGAAGTCAACGTCTGAAGGTTGAGTCTGAAGGTCAACAGAAGTCAACATCTGAAGGCTGAGTCTGAAGGTCAACAAAAGTCAACGTCTGAAGGGAGCGTCTGATGAACAGTGCTTCTGAAGGGTGCGTCTGAAGACCTGAGTCGGAAGAGTGCTTCTGATGAACAGTTCCTGAAGAAGCTTCTGAAGTTTGGAAAAACATCTGTCACTATCAGCATTAAATGCCTGCAATGTCAGAACAGCTCAATGGAACAATTGCTTCCCTCAAAGAAACATTCTCCAGCTTTTAAGGAAAGAATTCAAACTTTGTGTGCTCTGTTTTCTGCTCAGTTTGGCACAAAATTTCAGCTGGACCTAGCTCTACTTTGCAACGGCTCTTTGCTGGTTTTCTGGCAAATCTCAACAGCTCTTTTACCCTCTATAAAAGAGTGAAGATTTGAAGAAGAAAAAAATATAGAGAGATTCTGTACAGAAAAACAACACTGCAAAAACCAGAAAGCTTACTTTGTTTTACGTATTTGTCACAAAACAACTTAGGAATTCTTTCAAACTTGTTTATCTCAGAATTCCTTAAGTGTAGAGTCTCAACTGAGTTGTATTTTGTGAACACCTCTGATAGTTGATCAAGTGTTCATCTCAAACTGTTTTCTGTGTAAAATCTGTTTGAACCCAAAGTCTTAGCCTGCGTGCTGAGCAACCAGAAGTCTCTTTACTTTGTGTATTGAGCAACTAGAAGTCTCTTAACTTTGTGTTTTGAGCATAGAAGTCTCTTGCTAAGTGCTTGAGCATTGGAAGTCTCTTAGCTTTGTGCTTTGAGCAATTGTAATCATCTGATTATAGTTCAAATCTCCTGTAAGTGACAGGGGAACTAGATTACTTCCGATTTGTGGAAGGAACTAGTATAAAAACATTGTGTCTCTCTTTCCCTTTCTCTTTTACTTCTTATCCGCTGCATAAACATCTCTGAAAATAGTTCAGAACTGATCATTATCAGATTCTGAACTTAACATAAGTTTTGAGAAAGAAAAAGAATTTACCCACACAATCCACCCCCCCTTCTTGTGTGTTTTTCTCACCTTCAGTTGGTATCAGAGCTCCGGTTCTGATATTCAATCACTTAACAGTGAGTCAGTGAGATCTTGAGAAAAACATGTCATCCAACAGTTCCCCTCCACCCTCTCCTAGAAATCAAAGAGGTACTGGTACTTCTGTATCATATGACTATGGTACAGATGATAGAAAATCTAGATCACACAATAAACCCCCAATGTTTACTGGTGATCCTGAGAAGTTCTCATGGTGGAAAAGCAAGATGTACAGCCACATCATTGGTATTGATGATTCCTTATGGGATATTATAGAAGATGGAATCTCTATTCCAGTTGATGAAGAAGGTGTAGCTGTCAACAGAAGAGGCCTGAGTGATGCTGTAACACCCTAACCCTTAACCGCCGATTATTAACTTTAATAAAGAAAACGTTAAGGACATAGGAAGTTACAACATGATGGAAACTCATTTTCATAAACATCAACAGAAATCAAAATATATTTGATTCACAATTAGCAGCGGAAAACAACAAACACAGCTTATAACCAAGCATGCATATATATACACAAAAATATATACATAAGATTTTCAAAAGAGGCAATTCAACAACAGAGACTATTGCCAAATCTATACACAAACGTTCAGATACCCCAAAATGGTGTTACAAATATCAGAGCCCTAGACTCTAACTAGGATACAACACCTAGTACCAAAAATGTAAGGATAGCTAAGCTATGCCCTCACCACTACAAAAGCTCCAAAACAGCAAAGGGCTATTCCTCAACGATAGCCTCGCCAACCTGATAATCTGGATCCCCAAAGATCCAGCAAATAACACATAACAGAGAGTGTTAGTATCACAAACAATAAACATGTATAAATATCACATAATTATACATAATCAAAACACAAACACATAATCGACAAAGCACGACACTCATCAATAACAATTATCACTTAACAACCATTATGCACACATAGTTTCCAAATGATCACTAATGTCACAAAGGATGCATGTCCTTACAATGCACTCTAATGCATGTGGTACCAATTCTTGCTCAGCTTTAGAGTCATGGCGGACTGTTGGATAAACTTATATCCCTTCTTTCATCGACTGCACCTCTCATTCGCCATAAAAGGACGGTCGTGCATATGACCAATAATAATTGGATTTCATTCTTACTCATAAAGAGCATACATACCATCATGAAATGCATGTATGTTCACTTAGCAATTATTGATATTTACACCTACATATGCTCAAATATGTGTGTATACTACCAATACTCATGCTAACTTCAACAAGAAGGCACTCATGGCCAATCATAATACAAACATGTATATACTCAACCATGTTCACAATCTCAAATAAACCAATCAAATCATATCAAAATCTCACACAAAAGGGTTTCAAAGAAAGACCCACACACTTTGATAATCCCACACACATGCTAGGGTTTTACTCAAGCTTTTCTTGAAACAAATAATCTTTAGAAAAACATTAAGAATAAGTTAAAATGGTGGGCAAGGTTTCCAAAACATATTTTGAGAATACAGTAGCAAAAAGCCATTCCCGCGCGTACCAGGACCCTCAAAGCAGCTCAACGAAGTTGGCATGTACAGGGCTGGTCGCTACAAGCGAGCCCTTGGTCGCTACAAGCGAGCCTGGTCGCTACAAGCGCCAGTGTGGTCGCTACAAGCGCGGATAGGCAGGGAATTATCCTGTCTGGTCGCTACAAGCGACCATCCGTCGCTACAGCGACCATATCAGTACACAGTCATGTAAAAATGTGATTTTCCACCATTTTAGCCCATTCAAGATTACCCAAAGTTCCAGAACATGTTAAAAGCAATTTTCCTTCATAAAACATCATTTAAAACCCATCACAAGCAAGGATTACATCTAACAAAGAAATTAGGGTTTAAAACACTAATCTTCCATAACTTTTCCTTTGCATTCAAAACACTAGCAACATCAAATAAACATACCAGTAACATCACTTAGCATTAAGCAAGCAAAACATGATCTTTTAACATCTTTAAACCATAAAAACTTCTATCAAAACCTAGACAAAGTGAAGGAGAAGTTTGGGATGGAGAAATAGACATTCTCCCCTTCTCTTAATCACTTATGATCAAGTAATACTAACTCTCTTACCTTGAAATGATGATTCTAAACTCAAGATTCTACCCTTGTTCACTTGCCCTAGCTTTCTCTTGCTCTTCTTCTCCTCTTCTTTCACGTTTTCTTCTTCTCCAAAAGCAATGAATAGTGATTCAAAAAGTCTTGTGATAATCTCATATATTCCAAGCAAATCAATCTTGGCCATCCATCCTTACTAACTCTCAAGGACCAATCCTAGCCTTTCAATCCAATCCAAGCTCACTACTATCATATCCACTTGATCATTACTAATACTCATAAACTAAAGCCCAACACTATTCACACCCTAGGCCCAAAACTCTAGAAACTCGATTACGAACTTATCTTCGCGCTAAATAATTATTCCTCGATTACTAGAAAATATTTTTAAATGCAAATCCATAAAATAAAATATATAAAAATATAACATACGAAAATAGGGTCGTTACAACTCTACCCCCCTAAAAAGAATTTTCGCCCTCGAAAATACCTGAAAACAACTATGGATAGGAATCCCGCATCTTGCTCTCGAGCTCCCACGTCGCATACTCACCGGCTGGGCCTCCCCAAACGACTTTCACCGATGAAATCTCTTTATTCCTGAGCCTTTTCATCTCTTGTCCTTCAATCCTTAAGGGTACCGTTGCAACCGTCAAATTCTCTCTCACTTGTATCTCGTCCGACTCAATCACATGTGACGGATCCGATACGTATTTCCTTAATTGAGACACGTGAAAAACATCATGTAGATTCGACAACGACGGCGGTAACGCAATCCTATACGCCACCTTCCCAATCCTCTTCAAAATCTGATACGGACCAATGAACCTCGATGCTAACTTCTTCGATTTCAAAGCCCGTCCAATACCCGTAGTCGATGTAACTCTTAGAAACACATGATCTCCTTCTTGAAATTCTATATCCTTTCTTCTCTTGTCGGCATAGCTTTTCTGGCGACTCTGCGACGCTCTCATCTTTTCTTGGATCATCTTGATCTTCTCGGTCGTTTGTTGCACAATCTCAGGTCCAAGCATCACACTTTCTCCCGATTCAAACCAACACAAAGGTGTCCTACATCTTCTCCCATACAACGCTTCGAAAGGTGCCATACCAATGCTCGAATGAAAACTGTTGTTATACGTAAACTCAATCAATGGTAAGCAAGCTTCCCAACTCACTCCTTGTTCCAAAATGCACGATCTTAACAAATCCTCCAATGATTGAATCGTCCTCTCCGACTGACCATCCGTCTGCGGGTGATAAGCAGAACTCATCCGCAACTTAGTCCCCAACGCCTCTTGCAAACTCTCCCAAAACCTTGAAGTAAAACGGGGATCTCGATCTGATACAATACTCGACGGTATTCCATGTAATCTCACAATTTGCTCAACATAAATCTCAGCCAACTTTGGTACTAGCATACCGGTCTTGATAGCTATGAAATGAGCAGACTTTGTTAACCTGTCGACAACTACCCAAATCATATTGTTACCTTTCGACGTCTTCGGCAAACCGCTTACAAAATCCATCGCAATACTATCCCATTTCCACTCGGGAATAAACATAGGTTGTAATAGCCCCGATGGCTTCTGATGCTCCACCTTGGACTTCTGACAAGTCAAACACGCGAAAACAAACTCGGCGATCTCTTTCTTCATCCCTTGCCACCAAAACATTTTCTTCAGATCTTGATACATCTTAGTAACTCCAGGATGAATACTTAAGTTGCTTCTGTGACCTTCCTCTAAAATCATCCGCTTCAACTCAGGCACATCAGGTACACATAACCTTCCTTGACACCTCATCACGCCTTTCTCATCGATCTCAACGTTTACCTTTTTCCCTTGCTCGATGAGCGTCTTAAGCTTCATCAATCTCACATCAGACTTTTGCTTTTCCACAACCTCTTCAAGAAAATCATTTGTCAACTTCAACATTCCTAGCTTCACGCTTCTGGTTGTCCTTTCACAAACCAAACTGAGGTCTCTAAACTCTTCAATCAATCTCAGTTCCTTCGCCATTAGAGACGACATATGCAGTGACTTCCTACTCAACGCATCGGCTACCACATTAGCCTTACCCGGGTGATAATTCAACTCGAAATCATAGTCCTTAAGAAACTCTAACCATCTCCTTTGCCTCATATTGAGCTCCTTCTGATCAAACAAGTATTTCAGACTCTTGTGATCGCTGAAAACCTCGAATCTTGACCCATACAAGTAGTGCCTCCAAATCTTGAGAACAAACACGACAGCAGCTAGCTCCAAATCATGCGTAGGATAGTTCCTCTCATGAATCTTCAGCTGTCTTGATGCATAAGCAACAACTTGTCCCCTCTGCATCAACACACCACCTAGACCCATCTTCGACGCATCACAATAAACCACGAACGGTTCCTTCGGATTCGGCAGAATTAACACAGGTGCAGATGTCAACCTCCTCTTCAGCTCTTGGAAACTCTGCTCACACTTGTCATCCCAAATGTAAGCTTGACCCTTCCTAGTCAACTGTGTCAACGGCAACGCCAACTTTGAAAATCCTTCAATGAACCTCCGATAGTAACCGGCCAACCCAAGAAAACTTCGGATCTCAGTAACAGACTCCGGCGTTCCCCAATCTTGCACGGCTTCTACCTTAGCAGGATCCACTGCTATACCACCACTTGAAATGACGTGACCCAAAAAGCTAACTTCATGCAACCAAAATTCACACTTAGAAAATTTTGCATAAAGCTTCTTCTCGCGCAACACTTCCAACACAATCCTCAAATGCTCGGCATGTTCCTCTTCCGTCTTCGAGTATACCAAAATATCGTCTATGAAGACCACCACGAATCGATCCAAAAAGGAATGAAATATACGATTCATATATTCCATAAACACTCCAGGTGCATTAGTAACTCCAAAAGGCATAACAGCGTACTCGTAATGACCATACCTTGTCCTGAAAGCAGTCTTCGGTATATCCTCCGCCTTAACTCTTATCTGGTGATATCCCGATCTCAAATCAATCTTGCTGAACACACAGGCTCCCACTAACTGATCCATCAAATCATCTATCCTCGGAAGTGGATACTTGTTCTTGATAGTTGCTTTATTCAACTGACGATAATCAATGCACAGACGCATACTACCATCTTTCTTCTTTACCAACAGAACCGGCGCACCCCACGGCGATACACTCGGTCTTACAAACCTTTTCTCTAACAATTCCTCCAATTGTTCCTTCAACTTTTCTAGTTCAGCAGCTGACATACGATACGGTGCCATTGATATTGGACTAGTGCCAGGTACTATGTCAATTGCGAATTCAACCTCTCTCTCGGGTGGTAAATCCAAAATGTCATCTGGAAAAACATCTGGGAAATCACACACCACCGGCAACGCATCGACCTCAATCTTCTCTTCCACTCTCAACGAAGCAAACATAGCAAACACGTCCTCTTGAGCCTTCACTGATCTTACCACTTCTCGACAACACATGAGCTTCGAATACAACTCTGGCTCCGGTCTTGGAAACTTAACCGTCCTCTTACCGCAGTTGATATGAACCCGATTAAATTCTAACCAGTTCATACCAAAAATAACATCTATTCCGCTCAACGGAATGCAGACTAAATCCATACCAAAGTGTCGACCATACATAATGACTGAACAATCAACACAGACTAGCGTAGTAGATACTGAACCACTCGCAGGCGTTTCAATAACCATGCGTCCCATCATATTCTCTACTTTAAGACCCAACCTCTTAACACAATCCACAGAAATAAACGAATGGGTAGCACCCGTATCAATAATAGCAGACAAAGGAGTATTATTGATAAAGCATGTACCTCTGATCAAGTTGTCCGCCTTCGCATCACCACCATCTAAAGCAAACACTTTTCCTCCAGCCGCTCTAGGCTTCTTACACACGTTGCTCTTATGACCCGCTTCCTTGCAGTTGAAGCACACAATACCCTTCTTGCACTGATCAGCTTTGTGGTTAGGATCACCACACTTGAAACATTTCCCATCATACTTCGGGCATTCAAAGAAACGATGTCCCGGTTGCCCACACTTAAAACAATTCCTATTACCTCCAAACTTGCCACCACTACTCCCACCTTCATCTGGTTTCTTTCCACCTCTGCCATACGGTTTACCTCTAGCCATGTCCTTTCCCTTCTTCTCATTCGCGGCTTTGTAGTAATTAGCTTTAGCTTTACCGTCCTTGTCACATATTCGGCTCTTATTCACCAACATCGGAAAATTCCTGATCTCGCTAAACCCAATTAACTGCTTGATATCTGGCCTCAGCCCATTTTCAAACTTTACACACTTGTCTTCCTCAGCTTCCACCGTGTTGTAATGAGGAGCAAAACGACACAAATCTTCAAACTTGGCCGCATATTCAGAAACAGATAAACTCCCCTGCTTGAGCTCCATGAACTCAATCACCTTGCGGTTCCTCTCGTCTGCCGGAAAATACTTGGTTAAAAACTCTCTCCGGAAACGAGCCCAAGTAACTAAAGCTCCACCAGCTCCCAACCTTTGACTAGCATTTCCCCACCAATGATCAGCCTCATCATGGAGAACATACGCTCCCAGCAATACCTTATGCGCATCCAGACAACGCATAGCCCCAAAAATTCTCTCAACTCCTTCCAACCAAGTCTGAGCTCCATCTGGATCGTATCCTCCCTTGAAGATAGGCGGTTTGTTGTTCATAAACCTCTCGAGTCTCAGCTCATCTTCTCCGCCTCCTCTAGCTTGTTGTGCGGCTCTATCCGCAGTCCTACTAGCAGCATCCTGAGCCATGGCATCCGCCATCCGCTCCATCGCATCCGCAAGTGCTCGTTGCGTCATATCCACACATTACCAAACATCACATAACACAAGTGAGAACAAAGTGTTTAAGAAAACACATGTTACACAAAGGGCATACTAAACTTAATTGATCCAATGGATCAACCAGGCTCTGATACCAACTATTGTAACACCCTAACCCTTAACCGCCGATTATTAACTTTAATAAAGAAAACGTTAAGGACATAGGAAGTTACAACATGATGGAAACTCATTTTCATAAACATCAACAGAAATCAAAATATATTTGATTCACAATTAGCAGCGGAAAACAACAAACACAGCTTATAATCAAGCATGCATATATATACACAAAAATATATACATAAGATTTTCAAAAGAGGCAATTCAACAACAGAGACTATTGCCAAATCTATACACAAACGTTCAGATACCCCAAAATGGTGTTACAAATATCAGAGCCCTAGACTCTAACTAGGATACAACACCTAGTACCAAAAATGTAAGGATAGCTAAGCTATGCCCTCACCACTACAAAAGCTCCAAAACAGCAAAGGGCTATTCCTCAACGATAGCCTCGCCAACCTGATAATCTGGATCCCCAAAGATCCAGCAAATAACACATAACAGAGAGTGTTAGTATCACAAACAATAAACATGTATAAATATCACATAATTATACATAATCAAAACACAAACACATAATCGACAAAGCACGACACTCATCAATAACAATTATCACTTAACAACCATTATGCACACATAGTTTCCAAATGATCACTAATGTCACAAAGGATGCATGTCCTTACAATGCACTCTAATGCATGTGGTACCAATTCTTGCTCAGCTTTAGAGTCATGGCGGACTGTTGGATAAACTTATATCCCTTCTTTCATCGACTGCACCTCTCATTCGCCATAAAAGGACGGTCGTGCATATGACCAATAATAATTGGATTTCATTCTTACTCATAAAGAGCATACATACCATCATGAAATGCATGTATGTTCACTTAGCAATTATTGATATTTACACCTACATATGCTCAAATATGTGTGTATACTACCAATACTCATGCTAACTTCAACAAAAAGGCACTCATGGCCAATCATAATACAAACATGTATATACTCAACCATGTTCACAATCTCAAATAAACCAATCAAATCATATCAAAATCTCACACAAAAGGGTTTCAAAGAAAGACCCACACACTTTGATAATCCCACACACATGCTAGGGTTTTACTCAAGCTTTTCTTGAAACAAATAATCTTTAGAAAAACATTAAGAATAAGTTAAAATGGTGGGCAAGGTTTCCAAAACATATTTTGAGAATACAGTAGCAAAAAGCCATTCCCGCGCGTACCAGGACCCTCAAAGCAGCTCAACGAAGTTGGCATGTACAGGGCTGGTCGCTACAAGCGAGCCCTTGGTCGCTACAAGCGAGCCTGGTCGCTACAAGCGCCAGTGTGGTCGCTACAAGCGCGGATAGGCAGGGAATTATCCTGTCTGGTCGCTACAAGCGACCATCCGTCGCTACAGCGACCATATCAGTACACAGTCATGTAAAAATGTGATTTTCCACCATTTTAGCCCATTCAAGATTACCCAAAGTTCCAGAACATGTTAAAAGCAATTTTCCTTCATAAAACATCATTTAAAACCCATCACAAGCAAGGATTACATCTAACAAAGAAATTAGGGTTTAAAACACTAATCTTCCATAACTTTTCCTTTGCATTCAAAACACTAGCAACATCAAATAAACATACCAGTAACATCACTTAGCATTAAGCAAGCAAAACATGATCTTTTAACATCTTTAAACCATAAAAACTTCTATCAAAACCTAGACAAAGTGAAGGAGAAGTTTGGGATGGAGAAATAGACATTCTCCCCTTCTCTTAATCACTTATGATCAAGTAATACTAACTCTCTTACCTTGAAATGATGATTCTAAACTCAAGATTCTACCCTTGTTCACTTGCCCTAGCTTTCTCTTGCTCTTCTTCTCCTCTTCTTTCACGTTTTCTTCTTCTCCAAAAGCAATGAATAGTGATTCAAAAAGTCTTGTGATAATCTCATATATTCCAAGCAAATCAATCTTGGCCATCCATCCTTACTAACTCTCAAGGACCAATCCTAGCCTTTCAATCCAATCCAAGCTCACTACTATCATATCCACTTGATCATTACTAATACTCATAAACTAAAGCCCAACACTATTCACACCCTAGGCCCAAAACTCTAGAAACTCGATTACGAACTTATCTTCGCGCTAAATAATTATTCCTCGATTACTAGAAAATATTTTTAAATGCAAATCCATAAAATAAAATATATAAAAATATAACATACGAAAATAGGGTCGTTACAGATGCTGAGAGGAAGATATACAGAAAGCATCATAATGTTAGAGGAATCATTGTGGATTCTCTACCTCACACTGAGTATCAAAAGCTGAGTGATAAATCAACAGCCAAAGCCATCTTCAAATCCCTCTGCTCTAACTATGAAGGTAACAAAAAGGTTAGAGAAGCAAAGGCTAATATTCTTGTTCAGCAATATGAACTATTCAGAATGAAAGAGGATGAAAATATTGATACTATGTTCTCAAGATTTCAGACTCTGGTTTCTGGACTTCAGATTTTGAAGAAGAGTTATACCACTGCTGATCATGTGAACAAAATTCTAAGAAGTCTGCCATCTAAATGGAGACCCAAAGTAACTGCTATTGTGGAAGCTAAGGATCTAAATACTCTAAGTATTGAAGATCTTATAAGCTCCCTCAAAGTGCATGAACTATGACTTAATGAAGACGATTCTGTTAGAGAGTCTAAGTCAATAGCATTGAAATCCAAAAGAAAGTCTGTTAAGGCTCTAAAAGCTATTGAATCTGAAGAAGAATTTCCTGAGGGAAATTCTGAAGAAGATTCAGATGCTGAAGAGCTTGCAATGCTTTCCAAAAGATTTCAGTACTTAATGAAAAGACAGAAGAAATTCTCTAACAGAAGCAGCAACTTTAAAGGATCTGGTTCAAAGAGGGAAGATCAGAAGGGTTGCTACAATTGCAAGAAGACTGGTCATTTTATTGCTGATTGTCCTGAACTTCAGAAGGACAAGTCAAAAGAAAAATCAAAGAAGACCAGCTCTAAGTCTAGCAACTTCAGAAACAAACTCAAGAAGAGTCTTATGGCAACATGGGATGATCTTGACAATGATTCTGAGTCTGATGATGAAGAGGAAGCAAATCTGGCTTTAATGGCAACAACTTTTTTCTGATGCAGAATCATGTTCAGACTTTGATGATGAAGATGAGGTATACTCTGAACTTACAAGATCTGAACTGATTGAAACAGTTAAAGATCTTATGAGCCATCTCAAAAGCAAGTTAGGTGAACTAAAATCTTTGAAAAATAAACATAACTTGCTGACTGAGGAGAATCTCAAACTTCAGAATCACATCATTGAGATTGATGAAGAAGTTAGAGAACTCAGAGATGTGGCTCATAAGAAACCTGAAGAAATTCCAAATGAACATGAAATTGCTCTTCAGGACTTTATTTTAACTGGAATCAATAGAATTAAGGTTGCTTCTATGATTTATAATATTTACAGAAACAAGGTGAAGGTATTGGTTTTAAAAATGATTCATTCAATCTTTCAAATGAATCAAAAATATCATCTTGTTCTGAAAATATTTTGAAAGGCACTGAGGTGTGCTTTGTGCCTGCTTCTGACAGTTCTGAGAAACTGAATTTAACAAGAACTGAGACTGCAGAGTCTGAAGTTCTGAACTGCTTAGACTCTAAAGCTTCTGAACCTAAGGGAAAGATGAAGACAGATGTTAAAACTTTGCCAAAGTCTAAACCAAAAGGTCCTAAGCCCAAGAGTATGAGAAGATCAGACTCTAAACCTGAAAATGTTCAGAGTCTGAAGAGTTAAGAACCTGAAACAAGTAAGTCTCAGAGTCTGAAAAATTCAAACTCAAATTTTACTAAGACTGGGTTTATGAAACCTTCAAAAATTACTAAACCAGTCTATTCAAAACCTTTTCAAAACCAGAATGTCAGGCAAAGCAAACAAAAGAAAGCCAATCTGTCATCTGTTTCTGATTGTGTTAAGAAAGGTCAAACTGAAGTTTGCCTTGTGTCAGGAGATAGCAAAACTAGAGTTCTGAAGAAATCAGAACCAAAGTGTTCAATGGTTCAGACTCTAAACAACTCAGAACCAAAGACCTTCAAGTCTCAGGTTCTGAAGAAATCTGAGTCAAGACCATTGAGAACTCAGGTTCTGAAGAACTCAGTTTCTAAAACTAAGACTTATTCAAGATTAAAGGATCCATATCCAAAGTATCTGAACAAGTCTGAGTGTTATAACTCCAGACATAAGGTGCAACAAAAGACTAAACCTTTCAAGACTAACCATAAAGGACCCATGAAAATATGGGTACCTAAGTCTGAGATAATTTATGTTGCAGATATGCTTGTCATCCAAAGAAAAGGAAAGGTCTTGATACCTGGACAGTGGATGCTCGTGTCATATGACAGGAGACAAGTCTATGTTCCAAACCCTGAACATGAAAGAGAGAGGAACTGTGGGGTTTGGAGGAAATCAGAAAGGAAGGATCATTGGTACTGGTAAGATAGGTAATTCTTCCCTGTCCATTGATGAATTAAAGCTTTGAAAGTTACACTTTGTCCCTCCCAAAGTCATCAATATGCAAATGTGTTTTTCTGATTTCAGTTCTGAAATGTTTTAACAAAAACACAGACACCTTTTCATGTTTTCATCCTACATGCTCACATTGATATCAGACATGTTCAGCTTTACAAACCATTTTGTATAAACTGGTTTATTAAACACAACTTTTTGAAAATATGAGTCTCACTTTGGTATCAGACATGTTCAGCTTTTCAAACATATTTAAAAACTCTGAACAGTTTTGTCTGAAAGAGTTCAGAAGCACTGAGCTAAATGCTATAATTTTTCAGTTTTCTGAAAAGAGTTTAGTTGCGCTAAAATCTTCAGTTGGTATATGATCTGAACAATTTTGTCTAAAATAGTTCAGTGATACTGAACAGAATGTACTGAACAAAAATGCTCTGAACATTTTTTTTCTCACATGTTTTCAAACTCTCTTAAAAAATTCTGGAAATTTTCTTTTTGTTGATGACAAAAGGGGGAGTAAAAGTAAACAAGTATTAAGGCTCCTGAGCTCAGAATATAAGTTAATTTCTGTCAGTTAATTAGCTTATGAGGGGGAGTAAAAGTAAACAAGTATTAAGGCTCCTAAGCTCAGAACATAAGTTAATTTCTGATTAAAATTAACTTATGAGAACAGTTTATTATTTTTTAGCCTCTGAATTAAATTCTGTGAGATAAATTACTCTTTAGTGAGTTAAAATGAATTTAAATAACTTGGATAAGACTCAGTGAGCTTACAAAACTCATCCTGTGGATTATCAGACTTAGGGGGAGAGCTTACAAACCTCATAACCTGAAGTCAGCTTGTTATTTATAATTCTGAGTGATAATTTCACTTTATTGTTTTAAGTTGAATTTAAATAAGTTGGATAAGACTCAGGGAGCTTACAAAACTCATCCTGTGGATTATCAGACTTAGGGGGAGAGCTTACAAACCTCATAACCTGAAGTCAACTTGTTAATTAAAGTTAATAACAATTTTGAAATTTTCACCTGTTTTGATCTAAACTGAATTAAATTAACCTGGATCAGACTTAGGGGGAGCTTGCAAACCTCACACCCTGCAGTCAACTTGTTAATTAAATTAACAACAATTTTCTATTTAATACTTGTGTTTGTCATCATCAAAAAGGGGGAGATTGTTGGAACAAAATGTATGAACAACTCTCTTTTGGGTTTTGATGATAACAAAGTGTTAAAAAGAAAATTGGAATTGCTAATGCTTTGTTCTAAGTGTGCAGAACCATGTTCTTAATGTTTGGTAATTAATACTGGTTATGGAAGAACAAGCTAAGAGCAAAACGGAAAGCATTGAAGCCTTTGTTGCAAGTATGAAGCAAAACTGGGTCTGAAGACTGCGTCTGAAGACTGCTTCTGAAGGGTGCGTCTGAAGGTCAACAGAAGTCAACGTCTGAAGGTTGAGTCTGAAGGTCAACAAAAGTCAACGTCTGAAGGCTGAGTCTGAAGGACAACAAAAGTCAACGTCTGAAGGGTGCGTCTGATGAACAGTGCTTCTGAAGGGTGCGTCTGAAGACCTGAGTCGGAAGAGTGCTTCTGATGAACAGTTCCTGAAGAAGCTTCTGAAGTCTGGAAAAGCAACTGTCACTATCAGCATTAAATGCCTGCAATGTCAGAACAGCTCAATGGAACAATTGCTTCCCTCAAAGAAACATTCTCCAGCTTTTAAGGAAAGAATTCAAACTTTGTGTGCTCTGTTTTCTGCTCAGTTTGGCACAAAATTTCAGCTGGACCTAGCTCTACTTTGCAACGGCTCTTTGCTGGTTTTTTGGCAAATCTCAACAGCTCTTTACCCTCTATAAAAGAGTGAAGATTTGAAGAAGAAAAAATATAGAGAGACTCTGTACAGAAAAACAACACTGCAAAAACCAGAAAGCTTACTCTGTTTTACGTATCTGTCACAAAACAACTTAGGAATTCTTTCAAACTTGTTTATCTTAGAATTCCTTAAGTGTAGAGTCTCAACTGAGTTGTATTTTGTGAACACCTCTGATAGTTGATCAAGTGTTCATCTCAAACTGTTTTCTGTGTAAAATCTGTTTGAACCCAAAGTCTTAGCCTGCGTGCTGAGCAACCAGAAATCTCTTTACTTTGTGTATTGAGCAACTAAAAGTCTCTTAACTTTGTGTTTTGAGCATAGAAGTCTCTTAACTTTGTGTTTTGAGCATAGAAGTCTCTTGTTAAGTGCTTGAGCATTGGAAGTCTCTTAGCTTTGTGCTTTGAGCAATTGTAATCATCTGATTATAGTTCAAATCTCCTGTAAGTGACAGGGGGACTAAACTACTTCCGGTTTGTGGAAGGAACTAGTATAAAAACATTGTGTCTCTCTTTCCCTTTCTCTTTTACTTCTTAACCGCTGCATAAACATCTCTGAAAATAGTTCAGAACTGATCATTATCAGATTCTGAATTTAACATAAGTTTTGAGAAAGAAAAAGAATTTACCCACACAATTCAACCCCCCCTTCTTGTGTGTTTTTCTCACCTTCAGTTGGTATCAGAGCTCCGGTTCTGATATTCAATCACTTAACAGTGAGTCAGTGAGATCTTGAGAAAAACATGTCATCCAGCAGTTCCCCTCCACCCTCTCCTAGAAATCAAAGAGGTACTGGTACTTCTGTATCATATGACTATGGTACAGATGATAGAAAATCTAGATCACACAATAAACCCCAAATGTTTACTGTGATCCTGAGAAGTTCTCATGGTGGAAAAGCAAGATGTACAACCACATCATTGATATTGATGATTCCTTATGGGATATTATAGAAGATGGAATCTCTATTCCAGTTGATGAAGAAGGTGTAGCTGTCAACAGAAGAGGCCTGAGTGATGCTGAGAGGAAGATATACAGAAAGCATCATAATGTTAGAGGAATCATTGTGGATTCTCTACCTCACACTGAGTATCAAAAGCTGAGTGATAAATCAACAGCCAAAGCCATCTTCAAATCCCTCTGCTCTAACTATGAAGGTAACAAAAAGGTTAGAGAAGCAAAGGCTAATATTCTTGTTCAGCAATATGAACTATTCAGAATGAAAGAGGATGAAAATATTGATACTATGTTCTCAAGATTTCAGACTCTGGTTTCTGGACTTCAGATTTTGAAGAAGAGTTATACCACTGCTGATCATGTGAACAAAATTCTAAGAAGTCTGCCATCTAAATGGAGACCCAAAGTAACTGCTATTGTGGAAGCTAAGGATCTAAATACTCTAAGTATTGAAGATCTTATAAGCTCCCTCAAAGTGCATGAACTATGACTTAATGAAGACGATTCTGTTAGAGAGTCTAAGTCAATAGCATTGAAATCCAAAAGAAAGTCTGTTAAGGCTCTAAAAGCTATTGAATCTGAAGAAGAATTTCCTGAGGGAAATTCTGAAGAAGATTCAGATGCTGAAGAGCTTGCAATGCTTTCCAAAAGATTTCAGTACTTAATGAAAAGACAGAAGAAATTCTCTAACAGAAGCAGCAACTTTAAAGGATCTGGTTCAAAGAGGGAAGATCAGAAGGGTTGCTACAATTGCAAGAAGACTGGTCATTTTATTGCTGATTGTCCTGAACTTCAGAAGGACAAGTCAAAAGAAAAATCAAAGAAGACCAGCTCTAAGTCTAGCAACTTCAGAAACAAACTCAAGAAGAGTCTTATGGCAACATGGGATGATCTTGACAATGATTCTGAGTCTGATGATGAAGAGGAAGCAAATCTGGCTTTAATGGCAACAACTTTTTTCTGATGCAGAATCATGTTCAGACTTTGATGATGAAGATGAGGTATACTCTGAACTTACAAGATCTGAACTGATTGAAACAGTTAAAGATCTTATGAGCCACCTCAAAAGCAAGTTAGGTGAACTAAAATCTTTGAAAAATAAACATAACTTGCTGACTGAGGAGAATCTCAAACTTCAGAATCACATCATTGAGATTGATGAAGAAGTTAGAGAACTCAGAGATGTGGCTCATAAGAAACCTGAAGAAATTCCAAATGAACATGAAATTGCTCTTCAGGACTTTATTTTAACTGGAATCAATAGAATTAAGGTTGCTTCTATGATTTATAATATTTACAGAAACAAGGTGAAGGTATTGGTTTTAAAAATGATTCATTCAATCTTTCAAATGAATCAAAAATATCATCTTGTTCTGAAAATATTTTGAAAGGCACTGAGGTGTGCTTTGTGCCTGCTTCTGACAGTTCTGAGAAACTGAATTTAACAAGAACTGAGACTGCAGAGTCTGAAGTTCTGAACTGCTTAGACTCTAAAGCTTCTGAACCTAAGGGAAAGATGAAGACAGATGTTAAAACTTTGCCAAAGTCTAAACCAAAAGGTCCTAAGCCCAAGAGTATGAGAAGATCAGACTCTAAACCTGAAAATGTTCAGAGTCTGAAGAGTTAAGAACCTGAAACAAGTAAGTCTCAGAGTCTGAAAAATTCAAACTCAAATTTTACTAAGACTGGGTTTATGAAACCTTCAAAAATTACTAAACCAGTCTATTCAAAACCTTTTCAAAACCAGAATGTCAGGCAAAGCAAACAAAAGAAAGCCAATCTGTCATCTGTTTCTGATTGTGTTAAGAAAGGTCAAACTGAAGTTTGCCTTGTGTCAGGAGATAGCAAAACTAGAGTTCTGAAGAAATCAGAACCAAAGTGTTCAATGGTTCAGACTCTAAACAACTCAAAACCAAAGACCTTCAAGTCTCAGGTTCTGAAGAAATCTGAGTCAAGACCATTGAGAACTCAGGTTCTGAAGAACTCAGTTTCTAAAACTAAGACTTATTCAAGATTAAAGGATCCATATCCAAAGTATCTGAACAAGTCTGAGTGTTATAACTCCGGACATAAGGTGCAACAAAAGACTAAACCTTTCAAGACTAACCATAAAGGACCCATGAAAATATGGGTACCTAAGTCTGAGATAATTTATGTTGCAGATATGCTTGTCATCCAAAGAAAAGGAAAGGTCTTGATACCTGGACAGTGGATGCTCGTGTCATATGACAGGAGACAAGTCTATGTTCCAAACCCTGAACATGAAAGAGAGAGGAACTGTGGGGTTTGGAGGAAATCAGAAAGGAAGGATCATTGGTACTGGTAAGATAGGTAATTCTTCCCTGTCCATTGATGATGTTTGGCTGGTAGATGGACTTAGACATAATCTACTTAGCATAAGTCAATTATGTGATAGTGGTTATGATGTCCTGTTTAATAAGAACACTTGCACTGTAATCAACAACAAAGATAAATATGTTGTGTTCAAAGGAAATAGGAAAAACAATGTTTATAAAATCAATTTTTCAGAACTGGTTGAGCAGAAGGTAGTTTGCCTTCTGTCTGTGAATGATGAGAAATGGGTATGGCACAAAAGGTTGGGACATGCTAACTGGAGACTCATCTCTAAGCTTAGCAAGTTGCAACTGGTCATAGGCCTGCCAAACATTGACTATCACTTAGATGCTCTGTGTGGAGCATGCCAAATAGGAAAAATTTCTAAAACATCTTTTAAATCCAAAAACATTGTTTCTACCTCAAAACCTTTAGAACTGCTTCACATTGATTTGTTTGGTCCTGTTGGAACAGCTTCAATCAATGGGAAGAAGTATGAGCTTGTAATTGTTGATGATTATAGTAGGTGGACTTGGGTTAAACTCCTTATAACCAAAAATGAAACATATGATGTGTTTAACAAATTTTGCAAACAAGTACAAAATGAAACTGATTTGAAAATTTTAAAAGTCAGAAGTGATAATGGTGGGGAATTTGAAAATGAACCTTTTAAAAATTTTTGTGAAAATCATGGAATTCTCCATGAGTTCTCTTCTCCTAGAACTCCACAACAAAATGGAGTTGTAGAGAGAAAGAACAGATCTTTGCAAGAAATGGCCAGAACCATGATCCATGAACACAGCATGTTATATTCAGAACAGGATCTATATCAGACCTATTCTGAATAAAACAGCATATGAACTTTTTAAAGGAAGAAAACCAAACATTTCTTACTTTCATCAGTTTGGTTGTACTTGTTACATTCTGAACAATAAGATCTACCTAAAGAAATTTGATGCTAAGGCTCAAAAGGGTATCTTTTTAGGATACTCAGAGAGATCTAAAGCATACAGGGTGTATAATTCTGAAACACATGTTGTTGAAGAAGCAATACACATTAGATTTGATGATAAGAAGCCTGGTAATGAAATACCAGAGCTGGTTGAGAGTTTTGCAGATTTCAGACTCTCAGATGAACCTTCAGAACCTGAACAGAGTTCAGAGTCTAAAGAAAGTTCAGAAGCTGGAAATACTGAAGAAACTGTGAAACTCTCAGATGCTGACACTCCTCCTGAAGATAATCAAGATCAAAATGATTCTGAACAAGCCCCTGATGATTCTTCAGAAGCTAATCCACCCAGAATCTCATTTAAATACAAGTCTTCACATCCCGAGGAGCTGATTATTGGGAACAAGAACAGTCCAAGGAAAACAAGATCAGCATTCTGTCAGAATGAGTCTATGATTGGACTTCTATCAATGATTGAACCCACAACAGCTGATGAAGCTCTTGCAGATGATGGATGGATTGTAGCTATGCAAGAAGAACTGAACCAGTTTCAAAGAAATGATGTCTGAGATTTAGTTGCAAGACCAAATTACAAGAACATCATTGGAACAAAATGGGTGTTCAGAAACAAGCTTAATGAACAAGGAGAAGTGATCAGAAATAAAGCAAGACTGGTTGCTCAAGGCTACAGCCAGCAGGAAGGAATAGACTACACTGAGACATTTGCTCCAGTTGCAAGACTGGAAGCAATCAGGTTACTTCTTTCCTATGCAGTTAATCATGATATCATCTTATATCAAATGGATGTTAAGAGTACTTTTTTAAATGGAGTTATTTCTGAAGGAGTTTATGTTAAACAACCTCCTGGTTTTGAAGATGCAAAACATCCAGATTTTGTTTTTAAACTTAAGAAATCTTTATATGGTGTGAAACAAGCTCCCAGAGCTTGGTATGAAAGACTAAGTAATTTCTTACATAAAAATGATTTTGTAAGAGGTCAAGTTGACAATACACTCTTTAGAAAAACTCTTAAGAAAGACATCTTAATTGTGCAAATTTATGTTGATGATATCATATTTGGTTCTACTAATGCCTCTCTTTGCAAAGAATTTTCCAAGTTAATGCAGGATGAATTTGAAATGAGCATGATGGGAGAATTGAAGTTCTTTCTTGGAATTCAAATCAACCAATGCAAAGATGGAGTGTATGTTCATCAGTCTAAGTATACAAAGGAGCTTCTGAAGAAGTTCCAGCTTGATGATTGTAAACTGATGACAACACCAATGCATCCAACCTGCACTTTAAGCAAAAAGGACAATAGCTCAAAAGTAGATCAGAAGTTCTACAGAGGTATGATAGGTTCTCTGTTATACTTCACTGCTTCTAGGCCAGATATTTTATTTAGTGTATGTCTGTGTGCTAGATTCCAGTCAGATCCTAGAGAATCTCATATGACTGCTGTCAAGAGAATCTTCAGGTATCTGAAAGGAACAACTAATCAGGGACTTCTGTATAAGAAATCCTTAGATTATAAGCTAGTTGGATTCTGTGATGCTGACTATGCTGGGGACAGGATTGAAAGAAAATCCACCAGTGGAAATTGTCAATTTCTTGGTGAGAATCTGATATCCTGGGCCAGCAAAAGACAATCAACTATTTCTTTGTCAACAGCAGAAGCAGAATACATCTCAGCTGCAAGTTGTAGCACACAACTGCTCTGGATGAAACATCAGTTGAAAGACTATCAGATTCATGAAAACATCATTCCTATTTTCTATGATAATACTGCTGCAATCTGTCTGTCTAAAAATCCAATTCTGCATTCTAGAGCCAAGCATATAGAAATTAAACATCATTTTATAAGAGATTATGTTCAGAAGGGTGTTTTAGATATTTAATTCATTGATACTGATCATCAATGGGCTGACATATTTACAAAACCCCTCACAGAAGACAGATTTAACTTTATTAAAAAGAATCTGAACATGCATTTCATCTCTTGAAAAATATGCTTGAATCTGAATAAAAACTTAGATTCTAAAGTTCATCAGAAGCTAAGGCTTATCAGTCACTCACTTGAGAGTCTGAAGAAAGTTAAGTTTCTGAAAAACTTCAGAGTCTGAGTTTCAGAATTTGATTTTCTGACTTCTGAATCTGCATAGTTATCTAACTTTTGGTCAGAATCTGATAAGTTATAACTCTGGGCAATGATGAATTAAAGCTTTGAAAGTTACACTTTGTCCCTCCCATAGTCATCAATATGCAAATGTGTTTTTCTGATTTCAGTTCTGAAATGTTTTAACAAAAACACAGACACCTTTTCATGTTTTCATCCTACATGCTCACATTGATATCAGACATGTTCAGCTTTACAAACCATTTTGTATAAACTGGTTTATTAAACACAACTTTTTGAAAATATGAGTCTCACTTTGGTATCAGACATGTTCAGCTTTTCAAACATATTTAAAAACTCTGAACAGTTTTGTTTGAAAGAGTTCAGAAGCACTGAGCTAAATGCTATAATTTTTCAGTTTTCTGAAAAGAGTTTAGTTGCGCTAAAATCTTCAGTTGGTATATGATCTGAACAATTTTGTCTAAAATAGTTCAGTGATACTGAACAGAATGTACTGAACAAAAATGCTCTGAACATTTTTTTTCTCACATGTTTTCAAACTCTCTTAAAAAATTCTGGAAATTTTCTTTTTGTTGATGACAAAAGGGGGAGTAAAAGTAAACAAGTATTAAGGCTCCTGAGCTCAGAATATAAGTTAATTTCTGTCAGTTAATTAGCTTATGAGGGGGAGTAAAAGTAAACAAGTATTAAGGCTCCTAAGCTCAGAACATAAGTTAATTTCTGATTAAAATTAACTTATGAGAACAGTTTATTATTTTTTAGCCTCTGAATTAAATTCTGTGAGATAAATTACTCTTTAGTGAGTTAAAATGAATTTAAATAACTTGGATAAGACTCAGTGAGCTTACAAAACTCATCCTGTGGATTATCAGACTTAGGGGGAGAGCTTACAAACCTCATAACCTGAAGTCAGCTTGTTATTTATAATTCTGAGTGATAATTTCACTTTATTGTTTTAAGTTGAATTTAAATAAGTTGGATAAGACTCAGGGAGCTTACAAAACTCATCCTGTGGATTATCAGACTTAGGGGGAGAGCTTACAAACCTCATAACCTGAAGTCAACTTGTTAATTAAAGTTAATAACAATTTTGAAATTTTCACCTGTTTTGATCTAAACTGAATTAAATTAACCTGGATCAGACTTAGGGGGAGCTTGCAAACCTCACACCCTGCAGTCAACTTGTTAATTAAATTAACAACAATTTTCTATTTAATACTTGTGTTTGTCATCATCAAAAAGGGGGAGATTGTTGGAACAAAATGTATGAACAACTCTCTTTTGGGTTTTGATGATAACAAAGTGTTAAAAAGAAAATTGGAATTGCTAATGCTTTGTTCTAAGTGTGCAGAACCATGTTCTTAATGTTTGGTAATTAATACTGGTTATGGAAGAACAAGCTAAGAGCAAAACGGAAAGCATTGAAGCCTTTGTTGCAAGTATGAAGCAAAACTGGGTCTGAAGACTGCGTCTGAAGACTGCTTCTGAAGGGTGCGTCTGAAGGTCAACAGAAGTCAACGTCTGAAGGTTGAGTCTGAAGGTCAACAAAAGTCAACGTCTGAAGGCTGAGTCTGAAGGACAACAAAAGTCAACGTCTGAAGGGTGCGTCTGATGAACAGTGCTTCTGAAGGGTGCGTCTGAAGACCTGAGTCGGAAGAGTGCTTCTGATGAACAGTTCCTGAAGAAGCTTCTGAAGTCTGGAAAAGCAACTGTCACTATCAGCATTAAATGCCTGCAATGTCAGAACAGCTCAATGGAACAATTGCTTCCCTCAAAGAAACATTCTCCAGCTTTTAAGGAAAGAATTCAAACTTTGTGTGCTCTGTTTTCTGCTCAGTTTGGCACAAAATTTCAGCTGGACCTAGCTCTACTTTGCAACGGCTCTTTGCTGGTTTTTTGGCAAATCTCAACAGCTCTTTACCCTCTATAAAAGAGTGAAGATTTGAAGAAGAAAAAATATAGAGAGACTCTACAGAAAAACAACACTGCAAAAACCAGAAAGCTTACTCTGTTTTACGTATCTGTCACAAAACAACTTAGGAATTCTTTCAAACTTGTTTATCTTAGAATTCCTTAAGTGTAGAGTCTCAACTGAGTTGTATTTTGTGAACACCTCTGATAGTTGATCAAGTGTTCATCTCAAACTGTTTTCTGTGTAAAATCTGTTTGAACCCAAAGTCTTAGCCTGCGTGCTGAGCAACCAGAAATCTCTTTACTTTGTGTATTGAGCAACTAAAAGTCTCTTAACTTTGTGTTTTGAGCATAGAAGTCTCTTAACTTTGTGTTTTGAGCATAGAAGTCTCTTGTTAAGTGCTTGAGCATTGGAAGTCTCTTAGCTTTGTGCTTTGAGCAATTGTAATCATCTGATTATAGTTCAAATCTCCTGTAAGTGACAGGGGGACTAAACTACTTCCGGTTTGTGGAAGGAACTAGTATAAAAACATTGTGTCTCTCTTTCCCTTTCTCTTTTACTTCTTAACCGCTGCATAAACATCTCTGAAAATAGTTCAGAACTGATCATTATCAGATTCTGAATTTAACATAAGTTTTGAGAAAGAAAAAGAATTTACCCACACAATTCAACCCCCCCTTCTTGTGTGTTTTTCTCACCTTCAGTTGGTATCAGAGCTCCGGTTCTGATATTCAATCACTTAACAGTGAGTCAGTGAGATCTTGAGAAAAACATGTCATCCAGCAGTTCCCCTCCACCCTCTCCTAGAAATCAAAGAGGTACTGGTACTTCTGTATCATATGACTATGGTACAGATGATAGAAAATCTAGATCACACAATAAACCCCAAATGTTTACTGTGATCCTGAGAAGTTCTCATGGTGGAAAAGCAAGATGTACAACCACATCATTGATATTGATGATTCCTTATGGGATATTATAGAAGATGGAATCTCTATTCCAGTTGATGAAGAAGGTGTAGCTGTCAACAGAAGAGGCCTGAGTGATGCTGAGAGGAAGATATACAGAAAGCATCATAATGTTAGAGGAATCATTGTGGATTCTCTACCTCACACTGAGTATCAAAAGCTGAGTGATAAATCAACAGCCAAAGCCATCTTCAAATCCCTCTACTCTAACTATGAAGGTAACAAAAAGGTTAGAGAAGCAAAGGCTAATATTCTTGTTCAGCAATATGAACTATTCAGAATGAAAGAGGATGAAAATATTGATACTATGTTCTCAAGATTTCAGACTCTGGTTTCTGGACTTCAGATTTTGAAGAAGAGTTATACCACTGCTGATCATGTGAACAAAATTCTAAGAAGTCTGCCATCTAAATGGAGACCCAAAGTAACTGCTATTGTGGAAGCTAAGGATCTAAATACTCTAAGTATTGAAGATCTTATAAGCTCCCTCAAAGTGCATGAACTATGACTTAATGAAGACGATTCTGTTAGAGAGTCTAAGTCAATAGCATTGAAATCCAAAAGAAAGTCTGTTAAGGCTCTAAAAGCTATTGAATCTGAAGAAGAATTTCCTGAGGGAAATTCTGAAGAAGATTCAGATGCTGAAGAGCTTGCAATGCTTTCCAAAAGATTTCAGTACTTAATGAAAAGACAGAAGAAATTCTCTAACAGAAGCAGCAACTTTAAAGGATCTGGTTCAAAGAGGGAAGATCAGAAGGGTTGCTACAATTGCAAGAAGACTGGTCATTTTATTGCTAATTGTCCTGAACTTCAGAAGGACAAGTCAAAAGAAAAATCAAAGAAGACCAGCTCTAAGTCTAGCAACTTCAGAAACAAACTCAAGAAGAGTCTTATGGCAACATGGGATGATCTTGACAATGATTCTGAGTCTGATGATGAAGAGGAAGCAAATCTGGCTTTAATGGCAACAACTTTTTTCTGATGCAGAATCATGTTCAGACTTTGATGATGAAGATGAGGTATACTCTGAACTTACAAGACCTGAACTGATTGAAACAGTTAAAGATCTTATGAGCCACCTCAAAAGCAAGTTAGGTGAACTAAAATCTTTGAAAAATAAACATAACTTGCTGACTGAGGAGAATCTCAGAGAGAGAGAGAGAGAGCGGAGAGAGAGAGAGAGAGAGAGAGAGAGAGAGAGAGAGAGAGTAGTCCAGTCCCCTTGCACTACCAATGGATTTCACTATAATCTAAAAGATTACAAATTGTTCAATCACACAAGTAAGAGACTTCATTTGCTCAATCATACAAGAAGATACTTCTATTGCTCAATCAGACAAGAAAGAGACTTCTACAATCTAACTTAATCAAATAAAAGATTGTTTGGTTTTACACTTGATATGCAATCAGAGGTGTAATACAATAAAGTTTAGATGGACTCTAAGACTTAAGAATTTCTAAGATATGAAGATTAATTAGAAATTCTCTAAGTGATTGTGCGCTATTGATTTTGACAGAGTAAGAGCACTTGTAAAAATTCACTGTTTTTTTTTTAAGTCTTCAAGTCCTTATATAAGGGAAATTTTGAGAGACGTTGAAGAGTGCCAGCGCAACAAAATAAGTCCTTGAGAAGCTTGATCAGAGACGTTGGCATATTGCTTGATTTGGTTAATGACGTTAAGTAGTCATTCAAAATTCTTTTGCTTCTTTTAGAATGACCCGTTTCATTCCTTTTATCCTTGAATTTTTTCTATGTATCTGCATGTAGTCAGAAGGCAACAAATTGTACTCTTCAGAGTCTGATAGTGACCTTCCTTCAAAAGACAACAAAAATAGCTAGAGTCTTCTAATGTGTCATTTAGAGTCTTTAATCCTTCAGACCCTAAAATACTTATGAACAAAATTTCTCTTCTGATCCGAACGTTGACTTCTAGTTGACTTTTCTTCAGAATTTGTTCCAAGTCTTCAACTTCTCACTTGCTTCATATGCTCTTATATGTGCTCAAAATCTTGTTCTTTCAGAACCAAAACTTGATTTAACAATTTGAATTTAATTCTATGGTCCTGCACACTTAAACACATATTAACATATCCAATTGTTCTTTTACACTCTTGTTATCATCAAAACTTCAGAGACATTGTATAAGAATCATTTTGGTTCAACATCGCCAACCTTGTAACTAGTAAATAGCCCTTTGGCTACAATAACTTTCATCATAACATACAAGCCTTCTGCCGCTATTATGAAAAGGAAAGGTGAGGGTCGATCCCATTGAGGGAGCCCTCTTTGAAAAGAGAACTTTGTTGTCGGGCTACCATTGACGAGAAAAGAAATGGTAGTGGTACTAATACACTTCTTGATCCACTTCCTCCATAATGTAGGGAAATTTATTTTAGACAAGACAACATCCAAGTGATTCCAATCCATTAAATCAAATACCTTCTCAAAATCAACTTTAAAAAGAATTAATTCTTTTTTTAACTTTCAGGCTTCATTCACCAACTTATTAGCTACTAAAATACCATCAAGAATTTCACGACCATGAATGAATGTTGATTGTTCCTCATATATGAAAAAACCGATCACCGTTCTCAAACAATTAGCTAGAACTTTAGCCAACACCTTATACAAACACCCAACTAAGGAAATGGGTCAGAAATCCGGTAATCTCTGAGGACTCTCCACTTTCACAATAAGAACTATAAAACTACTGCATTATGAATACTACCAATTAAAGTTTACTTTTATATTGTTGTTAAATTATTTGATTATGATATATTCCAAACAATTTAGGACTTGTGCGATTGAATAAATATAGCACTAAATGCAATAAAAAAGTGGGCAAATGGGTATGTTAGTGTCTGTTTTTGCGCTACAATATAAAAAAATTACTTAGTATGCGTATCATATTTTTTCTTTTTTTTTTTTGAACAAGCAAAAATGGGATATATATTAATAGATGAGAAGTCTCTAAATTAGCACAAGGTGTGCCAACCCAGAGCTCCACCAAAAGTCAAATACACAGTTCACCTCAGTAACCAAGAGGCGGTTAGCCGATGCCCATACAAACAAAGGGGCTCGACCACCAACAATGAGAATTATTACGAACATTAATATTACAAGTTTTCACCCACCAAAAAGTATGAACCTTTACTTTATCTAATAGTTGGTAGATGGTACTCTCCTGATTGTTGAAAAGTCGGTTGTTTCTTTCCGTCCAAATGACCCACACGGTACAAAGCCACAGGAGCTGCAAAAAAGAACGACTAGATCGCAAACCACCGGCTAAATAAACAAACTGAATAAAATGATCCTTAACATTGAGCGGATCAACCGAGGAAACACCAATCCAGCCCCGAACCAGACTCCATAAAGGGCCAAAACACGAACAATGAAGAAATAAATGCTCAGCTGATTCGTTGCCCCCACACCCAGTCACGCAAGATTGATCTTCAAAAGAAATTATACCACGAGCCAACAGATTATCTTTAGATGGCAAGCGATTTTGAACCAACCGCCAAGCCAAGATAGACACCTTCAAGGGTACCTGTTTGTGCCAAGTAAGATCCAAAACATCGTCAAGCGGAATAGACTCCTGTTTAGAGAGCATCTGGTACACACCACGAACGGAATACCCCCCACCAGAGTCAAGCTTCCACCTCCACTGATCAGGAACATTAGGCTGCAAAGAAATGTCAAGCAATAAAGCCCTAAGCTCTGCTAACAGCTCCTCCTCCCACGCCCACAACCGCCTACGCCACCGCCAAGCCTCCCCTGCTACCCCCCACCCTAGGTCACACATATCTTCCACCGATATCGACTTGTTAATAGCTAAGTCAAAAAGACGGCCAAACCTCTCACATAACGGAACCCCACCAAGCCACGGGTCAGTCCAAAAAAACGACATAGAACCACACCCAACAGATCTATCGACACACCCTGCAAACCACCCACCGTCCACCCCTCCAGCCCCGTCACGGATTTTGACAACCTCCCGCCACCAAGAAGAAGCACTCCGGCCCCCTACCTCCAACCTCCCATTCACCTCACCATACCTAGCTACCAACACCCTGTACCACAAACCCCCTCTATCCACCAAAAGCCTCCAACACCACTTACCTAACAAAGCAGTATTAAACTCCCTCATCCGCCTCACCCCCAAACCGCCATCCTCCTTACTTTTACAAATATTACACCAAGCAATCCAAGATAATTTCCTAGGTCCCTCACTCCCCCCCCCAAAAAAAATTTAACAATAAAGATTCAATAGAAGAGATAATACCTGATGGAGCTTTGAAGAAGGAAAGAGCATAGACAGGCAGAGAGGACAAGACAGACTTGAGGAGTACCAAGCGACCACCAAAAGAAAGGAATCTACTACGCCACCCAGACAAACGATCACGGATACGAGTCAACACAGGCTCCCAAAACAACAAACGACGTGGATCACTGCCTATAGGTAAGCCCAAATACACAAAAGGAATTTTACCAACGCGACAATTTAAAGCCATAGCAGCGGCCTGCAGCCAAGATGCAGAAAAATTGACCCCAACCAACATACTCTTGTGAAAATTCACCTTCAGGCCCGACATCAATTCAAAAAGAACCAGAACCGCCCGAAGGGCTCGCACATTCGCCCAACTCTTAACCCCCAAAAGAAGGGTATCATCAGCAAATTGAAGATGAGAGACTAAAGTAGGATTACCCGAACCAATAGTGTACCCCGTGAATATGCTAGAATCAACCATAGCTTTCATAAGAACATTCAACCCCTCAGCCGCCAGCAGAAAAAGAAACGGAGACAACGGATCACCCTGACGTAAACCCCGTTCAAGAGGAAATTCCTCCGTAGGACTACCATTAACTAACACAGACGCCGTAGCAGTACAAACACAAGCTTTCATCCACTTCCTCCATAACACAGGAAAAGACATTTTTTCCATTACCATGTCTAGGTAACCCCAATCGACAGAATCATAGGCCTTTTCAAAATCAAATTTAAATAGCAACAGTTCTTTGTTACACCTGCGGGCTTCATCCACCACCTCATTAGCTATCAGGATACCATCAAGAATCTGTCTATCCTTAACAAACGCTGACTGAGCCTCAGAGACAACACTGCCAATAACCAATCTCAATCTATTTGACAAAATTTTAGCAAGAATCTTGTATAAGCACCCCACAAGAGAGATAGGCCGAATATCATTCAACCGATGAGGATTGTCCACCTTTGGGATAAGAGCAATGAAAGTATTGTTGATACCTTTTGTTAATCTGCCATTCCGATGAAACTCTGAAATAAAACGCATAATGTCATCCTTCAAATCCCCCCAAAAATCCTTGATGAAACCAAAATTAATACCATCAGGCCCGGGGCTTTTGAAACTGTCACAATCCCACACCGCCTCCTTAACTTCCTCCATGGAAAAAGGTTTAATCAAAACACCCCCATCGGTAACAGACACCCTTCGAAACTGAAGATTCCCCAACCCCGGCCTCTCCACACGCTGCGCCCGAAAATGAGACTGAAAGTGAGAGAACACAGCCTGACGAATAGGTTGAACACCCTCAACTACCACCCCCTCTACCAAAAGTGTTGAAATCGCATTCCTACGACGTTTTGCTGCCAAGACTGTATGAAAATATTTGGTATTAGCATCCCCCTCTCTGAGCCACTTTGATCGAGACTGCTGCCAGCATATACTAGTATTCATCCGCGACAAAGAATAAATGTCCACCCCAATATTATGATACTCCACCAACTCGGATTCGGACAAGACGTCATCTTCTCCTTTACTTTCGAGAACTGAACGACGAAGTTTAAGATCATCAATCTTCCCAGATAAATTCCGAGTGTGAGTTACATGCCACTCCTTTAGGGCCCTTCTAATTAATTTAAATTTCTCTTTCAAGACATAGCCACCCCAACCATCGACCTGAAAAGATTTCCATTTAGTAGAGACAAACTGACTATACCCAGGCAAGTCCCGCCAACACTTCAGCATACGACACGGGCGAGGGCCCCAATTTTCCTCGTCCACAGACAACAGAAGAGGACAATGATCAGACAGACCCCGCAAAGAAGCCACCTGCACACAATTCGGCCATACCAGACACCAATCTTCCGAAAAAAGAAATCTGTCCAACCGACTCATAGAAAGACCATCCCCTTTATACCAAGTATAGTTACGGCCACACAGAGGTAAATCCACCAAAGCATTGGATTCAATAAACTGGTTAAACGGACCATGATCCATCGAGTGGGAATAAGATCTGGCCGACCGCCTCTCCTCAGGACGCCTAACCGCATTGAAATCCCCGCAGACACACACCTTCTCCCCCACCACAGACTGCAGCCTAACAGACAAGGAATCCCACAATAATTGCTTCGGACCCGCCTCGCAAGGGGCATAAACATTGAATAAGTAAAAAAGCTCGTTCGATTGAATAAACCTACCATGTATCATTAATACATGATCAAAACTCACAGAAGTCCACACCTCCACCTCCGAAGAATCCCATAAAGTCAATAAGCCCCCAGATGCCCCCACAGAGGGTCGAAAGGAGAACTCATAGGGCGCAGAACCCCACAAAGAGTCACATAAAAAATTGTCACAAGCCAGCAACTTAGTTTCCTGCAAACACAAAATGAAAGGACACTTCTCACCCACCAACTTCTGAATCTCCTTCCTCTTCTCCAACCCTCCCAACCCCCGTACATTCCAAGAAATAATCCGCATCCCCCACCCGCACACCCTACACCAACAGCCCTTGGTCCCATCCCCTCCTTCCCAACCGGCAACAACCTCTTCCCTCTCCCCGTCCCCGAAAGCACACTGAACATATTCGACTTGTCTCCCGAAAATTGAACACCGATAGATGTACCAATGCCCCGAATATCCTCTTCCGCCACCCTCTCATTACCATGCATGATAACCCAATTATTCCAGTCATTATTGACAGAAACTGAAGAAGAAGAATCAGTTGTTGCACCTTGAGAGTCCAAAACTGCTGATGAGTTAACTAAAGTTTTAGCACGCCTCTCCCGCACTTTCTGATTTAAAATTTTCAACACCTCCTTGCGATCCTTGCTTGGTAATCTGGCGACTTTCTTGAGAGACAAGATGGAATGTTTCAAAAATCCGCCCGGGTGTCTTCTTCTTTTAGCATCACCGGAGTCAGATAAAACTTTAACTTCTGACTGCAACTTTTTCTTGTACTTCTTCTTAGATGAAAAAATCAGCCCCGCGTCTCCATGATTATGATCATTCAGCCATTCCATACTCCATGGCCCAGATACAACAGAACGGGCCTTGATAGGGGGCAAGACAGAGTACGCTTACATCTCGTCTGTTTGGGAACAGAAGGATTAGAAGGTGCAGAAACAGAACCAGAATCGCCACATAAATTAGCCGAGGTATCCGAACCAAGAATAGTAGGAGGCACATGAGAGGCAGTGCCCTCCCCATCCTTACATGCTGCCTGTTCCTCACGAACACAAGGTTTAGAGATAACATCCGGCCGAGACACTGGAAGCCTCTCCTCCTCCTCCAACTCATCGACGAACTCTTTTACCAAGTCATCACCAATATTATTAAGATCCGGATCAGCAGGAGTCTCAAACAAGTCAGCCTGAGATACCTCGGAAACACTATCTGCTTCAAACAAGCAAGCATCCTCTCCGATATTGAAGCCCCACTCTTCCATTATCTTCACCTCAACCAATAAACCGTCAATCAAAAGGTTATCAACAACATTGACAACATCCAAAGAAGCGGTACCTATCAGCACACGTGCGTAATCAAATCGTTCCTTATCCAGTGTACAACTATCCAATCTCAAGAAGCGACCGCAGTTCATGGTGCAAAGCTTAAAAAATTTCTCATTCCACGCATGGAGTGGAACACCGTAAATACGCAACCAAGCTCCCCGCTGAAAGGTCACCACTTGTTTGTCCCAGCGCACAATTAGAAAAGATATGCCGAAAAAAGTCACTTGCCGCCTCAATCATAGACATAACATCCAAGTCTTGCTTGCTATGCACGAACACTTTATCAGCTCCCAACGGGATAATTTCTAACTCTTGGAAACCCGCGTCTGCAACTCTGTTTTGGATCACTGGAATAGCTTCTCCATTCACCACAGTAGCTACTACACCCTTTCTAGCCCATTGCAAATCATCCTCGACTGATCGATACATGCGAACCAATTGCTTTCTTTGCGCAACCTTCTCCTTAGCCTGCGGAACAACGGGTGCAACGCACTCCGTGGCCCCCCGCGTCCCCGAAACAGCGGGATTACCCCTTCCTTGATTCCCATTGAGCCGCACCACCACCTCCCCGACCCTCACACCCTCCCCGTTGTCAGCCTCCTCCCTCACCAAAGCATTCTCTCCACCACCGTCCGCCACCAGCTCCGCACAAACTATTTTTTCTCCCTCCCCTTCCAAAGTGACTCCACACGTCCCATTCCTCGACAAATATTCGCCCTCTCCGTCGCCAATAATCCGGCGCGACACAACCTCCAATTGTGTTCCATTATCTCCCTCGCCAACCCGAAACCCCTTCCTCCCCATCCTCACGTCACTCTCCCTCACCCTCTCCCCCGGAGCAGACCGATCGAACCTAGCCACCTTAGCCCACAGACGCAAATGTCCAAAATAAATTCCGTTCAGCGCGCGCAAGAGTTTGTCAACATCTCTAACATTTGAGAATCGAACAAAACCGTAGGCTTCACCATACTTATTACGCTTTCTTGCCAAGAACACGTGTTCAAGGATCCCACAAACCTCAAAAGCCTTTTTCAAATAAAAATGTGAAACGGCATCCGGAATATTCGTAAAATAAAATGTAACGTACCGTTTCAAATTAGAAGGAGAAGACTCCTCCCTGCCAGCACCATCCATAACACACGGCTGCCCCAAGGAACCGATTGCACCGTCGCGCTCCCCCTTAATCCGTGGGAAAAAAACACGATCCTTGCCATCACCAGTCCTCGCCCTCACGTGATTGTTATGCCTAAAAGTCTCGCCACCGTCGCGCGCCCACCTCGCAAGAGAGAACCGTCGTCGTGAAGGAGATCGCCATCGCCGCCCAGCAGCACTGCCGTGAGAATTAAAAGGTCGCGCCCCTTCATGTGAATGCAGCCCAAAACCACCAGACCGAGATCGCCCGCGGTTATCAAGAAAACGTGAGCCAACCCTTACCCTAGACCGCCCTGAATTGGAAGAAGAGACCAATCTTCCCGCGAACCGCAATTCCTCCCGCTGTCTGTCCTGTTCAAACGAATCCTGTCGTTGCTCTTTCCACCTCCGCCGTCTCACATCAATCCAATCTCCCCCATCCCCCCCCGTTTGTGGCACCCTGCTTGGAACCCTTCCCCCCCTTGAAATCCTCACTGCCGGCGAAAAAGAACACCGACGTGGTTGTCGTCGGCGGAGCCGGGAACCCCCACTTCTCTCTCTCACCCTACCTCTCTCTCTCGTGCTCTCCATTTTTCAGCAAATTGATTCACGAACACACACGATCACAAAAATTGAAATTGCCTCAATAATTGGAATCGCATAATCGCTGTAGCGTGAACCGTGAATGGAAGAGATGATTTCAATTGGAGCGGTGGCTCTCCATTGCTAACTACTGAGTGTACAATCTTTATTCGTTGCTTTGTTATTGTTTTCTCTTTTCCATACTTTTTCTTATAATTATACTCTTATTTAAACTATTATTTTTACAATTTTAGTCTTTATATAATATTACTTGGATATTTAATTCAAAATGCTAAATAGTAACAACTATATAAAGAGGGAAAGATTAATTAGTTTTGGTGTAGAACTTTTTATTTTAATTATAAGCTTCATTTAAACAACTATATTATTTGAATATTTAATTAAAAAACATGTTAAATATCATTGCACTAGGAACAATTTCTCTACAGTTAAAACAACAGTGGACACAAAGGGTTTTTATATTTATTTTATTTCCCAAAATTATTTGATTATGGCATATGTAAAAAAAATTATAATCATTGGTACAATAATATATATATATATATATATATATATATATATATATATATATATATATATATATATAATAGGCTTAATTGCAGTTTTGGTCCCCCTATTTTTAAATCAGCAATTTTGGTCTCTTAATTTTTTAAATTTTTGAAATTGAATCCAAGGTTTCAATTGACACTGATGTGGCACAATTTTAAATGATGTGGCACTGAAATTAGAATACACATGGAAGCCATGTCATATTAAACTTGCAATTAAATTTTATATTCATTAATCAATTGAAAATTCCAATTAAAATATGATTAAATAAGTATAAAAAAACATTTTTAAAAAATTAGAAAGTTGAATTTTTTTTTTCACAAATAGAAACCATGAACCCTAAAATGTTATATGCACCGTGATTTTTTCAAAAAAGCTAAAAACTATGAACCCTAATTTTTAATCTCTGTCCACATCTTTGATTTAGCAATGAACTCATCTGCAAAAGGGAAAATGGTCGACGAAGGAAGTGGAATGCAAAACCAAAGAGATCCATTCATATCGTCATGGAAGAAACATGATGACAAAGTTGTTATGAGGTATGAAATTTTCTTTTCATATTCTTTTATGCTTGTTCAGAGAGCTTTGGTTCATCGTCCTTGATTGAGTATTTCTTAAATTGTTGTTCTTGAATTTAGGGTTTTTATGTTTCACATTTTTATGGTTGTTCTTTTCTTGAATATAAAGATTTTGTTCATTGTCTTTGAAATGCTTTTATGTTATGTTATTTGAATCTGAAAAAAATGTTGATTTGTACAGACCAGTTGAAAGTCAAGAAATAAAACTTCGTATCTATCATGGTGGATTGTTCATAGATTCACCTAGTAAAATGTATGTTAGTGGTCAAATGGAAGAAATGGATTTGGGCTTGGATGTTGATGTCATGTCTTACACTGATATATCAAAAGTGATTAAAAATATTGGATATAGAGATTTCAAAAATTTGTACTATTGTCACCCTAAGTTAGCACTTAGTCGTGGATTGAGGCCATTAAATTGTGACAATGATGTGTTGAACTTTATTAAAGATGTGGAGGGATATGAAGTTCTTGAGGTTTATGTTGAACACTTAGTTGACACACCTATTCTAACTGCGGAGGATATTTGTGACAAGGGGAAAGGGAAATCAATTGACGAGGAAGTGGTTATTGATGTTGAATATGAGTATGAAGGTGATGTTGAAGGTGAGGGGGAAGATGAATTTGTTGAAGGTGAAGGTGTATCTGTTGAAGTTGAAGGTGAATCTGGTGTTAAAGTTGTGAGTGAAGATGAATCTGTTGAAGATGAGGAGTATGTTGCAAACAGTGATAAAACCACCTTCTTTTTCAATTCCTTTTTCAATTTTGAGATTTTGCCTAGCAAAAATAAAATCACCTTCTTTGCATGATTGGTCAATTCTTCATCATACCCGGTAAAAAGGAATTGCATCATTTTCTCCCTTACAACTGTTACATACAGTAACATATATCTCATAAAACTAAACAACATAAGAAGATTAAGAAAAAACGAGTTGCAGAGCCCAAAAATGGTTGTGGTGAATCGAAAAGGATGATAACTGAGAAGAAGATGACAAAGAAATCTTGCGTGAATCGAAAAGAACGGTTGCGATGACGAATGAGAACAAAGATGAAGCGATGAAATATGGGAGAAAATGGGATGCACGATGAAATTGGGGATTCTTTCTAGGGTTCCCTAGAATTCAATCTGAGATTTTTTTGGGAAATTTCAATTTTATACACTTTGTAAAATTAATAATAATAGATAAATATCACTTCATAATATAAAAATAGTTATTTAAATTTAATATGACATGCTTCCATGTGTATTCTAATTTCAGTGACACATCATTTAAAATTGTGCCACATCAGCGTCAATTGAAACCTTGGATTCAATTTCAACAATTTTAAAAATTAAGGGACCAAAATTGCTGATTTAAAAATGGGGGGACCAAAATCCAAAAATTGAATAAAATGGGGGACCAAAACTGCAATTAAGCCTATAAAATATTGTTTGTAATTTACACGAATTTTTTTATAAAATATTATTGATAATCTACACGTGTTAGCACAATAAAAAGAGCAGAAAGATGGACATGTTTCACTAGTTAAGATAATACTTTTTGACAAAAGTTTTATCATGAGATTAATTGTTTTAAAATGACGGGAGTTGCTTTTAAAATTGTGGGGACGAAGAAATTATTATTAATTAAAATAATATTAATTGTCATTATTAAATCGTCTCCGAAAGTATTTGAACTCAAACCCTTGAGCCTATTAGACTAAACTCTTATCTAATGATACAATAAAATTATTTTATACATTTGTCAAATTAAATCACAATGAGATTAATTGTTGCAATTCTTTTAAAGTTTAATTAATTTTCATTGTCTATGTAAAAAAATTAACATCACACATAATTGGATATATGTGTAATGCTTCTGGGAAAGAAAACTGTGATGGTGCTTTTGCTTCTGGGAAAGCTGTCTGTGGGGGCATATTTAGAAACAAGCATGGTCAATTTTTGGGTTATTTTGTTGAAGGGCTAGCTTTTGGAAACTCTCTTTCTGCTGAGCTTTGTGGTGTCATGAGATCCATTGAATTTGCAAAGTCTAAAAATTGGAGCAATTTCTGGCTGGAAACTGATTCCATGTTAGTGGTCCAAGCTTTCAAGAATTCTTAGACTGTTCCTTGACTGTTAAGAAATAGATGGAACAACTGACTTATGATGATTTCCAACATGAATTTCTTTATTTCTCACATCTATAGGGATGGAAATTCTTGTGCAGATGCTCTTCCTAATACATGATTATTCCTGACTACATATGTATATTATTACTCTCTACTTTTACAAGTAAGGAGTGATTATGTTAAAAATAAACTTGGCCTAATTTTAGGTTTAATCACTCTTGGGAGGGTCTTGGTATAGTCCCCCCTCTCTTTTTTGTAACAATCTTTTTTGGCTAATATATTTTAGGAGGTGTAGCTCTCTGCTACTCTCCTAGTTTAAAAAAAAATGTATACGTGTAATGCTATTTTATAATAACGATATATCAATTTAAACCATTGTTTTATTATTTCACATTTAATAATGTGGGATTATATACTACTATATGAAGAATAAAAGTCAATTGCAGTGAAAAAATGTCAATGGAAAAGTAGAAAACAAAAGTAAAATTATAAATCACATCAACGGCGTAAACTGTGTGGTTAGAGCTCACACATTTTAAATGTGGAAAAGTGGGGTGTCTGGGGTTCGAACCCCGGCCTCTGCATATAATATGCAATATCCTTATCAACTGAGCTAAACTCACAGGGATTCTAATTGACTATTTTTAAGAGAATCTCTCCTATTGTAATTATGTTATTTTAATCAAAAAGATTCACGCCAATCCTTTTTTTTTTTTAAATCGAGTCTAATACACTTGGACAACCATAATTTTATTTTTTTTAGAGGATTACTCGATAAATACAAAAGACTACATTCTATTGAAAAAGAAGAGGATCCCCTCAAACTATAAACTCACACACACATAAAGTGGAAGATCCCAAATTCGAACATGTTACATCACAAAAGATATTCAACTTAACAATATCAATATTACAGTTTGTTTTAGACCTTATGGATATAATACAACTATCCATATCCTTCTTCAAAATAAAAATTACAGCTATCTATCTATATAATACAACTATCCATATCCTTTATGTCAGTGGCGGAGCCAGGAATTTTACATAGCCTGGGCAAAATTTTAACAGTAAATTCACATTGTATAATGGTCATATCTACTAACAATATTTTTTTTTTAGCAAAAAGAGGTGCAGATGGTGAACCAACTGCAACACCCTAGATATATATAAAAAGAAACAAGAACAAAAGGAGAAGGGGGACATAAACCAAAACCTTCTCAAACAAGGAAAGGAAAAACAAGAAAAACAAAACAAGAAACAAAAAAACAACAAAAAACCAAAAGAAAGCAAGGAAAGAAACGAAACCCGCAGATGGAACACAAATCAAAACGGAGGTTTGCCCCTAGAACGAGTGTTATGAACCTGAAAACCTTTCTGCACATTTTTTTTCTTAGACCTAGTCACCTCAATAAAAGGCTCTTCTTCAGCAACAGAACGGTTCTTCAAGAAGTTGACCAAAATCAAAACAGAAAATCGCACAAGCAAACCAGAACACGAGGCAGGAATCGTGACTTGAAGACCGGCGAAATCCAGAGACGAAATAAGAGAGATATCCGGAGAAAAGAGAGTGGCTGAGACCACCGTGAGAGGTGGCGCCGTTCAAACCCTCGACGGGTTACTGTTCATCACGGTCGTACATCGCTTCCCCATCTGGAGAGAGAATGACGAGTACGGTGACGGGTGGTGGCAGCGGCGAAGAAGATGAGAAGAGCTTCAGCGTAGAGCGTGCAGTCGCAACTTATTTTACTCCTACTAACAATATATAAAAATCGAAGTCCAACCAAGTTTCGTAATCATCTTTATTAAAACTCATGATCTCCTTAATTTTATGTGCATAATTGTCATTTTAACGATTTAAATATTTAACAGTTTTTTAAATATAAAATAAAAATTTATTTAATAGACATGCTACATTAATGTTGATATTCAAAATAGTAATGAATTTCCATTATATTTACTTTCTCATATATGTATATAAAAATTTGTTTATAAAGATATAAGTACATAAAATCTGCAATGGGTGCGGTGTAAACATTGAACAGTCTTTTGCATATAAAATAAAAAGTCGTTTAATAGAAACACAACATTAATTTTGATTTTGAAAATAGTCATGAGTTATCAAAATTTTATCATATCGACTTTTTCTCATATATGTATATAAAAATTTGTTTATGCAGATATAAGTATATAAAATCTGCAACGGGTGCGGTGCAAATATTGAATAGTTTTTTGCATATAAAATAAAAAACTATTTAATAGAAATACTATATTAATTTTGATTTTGAAAATAGTCATGAGTTTTCAAAATTTTATCATATCAATTTTCTCATATATCTACATAAAAAATTGTTTTCGCATATATAAGCAAATAAAATTCATAACTGGTATGACTCAACTATTTAACAAATTTATGTATATATAAGAAAAAATATTTAATAGAAACATTACATTAATACTCATAATTTTCATTTAATATCTATAAACATTCTACAATATTAACAATCTAATTAGTTTTTATATAATTGTCGCAATCATTAAAAAAAATATATAATTATCGCAATGTTACGTGACTCGTGCGTTTTTGCACGGATCTTTTACTAGTTGAGAGAAGAAACGCATATGCTTTCTTTTTTGCTGGTTGACTGTTTTGTGGTGAGTGTATGAGGGAGAATGAATAAAATTATCTCAATTGCCCTTTTTTTTTTCTTTCAAGTGGGTTAATGGGTTATTGAGTTGGGCTAAAATATAAAAAAAATATGGGTTGAGCCCGGGCATGTGCCCGGGTTTGCTGGGGGGTGCTGCCGCCCCTGCTTTATGTGCGAATTTATTTGAGTAGATATGGTATTTAATATTATATTTACTAAATACAGAAAACTAACTTAAATAAATTATTTTTAAAACTTAAATATACTCTTAGATAATTTTTTAAATAGGTATTTCATTTCATGATCATCTTTCAATACTAACTTAAATAATTTTTTAATAATATTTTTATTAACTTTCATTATTTATTTATTATATGGGTATTCCAAATCATCTTTCAATACTTGTAGGGCTTTCAAGAAGCTCTTCTTGTTGAGAAATGGTGGGAACTTTTAACCAACCTGAATTCCCTAGTAAGGGGATGTCTAAAGGCTATTTATTTACGGAACAAAGGGATATTGAAGGCTATCTTATGAAACAAACCTAGATATATTTGGTGAAGTATGCATCAATCTACTTAGATCCTTAGGAAAGGTGGTTAAAGGGTGGAAGATGATTGGTTACCTTAACAAAATGTGTTGAAAGTCCTAACATATAAGTCATTGGGATCCAATGTATAGGAATTTAGAAACCTTTTGAATGTGAGAACCAATAATTAGAACCTCGGCATTATAGATAACATGTTCTATCATTTTGAAGCAAAGCAAATCATGTAATCACTAATGGATGATGAATTTTGCTGGAGGGGAACTAAGAATCATATCTATATTATTAGGCCGGGATATAATATAACCTAAAATGTTGGAAGAGGGTTGATATTCCTAGACACCAAAACCTTATTTGGAGGATTATTAAAGAAGCTCTTCCAATTAGAGAAGAACTTAATAAGGCAGGGATAACTATGTGAATCATGCATTCATGAACTGTCCTAGAGCAGCAAAATTTTAATCCGGATCAGAACTTAACATAAACTTTCTAGAAAACAATGATATTAATTTTATGTATTGGATTACTCACATGATATATAGAGGTCTCATACAAGAATATTTGAATCTCTTTAATAATATTTCTATTTTTTTTCAACAAAACAATCATATTTCAAACTTGTAGGATGAGTACAGTACCAACGATGCTTAAGTTATATGCAAAGGGGATTAGGCTGTTTAGATGTTAAGATCGGAATTTATGCTTTGATTTGTCGGTAATGTAAACTGATTATGTCGATGATTTTCTCTCAAAAAAAAAAGATTGTGACGAGGATTTAACTGCTTAATTCAATAGAACCTTTGAAAACTTTGGGGTCTGATTGGTTCAAGTGTTTTGAAGAGGAGGGAATGGAGGGGAAGAGTATTAAATATTTTTGTGTTTGGTTTCATTTTTAGAAGGAAAGGAAGGAGAGCCAATTTCTTCTTAGCACCACTTTTTGCTAGATAATTAAGTGGGATAACGCTCTTGTGAAAAAAATTAAGTATTCTATAAAGAAACATTGCTAGGTAAATAAGTGGGATTTGTGTTTTAAAAAAAAAAAAAGTGGGATTTGAATTGTATCAAACCTTTAGTGTAACACCCATACTAAATTTGTCTAGAATATTTAGCATGTGTATTAATCTGATACTGGATACATTAAAATTTTCAATAATAATAATACAAATACAACTGAATGAATACAAACATGCTCGTTTATACAACCAATCAAGTACCATAAAAATACACTTATACAATTGTCTGACAACCTCCTGAGCTAGTACAAGCCGAGCATCTGCACTCCATTCAGCGTCTTCCTGAAGAACTTCATCACGAATCTCTTGCTTACCTAAAAACCTGCACCAGAAGGATTGGGTTGAGACATAATGTCTCAGTGAGCTCCAGCCCAACCTACTGTTAGCAACCTCCGGGAAACATAGGGTCACCATGCACCAACTCTTGGCAATCTTGGGGATACCTATGACCGCCATCAATCTCCACAAATTCCGCGATCAAGGGGAAAAACTAGGATCGCTGTATGTCTTTAGCTTATGTTGAGCATATACATAATCTCATACATAGTGATCTGGGGACATCCTATGATCACGCTCTGCTATCTGATGACTACCTCGTCATAACTCTTAATATAATATATATACATATTCATCTTGCTCATAACATAAAGTTAGAAGTTAGGGTGTAACACACAATAATTATCCCCGAGTGGAGTAACCCTGAAGCACATTCCCCTGATAACCGGTGAAATTCCTATAGTAGGCTAATCACCGGACTCCTCTTGCCTGTGTGTGTGGTTATCCTCACGAAAAGTTCCTCCTATTCCCGACGTATCCGGAACCCCATGTGCTCTAACTAACGAGAACACAGAAGACACACTATAAACTTATGCGTAGTTATCCTCGCGGAAAGTTCCTCCCATTCCAACAATACTGGAACCCCCTGCGCTCTCTAACTGCGAGAACCCAGAAGACACATAGTTTATCCTAATAATTAATTAATCCTTATATATAAATATATATACATAATCCTGATATCTTCCTGAACAAATATATGTGAGTCGTCATGTAGGTTCCCTAATGGGCTGACCTATTCAGAATAAATCTGAAGCGTACCTGTGCCATGACTTATCAACATATATATATATATACACACTATGTATAAATCCTGGTAATAACCTTGTACCACTATCTAAGGTACGCTATGATCGTACTTCGTATTCTTAAAAGAATACATCCTTAATCTTACTAACCTAATAAAGGTTCTGGACTCATCATTTTCATAAGCCATTACTCAATGTTGGGAACTAAGTCCTTTCGCTTATCAGTAGTCTATAGGTAACTCTACCCATTCGTCATAACTGACGTCGATTCTTGATGGAAATAATCCTCAATAGTATTGAAACTTCGATCCCCACTCTCAGGTTAATACGAGATAATTCTATGACCATTTCTTTCATTTCTGAATGTACAAAGACATTCTGGCGCTGTGAGGATGGTTTTCTGGCCTTAAAACACATTTCAAAAATGGAGTGGCTCCCTGTATTTTTAGTGGCAAGATGGGCCATCCTCGTGGCACGATGGTGCCCAGATTTCGTGGCACGATGGGCCATCATCGTGGCACGACAAAGCCAGTACAGCCAGGTCCTGAAGCATTTTCAGAAGGTTCCAACACAAATTTAACAAATTCTCACATCCAGTAAGTCCATATACATCAATTGATAGAGTTTTTAACATAGAAGATCATAGCATATCAAATATTAACAAAGGGAAGCTAACAATCAAGAAATCGAACCTAAATCATTTAAGTTTTCTTCACCTCTCAAAATTTCCCAATAAGGGTAAAATCATAGGGAGCTCACTTCAATTGCTTGCTTTGATTCCTTGCCAAGCTTCCACTCCAAAACCCTAGCTTGATTCCTCTTCTTTCCTCTTGATTCTTGGCAAGCTTACTCAAACCCTAGATCCATTCCCTTCTTTTCTTCCTTGTTTTCCTTAGCTTTTCTTGTCACAAAACTCCCAAAAGTGTGCTTGCTCATGTACTTGACCATATGGGAAGATGATTAAATGAATATGGAAGTGAGGAGGGGGAAAGGATGGCATGAGGTTTAGAGAGAAAGGAGAGGATTGATGTTAGAGAGTGGAAGAAAGGATGAAGAATGAAGTAAATAATGGCTCTTGCCATATATAAAAGCCCATAAGCGGTAATTACCGAATTGCCCTTCATTAAAATATCTCTGATACGACGTCTCATCACTGATAATTAATCGAGTCATGAGCGGGATATTACACTCTACCCCCCTTAAAGAAATTTCGTCCTCGAAATTTGGAATCCTCTCAAGATCATATATGAATGAATCTCTCATACTTCCTCCTCTACTAGCCAATTCTCCAGTTTAACTTGCTTATCGGAATCCCATGGTTTCCAACTCTAAAAGTCAAAAATACTTGACAATCTTTTCTCTAACTGAAAGGCTTAATGTACATTACATAACTCTTATGTAGTAGGATGTGTGGCTGTCTGAGCCATCATATCCTACTCACTTGACTATGTTCCTTGTTCGACTCACTTCTTGCAATTCCAACTCAAGGTTACCAAACCTCGGATACTTTTACTGGATAATCTTATCCTCCTCAAATATTCCCACTCTTCAATGGGTTTATTGCACTGCAACTAATTCCAATGAATTCTTATCTTTATCTTTCGTCTTATACGACGACATCTTACTTATAGACTTATATCATACCGTTCCATATAGAATCATCCTTACACCGAAAAACATCTGATATTGTGTATACGCATGCAAATGCAAGTATTATTCCAACTTCATTTAATATTCCGAGTATAAGCAGGAGGTTTCACCTCTAGCACCTACTCCTTTCTTTTCGACATCTCGATGTGGTACTTATCACAATCATTACTTCCACTATGGAATTCTCAAGAGCTCGCGGAATTTTACAGATTACTAGTGTTCCGCTTCAATTAGTCTACGACGTCACTTATCTTAATAACTTAGAAATCATTCTTCATTACTAGGAGTTTGATGATCTTCCATCATTCATGTCACAACTTATTCTCGAGTTCTAGCCGAAGCGTAAATATTTCTATACTGATAATCCAAAACTCATAAGAGTTTAGTCCAAGTGGTGAGTGGTATAAGTCGTCTCACATCTCATCATATAGTACAATTCATAACACATAATTTCACATACATGTTTGAGTACGTGTACACTACTAACGGGTACACAGTACGTCGCATTTCCCTTGTCCGACGAATGGGACTTCATTCTTAAACAAAATATATTTGAGACACTACCACATCAACTAGAGATCTTTTCCTTACTCTTAACTCATGTTTATTTCATGAGTATACATCAACCCATAACATAAATTTTGGTTACATTCTGTCGGCATCATAGACTTATTTCTCATTACTGAACATCAAGTTCAAGATCCTTGAATATTCTTAATTAAAACGCGTTTGGTATCAACCAACCTGTTCTGATCAGCATCTTCTCACTTTAAACATAACTAGATGCGTACCTTAGTTACTTATACATGTCACATAACTGAAAAAGAATGTGCTACACTACTGTCTGAGTAGCATAAACACTGCCCGATAAGTATACCTCACTAAACATAACCTGGTACATGTGACGTGTTAACATAACGTGGGTACAATGTGGGATAAACTTACATGCCACTGCATTGTCGTTTCTGATCAGTGCTTCAAATTTAAAATTATCATTTTGCAAGAGCAACCTGTTCTGCTGTTGCCTCATGCATAATTCTCTGTTGGTTAGACTTTCTCTTCAAGTCCACTTGAAATTACCGAGCTAAAATAGCTAGATTACTGTATTCGCGGTGACTTCCATTGATTTAAACTTGATGTGCTAGAAACACATCCTTCTTATTTCTTACCATATATTTTTAAACTATTTCGATATTCCAGTTCTCATAGGTTTCGAGGTTTGAAGTATTCCTCAGCTTAACTTTTTAAAAATTTCCTGCTAGAACTTATGATAAGTTCAGTCGTCACTGCTTACTGCTATTCTGCGTTGCAAGAACTGAACACTTAATACCTTTCCTGTGATTCATCTGACAAGGACTTCACAAGCATCCTTGTTCTCTAAGCTTCAGCCTAGAATTGTTCGTTAATTCATTCTTGAATTACTTCTTCGCTGCGCAACTCTGATTTAAAACAATTCACTTTGGAATAGAAGCAATACACCACCATTACCATATTAAAATCTCCCGACCAATCTTACTCTTTTATAACTTAATAGTTACCATAACAGAACCATCTTACGTTGTTGTTTCTCTTGTGGCTTAAACCACCTGCTTAACTTACTGATTGGTCATCTCTTGATTTTGTGTTTCCTTTCAGACACACACAAAATACTTGTTTTCACGAAATTACGCCCAAACCTGTAAGCAGTTTTCAGCAACAGTTACGAGCTAAACAGAGATTATGTCAAAACAACTTATGTTCACGCATTACTCACTTGTGACAATTTCCAAAAACAACTTATGGCTTCTGGAGATTCACATCTTTTATACACTGAGTCCACTGATGGTTTGTGTTCTCATTATTATCCGTTCTATTTTTATCCGTAAGGATTTCATATCCATATTCTTTTCCGAGACAACTTAGGTCCCCATAACTTTACCATATCTCTTAGGTTAGCCCTTGAGTTTCTCCGGAAACAATACGTCTTGGAATAGATTTAAACTCTTACCGGCTCTCCTGTACGCCCAAACATAGGTTATGTCTCTTCGAGTACCCGATTAATTGATCTTAAACTTCAGCACTTATCATTATCTATTGGATTCCTCCAGTAACTTGTTACTGTATTCACATTCCAAATCTTGATCTTATTATCTGAATGATTCTTTATATAGTTTGAACAATTCAAAATCGGTACCTACTTACCGCCTTCGGAAACTTATAAACACGAGGTGATCTCTTTCAGCTTCTAGAATAATTGTGGAAGGAAAACCATCGATTGAAAACATAAAACTCCTTAACATTAACCACAATCTTAACTTGGGTGCTAGCGACGATCTTCCATATAATAAAGTCTCAAAATAATTCTTGGCCAATTTCTGTTTATTCCTTAAAAACTGGTCTACATAATCATGTGTTGTCTTAAACTTGCCTTCTTCATCCAATCAAGGGAGTTCAATACTGATCGTCCGTCAGTTCGCTAAATTTTGTCAACTTATTATTTAATATCCCTTTTTTAGCTTATCTTATTCCCAGTCTTCTTGTCAACAAGAACACGTCCGAAACACTCTTCGATCTGCAACAGATTTTATCATTACTACTTACTTATCCATCCTGGGTTCTAGGTTGCATACCATCTTTTCTTCTTAAGGAGTGCTCCACTGTCATTCTCGTGGCACGAGAATCATGGGTCGTGGCACGATAGAAGCTCTCGTGGCACGATAATTCCAGTGAGTTCAGACTCTGAAGTTTTTATCTGTCCCTAATAATTCGCTTAATCCATAATCAAGTCTCTTAGCTGTTTGGATGTTAAAATCTCGTCCGGTTCGAGTGTGCGAGTCCTTTGATTCTTACACACTCCATCCTCACTGGGAGTCTAGAGCTTTCAATAATCGACTGATAATTTCTTATGTCTTCCACAGACGAGGCATCGCTCAACGATGCGTTCAACTGGGTTAAGGTACTTCACCTTACTCTTAAATATATCTTATGTTCCTGAAACTTCGCCTTTAACAGACTTAGTTACCTTACGGTTTGATGGCCACCATTTAGCATTCGTCTTAAAATATGACGCCTTAATCTTCGCTCTTCATACACTTCATTCCTCCACGGTCGCATTCAGCTCTCAGACATTTGTCCTAACTGTCATATTCTAGATTGAGTTGATCAGGCTCAACCAAATGTGACATTTAGAACAATATCCGGAACCCAATGGTCCCACTACTTTTATTGAATTTTTAATGACCCAAGGCACGGTCTGAATCGACCTGCTCTGATACCAATTGTAACACCCATACTAAATTTGTCTAGAATATTTAGCATGTGTATTAATCTGATACTGGATACATTAATATTTTCAATAATAATAATACAAATACAACAAAATGAATACAAACATGCTCGTTTATACAACCAATCAAGTACCATAAAAATACACTTATACAATTGTCTGACAACCTCCTGAGCTAGTACAAGCCGAGCATCTGCACTCCATTCAGCGTCTTCCTGAAGAACTTCATCACGAACCTCTTGCTTACCTGAAAAACTGCACCAGAAGGATTGGGGTGAGACATAATGTCTCAATGAGCTCCAGCCCAACCTACTGTTGGCAACCTCGGGGAAACATAGGGTCGCCATGCACTAACTCTTGGCAATCTTGGGGATACCTATGACCGCCGTCAATCTCTACATATTCCGCGATCAAGGGAAAAAACTAGGATCGCTGTATGTCTTTAGCTTATGCTGAGCATATACATAATCTCATACATAGTGATCTGGGGACATCCTATGATCACGTTATGCTATCTGATGACTACCTCGTCATAACTCTTAATATAATATATATACATATTCATCTTGCTCATAACATAAAGTTAGAAGTTAGGGTGTAACACACAATAATTATCTTGGTTCATTTTGCGGAATGCCCCCGAGTGGAGTAACCCCGAAGCACATTCCCTTGATAACCGGTGAAATTCCTATAGTAGGCTAATCACCGGACTCCTCTTGCCTGTGTGTATGGTTATCCTCACAGAAAGCTCCTCCCATTCCAGACGTATCCAGAACCCCCCCTGTGCTCTAACTAACTGTGCGCACCTCGTTTTTTTCCTGAGAAAAAGACGCGCAAATCCTCCGAGGTCGTTCGTAAACGCTCGGAGGGCCTTTGTGAAGTCGCCACCAAAGTTTTTGTGTAAAGGGAACGTTGATAAACCCTTAAGTTTTTTTTTGTTTAAAGGGAAACGATAATAAAACCCTTTGACGATGAGGAAAGGATGGTCATCGCAACCATTGTCGGGTTCGGGAGTCGATTACGCAAGGGGAAGGTATTAGCACCCCTCACGTCCGTTGTACTCAACGGGAACCTTCTATTTGGCTAAAGCTTAAATTGTTTTTAAATATTTTGCGCGCATGCTTATCTATGTCAAAATATAATAAAGGGGGGAAAAAGAGATGAAAACAAACAGAAGGGAAAAAAAAGTTTTTATATTATTGCGCTTGACAAGATGTCGATCTTGCTCCTACGTATCTCCCGGTAGTCGGAGAACTCAAAGCGTACGTAGTTCTTTGTTAGAAAAACGTACATGTGTTGGTTAATTTTAAATGGACGATGTTTTAACCGAATTCTTGCGATTAAAACGTAGCTTGTATGCTCGCGCTCGGGAGACTTATTAAGCGTATAGCTTGTATGCTCGCGCTTGGGAGACTTATTAAGCGTTTGTTTACGAATCGCACTAGAATTGTTAAAAGGTACGTCCGTTAGGGTAAAAGGGTTGAATTGATCGCTATGGGACCAAAAAAAGGGTGCAATGGACTCATACGAGTCGATCATTGACCGAGGGGACTCCAACGAGTCGGGGGATTGTTCGATTGATCCACTGAGATCAAGAACGGGTACAATGGACTCGGACGAGTCGAACATTGACCGAGTGACTCAAACGAGTCGAGGAATGGAATCTAGTGGCCACGGGGGACCAAAAGGTTCGGATTGACCACAAGGGGCCAAGATTTGGTTTGGTTATGGTTGGATACGTTTGAAAATGGAATGACGATTGTCCGAACGACGAGACATACGTCACGCATTCGTACAATCGGGGCAATGGAGAGACATACGTCACACCATCCCTTTTTCATTCACGTTTTTGGGTGGAATTCTTTTAGAAATCCCAAGGTATACCAAAACATTTGGTTTGAAAACCCAAAATGGAAAGATTTAGCAATTTTGCTAGAAAACGCACAAGTTCGGCTCGTTTTGCGAACGGTTTTGAAAAGCGAACAAATTCGGCTTATGTTCATGCTTGAGTTTTGAAAATCATGAACAATGTTTATTGTTCAAGTTTGGATTGAAATGATGAACATAGCTTGTTTGTTCATGCTGTTTTGAAAGTTTGGGAACATAACTTGTTTTGCAAGTTATCCACAAAATGTCACCCGGACTTGCGAATTTTCCAATATTGTGCAAAATCCTTGTTATGGTTTGAGAAACATGGGTTTAAAAACTCCTAGGTTCTGAGCTCTTGGGCTAGAACCTCAAAAATTGGCCATTTGGGCACCTAAACTCAGATTCTGAGTTCTGTCATGGTCGCTCTGCGACCATGACTTCGCACTGCGAAGCATGCGAATTTTTGAGTTCAGAAGCTGTTTCTGAACTTTTGTTCAGAAACAACTTCTGAACACACTCAGGACCTTTTAGGTGAGTGAAAAACTTTGAGTTTTTGGGATGAAAAAGGCTGGACAAACCAGTTTTGGTGTTTTGAAAACCTTGGGATTTCTTTGAAATTCAAAAGGGGTTTTTTAGAACCAAAAGGTTTTGAACCAAAATTGCTATGCAAACACAAATGAAAATGCAAGATCAGTACTTAGAATACTTACGGAGATCCTTAGCAAAGCTCCAGCTGCAATGGATTTGAATTGATTGAAGGTTCTTGCAAAAGGTTTGAATGTTGGTAATGAACTTTGAACTTTGTGATGCTTTGTGTTTGGATTGGTTTTTTTCTGGTTGTTTGTGAGTGTTTGTAAGCTGGAATGAGTAGTGTATAATGCTCTTGAAATGCTGTTATGAGAAGTGTTTGTAACCTTGGGCATTGCCTTCTATTTATAGGCCAAAACCAAATCAATTTCATCATTAGAAATCCCCAAAATCCAGCTGATTTGTGGGCTAGGATCAGGCTGAATCCCTTTGCATTAAATGCTAATGGATAGAGGCAACCTTGCCTTGTGCCAAGGGGCAAGACTCAGCCTGATTTCAGCCACAAATTCAAAGGTTTTAGGATAGTAATGATGATGAAATAGGGCTGAATTGCAATTGGCTAAGCTTGGGGATCAATCCTTGCAATCTCAATGGTTGATCAATAAAAACGTGCACTGTGATGTGCAGAGATTGGGGGATGCAAAAGGCTATAATTGGCTGGTGTGAGAGGGTGAAAAGCTGTTGCAAAACAGGGTAGGCACTCATGGCTTTTTCAAGTGAAAAATCCAGCTGGTTTGACTGGGTTTGGGGGGAGCAAGCAGGAGGAAAGTCATCAAGCAGGTGGCTGGCAACCTTGGGGTGGTTAACAGGTCACTTGGGAGGGACAAGAGCTGCCCAAGGGCAAGCCCACTTGCTTGTCACATGCTAGGTTGGAAGAAAAAGCTTCCAACCTTAGCATTAATGGCAAGTCTCTCATTTCAGGTTTTGCTTGGCCCAAATAGCCATGAATGCTGATTAAAATAAAAATGTAAATGATATGCAACAAAATCTGGGATTAAATCAAAAACACCAAAATTCTGCAGAAAAATCGCAGACTTCGTAGTGCGAAGTGAGCTTCGCAGTGCGAAGTCATCATTTTTGAAATGTTGACTTTTCTGTTGACTTTTGTTGACTTTGACTTTTTCTCCCTCTTTGATTTTTTTTGATTTTTTTGTTTTAAAAGGCTTAGGACAAAATTGGGGTACTATAGCTGCCCCTACTTAATTGTGTCTTTGCATAGAGTGTGTGAGTGCTGAGGGCATCTCATGAACTCTTTGCGAAGATCAATTAGGTAAAAGAAGGACCCGAATTTTGTCCTTCGCGGAATGAAAAGATTGCAGTGAAAGTAAAATATGCAAATGCAATGATTGGAAAAGTTTGATCGTATCCAGCCGCTAACACTGGAGGTAGATCCACTGGGGATGAAGGTAATCGTATCCAGCCGCTTACACTGGAGGTAGATTCCTAAAGGCAAAGGTGATCTTATCTAGCCGCTTACACTAGAGGTAGATTCCTAAAGGGGAAGTGATCTTATTCAGCCGCTAACACTGAAGGTCGAACACAGAGGGAGGCGATCTTATCTAGCCGCTTACACTAGAGGTCGATACCTAAGGATAGGCAATCTTATTCAGCCGCTAACACTGAAGGTCGATTCCTAAACAGGGACGTGATCTTATTCAGCCGCTAACACTGAAGGTCGAAACACTGAGGAAGGTGATCTTATCTAGCCGCTTACACTAGAGGTCGATACCTAAGGATAGGCAATCTTATTCAGCCGCTAACACTGAAGGTCGATTCCTAAACAGGGGAGTGATCTTATTCAGCCGCTAACACTGAAGGTCGAAACACTGAGGGAGGTGATCTTATCTAGCCACTTACACTAGAGGTCGATACCTAAGGATAGGCAATCTTATTCAGCCGCTAACACTGAAGGTCGATTCCTAAACAGGGGAGTGATCTTATTCAGCCGCTTACACTGAAGGTCGAACACTGAAGGAGGTGATCTTATCTAGCCGCTTACACTAGAGGTCGATACCTAAGGATAGGCAATCTTATTCAGCCGCTAACACTGAAGGTCGATTCCTAAACAGGGAAGGGATCTTATTCAGCCGCTAACACTGAAGGTCGAAACACTGAGGAAGGTGATCTTATCTAGCCGCTTACACTAGAGGTCGATACCTAAGGAAAGGCAATCTTATTCAGCCGCAAACACTGAAGGTCGATTCCTAAACAGGGAAGTGATCTTATTCAGCCGCTAACACTGAAGGTCGAAACACTGAGGGAGGTGATCTTATCTAGCCGCTTACACTAGAGGTCGATACCTAAGGATAGGCAATCTTATTCAGCCGCTAACACTGAAGGTCGATTCCTAAACAGGGGAGTGATCTTATTCAGCCGCTAACACTGAAGGTCGAACACTGAGGGAGGTGATCTTATCTAGCCGCTTACACTAGAGGTCGATACCTAAGGATAGGCAATCTTATTCAGCCGCTAACACTGAAGGTCGATTCCTAAACAGGGGAGTGATCTTATTCAGCCACTAACACTGAAGGTCGAAACACTGAGGGAGGTGATCTTATCTAGCCGCTTACACTAGAGGTCGATACCTAAGGATAGGCAATCTTATTCAGCTGCTAACACTGAAGGTCGATTCCTAAACAGGGGAGTGATCTTATTCAGCCGCTAACACTGAAGGTCGAAACACTGAGGAAGGTGATCTTATCTAGCCGCTTAAACTAGAGGTCGATACCTAAGGATAGGCAATCTTATTCAGCCGCTAACACTGAAGGTCGATTCCTAAACAGGGGAGTGATCTTATTCATCCGCTAACACTGAAGGTCGAACACTGAGGGAGGTGATCTTATCTAGCCGCTTACACTAGAGGTCGATACCTAAGGATAGGCAATCTTATTCAGCCGCTAACACTGAAGGTCGATTCCTGAACAGAGGAGGGTGATCTTATTCAGCCGCTTACAATGAAGGTCGAACACTGAGGGAGGTGATCTTATCTAGCCGCTTACACTAGAGGTCGATACCTAAGGATAGGCAATCTTATTCAGCCGCTAACACTGAAGGTCGATTCCTAAACAGGGGAGGGTGATCTTATTCAGCCGCTTACACTGAAGGTCGAACACTGAGGGAGGTGATCTTATCTAGCCGCTTACACTAGAGGTCGATACCTAAGGATAGGCAATCTTATTCAGCCGCTAACACTGAAGGTCGATTTCTAAACAGGGGAGGGTGATCTTATTCAGTCGCTTACACTGAAGGTCGAACACTGAGGGAGGTGATCTTATCTATCCGCTTACACTAGAGGTCGATACCTAAGGATAGGCAATCTTATTCAGCCGCTAACACTGAAGGTCGATTCCTAAACAGGGGAGGGTGATCTTATTCAGCCGCTTACACTGAAGGTCGAACACTGTGGGAGGTGATCTTATCTAGCCGCTTACACTAGAGGTCGATACCTAAGGATAGGCAATCTTATTCAGCCGCTAACACTGAAGGTCGATTCCTAAACAGGGGAGGGTGATCTTATTCAGCCGCTTACACTGAAGGTCGAACACTGAGGGAGGTGATCTTATCTAGCCGCTTACACTAGAGGTCGATACCTAAGGATAGGCAATCTTATTCAGCCGCTAACACTGAAGGTCGATTCCTAAACAGGGACGTGATCTTATTCAGCCGCTAACACTGAAGGTCGAAACACTGAGGAAGGTGATCTTATCTAGCCGCTTACACTAGAGGTCGATACCTAAGGATAGGCAATCTTATTCAGCCGCTAACACTGAAGTTCGATTCCTAAACAGGGGAGTGATCTTATTCAGCCGCTAACACTGAAGGTCGAAACACTGAGGGAGGTGATCTTATCTAGCCACTTACACTAGAGGTCGATACCTAAGGATAGGCAATCTTATTCAGCCGCTAACACTGAAGGTCGATTCCTAAACAGGGGAGTGATCTTATTCAGCCGCTTACACTGAAGGTCGAACACTGAGGGAGGTGATCTTATCTAGCCGCTTACACTAGAGGTCGATACCTAAGGATAGGCAATCTTATTCAGCCGCTAACACTGAAGGTCGATTCCTAAACAGGGAAGTGATCTTATTCAGCCGCTAACACTGAAGGTCGAAACACTGAGGAAGGTGATCTTATCTAGCCGCTTACACTAGAGGTCGATACCTAAGGATAGGCAATCTTATTCAGCCGCAAACACTGAAGGTCGATTCCTAAACAGGGAAGTGATCTTATTCAGCCGCTAACACTGAAGGTCGAAACACTGAGGGAGGTGATCTTATCTAGCCGCTTACACTAGAGGTCGATACCTAAGGATAGGCAATCTTATTCAGCCGCTAACATTGAAAGTCGATTCCTAAACAGGGGAGTGATCTTATTCAGCCGCTAACACTGAAGGTCGAACACTGAGGGAGGTGATCTTATCTAGCCGCTTACACTAGAGGTCGATACCTAAGGATAGGCAATCTTATTCAGCCGCTAACACTGAAGGTCGATTCCTAAACAGGGGAGTGATCTTATTCAGCCACTAACACTGAAGGTCGAAACACTGAGGGAGGTGATCTTATCTAGCCGCTTACACTAGAGGTCGATACCTAAGGATAGGCAATCTTATTCAGCTGCTAACACTGAAGGTCGATTCCTAAACAGGGGAGTGATCTTATTCAGCCGCTAACACTGAAGGTCGAAACACTGAGGAAGGTGATCTTATCTAGCCGCTTACACTAGAGGTCGATACCTAAGGATAGGCAATCTTATTCAGCCGCTAACACTGAAGGTCGATTCCTAAACAGGGGAGTGATCTTATTCATCCGCTAACACTGAAGGTCGAACACTGAGGGAGGTGATCTTATCTAGCCGCTTACACTAGAGGTCGATACCTAAGGATAGGCAATCTTATTCAGCCGCTAACACTGAAGGTCGATTCCTAAACAGGGGAGGGTGATCTTATTCTGCCGCTTACACTGAAGGTCGAACACTGAGGGAGGTGATCTTATCTAGCCGCTTACACTAGAGGTCGATACCTAAGGATAGGCAATCTTATTCAGCCGCTAACACTGAAGGTCGATTCCTAAACAGGGGAGGGTGATCTTATTCAGCCGCTTACACTGAAGGTCGAACACTGAGGGAGGTGATCTTATCTAGCCGCTTACACTAGAGGTCGATACCTAAGGATAGGCAATCTTATTCAGCCGCTAACACTGAAGGTCGATTTCTAAACAGGGGAGGGTGATCTTATTCAGTCGCTTACACTGAAGGTCGAACACTGAGGGAGGTCATCTTATCTAGCCGCTTACACTAGAGGTCGATACCTAAGGATAGGCAATCTTATTCAGCCGCTAACACTGAAGGTCGATTCCTAAACAGGGGAGGGTGATCTTATTCAGCCGCTTACACTGAAGGTCGAACACTGAGGGAGGTGATCTTATCTAGCCGCTTACACTAGAGGTCGATACCTAAGGATAGGCAATCTTATTCAGCCGCTAACACTGAAGGTCGATTCCTAAACAGGGGAGGGTGATCTTATTCAGCCGCTTACACTGAAGGTCGAACACTGAGGGAGGTGATCTTATCTAGCCGCTTACACTAGAGGTCGATACCTAAGGATAGGCAATCTTATTCAGCCGCTAACACTGAAGGTCGATTCCTAAACAGGGGAGTGATCTTATTCAGCCGCTAACACTGAAGGTCGAAACACTGAGGGAGGTGATCTTATCTAGCCCCTTACACTAGAGGTCGATACCTAAGGATAGGCAATCTTATTCAGCCGCTAACACTGAAGGTCGATTCCTAAACAGGGGAGTGATCTTATTCAGCCGCTAACACTGAAGGTCGAACACTGAGGGAGGTGATCTTATCTAGCCGCTTACACTAGAGGTCGATACCTAAGGATAGGTCTTACCCTAAATAGGTGCCCCTGGTTGAACCGGAAAACATGATTGTATGATGCATGTTATGCAGTATGAAATGCAATGCAATATGATATGAGATAGACTCAATCAAAGATTCCTGCTGGAGAATTGGGGACAGTTTGTGAAGGAGGTTCACTGGGGAACACTTACTTAACTGTTAATGGATGCTGGTGAATATGCGATATTCACTGGAGAATCCTTGTTGAGGATGCATGACATGATTTATGAAATGCATGTGTATGAATGATTTGTATATGCATGCATGAATGAAATTGACATGATGCATGAATTATGTTATGCATGATATGTGGGATGCTGATTGGGTGCCGAGCAAGGTCGGTCTTGGTTGTGGTTGTGCCAATGATGATTGGACTTTTTGTTTGTTTGTTGGTTGGTTGGTTTGGAAGGACAAGGTCCTTTGCCTACATACCCGAATGGGATCAAAACCGGTGTAGTTCGGGCTTGTCCTGGGGATTTGTGATGGTCTGCCAATGATGATTGGACTTTTTGTTTTGGGTTGAGACTCCCTGGGGGATGTCAATGAGGTTTGGCTTCATGGGGATATAAGGATCATTTTGGAAGCATGATCGATATCCAGCCTTGGTTGGTGTTTGGATGTTTAGGGTGCTTACTGGGGAATTTTGTTCCTCTTGTACGACTGATAAACTTGTGGGGACGAAAATAGACCGGCAAGGTAAATAGTGGACCGGCATAAACATTTGGTAATCCTCGCGGGGATGACGTTTTAGGGGATACATTTGAATATGGACGGGGTAAGACCGTGATAATTGATAAAGGATAAATACCTCGTGGGGATTGTTAATCCGCTGTGTAAATCGTGCTAAACCGCTGAGGAGCATAACTGATGGTTCAGCTGGGGAAGCTTGTGCTCTGGTTAATCAGTCTTGCTTGAATCGCCTCTTCAGGCTCTCGATTCGACGGGGATATTCCTTTTTGATTCGTTGATGACCAGAAATCCCTTTAGCAATTAACCGTGCTTGGCCTTCGAGGTTTATCTGCTCTATGGATAGATATTGATGCATGTTTTTAAGTACTCACAATTCAGAGAGAATGCATTTGTTATTTAAAAACATAAAAGATTCCACGTGAGTTTTCTTGAAAAGAAAACTTTTTACACATAAAAAATGGAAATTTCGACTAAAGCAAAAGACTTCGCTTGGGAAGAATTTTGTTAATGGGGAGGTGACCTGCCCCAAAGGTGTGGCTCCTTTAATCGTGTTTGGGATTGCTGATGCCAATTGGGCCTTTTGTTGGGTGTTTGAGGAATGTCAACGGCAATTGGGCTCTTTGTAAATTGTAGGGAGAGTACCAAGCGTGGTTGGGCTTTGAATGATTTGTGCACCGGGTGCAATCAGGTTTTGGTTTAAAATTGTGGGCGCCAATGGAAATTGGGCTTTATTGCTGGGGATACTAATGAATATTGGGTTATATTGTTGGGATGCCGAGCGAGGTCGGGCTTTTTGATTTTGGTTGCCGAGCGAGGTTGGGCTTTTTGATTTTGGTTCGTATGAAACTTTCGCATGCAATTTTAATGCCCTATTGTTCCGAGATTGTACTGAAAAAATTCGAAATAAATACCACAAAAAAATTATATCGTACAGTTCAAATTAATAACATGTCTATCCATGAACCAACCTAATCACTCATTTAAGTAAACGAACAGACTGAAAATTAACATGATCGGGTAATGAACACTCATCCGGCAAGTTTGCTAACATTCCGATCGAGTTATGTGTCCATCCAATTATTGTTTCTTAAAAACATGAAAGCATTGATCAAAAGGTCTTTAAGGGTTGTAATTTGGCTAGGTTACAAAAGAAATGTCATATGTGGGGAAATTGAATTCAAATGGCCAAGCAAGGAGGAACATTCTTCCTAACTTATACCTTTTCTTTGTTCAAATCACCATTTTTTTGGTGGCTTACAAACGCTCTCTCTTTGATCCTGACAACTCTTGGATTTTATCGATCTTCTTTTCTCTTTTTTCCTCTTTTCTTTTTCTTGGTTTGCTTTTCTTTCTCTTTTTCTTTTCTTTGGTCGTCAAGATCAATTAAGAAATTCAACGTTGCTTGACTTTCACAACCTTCCCCTTTTTTCCCAACTTGTTTCAGTACGATACCCTAATTGAATGTTCCCTCCTCTTTTGGCAAGGGACACTAATCATGATGTTTTAAGGGTTCAAAAAAAATCGAATGGAAATTATCAGAATTTAGTGATGTTTTAACTATGAACTGAAAATATATATTTTTTTACAAACTCCGACAATCTCATTAAGCAGTTGAGCTTATGAAAGTTGGCAGTTCATAGTTAAAAATTCTGATTTGTTAGGCTCGAAGGGGTTTAACAAGTACTCACTTCTCACAGGGTGGGCTGTTTGTGGTTGATTGTTTTCTCTCGTTTTCAAACAAATGCCTTGATCATGTCAATACTTTTATGTAATTAAAAAAACAAAATTCAGATTTAACATAAAAAGATCGAGCTAAACAAAAATGTCGGTCTCCTGCATATGTATTATGATAACTTTGAGGATTCCTCACATCTGGCTGGTTCTAAAATGGTTCATAGAACAAACATATTAAATAACGTAAATCGTATGGTATAATTTGGTATGGAATATACATTCTCCTTTCAAATTCTAATCATGGGAAAAAAATAGGAAACATCCATTTTAGCTTTGCGAAAATTAATCACATTTATCACTGCCATTTGTCTATGGTTAAAAACTTTGGCTTAATCCGTTGCGGAAAGATTTGTCGAATTCACATTACCAATGATAGATAACAAAAATTTCAACATACACACATATTAAACATAAGTAGGCATGGTGATGATGCAAAGGCTAGGCAAATAAAAGCAAAAGTACTCGAATAATAAAACAAGAGTACAAATATAGCTACAAAATACCAAACGAAGGAAGTCTCTAAAGAGTGTACGAGAAAAATGACATAAACATAAACAACAAAATATGAGAAAGCATAAATAAAATAAAAAAGGGTCACTCAAGGAGTGAAAGTCTCATCATCCTCAGTCTCCTCATCCTCATCATCCTCGTCCTCATCATCCTCATCATCCCCTCCCTGGCCTCCGGCCGCTGTACCACTGCCTCCAGCCTCTGCATACTCTGGCCTATCCCCGGGCCAACGACCATGAGCTGCGAACATCTGGGGTGTCGGTATCTGATCATCAGGATCTGTCGGCCTACCCAGCTGCCTCTGAAGGCGATACATGGAATCATGCATCATGGTCATGTATCGATGAGTGGAGGCATTCTGCTCCAATATGAAAGTGCAAGTATGATGATCCCCTGATGCTGGTGGAGGTCTAGGCCGTGGCTGCTGTACCCTCGCCGCTCTCCTCCCTGTGCAGTGTCTGGAGATATACTCGTCCGTAATGGGGTTCTTAATGGTTTCGGACACCTGTGGAGGGATGGCTACTCGGGCTTCCCGGCAGAGTCCCATGATAAGACCCGGGAAAGCAAGCGGGCACATCTTCTTGGCCGGTGGCTTGATGCCACTCTCGACCACTATTTTAATCTCTTGGCAGATTGCCCTGGCCACATCTACTTGCTTACCGGTGATGATATAGTAGATTAGGGGGGTCACGTCCATGGTGGTGGTGGAGGTATGGCTTTTGGGTTTTATGTTGTGGACAATAAGATGGAAAATGACTTGGGCGTAGCTGGTGAGGTTGCCCCTGAGGGCCTTTGTGGGCTGCCCCGCCGCATTAAGCTCATAGCCTTTTCCGGATTGGAAAATGGTCTGAGCGTAGAGATCGTGGTTCCAATTACCACGGTTTTGGTGCTTATGGAAAGCACAAAGCTCATCATTTTCCAATTGGAAGGGGTTTTGGAGATAGGTGTTGATGGCGTCGCGATCGAATCTAATGATTCGACCACGCACCATGGTCTGATATGTAAACTCCCCCTCTGGATCCATGGGAATTGCATTTGCGTAGAATTCCTGGATTATGTCATAGTTGAGGTTAAGGGGAGGGTTCACCAAAACTCCCCACCGGCGGTGGTTTATCAACCGGGCCAACTCTCTCCAGGTGCCCCTCTCACTTATAATAAACTGCCTCTCAGGCCAGAAGGTCCTGCCAAGAAGCTCTTCATATCTGTCTTGGTTCCGAAGACCTAGGAAGCGAGAGGCGTCGAAACCCCCTTGGGGTCTAGATCCGGATGCCTCACCCCTCGAGCGTTTTCCTACTGGTCTTGGTGCCATCTGCAAGGAAAAGGGCAAAGTTAGTAGGATTACAGGTGATATGAGGTGAAACAAATGGATTTGAAAGGAAAAAATGGGAAAAACACAGGTTCTGTTCCTGCTATAGTCACATTGCGAAGTCAGGTTCGCAGTGCGAAGGTGTTCGAACAATTCTGGGTTGCCCAGAAATGTTTGCAGTGCGAAGTTGAACTTTGCTCTGCGACCATGACAGCAAAACCCCAGAAATCTATACCTCTTGGTTTAAGCTTCTAAAATGTAATGTATGTAGCTAAACGACTTCAGAATCAAAGCTGGGTATCCGAAAGAAACACTTAACAGCTCTCTTCCTTTCAATCTTTGCGAATGGGGTTTTCAAAAACAATTTGGGAATTGAAAGAAACAGGCTTATTTCAGATACCCATGATGCATGCTTGCTAAATCCTAACTTAATACAGCAAACTAAGGACTAAATGCAGCTTATTATAAACTTAAACTCAAAAAAAGGGAAATTCAAAATTAGAAACCCTAAAACCCAAATAGTTGTAATGCGGTTTAGAGATAAACAGAGGAGGAAGAAAAGAAAATCGTACCTTGTTGCTGATTCTGGAGGGAGAAACACGCTGTTTTAATGAAGAAAAAAAGGGAGGATTAACAAAAATGGGTATGCCTCTTTTTTTTTTTAAATTTGGAGCTTCTTTTTTTTTAGTTATGGCAAAAATAATGTGCTTTTTTTTTTAGTTAAAGAAGAGAAGATAAACAGCTGGGGAAAAAGATAGTGGGAAGGGGTGGTTGAGAGGGAGTAAATGAAGGGTCAGCTGGGCTGACAAAATTCGCGTACTTCGCACTGCGAAGTACTTGAATTTTTTTTGAAAATTTTGCTACCCCTCAACACATTGGCCATTCATATCCCCAACTATGATCATGCATAAAAACAAGTAATAAACAAATAAGTGTTGATTGCCCCTGCTAAAATAAAACATAATGTACAAACATGAGCGAATGCAAATGAATAATATGTGGAGGTTCGGAATTTCCCCCATCCTCACATGTAGGCTCTAAATGGTGAAATCTCCTAAGAAGAGGTCCTTAGAATCATAGACCTCACATGGAATTAGGGTTGTCTATGGACATACGTCGACATGACTTCAATTAATTCCACGTGAAAATCTCCTCTAAGCGGGGTTGGGCATCCTACCTCACGGACATACGTCAACGCGGGCTTCCGCACACAACCTCCTTCTAACTTAGTTTTTTTCTCAAGCTCGGGTAGAGAGCCTCACACGTCCGGCATTAACCCGAACAATGTGGAGTAACATCACTCAAGTAACCCCCGCATTTGATATATATATGATATGAATATAAAGCAAAATAAAGCAAATATAAACATAAAGCATATGACATGTATGAATAAAAATAATAAGCATGGCACGCAAAGAAAATAAAAACAATTGGCTTAAAAGACAAATAGGTTAGGCTTGACTCGCTAGTGGGAAAAGGGTCCCCAGTGAAGTCGCCAGCTGTGCGCACCTGGTTTTTTTCCTGAGAAAAAGACGCGCAAATCCTCCGAGGTCGTTCGTAAACGCTCGGAGGGCCTTTCTGAAGTCGCCACCAAAGTTTTTGTGTAAAGGGAACGTTGATAAACCCTTAAGTTTTTTTTTGTTTAAAGGGAAACGATAATAAAACCCTTTGACGATGAGGAAAGGATGGTCATCGCAACCATTGTCGGGTTCGGGAGTCGATTACGCAAGGGGAAGGTATTAGCACCCCTCACGTCCGTTGTACTCAACGGGAACCTTCTATTTGGCTAAAGCTTAAATTGTTTTTAAATGTTTTGCGCGCATGCTTATCTATGTCAAAATATAATAAAGGGGGGAAAAAAGAGATGAAAACAAACGGAAGGGAAAAAAAAAGTTTTTATATTATTGCGCTTGACAAGATGTCGATCTTGCTCCTACGTATCTCCCGGTAGTCGGAGAACTCAAAGCGTACGTAGTTCTTTGGTAGAAAAACGTACATGTGTTGGTTAATTTTAAATGGACGATGTTTTAACCGAATTCTTGCGATTAAAACGTAGCTTGTATGCTCGCGCTCGGGAGACTTATTAAGCGTATAGCTTGTATGCTCGCGCTTGGGAGACTTATTAAGCGTTTGTTTACGAATCGCACTAGAATTGTTAAAAGGTACGTCCGTTAGGGTAAAAGGGTTGAATTGATCGCTATGGGACCAAAAAAAGGGTGCAATGGACTCATACGAGTCGATCATTGACCGAGGGGACTCCAACGAGTCGGGGGATTGTTCGATTGATCCACTGAGATCAAGAACGGGTACAATGGACTCGGACGAGTCGAACATTGACCGAGTGACTCAAACGAGTCGAGGGATGGAATCTAGTGGCCGCGGGGGACCAAAAGGTTCGGATTGACCACAAGGGGCCAAGATTTGGTTTGGTTATGGTTGGATACGTTTGAAAATGGAATGACGATTGTCCGAACGACGAGACATACGTCACGCATTCGTACAATCGGGGCAATGGAGAGACATACGTCACAACATCCCTTTTTCATTCAAGTTTTTGGGTGGAATTCTTTTAGAAATCCCAAGGTATACCAAAACATTTGGTTTGAAAACCCAAAATGGAAAGATTTAGCAATTTTGCTAGAAAACGCACAAGTTCGGCTCGTTTTGCGAACGGTTTTGAAAAGCGAACAAATTCGGCTTATGTTCATGCTTGAGTTTTGAAAATCATGAACAATGTTTATTGTTCAAGTTTGGATTGAAATGATGAACATAGCTTGTTTGTTCATGCTGTTTTGAAAGTTTGGGAACATAACTTGTTTTGCAAGTTATCCACAAAATGTCACCCGGACTTGCGAATTTTCCAATATTGTGCAAAATCCTTGTTATGGTTTGAGAAACATGGGTTTAAAAACTCCTAGGTTCTGAGCTCTTGGGCTAGAACCTCAAAAATTGGCCATTTGGGCACCTAAACTCAGATTCTGAGTTCTGTCATGGTCGCTCTGCGACCATGACTTCGCACTGCGAAGCATGCAAATTTTTGAGTTCAGAAGCTGTTTCTGAACTTTTGTTCAGAAACAACTTCTGAACACACTCAGGACCTTTTAGGTGAGTGAAAAGCTTTGAGTTTTTGGGATGAAAAAGGCTGGACAAACCAGTTTTGGTGTTTTGAAAACCTTGGGATTTCTTTGAAATTCAAAAGGGGTTTTTTAGAACCAAAAGGTTTTGAACCAAAATTGCTATGCAAACACAAATGAAAATGCAAGATCAGTACTTAGAATACTTACAGAGATCCTTAGCAAAGCTCCAGCTGCAATGGATTTGAATTGATTGAAGGTTCTTGCAAAAGGTTTGAATGTTGGTGATGAACTTTGAACTTTGTTATGCTTTGTGTTTGGATTGGTTTTTTTCTGGTTGTTTGTGAGTGTTTGTAAGCTGGAATGAGTAGTGTATAATGCTCTTGAAATGCTGTTATGAGAAGTGTTTGTAACCTTGGGCATTGCCTTCTATTTATAGGCCAAATCCAAATCAATTTCATCATTAGAAATCCCCAAAATCCAGCTGATTTGTGGGCTAGGATCAGGCTGAATCCCTTTGCATTAAATGCTAATGGATAGAGGCAACCTTGCCTTGTGCCAAGGGGCAAGACTCAGCCTGATTTCAGCCACAAATTCAAAGGTTTTAGGATAGTAATGATGATGAAATAGGGCTGAATTGCAATTGGCTAAGCTTGGGGATCAATCCTTGCAATCTCAATGGTTGATCAATAAAAACGTGCACTGTGATGTGCAGAGATTGGGGGATGCAAAAGGCTATAATTGGCTGGTGTGAGAGGGTGAAAAGCTGTTGCAAAACAGGGTAGGCACTCATGGCTTTTTCAAGTGAAAAATCCAGCTGGTTTCACTACTAGAAATAAGCTATTTAGTGACCGATTTAGAGACTGAAAAATATCCGTCACGATAGAGACCGATTTAGAGATCAAATTTCCAAAATTAATGATTGATCTGTTACATATATATTCTAGTGACCGATTCGGAGACTAAACATGCTGCAACCGAAAATTCGGTCTCTGAATAAGTTTCAAATTTTATTAAAAAAACGTTTGATTTATTATGTGGTCACAGACACAACACACTGCAAAAACACACTCTCACACCCCTTTCTCTTCACCCTAACTTTCATTTCCCTCTCAAACCCTAATTTCTCACTTCACAATCTCCAATGGCGAAACCCGTTTCCCCAAACGCCATCTCCACCTTGCTCGCTAATCCATCTCCTGATTCTTTATCAGATCTTCCTGACATCGTTGTTCAAGTTCTCGATCTAAAAAATTCCGGCAACAGATACATGTAACTTTTTCTTTCTTTTCTTTTCTTTTTTCTGTTTTCGGTTTCAGATCTGTAATTGTATTGTTTATTGATTAATTTATTTGTTTGATTTTGGATTAGGTTTTCTGCTAGTGATGGAAAAATGAAACTAAAAGCGATTCTTCCTTCGAATCAGTACTCAAATGTTTTATCTGGGAAGATTCAGAACCTTGGTCTAATTCGGATCCTTGATTACACACTCAATGATATCCCTAACAAATCTGAGAAGTAATTTACGGACCCACAGGCCGGATCTCCACCAGCCTCCATGCATGGTCCCCTTCTCCCATGGGTGAGTCTTAGATTTACTTACTTTGCTTTGTATATACTTTAAAACTAAAATGCCCCAATTTTTTGTTATGTTTTTTTTGTTTTTTTTAAGACCCTAACTTGTTTTACTCTAATTTTTCTATATATATGGTTATTATTTGTGGTAGTTTGACAGATTTATTGTACACATTTGATGTTTTCTAGTTATTCACTCTTTTTTTCGGATTCCTTTTCTGGGTTTCAGGGGAGAGTCTCTTTGAAAATCAAGTTACAAAACTACATAGTGTGCCGAAAAAACAGTTTTAAGATTCTATTATGGTATAATTTTGGATTAATTAAGATTCTTTTATCGTGTAATTTTGGATTAAAAATGACTATTTGAAAGAAAGGAGTTTGTTTCATTAATGTAGAGAGAAAGTGAGTGTCGTAGGTCCAAATCATTTTCTAAATCAAGAATTCGTTAGTTTTGTGGGATGATGGTGAAGACAAAACTATGTGGTGACTTAGCTTCTTTGCTAGCTCCGTTTTTTTGAATCAATTCATTGATTATATTAACATGTTTCTTAAAGAGCTATATATATACCAAATGTAAAATAGTGAAAATGATGGGTACTATGTGGACTGAACATCTGTAGGAGGTAACTAATTATTATATTAAATACTATTTTCAGTGTATTGCTCCATTGTATTTGTGTTGGTTAACTAGCACCATTTTTTTGTTAATTTTTATTGAACTTGTGTATGTGTGATATTTTGTGTTTTAGGCTTAAGAATTAAGAATTTCTATAGTTGAAAATGTTTTGTTTCATTAGGAAGATGGTTACTAATGTTTCTCGTTTTGCTTCATTTGCAGGATGGGTAAGGTGTCAATGTCTTGGTTTTCTTATGCTATTATTATCTTTGTTTTGAATCCTCGGATTGCCACCCAAATTGACTTGGTTTTAATCTTCAATTTCTGTTTTTAGCTTTTACTTGACATTGTTGATTTCGGATTCTGCAATGATAGTTATTTTATCTGCCCATATATAGCTTTTACATTGTTGTACTGTTCTGATTGGAGAGGGAGGATAAAGGTTTACTGTCTACTAAATTGTGATTTGAACTTTTAGATGGCTCGTAAAGTTGTTTAGTAAAACTATTATGTCTAAGAGTATATTGGATGAGTGATGGAGAAGTAGTTTAATCCCGATCTGTAGTAACGGTGGCTGTTTTGAACACTTGGCTCAGTTTCGTAGATTTCTTAAAGGGGGAGAGTGGCAAGTGACAAACTTAAAACCGTGTCGTTCGCTTGCATTTGGATGATTTGAAAAGCAAGGAATGGGCATGCATTAAAAAAAATGTGTGAGTGTGTAAAAATTGGTTGGTGAGATTAAGTTGTTGTCATGGAAGTTGTTGTCATGGATAATGTTTCTTACTAGTGTGTTGTACCTGTGAATTATGTCGTGTATCTTTGGTATAGGAGAGCAAAGGAGGGAACAAAAGTCAAAAGTATGCCATCTTCAAAAGGTAATCAACACAATTCCCCACCCACCTTTTATTCTTTCGCTGACTCTTTTCTTCTTCTTTACTTCTTCATTCATTCATTCATATCATTTTCTCAACCTCCCTTTTTTCCTTCTCATATTTTGGCTCTATCCTTTACTTCTTCAGGACCTTCTCTCTGGCATGTATGTAATTGTCAAACTCCTAGATGCATTTTTGTTTCTTTTTGCTTCATTTTGGACACACACTTGCTTCTAGATTTTGGGTTTGTGTCAGAATTTCATGGATTTTGTTTCTCACTATCTTGCTCTATTTGTTACTTGCAAACTGAGCATACTTATTTATTGTTTACTCTGCTGTTTTGTTGTTGAACCATTGTTATCTGTGTCCTGTTTGTTTAATCACAGTATGATTTTTTTTGGTGGAAGAGATAGTGCAGTGTAATTGTTTTAATTTCTCTTTTAAGTTTCTGCTAACTACTATATTAATAGTCTTGGTTAGTTTCAATTTGTGCAATTTAATGCTTGATTTTTTTAGTGTTGCAAACTTTGACCTCCTCCAATTAGCTTTATGTTTTTCAGATTATAATGTGATTCAACTTCTAGTATGTTTGTATTTTTGATTCAGATTGATTCAACTTCCAAGACTAGTAATCAGAATAGGAGTTTCAAAATATGTTGTTGTTCTCTTTGTCTTTTGTTTGTTTTGTACAGATTGCTTATGATTAATATTTAGGATTACAGTTCTTGTAAAAAAAAAGATTAAGGATTACAGTACTACTTACTATAGCTGTATTGATGAATGAAATGATTTGCTAATTGTTTTTATATAATTATTAAACTATTCCCAGGGATATTTAATCTGAAAGAAGTTGCTTCACATCAATAATGGGTTCTGGTTTTTGGTTTAAAGTAATAGTTAGCTTAAGGAAATCAAAAGATCGCAGATCAAAGAAATCAAAGGTATAGTTCAGTTCCTGTCATTTTTATTTTATTTATCTAATCTTGGAAGGGGTAAGTTGCATGACTGTCAAACAATTGATTGTAAACCTCTATATGTGTTATTTTCTGTCTTTGAATTTTGTATACTGTTCAGTGTTGTCAAATAGCTGCTACAGCGACACTATATCGTAGCGGGATTTGAACTAATCACTTTTGTTCTGCGATACACTATTTAATACAATGTGTTGTCAAATAGCGGCTACTTTATATAGCAGTCTAGTGTTGCGTAGCAAATTTGAACAAACCACTTTTTTCCCAACCCGTGATTTACAACAAAGAATTAATGTTATACTTATACCTTGTTGTAATTATGATTCTACTTTATTATCCTATAAAGGATAAAACTGTAGTAAAGCTGTCTCTAGACCAGGCATAGTCATTGTCCTGAATTCAAATGACCAACGTTTTGTACGAACAGAGCACTTTGCTGTTATAAATTGAAATGCAAGGTTAGTTTTGAAGACTTGTACAATGTAGTTCAAGATTTCTGACTGCAATATGCATTTAAACCATTATAATTATTTTTAAAATAAGAGTGGTAGAAGGTAAAGTTTTATCAGCATTTCGAATGATGTTGAATATAGGGCACACTAAATTTTATAAAACACTTAATTACCTTGTTTTTCATTTAGGCTGCAGCAATATTTGATTGTTAGGGGATGAGGTGCTGACCTAGTTAGGATCTCAGTTTCCTATAGTGATGCCTCTGCATGCCTTTTGTTTTTTCGATAAAAGGAATATCATTTATTAACCAGAATGTTTCTATCTCCATATCTGGCCACACCTGGCGAGTACAGGGTACCTTAGCTCCAGAGAAGCAAAGCGCTTTGAAATCGAACAACTATACAGGAAAAGAGTCTAGTGGTTTAGCAAATGGTATCCAAAATGAAAATCTTGGGTCAGTTGAAACTATTGCTGCAACAAGGATCCAGACTGCATTCCGAGCTTATAAGGTATGTTGAAGATTTTTTTTTTTCGGAGACGATTCTTTTTTATATTCTTATTTTCAAAGTGGATTTCTGGACTTTATGAGTGAAGATTTAGCTCTATCTTGACACCTGTGCTTTGGTGAATCCTGGACTATTCTGTGCATTCAACCTTTTATTTTAGACTCTTTTCTTCTGCTCAAGGATTTCATTAATTCCTACTAAAATAATTGGAGAATTTGGCTACTTTGAACTTTGGCAAAAAAGTAATCTAGTGCTCAACTTCTTAGGGTCGGTTTTATACGTTGACTCCTGATTATTGGGAATGCAGACCTTGTACCAATGGAAATCAACCTTACGTGTGTTTTTTATTTTTTGACTCTTTCTTATATGTAAAGTATCTTAAGTGTGTTATATTATGATGCTAAGTTGTTTGATATTGGCAGGTTGTACTCAAGAACAGCAACATTAGAGTTATGGATGCAAGAAAAAAATGGAGATCCAGGCCATTCCAACTAGTTAAAAATATGTAGTTCATGGTTTCCGAATTTTCTTTTCTATATCGTAATAAAGTTAGTTTCTTAGTTAATGTAATATTATACTACCATAGGCCAAGGCTTATTTTACTGTGTATACTGTTGGTACTGAGTTTAATACATAAATGTTTATTTTGCTGTGTATGATATTAATATACAAGCAGAGGTAAAATCATATTTTGATTAATTTTTTTTTTGCCCAACATACTTAGAGACCGATTTAGTGACTGATTGTTTTACAAGTTGATAAAATCGGTCACAAAGTCAGTTTGCAAAATTGGTGACAAATTCAGTCTCGAACATCAGTCACTAATTCAGTCAATGAATTCAGCCACAAAATCGGTCTCTAAACTCGGAAGCGCTATATTAGTCTCTAATTCGGTTACTGATTTCAGTTGCATACTCAGTCGCTGAAAACCAGTCGCTATTTTGGTTACTAAGAATTAGCGACCAGCGAATTAGCAACTCTTATTTTTGGTCTCTATTTCGGTCACTAAACTCGTTAGTGACCGGTTTTGAGGATATAGCGACCGAAAATTCGGTCTCTAAAAGGACAATTTCTTGTAGTGTTTGACTGGGTTTGGGGGGAGCAAGCAGGAGGAAAGTCATCAAGCAGGTGGCTGGCAACCTTGGGGTGGTTAACAGGTCACTTGGGAGGGACAAGAGCTGCCCAAGGGCAAGCCCACTTGCTTGTCACATGCTAGGTTGGAAGAAAAAGCTTCCAACCTTGGCATTAATGGCAAGTCTCTCATTTCAGGTTTTGCTTGGCCCAAATAGCCATGAATGCTGATTAAAATAAATATGTAAATGATATGCAACAAAATCTGGAATTAAATCAAAAACACCAAAATTCTGCAGAAAAATCGCAGACTTCGCAGTGCGAAGTGAGCTTCGCAGTGCGAAGTCATCATTTTTGAAATGTTGACTTTTCTGTTGACTTTTGTTGACTTTGACTTTTTCTCCCTCTTTGATTTTTTTTGATTTTTTTGTTTTAAAAGGCTTAGGACAAAATTGGGGTACTACACTAACGAGAACACAGAAGACACACTATAAACTTATGCGTGTTTATCCTCGCGGAAAGTTCCTCCCATTCCAGCAATACTGGAACCCCCTGCGCTCTCTAACTGCGAGAATCCAGAAGACACATAGTTTATCCTGATAATTAATTAATCCTTATATATAAATATATATACATAATCCTGATATCTTCCTGAGCATATATATGTGAGTCGTCATGTAGGTTCCCTAATGGGCTGACCTATTCAGAATAAATCTGAAGCGTACCTGTGCCATGACTTATCAACATATATATATATATATATATATACACACACACACACACACACACACACACACACACACACTATGTATAAATCCTGGTAAGGTACGCTATGATCGTACTTCGTATTCTTAAAAGAATACATCCTTAATCTTACTAACCTAATAAAGGTTCTGGACTCATCATTCTCATAAGCCATTACTCAATGTTGGGAACTAAGTCCTTTCGCTTATCAGCAGTCTATAGGTAACTCTACCCAAATTCGTCATAATTGACGTCGATTCTTGATGGAAATAATCCTCAATAGTATTGAAACTTCGATCCCCACTCTCAGGTTAATACGAGATAAGTCTATGACCATTTCTTTCATTTTTGAATGTACAAAGACATTCTGGCGCTGTGAGGATGGTTTTCTGGCCTTAAAACACATTTCAAAAATTGAGTGCCTCCCTGGATTTTTCGTGGCACGATGGGCCATCCTCGTGGCACGATGGTGCCCAGATTTCATGATCATGGCACGATGGGTGCCATCGTGGCACGACAAAGCCAGTACAACCAGGTCCTGAAGCATTTTCTGAAGGTTCCAACACGAATTTAACAAATTCTCACATCCAGCAAGTCCATATACATCAATTGATAGAGTTTTTAACATAGAAGATCATAGCATATCAAATATTAACAAAGGAAGCTAACAATCAAGAAATCGAACCTAAATCATTTAAGTTTTCTTCACCTCTCAAAATTTCCCAATAAGGGTAAAATCATAGGGAGCTCACCTCAATTGCTTGCTTTGATTCCTTGCCAAGCTTCCACTCCTAAACCCTAGCTTGATTCCTCTTCTTTCCTTTGATTCTTGGCAAGCTTACTCATACCCTAGATCCATTCCCTTCTTTTCTTCCTTGTTTTCCTTAGCTTTTCTTGTCTCAAAACTCCCAAAAGTGTGCTTGTTCATGTACTTAACCATATGGGAAGATGATTAAATGAAGATGGAAGTGAGGAGGGGGAGAGGATGGCGTGAGGTTTAGAGAGAAGGGAGATGATTGATGTTAGAGAGATGAAGAAAGGATGAAGAATGAAGTAAATAATGGCTCTTGCCATATATAAAAGCCCATAAGCGGTAATTACCGAATTGCCCTTCATTAAAATATCTCTGATACGACGTCTCATCACTGATAATTAATCGAGTCATGAGCGGGATATTACATTTAGCTTGGGATATTGTAGGACAAAAATAAAGAATGTAGGGAGGAATAAAAAGATAAAATTATGGCAACTAAGTTATATACAAAAAATAATGGCTTAAATGCACTTTTGGCCCCCTATGTTTGAAAAAGTTGTGATTTTGGCCCCCTTTTAAAAAAAATGGATTATTAGACCCCTAACTTTTGCCCCTTTTGCGAAACGTTGATTTTGACCAATTCAAAGCCTAGGTGGCATGTCACTTAAATGATTTGACAGACAACTGTGTAATTTTCAATTTAAAATAAAAAAGAAAAGCCACGCGTGTATTTTTGTGAATTAAAAAAAATAAAAAAAGAAAAGAAAAAAAGAAAGAAGAACGTGACTTCTTCTTCTCCATTTTTCCCCACCTCCTCTCCCAATTCCCCCCACACCACCATCACCTCTCTTCCTTCATAGCTCACCATGCTTCTGCAAATTCACTACCGTGTTTTTTCTTCAAAACTTTTCCTTCCTCATCCAAACTCTCTTTTAATCTCCAACATAAATAATAAAACTCTCATCCAAAACCTTTTTCAATGCTTCTTTTGAATTTCATCATAAATAATAAACCAATTTCACTATTCTAAAACCAATTCTAGAGCCACTCAATTTCGACAAAGTAGGAAAAAGATTCACAAAACTAATGATTTTGCTGATTGCATTGTTCCATTGTTTTTGCTTTGGAGGGGCGTGGATTTGGTTGGGGGTGTGTGGTTGAAATTGGAAGCGGAACTATGAGAGGCATTGACGTTTCGATTATGGTTATGGCGTTGCTGTCATTCCTCATAACCCTTCTTCTTCTTCTCCCCCTCCCATTCATGCCTGGAATGTCAACGAGGATTCCCTGTGTTAACAGATTCAAAAATGTTTATGAGTTTTGCATGATTGATTTTGACTCACATGTTTTGAAAAATGAAGGATGATGGTGAACCCAGATTTATGTTCATATATTGTTCATTTATCAAAACCAAACACAAACCCATATCTTCAATTTTTGATTCTATACTTTAACCATTTCTTCTCTCTTTTCCTGCTTCAATTAAGCTTATTGTAAAAATGGGTTTCATTTCCATCCAATTTTTGTTTTTTTTTTAATTCATAATTACACGCGTGGCTTTTTTGTTTATTTTTTAATTCATAATTACACAAAGTGTCTGCCACGTATGCATTGACTTGGTCAAAATCAGTCTTTCGCAAAAGGGGCAAAAGTTAGGGGTCTAATAATCCATTTTTTTTAAAAGGGGGCCAAAATCGCAACTTTTTCAAACATAGGGGGCCAAAAGTGCATTTAAGCCAAAAATAATAATATGATATAATGATAAACAATCATTTTGCTAAGTAACTTTGGTGTCTTCATTGCAAAATGTTTTTTTGTTTTGTTTAGTGATATCACAAATGTTGTTATTCACGTCAAATCGTAGGATGATCTCACTGAGTAATCGGAATATCAGATGGCTTCATCACAAATATTGTCAAATAAAGATGAAATAAGTAGGCGAGTTTTCCAAGCTTAAAAAAAAAGTCCCCTCTTACCAATGGAATTCTTCAAAGGTAAATTTTGAGTTGTGTTTATATAATCTAATATATCTGTACTATATATAAAAAAACAGTTTTTTTTGGGTTGACTTTTTTTTCTTCCTAAATTATCCTCAAAATTCGATACAAATATCACATATAACAAATAGATAAGAGTAAAAACAAATATTAAAATATAAGTGTAACATATATATGTCTAGTTTTTTTTCCTTTATCCTTTAAAAAGTGTAACAAACTAGATGCGTATATCTATACTTACTTTTTATAATGAAAATATGAGATTTTGTGCTGACTTTTCCATTAACCCAATAATACTGTTAACTTTTTCTATAACAACAATTGTTGTTAGTGTCATTAAAAAGATAAGAATTTAGACTATATTTTTTTGTTATATTGTTGGTATCATCAAAATATATAAACATAGTTAGTTTGGTTTGTTAGAATTTGAAAACAACAAGCATTTGTATTATTACTTTTAAATCAAAATCAAAATTTCATAAAAATACACCGTTCATAATTTTCAAACGTTAGCGCAATAAAAAGAGTAGAAAAACAGACACGTGAGTGCCCGTCTTTTCGCTAGAATAAATATAAAGGTGATCCATGATTTTTTGCTGACTTTTTGGTTTTACATTATTTATTTCATATAAACTATTCTACTCACATTGTTATATTTTATATAATATTATTTCAATCCTTAATTAAAATAATTAGTAAAATCTCACTATAATAGGAACAATTTCAATACAAAAGGAATAATATGATTTTTTTACAAATATGAATTTTTATTTGTTTGTAGTATATTCTAAAAAAATTATAACCAAATACAGTAAAATAAGCATATGGTTAAGCACAATCGAAAAACCAAAAGACATGCATTTTGATGTCCGTCTTGACGCTAGTTATGATAATGATAATGTAGCTGACAAATTTTTTATTGAGATTAATTGCTATACAATGGTGGACTAAAATTATTTTACACACGAGTCAAATTAAATATTAATGAGATCAATTCCTATATTAGTTCGTAAAATATCTCCAAAAGCTAGATAAATTTTAGTCCTCCTTCTTTTAACCCTCCTATTACTAAAAATCGAAGATAAATTTTAGCAGGATTACAACGAAAAAATTGGTATATTAATAAGGATAAAAAACATGTTTAATTTTAACCTATTATTTTATTATCTTACAATTAATAATAAGAGATTATATTTTACTATGGTAAGGGTGTAAAGTATCCATCAATTTTTCTGACACTCGATTATTAATGTTTGTCTAAGTCAAATTGACTGCTTTTAATACGGTCTCTGTTTTAGTCAAAAGAAAGTATATGGTCTCAATTTTTTATTTTTTTACAAAGTATATATGTCTCACTTTTATATATGTTACTTTCATAAAAAAAAAAAAAATTAAATAATTACCTTTTTTAAAGAATTCGAGTTCATTTCACTTGCACCAAATATAATGAACTTTCAACATTATGTTATTTCCATCCAAATATTAAATTCAATGTCCATTTTAAAAAATTTGAGTCCATTTCACTTGGACTATCATAATGTTGCAAAATACAAAAAAGAACACTTGGACTATCATAATATGGGATATGATCAAAAGAAACCATGATGTCAAAAGTAGTTTGACATCAAATCTCATCCGTTCATTACATTTAATCTAAAGGTTTAAAGCTATCCCCAAAATAATTCTCCTACACCAATTTCTCCCTCTAACATCTAATTAAGAAAAAAAGGAAAACATTTATGGTCATAAATTCATTATCAATAATTCATTTTTTTCTCTCATTTTTTTATTACTTATTTTTTTTATTGAGGATTGTTATTTTGAACGAAGAGATTGACAAAAAAGTAAGAATATACATGTGCAGCTTTTAAAAAATTAAAAACTAATTAGTCCATTGTTTGTGGAAATCATGGCCGTGCGGTTGTAAAAATCAACGTACTACATAAACTCGTACATTTTGTCTTTTTATTGTTCGTAGCAACCATCATTACCCTTTTTTATTACTACCACTATTTATAATGATAATAAGAGGTTTTAATTTTTTTTTTTTACTGAAGACATTGAAGATTACTGTTGTTGAAAGGTAGTTAAGCTTAAACATGATGAGTGATAAAATAATCTAACTAGCAGCAATTTTTTAGAGGTAGTTATCAACAATGGTGAAAGAAAAAGAATCATTTTGGTGTTTTTATTGAATGTGCGACTTTTTTAATGCAATTTTTTTAATTATCGGTGGTGATGACTGACCTAATCAACCGTAAGCATGATTTATTTTAACCCTAAGTAAGAATAATAAGTAGTAAACACGGAAAAAAGGAAATGATTGATATGAATTTATGATAATTTTTTTTAATTAGGTGATAAAGAGAGAAATTGGTGCAAGAGAATTATGTTAGGGATAATTTTTAACCTTTGGATTAAATGTAATGAATGGATGAGATTTGGTATCAAACTAATTTTGCCACCATGATGTCATTTGATGATATCCCATCATAATATATATTTACTGTGTAATATATATATATATATATATATATATATATATATATATATATATATATATATATATATATTTGACAAAGTTAGAGAGAGAAATTTTTATGAAAATGGAAAGAAAAAAAATTCATTAAACTTTTCTAAGAAAGGGAGAATTTAATTTTGTCTTTTATTGCTTTTGACTAAAATTTTGTCTTTATACTACTATAATAGTTACGATAATTTTAATTGTATTATTACTTATATACTCTTTTGTTAAACTAGGATTACAGGGGTGGATCTAGCTTATGGCTATGTGTGGCTATAATCACACATGAAATTTTAAAAAAAAATTAGAATTTTGTTCTTTAGCAACCGAATTTTTATTTGCTAAGGTATGAAAATCGGTCGCTGGTACGTTTAGCGACAAAAATTGCGACTGAAAAGTCAGTCGTTAAAGTAAAAATCGGTCTCTAATATATTTAGCAACATAAATAGTGACAAAAAATTCAGTCCCTAAAGTATTAAATATTAAAAATCGATCGTTATTTCGGTTCCTACTTATTTAGCTACACTTGAAATGTATTCCTAGATCCGTCCCTGATTACAGAGCTCGGTGCTAGCAACCCCAAAATCTCTTATCTCCTATCTTCTATCTCATATCTCCTGTATATATACATACATATAAGAATAGTGAAATGAGACAAATACACATGGCATAGCAAAATGAAATACATAAGAAAAGTGACATGTGGCAAGCTTAATCATAAACATATGCATATGAAAATAAACATATTTGTTACAATTTTAAAAATTAAATTCCAATTACTACCATTTATGACTTACCAAAAGGATAAAACATATACCAACAATTAAATATTAAGCTATACTAATTACATTCGATCACAATTTAAAAAAAACAAATAAGTAATTATATTAAACTAACATAATGAAAAAAAAGGTCAAATTTTGTTTTTGGTCAAGAAAAAAGTCAAATTTAAATTTTATTACACACACATATACTTTTTTTCTTATATAAAACTTTAAATAATTAACATGATTTATTTGAATATTTTTATGTTATATCAAAATATTATAATTAAATTACTAACCAATTATGAAAAATATGAATTTTCATCCAGTTATAATTACATGTAAAAAATAAATATTTTTTAATACAAAAAAATTGACATTGAGGCAATTTATGAGTTGGAATTATAAACATTAGAGAGAACAATAAAATATAAGAGAATATTTGATATATGAAATAAAATTAATAAGTTGTTAAATAAATAGTTTTGTTTCATAGATTCACATTACTTCCGCATTCTTTAACAAAATTATTATAAGGATTTCATTCAAAAATAAATAGTACTAAACTTTGAAAATCAATTTCTTAAACCACTTATTCAAAATAAAAATGAGTTAGGATACGTTGAATCCAAAAATTACGATGAGATAAGTTACTCCAGTTAATAATCAATTATAAACAATGTACTTGCAGAGAGTACAGTCTAGAAAAATAGGGTTTAGTCTGTTTAAGTGATGCCTTGAGAATGCCTCTCAAGTGAGTATTTATAGCCTTGTTTGAGTTTGGTTTTTCGTGGCTTTGACCCCAAGTAGCTTTGGCCCAAAGCTACACTTAGAGCGTTCTGGAGTGTTCTAGAGGCGTCTAGAAGCTCTCTGAGGCAGCGCCCCTGGCAGGCTCGCCTAAGGCCTTGCTGGCCCTTGTGGAGGGCGTTGAGCCCTTTCTTAAGGGCGTCAAGCCCTTCTGGAGGGCTTTGTGCCCTAGATGATAAGATTGATAGTCCACAACCCAACAAGCACGAGCTTTGGGACAATGCGAAGTGATTAACTGTCAGAATGTCAAAAATTTTTTTGCAGCCCAACAAGCGTTAGGCTTGAAGAGAAGAAATGATTGCCTATGGTCTATGAGGGGTGGTAGCCCAACTTGTTCGTAGGTGCTCGCCTAACATGTTGATTACACGGGGATACTATCTTCGTGTCTTGTAACGTGATGCTGAAATGTTCTTGGGGACCTATGGCCCAACAAGCACGAGCTTTGGGACGAGGCAAAGTGTTTTGATCTGTGAAGTTGTTGATGTTCTGTAGCCCAACATGGCGTTGTTGAGCTGAGAAAGTGGGGTGTTCATTCCCCGTTCTCGGTAGGCCACAACCCAACGCATCCAGGTTGGGGTTGTGGGAAACAACCCAACATGCTCTATTCGTGGCGATGTCTATTTAGAGATGGCATGATCTTTGCGCTTCCGATAGATTCGGATCCAACGGCTGGGGTGAGGCGACTGTTCATTCGTGCTGACGTGTCTTAATCTGGGTGATTCTCGATTTTCGTGCCCAATCACTGTTCATTTTTTTAGGTTCCCTAGGCGCGTGGTCGTTTTAAAGGTCGAAATTTTCATTTCCTTTGTTTTCATGTTTCATTTTTCCAGGCCATTCTTATTTCTCCAGCTTTCTTGCTTCTTGCTTTCCGGACCTTTTCGTGGTATACAAAGGTTACTGTTCTCAAGCTCATCTTTTTATTCAGGTATCTCTCCTTTTCTCTCAATCACTTTGCTTTGTCGTTCCCGTACGTAGTAGACATGGTAGTTATTAGGGAGTGTGACAAAATGGGTAGGGAATTTTCACCGGATTTTTCTGAGGAAAGGAGTAGGTTATGGAGGGAGAGTATAAGGCATGCAAAATGATCAGATGGGTCGATCGATTGGGTTACTTTTGAAAAGGCCTACTACGGTCATTCTGTGCTAGAGTTGTTTTTGAGCGATTCGAGTAGTAACAGTGAGGGTTTCAGTGATTCTTCTGATAGTGACTGCGTTTTCCTGTATGCTGTCCTAGGATCCACTTGTTGAAAGGGGATCTGTTACGAAATGTCATCTGAAGAGTCCGGGAGCGAGAAGTTTGCACACGACGTCCTCCGTTCTGGGTCTGTGTATACGGATCCGAAACGTGTGGCGTTCTTTTTGTTGGATATTTGGTTGTTGGCTACATGTTTTGCTAAAATCAAATGTACAAGCAGTTCGTCTTCAGAAGTTGATATCTCAATTGTATGTCTTCAGAAGCTGGGTCAGAAGCTGGGTCTTCAGAAGCTGGAACAGTACTTCAGACGCACTGTTCAGAAGCTAACCTTCAGACGCACTGTTCAGAAGCTGACCTTCAGACGCACTGTTCAGACGCTGACTTTCGTTGACCTTCAGACGCACTGTTCAGACGCTGACTTTCGTTGACCTTCAGAAGCTGCATTTCAGAAGCACGTTTTCTGCGTTCATTCTTGTGCCTTGGTTCTGTTAATTCTCTCACAGTATCTTTCGAAGATTTGATTGAAGATTTATCCAAGCTGATGTTTCTAGAAGGCAGATTAATCCACATGAAGATATTGATTGAAGATTTGTTTCTTTTATTTAAGAAAATATTTTCAAAGCAATCTTTGGAAAATATATTTCTAAAATATATTTGCTTCTATGAGCTTCTAAAGAATTTTAGAACAATATCTGTTGAAGATTATTTTGTTCATAATTATGTGCTGCTGAAGACTATATAAGGAGGACGTTGTTATTGAAGAAGATGATCAAAAACAGAAGTCATTATAGAGAGAGTCTTAGTTTTTGAGTTTGTAAGCTTTATGCTTTATTTCTGTGCACCACTCAAGTGTTAGAGTTGATTGTTTTGTTATTGAGTTGTATTCACTTAAAGCTTTTAAGCAAAAGTGATGTTTTTGTGTTTTTGAAGAGTGTCTTCAAACTTGAATTGTCTTAGAGTTTTTTAGATCACTGGGGCAGTGATTACTTGAGTAGGAAGTAAGAGGGGTTCTTATATCTAGGAGTTCCTAGGTAGAAATCTATACGGGTAGTGATTAAGTGAGAAGACTGAGAAACAGGGGCTGTTGTCATAGGTCTTTGAAGTGATACTATTTAGTGGATTTCCTTCCTGGCTTGGTAGCCTCCAGACATAGGTGTGTTTGTCACCGAACTGGGTTAACAAATCACCTGTGTTCTTTACTTTCTGTCTGTTATTTTGCTTCTGAACTATATACTTTGTTCTGCGTTTTTGCACTCTGTTTTACGGTTCAGAACCAGTCCTGCCAGGAATTTTCAATTGGCATCAGAGCAAGCACCCTGCCTGTTTTAGGGTGAGCTCCAGGGAAAATATTTTTCTGGCATAATGGAGAAAGAAGGAGGATTTGTGAACAGACCACCTCTGTTGGATGGTTCCAACTATGAGTATTGGAAATCTCATATGAGTGCTTTCCTGAAATCTATAGACAGTAAGACCTGGAAAGCAGTTCTGAAGGGTTGGGAACATCCTGTTGTGCTTGACAAAGATGGTAAGAAGACAGCTGAACTGAAACCAGAGGAAGATTAGTCCTAGGTAGAAGATGAATTAGCTCTTGGAAACTCCAAAGCCTTGAATGCTATATTCAATGGAGTGGACAAGAATATGTTCAGACTTATCAAACAGTGCACTGTAGCTAAGGATGCCTGGGAAATTCTCAAGACTACTCATGAAGGCACTTCCAAGGTAAAACTGTCCAGACTTCAGCTTCTCACCACCAAGTTTGAAAATCTCAGAATGTTGGAGGATGAGAACAAACAAGATTTTTATATGAATGTTTTGGACATGGCCAACTCATTTGATTCTCTTGGAGAAAGAATATCTGATGAGAAACTTGTGAGGAAAATCGTTAGATCCATACCTAAGAGATTTGATATGAAGGTGACTGCAATTGAGGAAGCACATGACATCTCCAGTATGAAGATGGAGGAATTGATAGGGTCTCTTCAGAATTTTGAAATAGCCAGAACTGATAAAAAGGGGAAAGGTGTTGCTTTTCTAGCAAATGATGAAAGCTTATCAGATGATCTTGTGATGCTGAGTAAACAGTTTAAGAAGATTCTGAAGAAGACAAGAACTGATCAATCCAAAGGTGTTCAGTGTCTTGAGTGTGAAGGATATGGCCACATTAGGACAAAATGTGCAACATACCTCAAGAAACAGAAAAGGAGTTTGGCAGCTACTTGGTCTGATGATGACTCAGAAGGAGAAGTGGGGAATGAATCAGCCAAACATGTTGCTGCCTTTACTGGTAGATGCATGACTAATGATGAAGTTATGTGTTCTGAAACACTATCAGGTTCTGAGACATCATCTGATACTGAGTCAAGTGATGGAGAACTATCTTTTGAAGAACTGGCTACCTAATACAAAGAACCTGCTGAGTTTTGCAAGAAGTTGCATGTTAAATTTAAAGAAGTGTGCAAGCTGCTAGAAGAACAGAAGAGAACTATCAGTCAACTTCAATCTGAAAGAAGTGAACACTTAGAGAAAATCTCTGATCTCAAAGATGAGGTAACCCAACTGAACTCTCAACTTGAAAATATGAAGAAACAAGTCAGAATGTTAAACACTGGTACTGATGTGTTAGAAGAGATTTTGGAGAGTCAGAACCAAGGGAAACCAAATGGAATTGAGTATGATGATAGGATTCTAAACAACAAACAGCAACAAAGGTTCACTGCAGCTGTTAAAACATGTGATCCAATGATGAATAAACCTAAGTTGGAACACCAGAACCAACCTCAGGGATCTAAAAGCAAGAGGGAATCTCATCCTTGGGTATGTCATCACTGTGGTAAAAAGGGGCATATAAAGCCATTCTGTTACAAGCTGCATGGATACCCTAAGCACTTTCATTAAAGAAAATCTGAACCTGTTTTAGTCAATGTCAAGAAGGTATGGAGACCAAAATGTGAAAGTGTTGACAAGAGGCTGAAGAATAGGAAAGGTTGTTGTTGCTGCCAGCAGGCCCACTCTTGTTGCAAAGAAGAGTTCTGTTGCTGGACCGTCTAAAGTCTGGAGCAAGATAGTGGTTCCTGTCCCTAAGAAGAAGGCACTAAAAGGAAAGGAAGTGGATCCTAGTAAGTCTGAGGATCATGTTGAGCAAGATGTTCAAAACATCATGCCCTATGTTCAGAGTGCTGAGGGTGATGAAGATGGTGCTGATATAGTTACAAAAGCCTTAAATGCCAAGAAATTTGAAGATTTGAGGGGTCAAATGGGTTTTTGTCTTTTTTGAAGACTTTGCAGAGTCTGTTTCTGATGCAGAGTCTGAAGACTGCAAGCTATGTGCTGGCTTTATGTTCTGGGTTGCATTTTGTGATTCTGGTCTGCAATTGTGTTGTACTCTGCAGTTTTGTTTTGATCTTCTGAGGAGACTTTGTGTGGGTATTGTTTGTGTGATTCTGATCCTGATAATAATTTTGATAATGGTTTTGATGTGGTGTCTGTGTTCAGTGGTATGCTGGTCTGTGATGGATAGTTATATCCTCTGTGTTTGTTTTTGCTCTGTTTGAGTGCATCTGGTTTGTATCTGCTGTTTCTTGTGTTTCTCTGCTCCTGGTGATTGCTGGTTGTTTTGTCAAAATTGTTTGGCTAAAAAGGGGGAGAAAAGTTTGATTGTTTCAGAAGCAGTTCAGTAGTTCAGGGGGAGTCTCTGTGTTCAAGAGGAGTTGTTCCTGAGTATCTGTTCAGAGGTAGTTCAAGGGGAGTATGTGTGTTTCCTGTCAGAAGTTGATCTGTTCAGGGGGAGTATATGTGTGAAATGTAGTGAATCATCCGCAGCTGACTCTGTTGCTACGTTTATGTGTTGTTCATCATGGTTGCGTGCTTTGTTGAGTGAAGAAATTGATTTTAGCCAAAAATTTGCCAAAGGGGGAGATTGTTGGATATTTGGTTGTTGGCTACATGTTTTGCTAAAATCAAATGTACAAGCAGTTCGTCTTCAGAAGCTGATATCTCAATTGTATGTCTTCAGAAGCTGGGTCAGAAGCTGGGTCTTCAGAAGCTGGAACAGTACTTCAGACGCACTGTTCAGAAGTTGACCTTCAGACGCACTATTCAGACGCTGACTTTCGTTGATCTTCAGACGCACTATTCAGACACTGACTTTCGTTGACCTTCAGAAGCTTCATTTCAGAAACACGTTTTCTGCGTTCGTTCTTGTGCCTTGGTTCTGTTAATTCTCTCACAATATCTTTCGAAGATTTGATTGAAGATTTATCCAAGCTAATGTTTCTAGAAGGCAGATTAATTCGCGTGAAGATATTGATTGAAGATTTGTTTCTTTTATTTAAGAAAATATTTTCAAAGCAATCTTTGGAAAATATATTTCTAAAATATATTTGCTTCTATGAGCTTCTAAAGAATTTTAGAACAATATCTGTTGAAGATTATTTTGTTCAGCATTATGTGTTGCTGAAGACTATATAAGGAGGACGCTGCTATTGAAGAAGATGATCAAAAACAGAAGTCATTATAGAGAGAGTCTTAGTTTGAGTCTGTAAGCTTTATGCTTTATTTCTGTGCACCACTCAAGTGTTAGAGTTGGTTGTTTTGTTATTGAGTTGTATTCACTTAAAGCTTTTAAGCAAAAGTGATGTTTTTGTGTTTTTGAAGAGTGTCTTCATACTTGAATTGTCTTAGAGTTTTTAAGATCACTGGGGCAGTGATTACTTGAGTAGGAAGTAAGAGGGGTTCTTATATCTAGGAGTTCCTAGGTAGAAATCTATACGGGTAGTGATTAAGTGAGAAGACTGAGAAACATGGGCTGTTGTCATAGGTCTTTGAATTGATACTATTTAGTGGATTTCCTTCCTGGCTTGGTAGCCTCCAGACGTAGGTGTGTTTGTCACCGAACTGGGTTAACAAATCACCTGTGTTCTTTATTCGTAGATTGTAGGCAACCTAGAGCCCCTGTGGGGTTAGGATTTTTATTCGTAGATTGTAGGCGACCTAGAGCCCCTGTGGGGTTAGGATTTTTATTCGTAGATTGTAGGCGACCTAGAGCCCCTGTTGGGTTAGGATTTTTATTCGTAGACTGTAGGTGACCTAGAGCCCCTGTGGGGTTAGGATTTTTATTCGTAGATTGTAGGCGACCTAGAGCCCCTGTGGGGTTAGGATTTTTATTCGTAGATTGTAGGCGACTTAGAGCCCCTCTGGGGTTTGGATTTTTATTCATAGATGGCGAGCGAGCATTACTATTTATGTAGAAAAGTCGAAATTTTTTTTAAGAGAGTAGGGTGCCTCGTTAAAAACCCCTGCCCTTGCAGGGGAAAAGAGTTCCCCTACCCCTTTTTTATTAGATGTAGAGAAATGTTTATGACAAATTGGGCGAGAACTCGCCTTATTTGAAAAAATAAAAGGAAAAGAAGTAAATAAATAGGAACAAAATGACTTCAACTGTAGTAGTGGCGCAGGTTGACTGGGTTCCAGGTTCGTGGAATTGGGTCTCCGTTTAGCTCTTCAAGTTTGTATGCGCCATGGGGAAGCTTCTCCTTCACCCTGTATGGGCCTTCCCAGTTGGGTAGCAGCTTTCCTATCCTGGTGGGTGCGACGACCTGTCTTAGTACGAGGTCTCCATTTCCATTTCTCTTGGTATCACTTTGTAATTGTAACAGCGAGCTGCCCTTTGCTTGGTGGTGAATTCTTGGATGTGGGCGACTTCCCGTACTTCATCGATCATATCCATGGCACAACGTAGACCTTGTAGCACCCTAATTTTGTCCTAAGCATTTTAAAATAAAAATCAAAAATAAAAAAAAATCAAAGAGGGAGGAAAAAGTCAAAAGTCAACAAAAGTCAACAGAAAAGTCAACATTTCAAAAATGATGACTTCGCACTGCGAAGTCTGCGATTTTTCTGCAGATTTTTGGTTGCTTTGATTTAATTCCAGAATTTGTTGCATATCATTTCCATATTTATTTTAAGCAGCATTCATGGCTATTTGGGCCAAGCAAAACCAGAATTGAAGGATTTGCCATTAATGCCAAGGTTGGAAGCTTTTTCTTCCAACCTAGCATGTGACAAGCAAGTGGGCTTGCCCTTGGGCAGCTCTTGTCCCTCCCATGTGACCTGTTAACCACCCCAAGGTTGCCAGCCACCTGCTTGATGATTTTTCTCCTGCTTGCTTCCCTAAAACCAGTCAAACTAGCTGGATTTTCTCACTTGAAAAGCCATGAGTGCCTACCCTGTTTTTGCAGCAGCTTTTCACCCCTCACACCAGCCATAGATAGCCTTTTTCATCCCTCAATCCCTGCACATTACAGTGCACGTTTTCATTGATTAACCATTGGGATTGCAAGGATTGATCCCCAAGTTTGGCCAATTGCAATTCAGCTTTGTTTCTCATCATTACCTTCTAGAAATAGTTGATTTTGTGGCTGAAATCAGGCTGAGTCTTGCCCCTTGGCACAAGGCAAGGTTGCCTCTATCCATTAGCATTTAATGCAAAGGGATTCAGCTTGATCCTAGCCACAAATCAGCTGGATTTTAGGATTTCCTAATGATGAATTAGATTTGGTTTTGGCCTATAAATAGAAGGCAATGCCCAAGGTTCTAAACACAACTGAGAACAGCATTTCAAGAGCAGAAACTCTACTCATTTCAGCTTACAAACACTCACAAACAACCAGAAAAAATCAATCCAACACAAAGCATCACAAAGTTCAAAGTTCATCACCAATATCAAAAACCTTTGTGAAAGCCTTCAACCAATTCAAATCCACTGCAGCTGGAGCTTTGCTAAGGAGTTCTGTAAGTGTTCCAAGCTTTTGTATTGCATTTTCATTTGTGTTTGCATAGCAATTTTGGTTCAAAACCATTTGGTTCTAAAAAACCCCTTTTGAATTTCAAAGAAATCCCAAAGTTTTCAAAACATCAAAACTGGTTTGTCCAGCCTTTTTCACCCAAAAAACTCAAAGCTTTTCACTCACCTAAAAGGTCCTGAGTGTGTTCAGAAGTTGTTTCTGAACAAAAGTTCAGAAACAGTTTCTGAACTCAAAAATTCGCATGCTTCGCAGTGCGAAGTCATGGTCGCAGTGCGACCATGACAGAACTCAGAATCTGAGTTTAAGTGTCAAAATGACCAATTTTTGAGGTTCTAGCCCAGGAGCCCAGAACCTAAGAGTTTTTTAAACCCATGTTTTTCAAACCATAACAAGGATTTTGCACAATTTTGACAAAATCACAAGTTCGTATGACATTTTGTGGATAACTTGCGAAACAAGTTATGTTCTCAAACTTTCAAAACCACATGAACAAATCAGCTATGTTCATCATTTCAATCAAAACTTGAACAATAAGTATTGTTCATGATGTTCAAAACTCAAACATGAACATACGCCAAATACGTTCGCATTTTCGCAAAATGAGACGAACTTGCGCGTTTTCTAGCAAAAATTGTTAAACCTTTCCAATTTGGGTTTTCAAACCAAATGTTTTGATCTACCTTGGGATTTCTAAAGAATTCTACCCAAAAACATGAATGAAAAAGGGATGGTGTGACGTATGTCTCTCCATTGCCCCGATTGTACGAACGCGTGACGTATGTTTCGTCGTTCGGACAATCGTCATTCCCTTTTTCAACATATCCAACCATAACCAAACCAAACCTTGGCCCCTTGTGGTCAATCCGAACCTTTTGGTCCCCCGTGGCCATTAGATTCGATCGCCCGACTCGTTGGAGTCTACTCGGTCAATGTTCGACTCGTCCGAGTCCATTGTACCTGTTCTTGATCTCAGTGGATCAATCGAACATTCGCCCGACTTGTTAGAGTCCACTCGGTCAATGATTGACTTGTATGAGTCCATTGCACCTCTCTTGGTCCCATAGCGGCCAATTCGAACCCTTTCACCCTAACGGACGTACCTTTTAACAATTCTAGTGCGATTCACGAACAAACGCTTAATAAGTCTCCCAAGCGCGAGCATACAAGCTACGTTTTAATCGCACGAATTCGGTTAAAACATCGTCCAATTAAAATTAACCAACATATGTATGTTTTTCTACCAAAGAACTACGTACGCTTTGAATTCTCCGACTACCGGGAGATACGTAGGAGCAAGATCGACATCTTGTCAAGCGCAATAATAAAAACTTTTTCCTTCTTTTCTTTCGTTTGTTTTTATCTCTTTCTCCCCCCCTTTATTTATATTTTGACATAAATAAGCATGCGCGCAAAACATTTAAAAAAACAATTTAAGCTTTAGCCAAATAGAAGGTTCCCGTTGAGTACAACGGACGTGAGGGGTGCTAATACCTTCCCCTTGCGTAATCGACTCCCGAACCCGACAATGGTTGCGATGACCATCCTTTCCTCATCGTCAAAGGGTTTTATTATCGTTTCCCTTTAAACAAAAAAAAACTTAAGGGTTTATCAACGTTCCCTTTACACAAAAACTTTGGTGGCGGCTTCACAAAGGCCCTCCGAGCGTTTACGAACGACCTCGGAGGATTTGCGCGTCTTTTTCCCAAAGGAAAAAAACGAGGTGCGCACAGCTGGCGACTTCACTGGGGACCCTTGTTCCCACTAGCGAGTCAAGCCTAACCTATTTGGCTTTTAAGTCAATTGTTTTTTATTTTTCTTTGCGTGCCATGTTTATTATTTTATTCATACATGTCATATTTATGCTTTATGTTTATATTTGCTTTATTTTGCTTTATATTCATATCATATATATATGTCAAATGCGGGGGTTACTTGAGTGATGCTACTCCACATTGTTCGGGTTAATGCCGGACGTGTGAGGCTCTCTACCCGAGCTTGAGAAAAAAACTAAGTTAGAAGGAGGTTGTGTGCGGAAGCCCGCGTTGACGTATGTCCGTGAGGTAGGATGTCCAACCCCGCTTAGATGAGATTTTCACGTGGAATTAATTGAAGTCATGTCGACGTATGTCCATAGACAACCCTAATTCCATGTGAGGTCTATGATTCTAAGGACCTCTTCTTAGGAGATTTCACCATTTAGAGCCTACATGTGAGGATGGGGGGAAGTTCCGAACCTTCATAAACCATACCCTTGCATATCATTTGCATTCATGAAAGTAATTTTCGCATCATTTTGCTTTATAGGAGTTTAAAAAGAACAAACAAATATTAGCAAAAAAAAGGAAATATGGATTCCGGGAACAAAAATACGCTCGCCTTCAAAATTAGAGCTCCTAGGGTGGAAAGTTTATTAGCTTTAAGCAAGAGGCTCTCTTCGATCAACAAGAACATTTTCGAGGCAAGCTATGGGCTAATCCTTGATCTCCTACCCGTGAGAATAGATTCAACGGCCTTAACCACTTTGGCGCAATTCTTCGACCCACCTCTACGGTGCTTCACATTTCAAGACTTCCAACTAGCGCCAACTTTGGAAGAGTTTGAGAAGATTTTGGGTTGTAGTATGAAGGGTCATGAACTCTATCTCGGTCCGGGAAAGGATCCCACATTTGAAGCCATCGCCGAATCCTTATGCCTCGACACCCGAGAAGTGGCATCTAACTTGGAAGTTAGAGGAAACCTTAAGGGATTTTCAAGGAAGTTTTTGGAAGCCAAAGCTCGGGAAATGTTAGCCAACAAAGAGGGAAGGGCATTCAACGCCATCTTAGCCCTCTTAGTTTACGGAATTGTCTTATTCCCCAACATGGATGATTTCGTAGACTTTCCGGCTCTAGAGGTATTTATGACTAAAAATCCGGTTCCCACAATCTTGGCGGATTTTTATCATACCCTCTACTCTAGGCATGAACAAGCAAGGGGACGCAAAATTACTTGTTGCACTCCCGTAGTGCAAATTTGGATGATGTCCCACATGCCGAGAGACCGAGACTTTGTGGAAAACCGGGCCAAGCTCAAATGGTCGCAACGGATGACAACCCTCGCCGAGAAAGACATCCATTGGTTTTCACCAAACTTAGAGGACCCGGAAATTATCCTCAGTTGCGGGGACTTCCCTAACGTACCCCTCATTGGTACTAAGGGATGTATTAATTACAATCCGGTCCTCTCTCTCCGACAACTAGGTTTTTCAATGGAGGATAAACCTAATGACCTTTTGTTGGAAGCTTTCTACTTAAGGGAAGGCGATCAAGACCCGGCATTGCTAGAGAGAATCCGGGGAGCATGGAGCCAAGTGCGCAAGGGAAGGGTCGGCAAGAGGAACTGTGTCGCCAAACCCCTTTATACTCAATGGGTGAAGGAGAGGGTCAAAGCAATCAAGTTACCCTTCGTGGTCATAAACCCTCCAAAATCTCCTACACCTAAACCTATTGCAATCATTCCTAACAAAGAAATGGAGGACCTCAAATCCAAAATTCAAGAACTCCAAAACAAAAACGGAGACTTAGAATTGAAGCACCTCCAAGCTTTAGGAGAAATTACTAGGACGAAGAGAGATCGTGATGAAGCATCACATTCTCTCCTAGTATGCCAAAAACGGCTAAGAATCTCCGAAGGGAAGAGAGATTGGATAGGAGGCGGCTTGGTTAGTGCGGATGCCAACCTCGTGGCCAAGGACGAAGAGTTGGAAAGAATCTTACATTCCAACCAAGAGCTCAAGAAGTTTGGCGAACTAGCCATCGAAGCTCAACGGAAATGGAGGTTGAAATTTCAAGAGAAAAATCAACAGCTCCAAGAAGTAGTTAAAGACTACAAAGAGCAGCTTCGAGCCGAACGCGTCCAACGGCAAAGACATGAGAGCCTTTCTCATCAAGGGAGGCTAAAGTGCAATCATCTCGAAGAAGACATCAAGAAATTCGAGGAGTACTTCGACAAGATTGCAAGAGCTCACGGGGACCACATTGCACAACTACATGATGAAATTAGAAGTGCAAGAGTCAAGCTAGACCAGCGCAAGGGAGTAATTGAGTATGTATGGCAAGACACCACCCGATTAAGTGAGGATTTCACTAAATTGGTTGCATTCTCAAATTTGGTAATCACCCAACTTCCAAAGAAGCTAGCGGAGGCCGAGATGGTCATGCCCTACTTTGTCATCCCTATGGAGATCCAGAAGTTTATGAAGTTCTGCAAGGACACCATAGATTTCTATAGGGAGGAGATGAGCAAAGCCGAGAAGCGAGCGGCTATTTGATTTGTAATAGCATTAGTTACACTTTGTAAACAAATGTTATTTAATCAAATATATTTTGAAGTATAATCAATTTCCCGGTCTTTAATATTTCGAATTTGCTAATATTAATTGTGCACCTTTAAACTCCTCCATAAAGCAAAATAAAAAAAAACGCATATTTTGCATACTCATCGCATACATACATCCACATGCATCTTCATGCATCTTTTTTCAAAAAAAAAAAAAAAAACTCATTCATTTCCCTAAAAACAGTTCAAAGCAATCATAGCCCGAAAACCCCGAAAGCCCTCGGTCCAAGAACCAGATCTCCAACACTCGTACGGAACACGAGCTAACAAACAAAGGATCATGGACAATTTGGAACAAACTCAAGCGGCTTTGAGAGAAGAGGTTGATGGAATGAAGGGAAAGATGGATCAGATGCTAGAGTTAATGCAAGCTTTATCGGCACGAGAAAGTAACCCTCGCCCAACAACGGATGCATCCAATGTGCAATGGCCTCCTTATGGTTTACCTCTGAATTATACCCCACCATTCGAAAATGAGGGTCAAGGACCACCCCCACCACCGCTCACAATCCCCGTAAGGAACGAAGAGCGTCGTCCTCAAGGAACTTCCACTACTCAGCACGAGGCGATTCCCCATGATGTGGAAAATATTCAGCCAAGGCAATCTGCTCCCGACACCACCCGCCAAGACAATGATACTACCCAAATGTATCGAGTTTTGGAAGAAAGGTTAAAAGCTGTCGAAGGGTTCAGCTCATACGGTGCCCACAACGCCTTGGACATGTGCCTAGTGCCCGACGTGGTAATTCCTCCGAAGTTCAAAGCACCGGACTTCGAGAAATACAAAGGAATTCAATGCCCTCGGAACCATCTAAGGATGTTCTGTAGGAAGATGGCAGCTTACGCAATGAACGAGAAACTTATGGTGCATGTGTTTCAAGATAGTTTAAGCGGAGCGTCCTTGGATTGGTACATGCAGCTCGAGCGTACCCATGTCCAAACTTGGAAGGATCTAGCCGATGCCTTCCTAAAGCAATACAAATATAATTTGGATATGGCTCCAAATAGGATGCAACTACAAAACCTCCTACAAAGAAGCAACGAGTCCTTCAAGGAGTACGCTCAGCGGTGGAGAGAACTAGCTTCTCGTGTACAACCACCACTTTTGGAAAGAGAGCTTGTCGACACCTTTATGGGCACACTTCAAGGCCCATATTACGACAAGATGATTGGAAGCACGTCTGCCGGTTTCTCCGATCTCGTCATGGTTGGTGAAAGAATAGAGGATGGAGTAAAGAGAGGAAAAATCCAAGGCTCTCTAGAAGCTCAAAGTGGAGCTAGAAAACCCCCCAGCAACTTTCACAAAAAGAAAGAGGGGGAGACAAATGCCGTTCTAGTGGGACCATCTTGCCCACCACCAAATCAAATGCCTCACTACCACTATCCTTATGTGGCAGCAGCAACGGCTCAAGGGCGTTACTCACCTCAAGTGATTCCCGCAGCCCCACCTCGACAACCAGTAGTGTTGCCTCAGCAAAATCAACAGCAACAACAACAAGGCGGATACCCATCAAGGAATCCAGCGGGCTCGAGGAACAGTTATTATATTAGGCAGTTTGATCCTGTACCTATGTCTTATGGTCAAATCTTGCCATACCTAATCCAAAAGGGTATGGTCGAACCAAGACTACTACCACCAATGTCGCCACCATATCCACATTGGTACGACGCGAATGCCAAATGTGACTACCACGCAGGAACCGTGGGGCACAATGTCGAGAACTGTAGAGTTTTCAAACACAAGGTACAGGACCTTATTGACAAGAAGCTGCTGTCCTTCAAAGAGGAAAACCCCAATGTAAAGAATAACCCATTGCCGGGGCATGCGGGTCCCTCTGTAAATGCGGTGGAGGAACAAGAGGACTTTGGTCAAGTCAAAAGGGTAGCCAATGTTAAGACCCCCCTGTCAACCATAAGGGAGCGTTTAATCGGTTTTGGTTTATTCGAGGAAATGCACGCCAACTGTGAAGCCTGCAAGGTCAACCCGGACAAGTGCGAAGAGTTGAAGAGTTGTCTTCAAGAACTAATGGACCAAGGTTGGATCCAAATTGGCTACATAAAGGATGGCACGGACATTGCTACCTTAGAGTCTAACGACCCAAAGCCTCTCGAAATCCCATACCAAAGGAGAGAGGTACCAAGGCCAATACAACCCATAACATTCCATGTACCTGCACCCTTCTCTTTTGAAAGCACGAAGAGGGTACCATGGAATTACCAACCTGTGGCCTATGTGGAAGGAAAACCACTAGCCAAAATTGAGCCCAGCATCACTAATATTACCGGTGTTGGAGGAATGACCAGAAGCGGTAGAGTCTTCGCTCCGAAAGAACTCGGAAAGGCGCCAGCCGTACTACCCAGAGAACCGCTCAAAGAAAAGAGCGTGGAGGAAGAAGAGAACCAAGCGGGGCCTTCTCAAAAGACAATCCCGCAAAAAGAGGCCGAAGAGTTCCTAAGGATAATCCAAAAGAGCGAGTATAAAATCATTGACCAGCTAGGTCAAACTCCCTCCAAGATTTCCATGCTATCCTTACTACTAAGCTCGGAAGCACACCGAGAAGCACTACTGCGGATCCTCAGTGAGGCACATGTCACCAAGGACATTCCTGTGGACCAATTCGACGGGATAGTCGGAAATATTACCTCAAGTAGGTACTTTGGTTTCAATGGCGATGAGCTACCCGACGATGGGCACATTCATAACCGCGCCTTACATATCTCCGTAAAATGCATGGACCACATCCTCTCAAGAGTGCTAGTGGACACGGGGTCATCATTGAATGTCATGCCCAAGGCTACCCTCCTCAAGCTATCATGTGAAGGGACAGTAATGAAGCCCAGCGCCTTGGTCGTAAAAGCTTTCGATGGGTCAAGAAGAGCCGTCATAGGGGAGATCGACTTACCAGTCCAAATCGGGCCTAAGGTTTTCACCATAACCTTCCAAGTCATGGATATTAACCCAACATACAGTTGTCTTCTCGGACGACCATGGATTCATGCGGCCGGAGCCATTACCTCTACCCTGCACCAGAAACTGAAGTTCATCATTGATAACCAAATGATTGTAGTTTCCGGGCAAGAGGACATGATGGTAAGCCATCTCTCATCTTTCCGTTATATAGAAACGGATGAAGAAGCTGTGGATGTCCCATTCCAATCTTTGGAAGTGGCGAATGTCGTGACATTGAGCTCAAAGCCCAAAGAGGAGGCTAGGACAGCCATGTCATCATGGAGGGCAATAAGAGAGGCCCTAGAAGAAAGCCGACCCACCGGATGGGGCAAGTTAGTGGACATACCGGAGAAGAAGAATCGCTTCGGGTTGGGGTATCATCCATCAGCCGAGATCTTCTCAAAGCCTCCAAAGCAGGGGATCCTCCCTATTTCGGAAACATTCATCAGTGCGGGGTTTATCCATGAAGATCAAGTGGCCCTACTTGAAGACGTAGATGAAGACGTGCCTGATTTGGTGTACCGTTGCGCTTCGGATGAAGCTTTGAACAATTGGAGGGCTATCGCAATTCCCGAGATCATTACCAAGATCAAGTAATAAACCATGTTTGTTTGCTTTTACTTTTAAAAAAAAAATCATTTAGCTCTGCCCAAGGCAAATGATTAGTTGTGTGGGGCCCCCCATGTTTTAAAAGTTATTTACAATCATGAATAAAAGCACTCTTTTATGATCATTTGAGTCTTTTTCTTTTTGCATTTGTTTTAAAAAATTTTTTTTTTAAAAAAAAAGCCTAAAAAAGGTCATACTCATGCAGATCTACACATCCACCCTCCAAAAACAACACTGCCTTAAACCCTTATGACTTCGATTGCCCGATTAATCAAACGGAAGATGATGAAGAGGACGATTATGAACCGCCTGAAGAATTGTCTAGACTTGCAAATCAAGGGGATAGGGTAATACAACCTCACCAAGAATCGGTTGAAAAGGTCAACTTGGGGACCGAAGAGGATAAGAAAGAGGTCAAGATAGGAGCCTCCCTACACGAGGATGTGAAAGGAAAGTTGATCAAGCTTCTGCAAGAGTACGTGGACGTATTCGCTTGGTCGTACCAAGACATGCCGGGTTTAGACCCTAACATCGTTGTATACAAGCTGCCACTCAAGCCGGAATGCCCGCCAGTGAAGCAGAAATTGAGAAGAACTCGACCCGATATGGCTCTCAAGATCAGAGAAGAGGTCAAAAAGCAATTCGATGCCGGCTTCTTAGCCGTAACCAAGTATCCAACATGGATTGCCAACATTGTGCCAGTTCCGAAGAAGGATGGCAAGGTGAGAATGTGTGTGGATTATCGGGACTTGAATAAAGCAAGCCCAAAGGATGATTTCCCGCTACCACACATCGACATATTGGTGGACAACACAGCCCAATTCTCAGTCTTTTCCTTTATGGATGGCTTCTCAGGATATAACCAAATCAAGATGGCTCCAGAGGACATGGAGAAAACTACGTTCATCACTCCATGGGGGACATTCTGCTATAAGGTAATGCCTTTCGGATTAACAAATGCCGGGGCAACATACCAAAGAGCAATGGTGACTCTTTTCCACGACATGATCCATAAGGAAATTGAGGTCTACGTCGACGATATGATTGCCAAATCCCAAACGGAGGAGGATCATCTAGTCCATCTACAAAAGCTTTTCGAACGCCTAAGAAAATTCAAGCTGCGCTTAAATCCTAACAAGTGCACATTTGGCGTTAGATCCGGGAAGTTATTGGGCTTCATCGTCAGCCAAAGAGGTATTGAAGTGGATCCCGACAAGGTAAAGGCCATCCAAGAAATGCCAGCGCCAAATACCGAGAAAGAAGTTCGGGGTTTCTTAGGAAGATTGAACTACATCGCCAGGTTCATTTCACACATGACAGCTACCTGCGAACCAATCTTCAAACTGCTAAGGAAAAACCAAGCCGTTCTTTGGAATGAGGATTGCCAAGAGGCGTTTGACAAGATCAAACAATACCTGCAAGAACCACCAATTTTAATACCTCCGGTTCCGGGTAAACCCCTCATCTTATAGCTAACCATACTTGAAGGATCAATGGGTTGTGTGTTAGGACAACAAGATGAAACGGGAAGAAAAGAGCACACAATCTACTACCTAAGCAAGAAGTTTACCGACTGTGAAACAAGGTATACTTCGCTTGAAAAGACTTGCTGCGCTTTAGCATGGGCTGCTCGACGCCTAAGGCAATACATGTTGACCCATACAACTTGGTTGATATCGAAGATGGATCCCATCAAGTACATCTTCGAAAAGCCGGCCCTCACAGGGAAGATAGCCCGTTGGCAAATGCTGCTGTCTGAGTACGACATCCAATATGTTGCTCAAAAGGCCATCAAAGGGAGTGTTTTATCCGAGCACCTTGCTCACCAACCATTGGAGGATTATCAGCCCATACAATTCGACTTCCCGGACGAAGATGTCGTAGCTTTGAATGGCGAAAAGGTCACAAGCGATGATGAAGGGCCAGAACCGAAAGCTCAATGGAAGCTCGCTTTCGACTGCGCCTCAAATGCCATGGGGCACGGTATCGGAGCAGTTTTAATCTCCCCAAGAAATGGATACCAACCCTTCACAGCAAGATTATGCTTTGACTGCACCAACAACATGGCAGAATATGAAGCATGTATCCTAGGCCTCGAAGCAGCAATTGATCTAAGGATCAAAAACCTTGAAGTATACGGTGACTCAGCCTTGGTCATCTATCAAGTCAAAGGAGAATGGGAGACAAAACATCCCAATTTAATTCCCTACCTGTCGCGGTGATTTTAGGATATCAAGCTATTAATTAGCATTGACTCACAAAATTAATTTCACCACCGATCTTTTATTTTTCCGAGGAAAAGGGAGAAAGTTCGAAAAACCCTATTTTTTAAGAGATCAAAGGTCCGGGGGTTGGTTACGCAAAGGGAAGGTGTTAGCACCCTAAACGTCTATAGTACTCTATAGGAACCTCTTGTTTTTTATTTATCTTTATGCTAAAATAATTATTTGTTTGTAAATAAATGCTTAAGTGTGAAAAATTAAAGTTTAAGTGTGAAAAAATTTAAAGTGATGAGTTTAAAAGAAAAGAAAATGTTTTTGTTATTTTTATTGATTTTTGTTTAGTTGGTTTGGAAGGACAAAGTCCTTTGCCTACATACCCAAATGGGATCAAAACCGATGTAGTTCGGAGAAAAAAGCTTAGTGATTTGTTATGATTGATTTTAAAGTTTGAAAAAAAAGGTTTTGAGAAAGATAAGAGGCCGAAATGGCGTAGAAGGATAAAAATGTGAGTTTGATTGATTTTAATTTGAAAAAAGGTTTGAAATAATTAAAATTGATTGAAGTTGTTTTTTGAAGAAAAAGTAGGAATTAATTTACTTGAAAATTAAACTTGATTGAGAAAAGATTTTTGGCTTTTTGTTATTTGAAATGTTTTTGGTTTTTTGATTAAGTTAATTAACAAAAATAAACTAAGTGGTAGTCGAAAAAAAAACTAAGCGCAAGGATTTTCTCACAACGATATAGGATCGAAGTGAGAACCCCTTTTCCTCGGATACGTTCGTTACTTTTGCGTTTTAAACATAAAGCGGAATAAATAAATGTGAGTGTCGGTGCAATATTCTCATTTATTTTTTTACATTGGACCTAGATACATTCTAATGGTAATAAAATAAATGACAAAAATAATAAAAAATAAAAGTGCAATTGTATTAAAGTAAATATGCTAAAGAGAAATAAAACATGCATGAAATGCAAAACAATAAGTAAATATGGTGCATAAAATAAATAAAGAAAATAAAAATGCAAGACGTAAAATAAATATGATGCTGAAAATAAAATAAAGAAAATAAAAATGCAAAACATAAAATAAATATGATGCTAAAAGAAAAATAAAAATGCAATACATAAAATAAATATGATGCATAGAATATAAAGGAATTGAAATGCAAGACATAAAAAATAAATATGGTACTGGAAAATAAAAAATGCAAGGCATAAAAATAAATATGGAGCTGGAAAAATAAATAAAGAAAATAAAAATAATGCAAGGCATAAGATTAAATATGATGCCTAAATAAAAATGCAAGACAATAAATAAATAATGATGCGTAAATAAAAATAAAATAAATAAATAAATGCATGATGGACTGAAAATTAAAAGGCAGTAAAATAAAGTGCATGAGAAATAAATGAACAAAGAAAATAAAAAGATATGTAAAAATAAAAGAAGGAAATAAAATAAAAGAAAAAGAAATAAAGAAGAAAAAAAAAGAGGGGGTGCAGAATTAAAAGGGGAGTGCTACAATAGTAAAGCAGTAGAGGAAAAAAAACTGGGCTTAGAAAAACATTGGGCTCAACAGAGTAAATCTGTTCCGTCTGATTAGACGGAGCGTCCAGATTTAATCTTGAGAAGACAAAGTTTCAGCCATTAGATTTAAATCTGAAGGTCACAGAGAGAGAAGAACATAAAGAAAAAAAAAGGTAAAAGCGCTTGATCAAAACAGGTGATAATAATGGCCGTCAGATCTTGGATCTAACGGTCCAAACCTGATGGTCCATGAGGACAACAGAGATGCGCGCGCGTAGTAGTAAAGCCTAGGCAAGTAGTATAAAAGAAAAAAACTCATAAAAAAAAACACAAACATTCCTCTTTCTCTTTCTACTTTTCAGAAAACAAAAACTCTCCTTCTTCTCTCTACCTACACGCGGCCAGGAAGCTTTTTCCGGCGCGGTGGTCGCCGGCGGCACCACCGCGCCGGAGCAAAAAAAGTCCCCTTTTCAAAAAGTTTTTACATTTTTAGAAATCCATTTTTATGCTCTTTCCGAATCCGGGCTTAGTTTTTTAAAAATCTCAACGGATAAGTGTAGATCTACGTTTGAAAAGATGATAACTACCTTGTTTTTTGTGGTTTTTTGAGCTGAGTTTGAGTTCGGTTTGGCTTTCTTTCACGTTTGGGTTCACGTTTGAGCTGAGTTTGAGTTTGGTTTTGAGCTTTCTTTCACGTTTGGGTTCGGTTCTAGCTTGTTCTTGCTGGGTTCGGTTCTAGCTATGTTGTTTATTGTGGGTTCGGTTCAGATTGTTTGTTGGTTTTCGGTTTTGATTGTTTGCTGGTCGTGGGTGTGTTGTGTTGGAGAGGGCTGTTTGCGTGAACAGTGGTGTGAGGGAGAGGGTTGTTTACGTGAACAGTGGTGTGAGGGAGAGGGTTGTTTGCGTGAACAGTGGTGTGAGGGCCGAATTTACTGTTTGTTTTTCACTGTTCTTCTCCCTTGCACAGTAACCAATGCACTATTTATAGTGCAAAAAAACTAGGGTTAGAAGAAGAAAATAGACAAAAATGCCCCTGGGCTGGGCCTGGACTGAAAACTGGATAAAAACTGAGAAAAAATAAACATCAACAGTAAAATAAAAATAGTAATAATAAAAAAAACGAAAATAAATAAAAAACAGAAACACTAATAATAAAAAAGAAATTAAGAAAAGAATAAAATAAATAATAAAAAGAAAAAAAATAACTAATAATAATAATAACAAAATAAATAAATAAAACGGTCGCCTTCGGAACAAAAAAATGAGGTATTTTAAAATACCTCCCAGCCGAAATTTCGTCTGAAACGACGAAAATTTCTGGCCTAAAAGACGAGAAAAACGAATTAAAAACGGGTCAAAAATGGGGTATGACAGATGCCCCTATTTAAGTTTCTTCGTTACGGAGATTTAAAAGTGAAATTTTTAGATCGACGGGTCGAAGAGACTTAAATACAGAGTACACCATTTTTGACCAATTTCAAATGTAAAATGCTATGAATGCATGTGACTCTATGCATGTACTGTTGTGAGTGCTCGCGATGCAAGTATGAATGCAAGACGGCGAGGACGACTCGACTGGGGATAAAAAAACGAAAGGATACCCGAGTCTGTTAAAAGAAACGGGGTCCAACTCCACTGGGGATAACATGGTCTCACTGGGGATAGATGTCAGCTGTTTGGGTTGTTGCCAAACTTGCCACTGGCGACAGGATAAAAGGATAAATGTCAGCTGTTCGGATTGTTGCCGAACTTGCCACTGACGACAGGAAACAAAAAGATAAATGCCAGCTGTTCGGGTTGTTGCCGAACTTGCCACTGACGACAGGAAACAAAAAGATAAATGCCAGCTGTTCGGGTTGTTACCGAACTTGCCACTGACGACAGGATAAAAGGATAAATGTCAGCTGTTCGGATTGTTGCCGAACTTGCCACTGACGACAGGATAAAAAGGTAAATGTCAGCTGTTCGGGTTGTTGCCGAACTTGCCACTGACGACAGGAAACAAAAAGATAAATGTCAGCTGTTCGGGTTGTTGCCGAACTTGCCACTGACGACATGATAAAAGGATAAATGTCAGCTGTTCGGGTTGTTACCGAACTTGCCACTGACGACATGATAAAAGGATAAATGTCAGCTGTTCGGGTTGTTGCCAAACTTGCCACTGACGACATGATAAAAGGATAAATGTCAGCTGTCCGGGTTGTTGCCGAACTTGCCACTGACGACATGATAAAAGGATAAATGTCAGCTGTTCGGGTTGTTGCCGAACTTGCCACTGACGACAAAACTGGATAAGAAGATGCAAGCTGTTCATTAAAGAACTGCTACTTGGCGAAAAGAGGGTGACATCTCTGGACCAGACACACTGGGGATGGCACTTGGGGAGAGACGGTTACAAATTATTCATGATTGATTGGCATGAAAAGACGATTAAAGCAAGACTCAGGGTGGTTAATGCAACCATGTATAAATGATGTTGCCTATATGTTGTATATACATGAATGTGTATATGCATGAATGACGACACGAATTTGTATGACTGGATAGAGGATTGAATTATGTGACTGGATGACTGATTAACTTGTGATTGTATGAAGGATTGGCTTGTATGATTGTATGAATGATTGACTTGTATGATTGTATGAATGATTGACTTATATGATCGTATGAATGATTGACTTGCATGATTGTAAGACTGATAAACTTGATGAGACAAGATTGGACAGGTGAGTGGGAAAATGACCCGACGTCGCATCACAAACACTCGGCAATCTTCAATAGGGATGATGCCACTGGGGGCGTATCAAAACAGTGATGGGGTAAGGCCCGGCATATACAATAACTGATGAGGAGTAAACACTTCTTGGGGGGAAGCGTGTCAATCTGAAACCATGGTAGAAGAACTGGTGCTTATGTGGTCATGCTTATTTTTGTTTTGCTTTTTTGAATCCCTAATTTTTGCCTGGACCGCCCTTTCGGGTTTTCGATCCACCGGGAATGTATTCTTTTGTATGCCCCTAATTTTTGTCTGGATCGCCCTTTCGGGTTTTCGATCCACCGGGACGCTCATTTTTGCCTAAGCCGCCCTTTCGGGTTTTCGACTTACCGAGCTCTTTCTTTTTCTCTTTTTTCTTTTTTGATTTTTTTCTATATTTTTTGTATTTGACCAAGTTAAATCTGCGGAGTTTGCTCGTTCCTGAAATGGATGTTGATATACACCTTACTTATTCATGAGTATGAAGACAACGCAATTGTTTGTTTACACTTTTCAAAAGGCATGAAGAAGATTTTATTATTTAAAAAAACTTTACTTTTAAGTATTGCTATCAATAATAGAAGAATTTTTGAAAAATAGAATAAATGAGACTTCCAAACAAGAGGCACGAGCTCAAATTTATTTAATAGAGTGGTGACCCGCCAATGGCATGGCTCCACGGATCTTAAAAAGTTTGGAAAATGGTAAATATAAGGGGAAGGTACATTGAACATAATAACCGCTATTCTCCCTGACAACTTTGAATTTCACTGTTTAGATGCTTCAGATTCAGAGTTCCTTTGACAGCTAATGTGCCCCGAGTGAGTCATGGCTAACCCGATGCAGTTACTTTGTCTTTTGTTCCTTAATTTTTGCATAGATCGCCCTTTCGGGTTTTCGACCTATCAGGATGACTGTTTTTCTGTTTTATGTCTCTAATTTTTGCCTGGACCGCCCTTTCGGTTTTTCAGCCCACCGAGACACTCATTTTTGCCTAAGCCGCCCTTTCGGGTTTTCGACTTACCGAGCTGTTCTTTTTATTTTTTAGACAAAGTATTTCTTGACTGCATCGGTGTTTACAGGACGGGGAAGCTCATCACCATCCATGGTTGTGAGAATCATTGCACCACCGGAGAAAACTCTCTTGACAACGTACGGTCCTTCATAGTTAGGAGTCCACTTGCCCCTGGAGTCGGGCTGGAATGATAAGATCCTTTTGAGCACAAGATCTCCTTCTTTGAATTCACGGGGACGAACTTTCTTGTCAAAAGCTTGCTTCATCCTCTGTTGATATAACTGACCATGGCACAAGGCCGCCATGCGTTTTTCTTCGATTAAATTCAACTGATCATATCTGCTTCGACACCATTCAGCCTCGGATAACTCAGCTTCCATCAGGACTCTCATTGATGGGATCTCGACCTCTACGGGAAGAACTGCTTCCATGCCATATACCAAAGAGAAAGGGGTTGCCCCTGTTGAAGTGCGTACGGAGGTACGATACCCGTGCAAAGCATACGGTAACATTTCATGCCAGTCCTTGTAGGTGACTACCATCTTCTGCACTATCTTCTTGATGTTCTTGTTTGCAGCTTCAACTGCGCCATTCATTTGAGGCCTGTAAGGAGAGGAATTATGATGTTCAATCTTGAACTCTTCGCACAACTCTTTCATCATCTTGTTGTTCAGATTAGTCCCATTGTCTGTGATGATTCTATTAGGCACACCGTAGCGGCAAATGATATGATTCTTGATAAAACGGACCACCACTTGCTTGGTCACATTGGCGTACGATGCAGCTTCGACCCACTTGGTGAAGTAATCAATCGCCACTAGGATGAAACGATGCCCATTTGAAGCTTTGGGTTCAATTCTGCCAATCATGTCGATGCCCCACATGGAGAAAGGCCAAGGAGACGAAAGAACATTCAGAGCAGTTGGTGGTACATGAATTCTGTCAGCATAAATCTGGCATTTGTGGCACTTCCTGGCATGCTTGCAACAATCTGTCTCCATTGTCATCCAGTAATAACCTGCTCTCAACAACTTCCTAGCCATTGCATGCCCATTGGAGTGAGTTCCAAAGGAGCCTTCATGAATCTCATGCATCAAAAGTTCTGCTTCTTGCTGGTCTACGCACCTGAGTAGTACCATGTCGAAGTTCCTTTTGTATAAAACATCACCGTTCAAAAAGAAGTTACCAGACAATCTTCTTAATGTTCTCTTGTCTTTGTTGGATGCTCCGGGTGGATATTCCTGACTCTGGAGGAAACACTTGATATCATGGAACCATGGCTTGTCATCCACAACTCCTTCGACTGCGAACACATGAGCGGGTCTCTCGAGGCGCTGAATTCTGATTGTTGGCAAATTGTTCCGGTGACTCACTTCATACATGGAGGATAAAGTTGCTAACGCATCTGCCATCTGGTTCTCATCACGAGGGATGTGGTGAAGCTCCACCTTGTTGAAGAAAGTTAACAAACGCCTTGCATAGTCCTTGTAAGGAACCAAGCCGGGGTGGCGAGTTTCCCATTCTCCTTTGATTTGGTTGATTACGAGTGCTGAATCCCCGTAGATATCAAGGTTCTTGATTCTCAAGTCGATGGCTTCTTCAATGCCCAGGATACATGCTTCATACTCTGCCATATTGTTGGTGCAATCAAACTGTAACCTTGCAGCGAAAGGGAGATGATTACCTTCAGGAGTGATAATAACTGCCCCGATTCCGTTGCCAAAGACATTCACTGCTCCATCAAAAATCAAACCCCATCTAGACTCGGGATCTGGACCTTCCCCAAGCAATGGTTCATCGCAATCCTTCATCTTCAAGTACATAATCTCTTCATCAGGAAAGTCAAACTTGATGGATTGATAATCCTCAATCGGTTGATGAGCCAAATGATCGGCAATGATGCTGGCTTTGATGGCCTTTTGAGTACGGTATTCAATATTATATTCTGACAACAACATTTGCCAACGAGCAATTCTCCCTGTTAAAGCGGGCTTCTCAAAGATGTACTTGATTGGATCCATCTTGGATATCAACCAAGTAGTATGATTAAGCATGTAATGACGAAGACGCTTGGCGGCCCAAGCTAGTGCGCAACAGGTCTTCTCAAGTAGGGAGTATCGAGACTCGCAATCTGTAAATTTCTTGCTCAGGTAGTAAATAGCATGCTCCTTCCTACCGGTCTCATCCTGCTGCCCGAGTACACAACCCATGGAGTCTTCCAACACCGTCAAGTACATAATCAGAGGTCTTCCTTCAACTGGAGGGATAAGAATTGGAGGTTCTAGCAAGTAATTCTTGATGCTGTCGAAGGCCTTCTGGCAGTCTTCTGTCCACACTATCTCTTGGTTCTTGCGAAGCAATTTGAAAATAGGTCCACATGTGGCTGTCATATGAGATATGAATCTGGAGATATAGTTCAAACGTCCTAGAAATCCTCTCACTTGTTTCTCGGTTTGTGGAGCAGGCATTTCTCTGATGGCTTTGACTTTGTCGGGATCTACTTCAATACCTTTCTGACTGACGATGAAACCTAGGAGTTTTCCAGATCTCACACCAAATGTACACTTGTTAGGATTCAGGCGAAGCCGATACTTTCTCAATCGTTGGAACATCTTCAACAAATACTCGACATGCTCCTCTTCAGTACCTGATTTGACAATCATGTCATCGACGTAAACCTCAATTTCTTTGTGCATCATGTCATGGAAGAGAGTGGTCATGCCTCTTTGGTAGGTAGCACCCGCATTCGTCAACCCAAAAGGCATCACTTGATAACAGAAAGTACCCCAAGGCGTAATAAAAGACGTCTTTTCTCTGTCTTCCACTGCCATTTTGATCTGATTGTACCCGGAGAAACCGTCCATGAAGGAGAAAACTTTGGACTTAGCAGTGCTGTCAACCAATACATCGATGTGGGGTAGCGGGAAATCATCCTTTGGACTAGCCTTGTTCAGATCTCTATAATCAACACACATCCTGACCTTTCCATCTTTTTTGGGAACGGGCACTATGTTTGCCAACCACTGAGGATATTCTGATGTAATAAGAAAACCTGCATTAATCTGCTTTTGCACTTCCTCCTTGATCTTGAGGGCCATATCAGGGCGAGTTCTTCTCAGCTTCTGCTTGATTGGAGGACATTCAGGCTTCAAAGGTAAACGATGTTCCACGATCTCAGGGTCCAACCCTGGCATATCTTGATACGACCATGCAAAGATATCTACATATTCTTTGAGAAGCTCAACCATTCTTTCTTTGACAGACGCATCCAACAATGCCCCAATCTTGACTTCCTTCTTGTCCTCCTCAGAACCCAAGTTAATAACCTCCACTGCTTCCTCGTGAGGCTGAATGGCTTTTCTCTCCTGTTCTAACAAACGTATAATCTCGTCAGGAACCTCTTCATCATCCTCCTCTTCAGCTTCATAAACGGGAGACTCAAAATTGGGAGGAAGCATAGGGTCACGGTGTTCAACGGACTTATTGATGTTTAGTCTGCACATGATTGATGATTGATTTCTTAGCAAATGAGTGAAAGATGCATACTTTATTTTTAAAATCGATCGAAAATAAAATAAAACGTTTTTTTTTTTTGGTTTTTTGTGTTACCATTTTTCCAGAAAAAGCAGTAAAATAAAAATAAACGTCGTGGAAGAAAACGACGACTTTTCATTGATAGCGATAACTTGAAATCAAAGTTGAGCCCTACATGGCTTCACTTTCGTCTTGGGCGAGACGAAAGGATTTTTGGAAAGAAAGTAAATCAAACAAGCACATTACTTAGACACATGGATAGCAAGAGGCACGTCAACAGCATTCCAGTTGCGGACAGAGCTTTCTGGCGTCACAAACACAGGTGCCACCTCCTCCGGATCATCCTCCTGGATAGCATTGGTTTCCGGCGGGGCTTGAATAAACCCAGCGCTATTGAACGTGACGTTGGTGGGCTCCAAACCCATGTTGGCCTTACTTGTTGATGACGCAAAACCCAAACCTTCTCGGTTCATGTTCCTGGGTATCTGTACTAGTTTTCCCCATCTTCCTGCAGTTCCTTCCTTCAGAACCTTCTCCGCATCTTTCAAAGATGCCATGGATTCCTTGCCTGAACTCTCGCCTTCTATAGAAAGTCCTTGGAAAGACGTTCCATCTACCTCATCTGCACTGATGAAAGAAAAAGCCGACAAATGGCTTACTAGCAACGCTTCTTCACCATTCACAGTGATCAGCTTCCCATTCCGCACAAACTTCAACTTTTGGTGGAGCGTGGATGTGACCGCCCCTGCTTCATGAATCCAAGGTCTTCCCAACAAGCAACTGTAAGAGGCTTGAATGTCCATGACTTGGAAAGGTATCTGGAAAACCTGGGGTCCAATAGTAATAGGCAATACTATCTCCCCCATCACTGACTTTCTCGATCCGTCAAACGCCTTCACAATAACCCCACTGTACCTCAAAGGTGCACCTTGGTACGACAACTTATCGAGTGTAGTTTTTGCCATCACATTCAAAGACGACCCGGTGTCCACCAACACATTAGACAGAGCGTCCGTCCCGCAGTTAACAGAGATATGCAAGGCTAGGTTATGATCTCTTCCAGCTTCTGGGAGCTCTTCATCACTAAATCCCAGGTTGTTGCAAGCGGTTATGTTGCCAACTATCCCTCCAAACTGGCTAGTAGTCACGTCATGGTCAACATAGGCTTGGCTTAGCACTCTCATCAATGCCTCTCTGTGAGTATCAGAATGCAATAACAAGGATAATATTGAGATTTTTGAAGGTGTCTGCAACAGTTGGTCGATGATCTTGTAATCACTTTTCTTTATTAATTTCAGCACTTCATCTGATTCTGAACATTCACCCCCGCTAGCTGGCACTGGATCAATGACTGGAGTGTTGACCTTCTCTTGCACTATGGTCGGAAGAATGCGCCCACTTCTCAATACTCTGCTACTGTCTGCAATATTGCTAACAGATGACAGAGGAGGTATAGGGGACTCTTGTCCATCGCCCAGGATAGTTGCATTGTACCTGTATGGCACCGCCTTCAATGATGCGTACGGTAAGGCTCCCGGTAAACAGATCACCAAGGGAGTAACAGCAGCATTCTCTTGATTACCAAGGGTTAATTCTAACTGTTCTTGGATGTGAAATTCGGGCGTTATCACACAAACATTCTCACTTTTTCTCGTCACAGACAACTCCTTGCGGTCCAACAAGCCTTGGATGTCATCCTGTACTTGCGCACATCCTCGGGTATCCACAGAGCAAACCTTACACTTCATATGATCATGTTCGAACAGACCTGCTTTACACATTCTTGTGTGCATCGGGACTAGAGGGGTCCTGATGTCTTGAACATTGAAAATAGAGCAACCTTCTTGGCCATCTTCGACCATATTAACAGAGGACCCATGGTTAGGTAAGGGATTGGCCTGGACATTGGGACTTGGGTTGGAATCTTTGAAGGTCAGAAGTTTCGCCCGGATTAGCCTTTGGACCTCGGTTTTAAGAGCAAGGCAATGCTCAACATCGTGCCCAGGTGCTCCTTGGTGAAAGGCGCAAGTCAAGTCATGCCGGTACCAAGGAGGTAAGATATCTGGTGTACGGGGTGGTGCCCTGACCTGGACAAGGTTCTTTGTGAGTAATGCAGGGAGCAAGTCAGCATATTTCATCGGGATTGGATCAAATGTTGTTCTTTGGCGATTTTGTTGGTGATATGGTTTGTTGAGTCTTTTGGTGTTGGCTGCATTTTTTGGCAAAACCAAAGTATTGGATAGTAGCTTCTCCATGATTAGAACATTTCTTCAGTTGGAAGTTTTCTCATTTAAAGCTGTTCAGTAGCTGAAATTTACATCAGAAGCTGAATGCTCATCAGAAGCACTGTAGCACTTCAGAAGCTAATTCAGGTTCTGATGCTCATGGTGACTTTTGTTGACTTCATCAGAAGTTGCATATTTTCAAGTTATTCTTGTGCGAATCTTTGCAAGATATGCCAAGGTTTTGTTATGAATTAAAGCTTCTAGATTGCGGGTTGATTTGAAGAAGATTTTATTGAAGATTTGGTTCAAAGATATGAAATTCATATTTTCCTGTTATAATCTTTAAAAGATTCAGTACAGTTTTATTTGTTACATTATTGGACCAATCTTATTTCAGTAACAAATCAATTCAGAAGATTAGTTTTTTTTGCAAGACTGAAGGCTATATAAGGAGGAGGGCTGCTGCTATTCAAGACATGAAATATAGAGTTTAAGATCAGAGAATTAAGTCTTAGTATTTTAAGCTTTTAGCTTTATTGTGCACCACTCTGTTAGAGTTGGTTTAGGTGTTTGATTGAGTTGTAATTCATTCTAAGCCTTTAGGTACGAATGAAGTGTTGTCATTGAAATTGTGTTCAAAAACAGGGGATTGTTAAGGGTTGTTCAAGTAACTGGGTTGTTACTTGAATAGGAAGTTAGAGGGTTCTAATACTCAGAGTTGGGTAGAAGTCTGACTAGGAGGAGTTTAATTGCTAAGGCTGGGAACTGGGAGTCAGTGTCTTGAGTCTTTGGGTTAAATCCTATAGTGGATTTCCTTCCTGGATTGGTATCCCCCAGAGTAGGAGGTGTTTACTCCGAACTGGGTTAACAAACCTTCTGTGTGTTTTTAGCTTTCCTGCACTTTACTTTTCTGCTGTTTATCTGATTTTATATTGTGCTAAGTTCTGTTCAGAACCTGTTGGTTCAGAACCTGTTTGTCTCTTATTGCCTGGCCAGAATTTCAATTGGCATCAGAGCAGGCACCCTGCCTGTATTTTGGGTGAGATCCAGAGGACTTAATTTCTGGTAAGCATGGATAGAGAAGGAGGATATGTCAATAGACCACCTCTACTAGATGGCACAAACTATGAGTATTGGAAGTCCAGAATGTGTGCCTTCTTAAAATCTATTGACAGCAGGACTTGGAAAGCTGTGATTAAAGGCTGGGATCATCCTGAGGTTTTGGACAAAGATGGTAACAAAACTGGAGTGTTGAAGCCTGAAGAGGAGTGGACCAAAGCTGAAGATGACTTGTCTCTGGGAAATTCAAAAGCTTTGAATGCAATCTTTAATGGTGTGGACCAGAACATGTTCAGACTTATCAAACAGTGTACTGTTGCTAAGGAGGCCTGGGAAATTTTGAAGACAACTCATGAAGGAACCTCTAAAGTGAAGATGTCCAGATTGCAGCTGCTGACCACCAAATTTGAGAACCTGAAGATGAAGGAGGATGAATCCATTCAGGATTTTTACATGAATGTGCTGGATATGGCCAATTCCTTTGACTCTCTTGGTGAAAAGATGTCTGATGAGAAGTTAGTCAGAAAAATCCTCAGGTCCCTGCCCAGAAGATTTGACATGAAGGTCACTGCAATTGAGGAGGCTCATGATATTTCTGCCATGAAGCTTGAAGAACTGATTGGGTCATTGCTAAATTTTGAAACTGCTTTTTGTAAACAGACTGAGAAGAAAGGAAAAGGTGTAGCCTTTAGTGTGAACTCTGAAGCTGATGATCAACAAGAGTCTGAAGAGGATGACTTATCAGAAGCTCTGGTGTTGCTAGGAAAACAATTCAACAAGATTCTGAAGAATGTTAACAGAAAAGCCAAAGGTCAGAATTTCAGATTCAATAACAAAAAGCAACAAGCTGATGAGAAGAAGACCAAGTCTGAGGAGAAAAGTAACCAAGCCAAAGGTGTGCAGTGCTATGAGTGTGAGGGCTATGGGCATATCAAATCTGAATGTCCTACTTTTCTTAAGAAGCAGAAGAAGAGCCTAGTTGTTGCATGGTCTGATGATGGTTCTGAAGATGATGTTGTTAGTGAATCTGATATGTGTGATACTGGTCTAGTTGTGAGGTCAGGAGCTATCTTAAAGAAGGAAGCTGTTTTAGAGTCTGAGACCTTTTCAGAGTCTGACTCAGAGTCTGAAGCCTCATATGTGTCTGAAGCTGCTAAAACCTCATATGATGAACTAGCTGATAACTACAAGAAGCTGTATACCAGAAGTGCTGAGGTTTGCAAACAAGTTTTGGATCAGAAGGAGACTATTCTTCAACTGGAGGCTGAAAAAGGTGAACTGTTAGTGCAGAATTCAGATTTAAAAGAAGAAGTGAAGCAACTGAACTCCCAACTCGATCAAATGAAAAAGCAAGTGAAGATGTTGAATTCTTCTACTGATAAGTTGGAGGACATTTTGGGGAATCAGCAACAAGGAAAAACTGGTTTAGGTTTTGTTGATCAGACTCAGATTCCTAAACAGATGAGTTTTGTTCCTGCTACTCAAACTCATGACTCTATGGTTGGAACATTAAAGAGGAGACCTCAGAAACAAGCCCAGATGCAAGCTCAGAAGAAACCTCAGATGCAAGGTCAGAAGTATGTTCAGATGCAAGGTCAGAAACATGTTCAGATGCTACCTCAGAAGCAACCCCAGAAATTGTTCAGAAACAGAAGGAGGAGGAATCATCCATGGGTCTGTCATCATTGTGGAAAGAGAGGGCATATCAAACCATTCTGCTTTAAATTGTATGGTTACCCTGAACACTTCCAATATAGAAGAGTTGAACCAGCTACTATCAGTCACAATGTTCAGAAGGTATGGAAGCCCAAAGTTCAGAATGTAGGCCTGATTGCTCATACTTCACTGAGAGCCACTTCAAAAGAAGACTGGTATTTTGATAGTGGGTGTTCAAGGCACATGACTGGTGTGAAGAAGCTGCTGAGCAATATCAGATCATACTCCAGAAGTTATGTGACATTTGGAGATGGTGTAAAAGGTCAGATTCTGGGTATTGGTGATTTGATCAGAGAAGGGTTGCCCAGACTTAATGATGTGCTACTGGTGGAAGGATTAACTTCAAATCTGATCAGTATTAGCCAACTTTGTGATCAGGACTTGAAGGTTAATTTTAACAAACTAGAGTGTATTGTTACTGATCAGGAAGATAAGATTCAGATGAGAGGCTGCAGATCCAAAGACAATTGTTACTTGTGGATTTCTGAAGAAGAAAGAAGTTTGACTTCTTGTCTTATGAGCTCAGAAGAGGAAGTCAAGCTCTGGCACCAGAAGTTAGGTCATCTGCATCTGAAAGACATGAAGAAAATCCTAAGTACTGAAGCTATCAGAGGTGTACCAAATCTGAAGATCAATGAGGACAATGTTTGTGGTGATTGTCAAATTGGAAAACAAACAAGAAAGTCTCATCCCAGATTAGTTCACCAGGTAACTACTAAAGTACTAGAACTTGTTCATATGGATTTGATGGGGCCTATGCAAGTAGAGAGTATTGCAGGCAAGAGGTATGCTTTTGTAATGGTAGATGACTACTCAAGATTCACATGGATCAACTTTGTTAGAGAGAAGTCTGATACTTTTGAAGTGTTTAAAGACTTATGTACTCAATTACAAAGAGAGAAGGATTGTGGTATTGTCAGAATCAGAAGTGATCATGGCAAGGAATTTGAAAACAAGAGCTTTTCAGAATTCTGTGCTTCTGAAGGAATAAAACATGAGTTCTCTGCACCTATCACACCTCAGCAAAATGGTGTAGTGGAGAGGAAGAATAGGACATTAGCAGAATGTGCAAGAGTTATGCTGCATGCTAAGAAGTTGCCATATATGTTTTGGGCTGAAGCCATGAACACTGCATGTTATATCCATAATAGAGTCACTCTGAAGAAGGGAACAACTTGTACCTTATATGAACTATGGAAAGGAAGGAAGCCTACAGTCAAATACTTCCATGTTTTTGGGAGCAGGTGCTACATTTTGGCTGACAGGGAAAATAGAAGAAAACTGGATCCTAAGTCTGATGAGGGTATATTTTTGGGATATTCAGTGATCAGCAGAGCTTATAGGGTGTTTAATTCAAGAACTAAAGTTGTGATGGAGTCCATTAATGTGGTAATTGATGATCTGACTGCTGAGAAAGATAGAAGTGAGCCTGAAGTTGTTCCAGAGTCTGAAGCCTCAGAAGAACAAACTTCAGAAGCAGAAAAGCATTCAGAGTCTGAAGAAGCAGAAGATCAACCAGATCAAGTTCCTAATGGTAAAGGGCCATCAATTAGAGTTCAGAAGGATCATCCTAAAGACTTAATCATTGGAAGCTTAGATCAAGGTGTCAGAACCAGGAGATCAGATGCTGCTGCTACTGATTCATGTTTTGTGTCAAAGGTTGAGCCTAAAAATGTGAAAGAAGCCCTAACTGATGAATTTTGGATTGAAGCAATGCAAGATGAGTTGAATCAATTCAAAAGGAGTGAAGTGTGGGATCTAGTTCCAAGACCTGAAGGGCAGAATGTGATTGGTACTAAATGGATTTACAAGAATAAAACAGATGAGAATGGCACTGTAGTCAGAAACAAGGCTAGGTTGGTTGCTCAGGGTTATACTCAAGTGGAGGGATTGGATTTTGATGAGACCTTTGCACCTGTGGCCAGACTAGAGTCCATAAGATTACTGTTGGGTGTATCCTGCATTCTCAAGTTCAAATTATTCCAGATGGATGTGAAGAGTGCATTTCTGAATGGATATTTGCAGGAAGAGGTATATGTTGAACAGCCTAAGGGTTTTGTGGATCCTAAGTTTCCTGATCATGTGTTCAAGCTGAAGAAAGCTTTATATGGATTGAAGCAAGCACCAAGAGCATGGTATGACAGGCTGACTCAGTTTCTTGTGGCTCAAGGTTACAGAAAAGGAGGTTCTGATAAGACACTATTTGTGAAGAATGAAAATGGGAGTCTGATGATAGCTCAGATTTATGTAGATGATATTGTGTTTGGTGGGATGTCTCAAGATATGGTCAAATTGTTTGTTCAGCAGATGCAGTCAGAATTTGAAATGAGCATAGTTGGTGAACTGACATATTTTCTTGGATTGCAAGTCAAGCAAATGGAAGATACAATCTTCATTTCTCAAAGTAAGTATGCCAAGAACATAGTGAAGAAGTTTGGAATGGATTCTGCTGCTCATAAGAAGACACCAGCTGCTACTCACCTGAAGTTGACTAAGGATGAACATGGAATATCAGTAGATCAAAGTCAATATAGAAGCATGATTGGGAGCTTATTGTATTTAACTGCAAGCAGACCTGATATCACTTATGCTGTTGGAGTATGTGCAAGATATCAAGCTGATCCTAAGATGAGTCATCTGACACAAGTCAAAAGGATCCTGAAGTATGTGAATAGCACAAGTGACTATGGAATCATGTATTCTCATAGTTCAAGTTCTGAACTGATGGGATATTGTGATGCTGACTGGGCTGGAAGTGCTGATGACAGGAAAAGCACTTCAGGAGGTTGTTTCTTCTTAGGAAATAACTTGATTTCATGGTTCAGCAAGAAACAAAACTGTGTGTCATTGTCAACTGCTGAGGCTGAGTATATTGCTGCTGGAAGTAGTTGCTCACAATTGGTGTGGATGAAGCAGATGCTGGAGGAGTACAACATTGAACAAAGAACTATGACATTGTTTTGTGACAATTTGAGTGCCATCAACATCTCCAAGAATCCAATTCAGCATAGCAGAACTAAACACATAGACATCAGACATCATTTTATCAGAAACCTTGTGGAGGATAAAGTCATTCAGCTGGAACATGTAGCTACTGAAGAACAAGTTGCTGACATTTTCACAAAGGCCTTGGATGCTAAACAGTTTGAAAACTTAAGGAGCAAGTTAGGTGTGTGCTTACATGAAGAATTCTAGCAATTAAAGCAAACTGGATGTGAGGAAGATAGAGTACCTGCCAGCTTTGTTAGTGCTAAGTGTGATGCTGTTTTTGACACTGAGTCTGAGATAGAAGTTGAAGATGTTTGTGCAGTTTTCCTTCACTATTTGAAGTCTGAGTTTTGTCAAAATTTTGTGGCTAAAAAGGGGGAGAAAATTATGTATTGTGTTGGCTTTGATGCTAAAAATCTTATGCAAAGTATTGCTGCTCAGAAGTTTTGTGTGAAGCTCAGTGTTCAGATTCAATATAAGAAGAGCTGTCAAGATGATATTGAGGGGGAGTATGTGTCTCAGGGGGAGTACAAGTTTGATATGATCCTGAGTGTTTTTGTGTTGAAGAGTGGTCCTGAAGATCAAGTGTGCTCTGAAGTGTGGTTCTGAAGAACAATTGAACTTTGGTTTATGCTCTGATAGCTTTTATCACTGCAGTTCAGTAGTAAGGGGGAGTTTGGTTTGTGAAGCTTCAGGGGGAGTATTTGTGATGATCAGAAGTTGATCAGTAGCTCTGATACCATGGTTGTGATGATCAGCAGTTTGATCAGTACTTGATGTGTGTGCTTCAGGAGTTAGAAGCTGATGCTGTTATTTAAACATAGCTCAGAAAGTGTTTTGTCCGCTGCCTATTTTATGTGCTATGTTATATAAGTGTGGAGTTCTTCAGTACTGAGTTGAGTATATGGGAGTTTGAAGAACTTGGATGGTTTTAGCCAAAAATTTGCCAAAGGGGGAGATTGTTGAGTCTTTTGGTGTTGGCTGCATTTTTTGGCAAAACCAAAGTATTGGATAGTAGCTTCTCCATGATTAGAACATTTCTTCAGTTGGAAGTTTTCTCATTTAAAGCTATTCAGTAGCTGAAATTTACATCAGAAGCTGAATGCTCATCAGAAGCACTGTAGCACTTCAGAAGCTAATTCAGGTTCTGATGCTCATGTTGACTTTTGTTGACTTCATCAGAAGCTGCATATTTTCAAGTTATTCTTGTGCGAATCTTTGCAAGATATGCCAAGGTTTTGTTATGAATTAAAGCTTCTAGATTGCGGGTTGATTTGAAGAAGATTTTATTGAAGATTTGGTTCAAAGATATGAAATTCATATTTTCCTGTTATAATCTTTAAAAGATTCAGTACAGTTTTATTTGTTACATTATTGGACCAATCTTATTTCAGTAACAAATCAATTCAGAAGATTAGTTTTTTTTTGCAAGACTGAAGGCTATATAAGGAGGAGGGCTGCTGCTATTCAAGACATGAAATATAGAGTTTAAGATCAGAGAATTGAGTCTTAGTATTTTAAGCTTTTAGCTTTATTGTGCACCACTCTGTTAGAGTTGGTTTAGGTGTTTGATTGAGTTGTAATTCATTCTAAGCCTTTAGGTACGAATGAAGTGTTGTCATTGAAATTGTGTTCAAAAACAGGGGATTGTTAAGGGTTGTTCAAGTAACTGGGTTGTTACTTGAATAGGAAGTTAGAGGGTTCTAATACTCAGAGTTGGGTAGAAGTCTGACTAGGAGGAGTTTAATTGCTAAGGCTGGGAACTGGGAGTCAGTGTCTTGAGTCTTTGGGTTAAATCCTATAGTGGATTTCCTTCCTGGATTGGTATCCCCCAGAGTAGGAGGTGTTTACTCCGAACTGGGTTAACAAACCTTCTGTGTGTTTTTAGCTTTCCTGCACTTTACTTTTCTGCTGTTTATCTGATTTTATATTGTGCTAAGTTCTGTTCAGAACCTGTTGGTTTAGAACCTGTTTGTCTCTTATTGCCTGGCCAGAATTTCATGGTTGTTGAGGGGTTTGTGGGCGATTTTGTTGTTGAGGGTATGATGATTGTGGGCGAGGCTGTTGGAAATTTTGTGGGTAATTTTGTGGGTAATGGGAGGGTGGTCTTTGAGGTATTTGGAAATTTTGTGTTACGGGTGGTGAAACATTGGCAATGTGTGGGTAAGTTGGGTACTGCAACTGGGGTCCTCCGTAGGCGACCATACCTACCTCTTGCTCTTTCTTTCTCGGATAGCCACTTCCGAACCTCTTAGCGTTGTTAACAGGGGCAATTTCCTTCACTAACCGTCCTTCCCGGACACCTTCCTCGATTCTCATCCCCATTCCTACCATCTCTGTGAAGTCATTGGGAGCGCTTGCAACCATTTTCTCATAGTAGAAAGGACTAAGTGTGTTAAGGAATAGCTTGGTCAATTCTTTTTCTTCTAATGGAGGGCGAATCTGCGCAGCCAACTCTCTCCATCTTTGTGCATATTCTTTGAACGACTCCTTCTCCTTCTGAGTCATTGCCCTGAGCTCATCTCTATCCGGGGCCAGATAAGAATTGTACTTGTATTGTTGTATAAAGGCATTTGCAAGGTCATTGAAAGTACGGATGTCAGCACCATCCAAATCCATGTACCATCTCATAGCAGCGCCGGTCAAACTGTCCTGGAAGTAATGAATTAGAAGCTTGTCGTTGTCTGTCTGCGTGGACATCTTCCTCGCATACATCACCAGGTGTGCCTTGGGACAAGAATTTCCTTTGTACTTCTCGAAATCTGGGACTTTGAATTTATGCGGGACTACCACATTGGGAACTAGACAAAGCTCATGAGCATTCGAGCCGAACAACTCTTTTCCCCGAAGAGCTTTCATTTCCCTTTGCATCTCATTATACTTATCCTGCAGATCGTCCACCCTGTCGAAAGCTGCGACACTTTCGGTATGAAAAATAGGTCCCTGATCCTGAACTGTGTGTACTAGAGGCGCGGAATAAGTCATCGCTGCTTGGGGAAAAGGCAGGCCGGGTTGAAGAACCGGTGTTGATTGTTGAACGAAGGGAGGCGGAACTTCTGTTACAGCGGGTTGGAGACTTTCACTAACCGGGGGAGGCATTCCCCATGTACAGCCCGGAGGCATAAACAGTGGTTGGGAAACTGCAGTGGAGAGTGGAGTGGTGCTTACAAACGGTTGTTCTACAGCAGCAGCAGCGGACTGAGAACCCTGAGCAGCCAAGAGAGAACTCATCATTTCTGTTAATCTGTCCATCCCCTCTCGCAGACTGGCGACCTCTTCCCGAAGGTTCTGATTTTCCTGCTCGACAAGATCCATCTTCTTCCTCTGATTAGCTCGAGTATTGTAAACGCGAGTAGACTTGCGAAGAATTCGTCGGGCCACTTTCTTCAACAGCGGCTGATTAACCTTTTATTGATGAACAAAGTATGAGACTCGATTTGGAAACTATGAATGCAGGATGATGCATGATTATGCCTTAAAAAAAAAATGAACAAATTATTATCGAAGGACTTGTCAAAGTAATTGTAAACGTCATAAACCGAACACTTCACTAAAGCATTGAAATATTACAAAGAGTTTTTTTGTTTACAAGTCAAGCGATTTTGGAAGCTAAAATCTAAGCATAAGGTCCTAAGGACTTCAAACTCAAGCTCCCGGAGCAGATGGATCCTCGGAATCTGAATGTGCACTAGAGATCGAATCCATAAACCTCCTCTTCCTCCTAGCGTCTTGGCGGAGCAAAGCATCCTTCCGACGAAGCAAGTCATCCTTCTCAATTATCTTCTGGTTCTGGACGAAAAGCTCATGGCTCTGCTGGGCTAGCTTCCCCTTCAAGGTCTCATGCTCGAGCTCGAGTTCCTGGTATCTCCTCTTCCAGGTTTCCTTCTCTTGCTTTTCTTTGGTTAGCTGCTCCTGAAACTCCTCCTTGGTGTCAAAGGGGATGGGCAAGGATGATGGTGGGATGGTGGAGGATAGGTATCTAGGTAGGTGGTAGGGTAGGCCAAAACTCATGGTCCTATCAATGACCCACTGAGTATAGGATTCATGCACATAATCAAACTTCTTCCCTAGCTGACTTCTGTTAGGCCTGCGGATGGCGCTCCAAGCTCGCGCAAATCTCTCTCTCCTGTTTGTGTGGTCTTCATGATAAAGATAGAACTCACTAGTCAAGGCAAGATTGTTTGGTTTTGTTCTCATCGGGTACCCAAACTGTCGACGGGCTAGAAGAGGGTTGTAGCTAATCCCGCCACGCATACCAAGAAGAGGTACGTTGGGGTATTCACCACAACTGACAATGACATTCCCCACGTCACAGGCTGCCTGATACCAAACTATATCTGAGGGATGGAGGGCCATGATTCTTTGGGACCAAGGAAGATCTTCAAGGTTAGCTTTGAAAGTATGAGTTTGAGGTAGGTGGGAGATAAACCATTTGTAAAGCAGTGGTGCACATCAAAGAATGGTTCCACGGCCAGCTAGGGTACGGTCATGGATGGAGTGGTAAGTATCAGCTAGTAGTGTGGGTACAGGGTTCTTGGAGAGGAAGATTTTGATGGCATGGATATCGATGAAGTTGTCAATATTTGGGAAGAGTACAAGGCCATATATAAGGAGGGCTAGGGTGGAATGGAAGGCATAAGTGCTAGCTGCTTCAGCGAATATGGAGGCTTGTTGGTAGAGGAAGCGGGTGGGAAGACCTTGGAGGCCTCCTTTAGTGGTAAGGTTTGCTTGGATGACGGAGGTTTCAAGATGGAGAGCGGCTGCGACGTCGGAGGGTTTAGGGGTAGGTTCAAGACCGTGGAATGGTATCTTGTCTGGCACAGGTAAACCGACTAGGTAGGAGTACTCTTCAAGTGTGGGAACAAGCTGATAATCAGGAAAGGTGAAGCAATGGTAGAGTGGGTCATAGAACTGAACCAAAGTCTCTAAGCATCCCTCCTCAACATTTACTCTCAGGATACTAAGCAACCTCCCATGATGAGCTTGAAAATCCGTAGGATCACTTACTAAAGATCCTAGCTCCCTTAATTTTGACAAGTCTGGCTTCTTGAAAAGATACTTCTTAGTGCTTCTTCGTGGAATGTCCATATCTACAATGTTTACAAAAAGTTTGTTTAAGTCCTTCGATGTTTTGGATGAAAAGGAAAAGAGTTTATGCATGGATGCATGTATGCATGATTATGCTAAAGAGCGGAGAAAACATGGTGAGTTTAGGTCCATAATGTTGGAGTCAAGGGTAAACACGCCATTTGGTAAGGACTATGGTTTCACATGTACCTGTATCACGGGTTCTACCAAGTTCCCAAAGTCCTCAACCCCTTCCAAATATCGTCGGGTTACGAGATTGACTCCCGATCCAATAATATTTGTAAGAAAGTCTCGTTTGAGTGTAGTATCGCGTATCAACTAATTCAAGATTACTCTTGGTTAGCCACCGCACTACGTCCTAAAAGGCCAAGATGGGTTAAAGGTAACTAAAGGTCCTCAACTTCATAGGTCACTTGAAAATATCAATGCCGAACACGACTTACTCATGACAACATATTAATACTTCCAAGATTCCTCCATTGAGCGGGGTTATCACATGTGCCACATCCGAAATTTACTCTCGGAAAGACACTTTGATTATACCACCATCCTATCTTATGTTTCCCTCAAGTCCGGGTGTAGGACTTATCTTACCACTCACGTAAAAAGATAAACATTTAAGCACATATTTACAATTACAAATAATAATAAAGCATAAAGATAAAGAAAAGCAAGATAGGTTTAACCCACTTAGGATTTTGGTCCCCAGTGAAGTCGCCATTTTTGTCGCGGTGATTTTAGGATATCAAGCTATTAATTAGCATTGACTCACAAAATTAATTTCACCACCGATCTTTTATTTTTCCGAGGAAAAGGGAAAAAGTTCGAAAAACCCTATTTTTTAAGAGATCAAAGGTCCGGGGGTTGGTTACGCAAAGGGAAGGTGTTAGCACCCTAAACGTCTATAGTACTCTATAGGAACCTCTTGTTTTTTATTTATCTTTATGCTAAAATAATTATTTGTTTGTAAATAAATGCTTAAGTGTGAAAAATTAAAGTTTAAGTGTGAAAAAATTTAAAGTGATGAGTTTAAAAGAAAAGAAAATGTTTTTGTTATTTTTATTGATTTTTGTTTAGTTGGTTTGGAAGGACAAAGTCCTTTGCCTACATACCCAAATGGGATCAAAACCGATGTAGTTCGGAGAAAAAAGCTTAGTGATTTGTTATGATTGATTTTAAAGTTTGAAAAAAAAGGTTTTGAGAAAGATAAGAGGCCGAAATGGCGTAGAAGGATAAAAATGTGAGTTTGATTGGTTTTAATTTGAAAAAAGGTTTGAAATAATTAAAATTGATTGAAGTTGTTTTTTGAAGAAAAAGTAGGAATTAATTTACTTGAAAATTAAACTTGATTGAGAAAAGATTTTTGGCTTTTTGTTATTTGAAATGTTTTTGGTTTTTTGATTAAGTTAATTAACAAAAATAAACTAAGTGGTAGTCGAAAAAAAAAACTAAGCGCAAGGATTTTCTCACAACGATATAGGATCGAAGTGAGAACCCCTTTTCCTCGGATACGTTCGTTACTTTTGCGTTTTAAACATAAAGCGGAATAAATAAATGTGAGTGTCGGTGCAATATTCTCATTTATTTTTTTACATTGGACCTAGATACATTCTAATGGTAATAAAATAAATGACAAAAATAATAAAAAATAAAAGTGCAATTGTATTAAAGTAAATATGCTAAAGAGAAATAAAACATGCATGAAATGCAAAACAATAAGTAAATATGGTGCATAAAATAAATAAAGAAAATAAAAATGCAAGACGTAAAATAAATATGATGCTGAAAATAAAATAAAGAAAATAAAAATGCAAAACATAAAATAAATATGATGCTAAAAGAAAAATAAAAATGCAATATAAAATAAATATGATGCATAGAATATAAAGGAATTGAAATGCAAGACATAAAAAATAAATATGGTACTGGAAAATAAAAAATGCAAGGCATAAAAATAAATATGGAGCTGGAAAAATAAATAAAGAAAATAAAAATAATGCAAGGCATAAGATTAAATATGATGCCTAAATAAAAATGCAAGACAATAAATAAATAATGATGCGTAAATAAAAATAAAATAAATAAATAAATGCATGATGGACTGAAAATTAAAAGGCAGTAAAATAAAGTGCATGAGAAATAAATGAACAAAGAAAATAAAAAGAAATGTAAAAATAAAAGAAGGAAATAAAATAAAAGAAAAAGAAATAAAGAAGAAAAAAAAAGAGGGGGTGCAGAATTAAAAGGGGAGTGCTACAATAGTAAAGCAGTAGAGGAAAAAAAACTGGGCTTAGAAAAACATTGGGCTCAACAGAGTAAATCTGGACCGTCTGATTAGACGGAGCGTCCAGATTTAATCTTGAGAAGACAAAGTTTCAGCCATTAGATTTAAATCTGAAGGTCACAGAGAGAGAAGAACATAAAGAAAAAAAAAGGTAAAAGCGCTTGATCAAAACAGGTGATAATAATGGCCGTCAGATCTTGGATCTAACGGTCCAAACCTGATGGTCCATGAGGACAACGGAGATGCGCGCGCGTAGTAGTAAAGCCTAGGCAAGTAGTATAAAAGAAAAAAACTCATAAAAAAAAACACAAACATTTCCTCTTTCTCTTTCTACTTTTCAGAAAACAAAAACTCTCCTTCTTCTCTCTGTAACGACCCTATTTTCGTATGTTATATTTTTATATATTTTATTTTATGGATTTGCATTTAAAAATATTTTCTAGTAATCGAGGAATAATTATTTAGCGCGAAGATAAGTTCGTAATCGAGTTTTTAGGGTTTTGGGCGAATTTGGGCCAAGAGGATGAATAGTATTGGGCTTTTGGGTTTATGAGTAGTAATGATCAAGTGGGTATGAATAGTAGTGAGCTTGGATTGGATTGAAAGGCTAGGATTAGTCCTTGAGAGTTAGTAAGGAATGGATGGCCAAGATTGTTTTGCTTGGATTATAAGAGATCATCACAAAGACTTGTGAATCACTATTCATTGCTTTGTGGAGAAGAAGAAAAACGTGGAAGAGGAGAAGAAAAGCAAGAGAAAAGCTAGGGCAAGTGAACAAGGGAGAAAGCTTGAGTTTAGAATCACCAATTCCTGGTAAGAGAGTTAGTATTGCTTCTTCACAAGTGATTGAGAAGGGGAGAATGTCTATTTCTCCATCCCAAACTTCTCCTTCACTTTGTCTAGGTTTGATAGAAAGTTTTTATGGTTTAAAGATGTTAAATGATCATGTTATGCTTGCTTGAATGCTAAGTGATGTTGCTAGTATGTTTAGTTGAAGTTTTGTGAGTGTTATAGTGTTTTGAATTCATAGAAAAAGTTATGGAAAGTTAGTGTTTTAAACCTAATTTCTTTGCTAGATGCAATCCTTGCTTGTGATTGTTTTTGAATGATGTTTTATGATGGAAAATTGTTTTTAACAAGTCCTAGAAGCTTGGGTAACCTTGAATAGGCTAAAATGGTGGAAAATCACATTTTTACATGATTTTGTACTGATACGGTCGCTGTAGCGACGGACCGTCGCTTGTAGCGACCAGGCAGGATAATTCCCTGCCTATCCGCGCTTGTAGCGACCACACTGGCGCTTGTAGCGACCAGGCTCGCTTGTAGCGACCAATGGCTCGCTTGTAGGGACCAACCCTGGACATGCCAACTTCGTTGATTTGTTCTGGAGGCCCTGGTGCGCGCGGGAATGGCTTTTTGCTACTGCATTCTCATTATATGTTTTGAAAACCTTGCCCACCATTTTAACTTATTCTTAATGTTTTCTAAAGATTATTTGTTTCAAGAAAAGCTTGAGTAAAACCCTAGCATGTGTGTGGGATTATCAAAGTGTGTGGGTCTTCCTTTGAAACCCTTATGTGTGAGATTTTGATATGATTTGCTTGGTTTATTTGAAATTGTTAATCACGGTTGAGTGTATACATGTTATGTCTTATGATTTGGCCATGAGAGCCTAGTGGTTGTGTTTGTTGTTGTTGTTGTTGTTGAGATAATTATCAGAGTGCTGATAATTAGTTGTGTTAGTAAGTATCATATATTTGCTAAGTGAACATACATGCATTTCATGATGGTATGTATGCTCTTTATGAGTAAGAATGAAATCCAATTATTATTGGTCATATGCACGACCGTCCTTTTATGGCGAATGAGAGGTGCAGTCGATGAAATCCAATTATTATTGGTCAAGTGTACGACCGTCCTTTTATGGCGAATGAGAGGTACACAAGGGATATAAGTTTATCCAATAGTCCGCCATGACTCTAAAGCTGAGCAAGAATTGGTACCACATGCATTAGTGAATGCATTTTGAGGCATGCATCCTTTGTGACATTAGTGTTCATTTAGGAATTATGTGTGCATAATGGTTGTTAAGTGGTAATTGTTATTGATGAGTTTGTGCATTGTCAATTACGTGTTGTGTTTTGGTTATGTATAATAATGCGTTATTTATACATGTTTATTGGTTGTGATACTAACACTCTCTGTTTTGTGTTATTTGCTGGATCTTTGGGGATCCAGAATATCAGGTTGACGAGAATATCGTCGAGGAGTAGCTTTTGCAGTTTAGGAGCCTGCATAGTGGTGAGGGCATAGCTTAGCTATCCTTACTTTTTTTTTTGTACTAGGCGTTGTATCCTAGTTAGAGTTTAGGGCTCTGATATTTGTAACACCACTTTGGGTATCTGAACGTTTATGTATAGATTTGGCAATGGTCTCTGTTGTAGAATTGCCTCTTTTGAAAATCTTATGTATATATTTTTGTGTAATATATGCATGCTTGGTTATAAGCTGTGTTTGTTATTTTTCCGCTGCTGTTTGTGAATCAAATATATTTTGATTTCTGTTGATGTTTATGAAAAAAAGTTTTCATCATGTTGTAACTTCCTATGTCCTTAACGTTTTCTTTATTAAAGTTAATAATCGGCGGTTAAGGGTTAGGGTGTTACAATAGTTGGTATCAGAGCAGGTCGATCCATTGGATCAATTAAGTTTAGTATACCCTTTGTGTAACATGTGTTTCCTTAAACACTGTGTTCTCACTTGTGTTATGTGGTGATTGGTAGTGTGTGGATATGACGCAACGAGCACTTGCGGACGCGATGGAGCGGATGGCGGATGCCATGGCTCAGGATGCTGCTAGTAGGACTGCGGATAGAGCCGCACAACAAGCTAGAGGAGGCGGAGAAGATGAGCTGAGACTCGAGAGGTTTATGAACAACAAACCGCCTATCTTCAAGGGAGGATACGATCCAGATGGAGCTCAGACTTGGTTGGAAGGGATTGAGAGAATTTTCGGGGCTATGCGTTGTCTGGACGCGCATAAGGTATTGCTAGGAGGGTATGTTCTCCATGATGAGGCCGATCATTGGTGGGGAAACGCTAGTCAGAGGTTGGGAGCTGGTGGAGCTTTAGTTACTTGGGCTCGTTTCCGAAGAGAGTTTTTAACCAAGTATTTTCCGGCAGACGAGAGGAATCGTAAGGTGATTGAGTTCATGGAGCTCAAGCAGGGGAGTTTATCTGTTTCTGAATATGCGGCCAAGTTTGAAGACTTGTGTCGTTTTGCTCCTCATTACAACACGGTGGAAGCTGAGGAAGACAAGTGCGTAAAGTTTGAAAATGGGCTGAGGCCAGACATCAAGCAGTTGATTGGGTTTAGCGAGATCAGGAATTTTCCGATGTTGGTGAATAAGAGCCGAATATGTGATAAGGATAGTAAAGCTAAGGCTAATTACTACAAAGCCGCGAATGAGAAGAGGGGAAAAGACATGGCTAGAGGTAAACCGTATGGCAGAGGTGGGAAGAAACCAGATGAAGGTGGGAGTAGTGGTGGCAAGTTTGGAAGTAATAGGAATTGCTTTAAGTGTGGGCAACCGGGACATCGTTTCTTTGAATGCCCGAAGTATGATGGGAAATGTTTCAAGTGTGGTGATCCTAACCACAAAGCTGATCAATGCAAGAAGGGTATTGTGTGCTTCAACTGCAAGGAAGCGGGTCATAAGAGCAACGTGTGTAAGAAGCCTAGAGCGGCTGGAGGAAAAGTGTTTGCTTTAGATGGTGGTGATGCGAAGGCGGACAACTTGATCAGAGGTACATGCTTTATCAATAATACTCCTTTGTCTGCTATTATTGATACGGGTGCTACCCACTCGTTTATTTCTATGGATTGCGTTAAGAGGTTGGGTCTTAAAGTAGAAAATATGATGGGACGCATGGTTATTGAAACGCCTGCAAGTGGTTCAGTATCGACTACGCTAGTCTGTGTTGACTGTTCAGTCACTATGTATGGTCGACACTTTGGTATGGATTTGGTCTGCATTCCGTTGAGCGGAATAGACGTTATCTTTGGTATGAACTGGTTAGAATTTAATCGGGTTCATATCAACTGTGGTAAGAAGACGGTTATGTTTCCAAGACCGGAGCCAGAGTTGTGTTCGAAGCTTATGTGTTGTCGAGAAGTGGTAAGATCAGTGAAGGCTCAAGAGGACGTGTTTGCTATGTTTGCTTCGTTGAGAGTGGAAGTGAAGGATGAGATTGATGCGTTGCCGGTGGTGCGTGATTTCACAGATGTTTTTCCAGATGACATTTTGGATTTACCACCCGAGAGAGAGGTTGAATTCGCAATTGACATAGTACCTGGTACTAGTCCAATATCAATGGCACCGTATCGTATGTCAGCTGCTGAGCTAGAAAAGTTGAAGGAACAATTGGAGGAATTGTTAGAGAAAAGGTTTGTAAGACCGAGTGTATCGCCGTGGGGTGCGCCGGTTCTGTTGGTAAAGAAGAAAGATGGTAGTATGCGTCTGTGCATCGACTATCGTCAGTTGAATAAAGCAACTATCAAGAACAAGTATCCACTTCCGAGGATAGATGATTTGATGGATCAGTTAGTGGGAGCCTGTGTGTTCAGCAAGATTGATTTGAGATCGGGATATCACCAGATAAGAGTTAAGGCGGAGGATATACCGAAGACTGCTTTCAGAACAAGGTATGGTCACTACGAGTACGCTGTTATGCCATTTGGAGTTACTAATGCACCTGGAGTGTTTATGGAATATATGAATCGTATATTTCATTCCTTTTTGGATCGATTCGTGGTGGTCTTCATAGACGATATTTTGGTATACTCGAAGACGGAAGAGGAACATGCCGAGCATTTGAGGATTGTGTTAGAGGTGTTGCGCGAGAAGAAGCTTTATGCAAAATTTTCTAAGTGTGAATTTTGGTTGCATAAAGTTAGCTTTTTGGGTCATGTCATTTCAAGTGGTGGTATAGCAGTGGATCCTGCTAAGGTAGAGGCAGTGCAAGATTGGGGAACGCCGGAGTCTGTTACTGAGATCCGAAGTTTTCTTGGTTTGGCCGGTTACTATCGGAGGTTCATCGAAGGATTTTCAAAGTTGGCGTTGCCGTTGACGCAGTTGACTAGGAAGAGCCAAGTTTTCATTTGGGATGACAAGTGTGAACAGAGTTTCCAAGAGCTGAAGAGGAGGTTGACATCTGCACCTGTGCTAATTCTGCCAAATCCGAAGGAACCGTTCGTGGTTTATTGTGATGCGTCGAAGATGGGTCTAGGTGGTGTGTTGATGCAGAAAGGACAAGTTGTTGCTTATGCATCAAGACAGCTGAAGATTCATGAAAGGAACTATCCTACGCATGATTTGGAGCTAGCTGCTGTCGTGTTTGTTCTCAAGATTTGGAGGCACTACTTGTATGGGTCAAGATTCGAGGTTTTCAGCGATCACAAGAGTCTGAAATACTTGTTTGATCAGAAGGAGCTCAATATGAGGCAAAGAAGATGGTTAGAGTTTCTTAAGGATTATGATTTCGAGTTGAACTATCACCCGGGTAAGGCTAATGTGGTAGCCGATGCGTTGAGTAGGAAGTCTTTGCATATGTCGTCTCTGATGGCGAAGGAACTGGGATTGATTGAAGAGTTTAGAGACCTCAGTTTGGTTTGTGAAAGGACAACCAGAAGCGTGAAGCTAGGGATGTTGAGGTTGACGAATGATTTTCTTGAAGAGGTTGTGGAAAAGCAAAAGTCTGATGTGAAATTGATGAAGCTTAAGACGCTCATCGAGCAAGGGAAAAAGGTAAACGTTGAGATCGATGAGAAAGGTGTGATGAGGTGTCAGGGAAGGTTATGTGTACCTGATGTGCCTGAATTGAAGCGGATGATCTTGGAGGAAGGTCACAGAAGCAACTTAAGTATTCATCCTGGTGTTACTAAAATGTATCAAGATCTGAGGAAAATGTTTTGGTGGCAAGGGATGAAGAAAGAGATCGCCGAGTTTGTTTTCGCGTGTTTGACTTGTCAGAAGTCCAAGGTGGAGCATCAGAAGCCGTCGGGGCTATTGCAACCTATGTTTATTCCAGAGTGGAAATGGGATAGTATTGCGATGGATTTTGTAAGCGGTTTGCCGAAGACGTCGAAAGGTAACAATATGATTTGGGTAGTTGTCGACAGGTTAACAAAGTCTGCTCATTTCATAGCTATCAAGACCGGTATGCTAGTACCGAAGTTGGCTGAGATTTATGTCGAGCAAATCGTGAGATTGCATGGAATTCCGTCGAGTATTGTATCAGATCGAGATCCCCGTTTTACTTCAAGGTTTTGGGAGAGTTTGCAAGAGGCGTTGGGGACTAAGTTGCGGATGAGTTCTGCTTATCACCCGCAGACGGATGGTCAGTCAGAGAGGACGATTCAATCATTGGAGGATTTATTAAGATCGTGCATTTTGGAACAAGGAGTGAGTTGGGAAGCTTGCTTACCATTGATTGAGTTTACATATAACAACAGTTTTCATTCGAGCATTGGTATGGCACCTTTTGAAGCGTTGTATGGGAGAAGATGTAGAACACCTTTGTGTTGGTTTGAATCGGGAGAAAGTGTGGTGCTTGGACCTGAGATTGTGCAACAAACGACCGAGAAGATCAAGATGATCCAAGAGAAGATGAGAGCGTCGCAGAGTCGCCAGAAAAGCTATGCCGACAAGAGAAGAAAGGATATAGAATTTCAAGAAGGAGATCATGTGTTTCTAAGAGTTACATCGACTACGGGTATTGGACGGGCTTTGAAATCGAAGAAGTTAGCATCGAGGTTCATTGGTCCGTATCAGATTTTGAAGAGGATTGGGAAGGTGGCGTATAGGATTGCGTTACCGCCGTCGTTGTCAAATCTACATGATGTTTTTCACGTGTCTCAATTAAGGAAATACGTATCGGATCCGTCACATGTGATTGAGTCGGACGAGATACAAGTGAAAGAGAATTTAACGGTTACAACGGTACCCTTAAGGATTGAAGGACAAGAGATGAAGAGGCTCAGGAACAAAGAGATTTCATCGGTGAAAGTCGTTTGGGGAGGCCCAGCCGGTGAATATGCGACGTGGGAGCTCGAGAGCAAGATGCGGGACTCCTATCCAGAGTTGTTTTCAGGTATTTTCGAGGGCGAAAATTCTTTTTAGGGGGGTAGAGTTGTAACGACCCTATTTTCGTATGTTATATTTTTATATATTTTATTTTATGGATTTGCATTTAAAAATATTTTCTAGTAATCGAGGAATAATTATTTAGCGCGAAGATAAGTTCGTAATCGAGTTTTTAGGGTTTTGGGCGAATTTGGGCCAAGAGGATGAATAGTATTGGGCTTTTGGGTTTATGAGTAGTAATGATCAAGTGGGTATGAATAGTAGTGAGCTTGGATTGGATTGAAAGGCTAGGATTAGTCCTTGAGAGTTAGTAAGGAATGGATGGCCAAGATTGTTTTGCTTGGATTATAAGAGATCATCACAAAGACTTGTGAATCACTATTCATTGCTTTGTGGAGAAGAAGAAAAACGTGGAAGAGGAGAAGAAAAGCAAGAGAAAAGCTAGGGCAAGTGAACAAGGGAGAAAGCTTGAGTTTAGAATCACCAATTCCTGGTAAGAGAGTTAGTATTGCTTCTTCACAAGTGATTGAGAAGGGGAGAATGTCTATTTCTCCATCCCAAACTTCTCCTTCACTTTGTCTAGGTTTGATAGAAAGTTTTTATGGTTTAAAGATGTTAAATGATCATGTTATGCTTGCTTGAATGCTAAGTGATGTTGCTAGTATGTTTAGTTGAAGTTTTGTGAGTGTTATAGTGTTTTGAATTCATAGAAAAAGTTATGGAAAGTTAGTGTTTTAAACCTAATTTCTTTGCTAGATGCAATCCTTGCTTGTGATTGTTTTTGAATGATGTTTTATGATGGAAAATTGTTTTTAACAAGTCCTAGAAGCTTGGGTAACCTTGAATAGGCTAAAATGGTGGAAAATCACATTTTTACATGATTTTGTACTGATACGGTCGCTGTAGCGACGGACCGTCGCTTGTAGCGACCAGGCAGGATAATTCCCTGCCTATCCGCGCTTGTAGCGACCACACTGGCGCTTGTAGCGACCAGGCTCGCTTGTAGCGACCAAGGGCTCGCTTGTAGCGACCAACCCTGGACATGCCAACTTCGTTGATTTGTTCTGGAGGCCCTGGTGCGCGCGGGAATGGCTTTTTGCTACTGCATTCTCATTATATGTTTTGAAAACCTTGCCCACCATTTTAACTTATTCTTAATGTTTTCTAAAGATTATTTGTTTCAAGAAAAGCTTGAGTAAAACCCTAGCATGTGTGTGGGATTATCAAAGTGTGTGGGTCTTCCTTTGAAACCCTTATGTGTGAGATTTTGATATGATTTGCTTGGTTTATTTGAAATTGTTAATCACGGTTGAGTGTATACATGTTATGTCTTATGATTTGGCCATGAGAGCCTAGTGGTTGTGTTTGTTGTTGTTGTTGTTGTTGAGATAATTATCAGAGTGCTGATAATTAGTTGTGTTAGTAAGTATCATATATTTGCTAAGTGAACATACATGCATTTCATGATGGTATGTATGCTCTTTATGAGTAAGAATGAAATCCAATTATTATTGGTCATATGCACGACCGTCCTTTTATGGCGAATGAGAGGTGCAGTCGATGAAATCCAATTATTATTGGTCAAGTGTACGACCGTCCTTTTATGGCGAATGAGAGGTACACAAGGGATATAAGTTTATCCAATAGTCCGCCATGACTCTAAAGCTGAGCAAGAATTGGTACCACATGCATTAGTGAATGCATTTTGAGGCATGCATCCTTTGTGACATTAGTGTTCATTTAGGAATTATGTGTGCATAATGGTTGTTAAGTGGTAATTGTTATTGATGAGTTTGTGCATTGTCAATTACGTGTTGTGTTTTGGTTATGTATAATAATGCGCTATTTATACATGTTTATTGGTTGTGATACTAACACTCTCTGTTTTGTGTTATTTGCTGGATCTTTGGGGATCCAGAATATCAGGTTGACGAGAATATCGTCGAGGAGTAGCTTTTGCAGTTTAGGAGCCTGCATAGTGGTGAGGGCATAGCTTAGCTATCCTTACTTTTTTTTTTGTACTAGGCGTTGTATCCTAGTTAGAGTTTAGGGCTCTGATATTTGTAACACCACTTTGGGTATCTGAACGTTTATGTATAGATTTGGCAATGGTCTCTGTTGTAGAATTGCCTCTTTTGAAAATCTTATGTATATATTTTTGTGTAATATATGCATGCTTGGTTATAAGCTGTGTTTGTTATTTTTCCGCTGCTGTTTGTGAATCAAATATATTTTGATTTCTGTTGATGTTTATGAAAAAAAGTTTTCATCATGTTGTAACTTCCTATGTCCTTAACGTTTTCTTTATTAAAGTTAATAATCGGCGGTTAAGGGTTAGGGTGTTACACTCTCTACCTACACGCGGCCAGGAAGCTTTTTCCGGCGCGGTGGTCGCCGGCGGCACCACCGCGCCGGAGCAAAAAAAGTCCCCTTTTCAAAAAGTTTTTACATTTTTAGAAATCCATTTTTATGCTCTTTCCGAATCCGGGCTTAGTTTTTTAAAAATCTCAACGGATAAGTGTAGATCTACGTTTGAAAAGATGATAACTACCTTGTTTTTTTGTGGTTTTTTGAGCTGAGTTTGAGTTCGGTTTGGCTTTCTTTCACGTTTGGGTTCACGTTTGAGCTGAGTTTGAGTTTGGTTTTGAGCTTTCTTTCACGTTTGGGTTTGGTTCTAGCTTGTTCTTGCTGGGTTCGGTTCTAGCTATGTTGTTTATTGTGGGTTCGGTTCAGATTGTTTGTTGGTTTTCGGTTTTGATTGTTTGCTGGTCGTGGGTGTGTTGTGTTGGAGAGGGCTGTTTGCGTGAACAGTGGTGTGAGGGAGAGGGTTGTTTGCGTGAACAGTGGTGTGAGGGAGAGGGTTGTTTGCGTGAACAGTGGTGTGAGGGCCGAATTTACTGTTTGTTTTTCACTGTTCTTCTCCCTTGCACAGTAACCAATGCACTATTTATAGTGCAAAAAAACTAGGGTTAGAAGAAGAAAATAGACAAAAATGCCCCTGGGCTAGGCCTGGACTGAAAACTGGATAAAAACTGAGAAAAAATAAACATCAACAGTAAAATAAAAATAGTAATAATAAAAAAAAACGAAAATAAATAAAAAACAGAAACACTAATAATAAAAAAGAAATCAAGAAAAGAATAAAATAAATAATAAAAAGAAAAAAAATAACTAATAATAATAATAACAAAATAAATAAATAAAACGGTCGCCTTCGGAACAAAAGAATGAGGTATTTTAAAATACCTCCCTGCCGAAATTTCGTCTGAAACGACGAAAATTTCTGGCCTAAAAGACGAGAAAAACGAATTAAAAACGGGTCAAAAATGGGGTATGACACTACCGAGCCCGGGTTGTAGAATTGATTAAGCATTTTGATGAAATCAACTTCCATCACATACCTCGAGAAGAAAACCAGGTGGCAGATGCTTTGGCTACATTATCATCAATGTACCAAGTAAATTTCTACAACGAGGCACCAATCATAAGGATGGATCGTAGAGACAAACCAGTTGTATGTGCATCAGTCGAAGAGGGACTTGACGACAAACCTTGGTTCTACGACATCAAGCGATACCTCGAAGAGCAAGAGTATCCAGACAATGTCTCGCACACCGACAAGAGGACCCTCAGAAGATTGGCATCCCAGTTCTTCCTCAGTGGAAATACCCTCTACAAAAGAAACTATGACATGGTCCTGCTCAGATGTGTGGATAAACATGAAGCGGACATGCTCATCAAAGAAATCCACGAAGGATCTTTTGGAACCCATGCTAATGGGCATGCAATGGCAAAGAAAATCTTAAGGGCGGGCTACTATTGGTTAACCATGGAAGCTGACTGTTTCCACTACGCCAAGACTTGCCACAAGTGCCAGATTTACGCTGACAAGGTGCATGTGCCACCAACTCCATTAAACGTCATGACTTCACCTTGGCCATTCTCTATGTGGGGCATAGACATGATTGGAATGATCGAACCCAAAGCGTCAAATGGACATCGCTTCATTCTTGTTGCCATCGACTACTTCACCAAATGGGTAGAAGCAGCTTCGTATGCAAACGTAACCAAACAAGTGGTAGCCCGATTCATCAAGAAGGAAATCATTTGCCGTTATGGTACTCCCCACAAAATCATCACCGATAATGGGGCAAACCTGAACAACAAGACAATGAAGGAGTTGTGCAAGGATTTCAAGATCGAGCACCATAATTCCTCCCCTTACCGACCAAAGATGAACGGTGCGGTAGAAGCAGCCAATAAGAACATAAAGAAGATCATCCAAAAGATGGTAACAACATATAAAGATTGGCATGAGATGCTTCCCTTTGCGCTACATGGCTACAGAACAGCCATTCGCACGTCAACTGGGGCAACCCCTTTCTCCTTAGTATACGATATGGAAGTTGTTCTCCCCGTAGAGGTGGAAATTCCTTCGTTAAGGGTCTTGATGGAAACCAAGCTAGAAGAAGCTGAATGGGTCCAAACAAGGTTCGACCAACTGAATCTCATAGAGGAAAAGGGTCTGACGGCAATATGTCACGGACAACTCTATCAAAGGAGACTCAAGAGGGCATTCGACAAGAAGGTCCGGCCTCGAGAATTCAAAGAAGGAGACCTAGTGCTCAAGAAGATATTACCTATCCATAAAGATCCCCGCGGGAAATGGACTCCTAGCTACGATGGGCCGTACGTGGTAAAGAAAGCTTTCTCAGGCGGAGCCCTCATCATCACCACTATGGACGGAGAAGAGTTCCCACTCTCAATAAACTCCGATGCAGTCAAGAGGTATTATGCCTAAGAGAAAAAAGAGAAAAAAGAAAAGCTCGCTAAATCGAAAACCTGAAAGGGCGGTTTAGGCAATAGAGAGCGTCCTGCTAGATCGAAAACCTGAAAAGGCGGTCTAGGCAAAAATTAAGGACATCAAAAAAGGAAATATACCCCGGTGGATTGAAAACTCGAAAGAGCGGTCCAGGCAAAAGTTAGGGGTTAACAAAAGAAGAAAGGCAATGACTGCAGCATCCAAGCTCCGGGCAAGATTCAAGAGGAGAGGAATCGGTCTCATCAGCATCTTCCAAAAACAAACAAAAATCTCGAAGTCATAAGGAAATAGCATGTGTTGTGCCAAAACCAACATTTTTCTTTTTGCTTTTTCTTGTCTTTCTCTATCTCACTTCTCACTTTGTATTTTTACCCATTCAAGAGGTCAAATCTGCATTGAATAAATTTTCTTTTTGTTATTTTTTATGTTCTCAGTAGCGCATAAAATTTTGTTTTATTCATGATGAAAATGCTTTAAAACATGGGAAATAAACAAAAGAATTTTCTTCCAAAAAGAAAAAGCAAACAAACATTGTTTTATTTGAATTTTCGTGAATTTCGAAGGAATTGCGGTAATTCCCACCAATTATTGCACCAAAAGACTTAGGCTCTTTAGCAAAGGCAAGTGTGTAACTCACGGCACGCGGAGCGCAAAAACCCCAAGGGTCAAGAGGAGCAAATTCCCCAGTAAGCACCCTAAGCATCCAAACATCAAGGCTGGATATCGATCATGCTTCCAAAATGATCCTTATATCCCCATGAAGCCAAACCTCATTGATATTCCCCAGGGAGTCTCAACCCCAAACAAAAGTCCAATCATTATTGGCAAACCCACACAAATCTTCGGGCCAAGCCCGAACTACACCGGTTTTGATCCCATTTGGGTATGTAGGCAAAGGACCTTGTCCTTCCAAACCAACCAACCAACCAACAAAACACAAAAGAGAGAGTCCAATCATCATTGGCACAACCACAACCAAGACCGACTTTGCTCGGCACCCAACCAGTATCCCTCATATCATGCATAGCATAATTCATGCATCATGTCATTTTCATTCATGCATGCATATACAAATCATTCATACCCATGCATTTCATTTCATAAATCATGTGTCCCCAACAAGGATTCTCCAGTGAGTATCACATATTCACCAACATCCATCAACAGTCAAGTAAGCGTTCCCCAGTGAACCTCCTCCACTAACTGTCCCCAATTCCCCAGAAAGAATCTTTGTTTAAATCCATCTCATATCATATTGCATTGCATATCACTGCATATCATACTGCATAACATGCATCATACAATCATGTTTTCCAGTTCAACCAGGGGCACCTATTTAGGGTAAGACCACAGCTCGTTAGGAATCGACCTTCAGTGAAAGTGCCTGAATAAGATTACCTAGCTTAGGTATCGACTTCTAGTGAAAGTGCCTAGATAAGATCACCTCCCCCCAGTGTATCGACCTTCAGTGTTAGCGGCTGAATAAGATCACAGCTCGTTAGGAATCGACCTTCAGTGAAAGTGCCTGAATAAGATTACCTAGCTTAGGTATCGACCTCTAGTGAAAGTGCCTAGATAAGATCACCTCCCCCAGTGTATCGACCTTCAGTGTTAGCGGCTGAATAAGATCACAGCTCGTTAGGAATCGACCTTCAGTGAAAGTGCCTGAATAAGATTACCTAGCTTAGGTATCGACCTCTAGTGAAAGTGCCTAGATAAGATCACCTCCCCCAGTGTTTCGACCTTCAGTGTTAGCGGCTGAATAAGATCACAGCTCGTTAGGAATCGACCTTCAGTGAAAGTGCCTGAATAAGATTACCTAGCTTAGGTATCGACTTCTAGTGAAAGTGCCTAGATAAGATCACCTCCCCCAGTGTATCGACCTTCAGTGTTAGCGGCTGAATAAGATCACAGCTCGTTAGGAATCGACCTTCAGTGAAAGTGCCTGAATAAGATTACCTAGCTTAGGTATCGACCTCTAGTGAAAGTGCCTAGATAAGATTACCTCACTCAGTGTTCGACCTTCAGTGTTAGCGGCTGAATAAGATCACTTCCCCTTTAGGAATCTACCTCTAGTGAAAGTGCCTAGATAAGATTACCTTCATCCCCCAGTGGGTCTACCTCCAGTGTTAGCGGCTGGATACGATCAACTTTTCCAACCATTGCATTTGCATTCCGTGAAGGACAAAATTCGGGTCTTTCTTTTTACTTAATTGATCTTCGCAAAGAGTTCATGAGATGCCCTCGGCACTCACGCACTCTATGCGAAGACACAATTAAGTAGGGGCAGTTGTAGCACCCTAATTTTGTCCTAAGCATTTTAAAATAAAAATCAAAAATCAAAAAAAATCAAAGAGGGAGGAAAAAGTCAAAAGTCAACAAAAGTCAACAGAAAAGTCAACATTTCAAAAATGATGACTTCGCACTGCGAAGCTCACTTCGCACTGCGAAGTCTGCGATTTTTCTGCAGATTTTTGGTTGCTTTGATTTAATTCCAGAATTTGTTGCATATCATTTCCATATTTATTTTAAGCAGCATTCATGGCTATTTGGGCCAAGCAAAACCAGAATTGAAGGATTTGCCATTAATGCCAAGGTTGGAAGCTTTTTCTTCCAACCTAGCATGTGACAAGCAAGTGGGCTTGCCCTTGGGCAGCTCTTGTCCCTCCCATGTGACCTGTTAACCACCCCAAGGTTGCCAGCCACCTGCTTGATGATTTTTCTCCTGCTTGCTTCCCTAAAACCAGTCAAACTAGCTGGATTTTCTCACTTGAAAAGCCATGAGTGCCTACCCTGTTTTTGCAGCAGCTTTTCACCCCTCACACCAGCCATAGATAGCCTTTTTCATCCCTCAATCCCTGCACATTACAGTGCACGTTTTCATTGATTAACCATTGGGATTGCAAGGATTGATCCCCAAGTTTGGCCAATTGCAATTCAGCTTTGTTTCTCATCATTACCTTCTAGAAATAGTTGATTTTGTGGCTGAAATCAGGCTGAGTCTTGCCCCTTGGCACAAGGCAAGGTTGCCTCTATCCATTAGCATTTAATGCAAAGGGATTCAGCTTGATCCTAGCCACAAATCAGCTGGATTTTAGGATTTCCTAATGATGAATTAGATTTGGTTTTGGCCTATAAATAGAAGGCAATGCCCAAGGTTCTAAACACAACTGAGAACAGCATTTCAAGAGCAGAAACTCTACTCATTTCAGCTTACAAACACTCACAAACAACCAGAAAAAATCAATCCAACACAAAGCATCACAAAGTTCAAAGTTCATCACCAATATCAAAAACCTTTGTGAAAGCCTTCAACCAATTCAAATCCACTGCAGCTGGAGCTTTGCTAAGGAGTTCTGTAAGTGTTCCAAGCTTTTGTATTGCATTTTCATTTGTGTTTGCATAGCAATTTTGGTTCAAAACCATTTGGTTCTAAAAAACCCCTTTTGAATTTCAAAGAAATCCCAAAGTTTTCAAAACATCAAAACTGGTTTGTCCAGCCTTTTTCACCCAAAAAACTCAAAGCTTTTCACTCACCTAAAAGGTCCTGAGTGTGTTCAGAAGTTGTTTCTGAACAAAAGTTCAGAAACAGCTTCTGAACTCAAAAATTCGCATGCTTCGCAGTGCGAAGTCATGGTCGCAGTGCGACCATGACAGAACTCAGAATCTGAGTTTAAGTGTCAAAATGACCAATTTTTGAGGTTCTAGCCCAGGAGCCCAGAACCTAAGAGTTTTTTAACCCATGTTTTTCAAACCATAACAAGGATTTTGCACAATTTTGACAAAATCACAAGTTCGTATGACATTTTGTGGATAACTTGCGAAACAAGTTATGTTCTCAAACTTTCAAAACCACATGAACAAATCAGCTATGTTCATCATTTCAATCAAAACTTGAACAATAAGTATTGTTCATGATGTTCAAAACTCAAACATGAACATACGCCAAATACGTTCGCATTTTCGCAAAATGAGACAAACTTGCGCGTTTTCTAGCAAAAATTGTTAAACCTTTCCAATTTGGGTTTTCAAACCAAATGTTTTGATCTACCTTGGGATTTCTAAAGAATTCTACCCAAAAACATGAATGAAAAAGGGATGGTGTGACGTATGTCTCTCCATTGCCCCGATTGTACGAACGCGTGACGTATGTCTCGTCGTTCGGACAATCGTCATTCCCTTTTTCAACATATCCAACCATAACCAAACCAAACCTTGGCCCCTTGTGGTCAATCCGAACCTTTTGGTCCCCCGTGGCCATTAGATTCGATCGCCCGACTCGTTGGAGTCTACTCGGTCAATGTTCGACTCGTCCGAGTCCATTGTACCCGTTCTTGATCTCAGTGGATCAATCGAACATTCGCCCGACTCGTTAGAGTCCACTCGGTCAATGATTGACTTGTATGAGTCCATTGCACCTCTCTTGGTCCCATAGCGGCCAATTCGAACCCTTTCACCCTAACGGACGTACCTTTTAACAATTCTAGTGCGATTCACGAACAAACGCTTAATAAGTCTCCCAAGCGCGAGCATACAAGCTACGTTTTAATCGCACGAATTCGGTTAAAACATCGTCCAATTAAAATTAACCAACATATGTACGTTTTTCTACCAAAGAACTACGTACGCTTTGAATTCTCCGACTACCGGGAGATACGTAGGAGCAAGATCGACATCTTGTCAAGCGCAATAATAAAAACTTTTTCCTTCTTTTCTTTCGTTTGTTTTTATCTCTTTCTCCCCCCCTTTATTTATATTTTGACATAAATAAGCATGCGCGCAAAACATTTAAAAAAACAATTTAAGCTTTAGCCAAATAGAAGGTTCCCGTTGAGTACAACGGACGTGAGGGGTGCTAATACCTTCCCCTTGCGTAATCGACTCCCGAACCCGACAATGGTTGCGATCACCATCCTTTCCTCATCGTCAAAGGGTTTTATTATCGTTTCCCTTTAAACAAAAAAAAACTTAAGGGTTTATCAACGTTCCCTTTACACAAAAACTTTGGTGGCGGCTTCACAAAGGCCCTCCGAGCGTTTACGAACGACCTCGGAGGATTTGCGCGTCTTTTTCCCAAAGGAAAAAAACGAGGTGCGCACAGACCTGTCTCATTAGCTATTTTGTCGACAAGGAAATGGAGTGAGTTAGGTGAACGATATCAATTTTGAAGAACACTGTTAATTTTTAAGGATCTTGCGAGTATAATAAGCATAAGTACCCTCTTCAGAAAAGTTGTCTCGGCGCCAGGTTGGCGTGTCGATCTCAACTGGTAGCATGGCGTCAGCGCCGTAGACCATGGTAAATGGTGCTTCCTTCGTAGTAGAATGTGGCATTGTGTGGTATGACCAAAGTACCTGTGATTTGTGGAATTTTTGCCATTTACTGTGAGAAAATTAGGCATGGCAATGGGGCGGGGTGGGGACGGGTTTTACCTTCCCCGCCCCATACCATACTCCCATATACTTACCTGTTACCCTACCCGCACCCAGCAGGGATGAAAAATCGAATCCCATCCTCATCCCCGATGGGTTCGGGTATCCCTGCCCCATCCCTGCAGTGGATAATTTTTTTTTAATGAAAATAAAAGTATTTTTCAGCCCCGAGCTCAATGTTGTAATGCTTTATCCAACAAAGAGATGATGACGATCAATGACTATATTGAAGGAAAAGAGAGAGGCCGAGAGTGTGAGATATGGAAGGAGAAAAGAGAGAACTATGATAAGTGAGTGTCGTCTGAAAGACTGAGACTCTGACTGTGTGAGTGAAATGATTTAGGGTTTGAGTTTCCATTTATATAAAAGGGGTAATAAATTGATTTTCTACATTCGGGACGGGTTTGGGTATGGGTTCGAGGTGGGTACCTATATCCCCGTTACCCGCCCCGTACCCGTGTTTTAAAATCGGGGAAAACCCAAACTCATACCCAAACCCAGTCAAAGCGGGTACCCGCGGGTATGTGTTTTATTGCCATGCCTAGAGAAAATGCATTATGTAGTGTTGAGTAAGTAGAAAGATTTCAGAGTTCTACGTTTGTTACCTCGTGAAGCTGCTCGGCCCAAAGGCCTTTGGCTGCTTCAAGCTTCTTCTTAATTCCGTTTATTATGATTTTGTTGGTGGATTCTATTTGTCCGTTGGCCTGGGGATGCACGACTGAGATGAACTTCGTTTGAATTCCCAGTTGGTTGCAGAAGTCTACTACTCTGGTGCTGGCGAATTTTGTGACGTTGTCTGGTACGATGCATTTGGGAAGTCTAAAACGACAGATGATCCTTTTCCAATAAAATCTCTTCACTCTGTCAGCTGTAATTTTGGCGACTGCTTCAGCTTCGATCCATTTGGTAAAGTAGTCCACGCCTACTATCAAAAACTCCAGCTGTCCTGACGCTTTGGGAAAAGGTCCAACGATGTCGATTGCCCATTTGTAGAAAGGCCACGGTGAAAAAACGGAGGTAAGTTCGGATGTCGGGGCGTGCTTCTTATATGAGAACATTTGGCACTTGTCGCATTTCTTTACGATGTCAGCGTAGTCTTGTAGCATAGTTGGCCAGTAGTACCCCGCCCGGAGCAGCTTGGCGGTCAGGGCGCGACCTCTTATGTGTCTTCCACAGACTCCCTCATGAACTTCTAAGAGAACCAACCTCGTCTCGCTCTCGCCAAGACATCTGAGCATAGGTGTTGCTCTTCCCAATCTGTAGAGTTTTCCTGCTACCATAGTGTACTTGGTGGCCCTTCTTCTGATTTGTAGTTCTTCTTCCTCGTTTTTTGGATTGAATGATCCTATAAGGTACTTCATCAGGGGGTCATCCAGCCTTCGTCTTTGCCCTGTATAGTGTTGACCTCGACCATCTCCGTGCTTGGTTCTGATAAGACTTCCTGTATCACTGTTTTGTTGTTTCCTGACCTTTTAGTGCTGGCGAGTTTTGACAGCACATCTGCTCTGGAGTTCTGCTCTCTTGGGACGTAGATCGCTTCGAAGTACTTGGAATGGTTCGCCAATTCCTGAACTTTTACTAGGTATTTCGTTAGTTGTGCGTCCTTTGCTTGGTATTCTCTGGTGATTTAGCTTGTTACTAAATGGGAATCACTCCTCACCCTTAGATTTTCGGCGCCCATTTCCTGTGCTAAAGTCATTCCTCTTATAAGGGCCTCGTACTCCGCCTGGTTGTTACTTGCTTTGAATTCGAATCGCACTGATTGCTCGATGAGGAGATTACCTGGTCCCTCTAACACTATACCTGCTCCGATTCCTTTGAGGTTGAATGATTCGTCTACTGAGAGAAGCCAAACGTGTGGAACGGGGTCGCCGTAGGGGTGATGTGAATTCTACTAAGAAGTTTGCTAGGACTTGGGACTTGATGCTTCCGCAGGGAAGGAATTTGACGTCGTATTCTGATAACTCAACGACACAGGCCACCATTCGCCCAGCAAGGTCTGGTTTCATGAGAACCAGTTTGATTGGGTAGTTCGATTTCACGACGATCCTGTGTCCTTAGAAGTACGAACATAACTTTTGTGATGTGGTGATGACTGCTAGGGCAAGGCGTTCAATCTTCTAATATCTCAGTTTTGCTCCCTTGAACACTTTGCTGACGAAGTAGACCAGCTTTTCTCCTTCCTCTGAATCTTGAAGATACAAGAATAAAATGGAACCTTTTTCGGGGCGGTGTAGAACTGGCGGGATTGACAATAAAGCTTTGATCTTCTGGAAGGCTTCTTCGCATTCAGTTGTCCACTGGAATTGTTCCTTCTTTTTGATTGTGGCGAAGAATGAGAAAGCTTTGTCATCTGCACAGGAAAGGAAACGAGATAGCGCTGCAAGTCGTCCCGTTAACTGCTGAACTTCCTTAATGTTGGACGGGCTCCGCATGTCTATGATGGCTTGACACTTGTCTGGATTTGCCTCGATGTCACGTCTGGTAAGCATGAATCCCAGAAACTTGCCTGCGTAGACGCCAAAAGAGCACTTGGTAGGATTTAGGCGAATGTTATACCTTCGTACATGTTGGAGAATTTCCTTCAAATATTCTGTGTGGCTCGTGTTTTGTTTGGTCTTGTCGACGAGATCATCGATGTAGACCTCCACGTTTCTTCCAATTTGGGCGGCGAAAGCAGTGTCCATTAGGCGCTGGCAGGTGGCGCCGGCATTTTTCAGGCCGAAAGGCATAACTTTTTAGTGCTAATTCTTATTGTTCGTCATGAATGTTGTTTTAGGGGCGTCCAGGGGGTCCATTTTGATCTGGTTGTAGCCGGAATATGCGTCCATGAAACTCAATGTTTTGTAGACGGAGGCGCTGTTTAGGTCCGTGTCTACGCACATTCTCCATTTTCCTGATGCTTTCTTGACTAGGACGACGTTATCTAACCATGTGGGATATTTGATCTCACTGATGAATCAGGCGTCTTTAAGTTTCTTAACCTCTTCGTCGATGGCCTTTCTTCTTTCCTCGCCCAATTTTTGCTTTCTCTGAGTGACGGGTTTGACCCCTGGATTCATGACGAGGTGATGGCATACGATATTTGCGTCGATGCCTAGCATGTCAGATGGCTGCCAGGTGAAGAGTTCCGAGTTTTCCTTCAATATGGAAACGACCACAAGCTCTTCCTCTGGATCTAAGAAAGCGCCTATCTTGGTGGTCTGGTGGGGTTAAGGTCCTATTTGGACTTCTTTCAGGTCTTCTGTAGGCTCGAGGCGTTCATGTTGATATTCCTCTCGCGGGTCCAAGTTGATCATGTTGACGTGGGTTTTTAGTTTGTTGCCCCCCTTCTTTTATCTTTCTGTAGCCTCAGGCTGTTATGGTAGCAATCTCGGGCGATCTTTTGGTCTCCACGGAATGTACCTATGTGGCCATTGTCGAAGGGATACTTCGTGATGAGGAACTTTGTCGATAGGAAAGCGCCCAAGAGGTTGAAGGCGGGGCGACCAATGATGATATTGTATGAGCATGGGGAATTAACTACCAAATATCTGACTTTGACTGCCTTTGCATCCCTTCCTGTACCGAAGGTGGTCTTTAAAGAGATGTAGCCCCGCACGTGTACCTGTTCTCCTGTGAAACCTGCCAAAGCACTTTTAAAGGGCGGTGTAGTAAAGTATGTCTGCCGAGCTTCCTGGGTCGATGAAGACTCTCTTGATGTCCCAGTTGAAGATTTGGACGGTGACAACCATGGGGTCATCGTCGTGGGGGATGATGCTTTGGTAGTCCTTGGAGGTGAAGGAGATATCTGGTCCTCTTATGTCAGTTCTATTTGTGACGTCGTCGAGCAAAATGACTCGTCTGATATACTTCTTTCTTGCGTTGCTGGATTCGCCCCCACCGGCGAATCCTCCAAAAATCGTGTTGAGAGTATGTCTGTCTTCTTCTTTGTTGTTCTCTTTGTTCTTGCGTGGCTCTTCTGAGCATCGTCGTTCCTCATCATGCCCATTCTTCACATATCTTCTGAGTCTTCCGTTCTGGATCAGTTTTTCAATTTCATGCTTCAGGTGGATGCAGTCGTCAGTGTCGTGACTCTTGATTCTGTGATACTTCCACCAGGCGCTTCTGTTTGGTTCCATTCGGTTGTTGGTGGGCACTGGGGGGTCTAGGATCAGCCTCGAGTGATAAACATCCTTGCAAATTTGTTCTCGGTGGGTGTTGAGTGTCGTGAATACTTCGAATGGTCGTTCTTGGCGATGTCTCTCAGCGACGTGGCATTTAAAAGTTCCCTTGTCTCTGGATGTTGGGGGATAATAGTTGCGACGATTGTCTGAGTTTGTCAATCCACGCTCCTTTGTGCCGTGCACCTTTTTCTCGGTGTTGCTTTCTTCTCCCTTGATCTAACATTCAGCCCTTGACATGATTTCTTCCATGGAGTCTGTCGGCTTTTGTGCGAGAGATTCGTTGAATTTCCCAGCCCTCAGACCGTTTTGGAAAGCCCCAATGAACAACTCCTGGTTAGGGTTGATGACTTTGATGGTGGCGTCGTTGTAGTGGGCGAGGTATTCTCTGAGCAACTCATTTGGGCCCTGACGGACGTTGAACAAACTGGTGGAGGAGACTTTTCGGTGGCGATTGGCGGAGAATTGGCGGATGAGTTTTCTTGTCATGTCTTAGTATCCCATCATCGAGAAGTGTGTGAGATTCATAATAACACCTAAGGGCGGCGTCTTTGAGAGTACCTGCTAGTAATTTGCACTTCAGGGATTCAGCGATGCCAATCACAGCCATCTGGGTGTTGAACGCGGTGATAGGTTCGACATGATCAATCTTTCCATCGAAGGAGGCAAGCGATGGCGGTTTGAAATTTTATGGGACTGGGGCGTTCTAGATTTCGGCCGAGAGGGGTTGTGGGTCTCGATCGTCTAGGTCGCTGTGTTGCGACTCGTCACGATCATTCTATTGCTGCGGAATGGTCTCCATGGAAGCCTAAAGGGCTTCGTTCCGATCTATGAGTTGTCGAATCTAGTTCTGCATGGCTTCCATGATGCGTGATCTGTCATCGTAGGGATGACGATGGTTGGCAGCTCCGAGTTATGAAATATGTTTACGGGATGGTGATGATGCTTCTGAGTCGTAGCAGCGGTTGTTGACTCAGAAGAAGGCTCTAAATCGTCGTGAGGAAACGATTTAGAGGTGCGGCTAGGTTAGTTTTACCGTAGCCCCACGGTGGGCACCATCTGTACTTGTAGAGAGTACAGTCTAGAAAACTAGGGTTTAGTCTGTTTAAGTGATGCCTTGAGAATGCCTCTCAAATGGGTATTTATAGCCTTGTTTGGGCTTGATTTTCCATGGCTTTGGCCCCAAGTAGCTTGGGCCCAAAGCTACGCTTAGAACGTTCTGGAGCGTTCTAGAGGCTTCTAGAAGCTCTCTGAGGCGGCGCCCCTGGCGGGCTCGCTTAAGACCTTGCTGGCCCCTGTGGAGGGCGTTGAGCCCTTTCTTAAGGGCGCCAAGCCCTTCTGGAGGGCTTTGTGCCCTAGATGACAAGATTGATAGTCCAAACAATAAATTACACTAATTCATTATTCATGAGACAAATATTTGTTGCCAATAAATACTAAAAAAAAACGAGACAAATATTTTTCACTAATAAATATTAAAATGCACGGGACACATACTTATAACTGATAAATATATATAATAAAAGACAAATATTAGTAATTGATACATAAAATACAAGGGATAAATATTTGTCAAAAAAATATTCATTTATAAATATTAAAAAAAGAAAACTGAAAAAATATTGTTATTGATACATAAAAAGAAAAATAAGGGATAAAAATAAAAATAACACAAGACAAATATTCTTTACCATCACTTTGAACAAAATACAAGACAAATATTCATCACAGATAAATATTAAAAAGAATACGATAAATATTTGACAGTGATAAATATTAAAAACTTTGGCACAACTATTAATCCTTGAATCATCTTTCAAAAAAAAAATCACTGAATCATGAAAAAAAAACACAGGGAATCTATTTGTCATCGATAAATATTACTTTTTTCAATACCAAAGTAATGCAAGATTCATTATCCAAATTAATTAAAAAAAGGGAGAAATACAAATAAAGAAATGGAAAAATAGCTCAACACCTTTTCAAAAAGAATAAAATCTAAAGTTAGGCAAGTCTAACTTATTTCTTATGTATTCTAGATTAATGTTATCAGGAAGGAAAGGGAACCAAACAAAAGAAAAAAAATGCTTTCCTAAAAAAAATGCTAAGACAATGTTAGATAACCTATCTCTAAAATTAATTGATAAATATTAAGAAAACATTTGACAAATATCAAAAAACACGAGAAAAATATTTGTAACTGGTATATAAAAAAATACGGGACAAGTCTTTATCACAGTTTTTATGATGTTTTATCACTGGCAATTATATGAAAAAATAGGACAAATATTTGTCAGTAATAAACACATAACATACATTTGACATTATAAATATAAAAAAAAATATGACAACTATTTATCATTGATACATAAAAAAAATTGGGTCAAATATTTGTTACTATAAAAAAACACTATTACAATATTATTCATTCGTACATAAAAAAAATATGGGAGAAATATTTACCATTGGTAAATCTAGAAAAAAAAAAAACAAGAAACACATATTTGTGATTGATACATAAAAAAAAAGACAAATATTTTTTTGTAGACAAATATGAAAAAAATAAAAATATATTTATAAAAAAAATTATTTTTATCGCTAATAAACATAAAAAATATAGGACATAGATTTGTCATTGCGGCATAAGAAAACACAAACAGATTTAAAAAAATGGGATAAATGATTTTCTTCGATAAATAAAAAAAGCAAAAAAAGAAAATCTTTTTGGAGATTGAAAAACAGTAGTTTGTCACCCGTGCATTGCACGGGTTAACACACTAGTATATTAACAAAACAAGATTATAAAACTTATACAGCTATCTACATTGATGTTTAATATTTTTTTCAGAGATTATATCAATTGTAATATATATTTTTGGTCAAAATTTATGATAGGAGATATAATATTAAATATAATATTACTTAATACAGGAAATTAACTTTAAAAAATATATAACTTAAACATACTCTTAGACAATTTTTTAAACATGTATTGCATTTAATGATATAAAAAATTTGATAAACATTCATAATATATATGTTTAAAGTTAAAGTAATATAAATAAAATAATGGAAAAAAAAAACCTACAATAAAATTTCCCTTTTTTATATAAAATTTTCTGAGCGAGGTGGTAGAGGATGGAGTAATCTTAGGTGTCAATCTAGTTAAGATGTCAAGCTACTACATGAGTCTTCTTTTGCTTTTAATTTAGCAAAAAAAAAAAACAATAAAAATCATATTAAATGGTAACACCAAAGATTGAGTATTATAAACAGTCGTGCATTTTAACATTTTCAATTTTTTCTTCCTGGACTTCATGACCACTTCAGTGAAATCTTGATTATGATAAAGATCTTTATATCATTGCTTCAATTGTTTTTCAACACACGTGTATTTTGAGCAACTTCTATATAGGCAATGATGGTAAAAGAATAAGGCCATCAAGTTAACTGTCTTAAGCCTCGACATAAAAAGAGTACTTAATAAAAAAAGGCCACATTGTAAAACTAATACAGACAAAATCTTATTTAATTTTTTTTTAAGAAGTTAAACAAATTATATTAAAAAAAACTAACACAAGCTCCTCTAGTACAAGATGTACCAAAGGAAGCTAAAGTATCCAACAATTACAATGAGACAATCCACAAGCTACGACAAAGTAGCCAAGAAAAATAACATTAAGTTACAAACTGAAAACATAATAAAGGATTTAACCTCCAAACCGAATACTCAAAATCAAAAGTAGCATAAAAAGATTTAAACCACCAAAATGCTTGGAGTTTAACCTTTTCCAATAAAGATAGAAGTTGTTCTGATTTGTTGTGAAAATGCCTCAAATTGTGGTCCTTCCAAATAGTAAAAAGAGTTGAAATCCAAATAATATTAAAAGCCACACGAGACTTGTTGGAAAAACCTCCAAGACCTCCAAACTGAAGAAAATGCTCAAATAAAGAACCTTGAAGAGTCGTTGAGATGCCTAACCATCCTGATATTAAAAGCCAAAGTTGACCATAAAAAGCACAAGAAAAGAACAAATGATTATGATCCTCAACGAATCCGCAAGAGGTTGAACAAAAAGAATCATTATAATCCAAGATATTTCTCCTAAACAGATTCATCTTAGTTGGTAATCTATTTAGGAACAAACGCCAAATAAAAATATTGACCCTAAGCAGAATTTGCTTAAGCCATAAAACATGATTGCAACGGTCATCAACTGCCACATCTGAACTAGTCAAGTGATTATAAGCACTTTGGACCGTGTACTTATGGGAAGAGCGAAGCTTACAGATCCACCTGTCAGACACATCAACCTGCAAAACCACAAGTGAAAGCTGCTCCGTACACTCTCTTACCAACCCTTCCTCCCACGCAAACAATCTCCTTCTCCACTTCCATGCCTCACCATTAACGTCCCAACCCAAAGAGAACATCTCCGCAACAGTGGCACATTTGTTAACAGCAAGATCAAATAATCTAGCATATCTAACATCTAAAGAAACACCATCCAACCAGGGATCCTTCCAGAACAATGAAGAAACCCCATCCCCCACCTGTCTAGAAATATTATCCAACAACCACCGATCATCTAACAAACCGCCCCCCTCCTAATATAGTTCACGTTTTGCCACCACACGGAACCCCCTCCTCCACCAACACATAACCGCCCCCCTCCTCACCGTACTTCGCACACAACACTTTATACCACAAGCTTCCTCTTTCCTCCAGCATCCTCCACACACATTTACCAAGAAGGGAAAAATTAAACTCCTTCAGCCCCCTGACCCCCAGACCTCCATTCTCCCTATGTAAACATAAAGTATCTCATTTCACCCAAGACAATTTCCTAACATCCTCACCCCCCCATCCCCCCCCCCCCCCCCCCCCCCCCCCCCCCCCAAAAAAAAAAAATTACAAAAAATAGATCATGAGTAGAAATGATACATGAGAGAACTTTGAAGAAGGAAAGAAAATAAACCGAAATGGAGGACAGTACAGACTTAAGGAGAATCAGCCGACACCCCAACGAAAGGTTTTTTCTCTTCCAACCAGACAGTCTACTTCTAATTCGATCAACCAAAGGGTTCCAGAACTGAAGCTTTCTCGGATCACCACCAATAGGCAGCCCCAAATACACAAAAGGTAAACAACCATGTTTACAATTCATAACAACCTCCGCCTCATGAAGCCAAGAACCCGCCACATTAATACCAAACAACAAGCTTTTGTGAAAATTTACTTTTAACCCAGATATTTTCTCAAACAAAAGCAAAACATTCTTCAAAGCGCGAACGTTCGCCCAACTTTTCCCACCAATCAAAAGGGTATCATCAGCAAACTATAAATGTGTTACAGACATAACATTTTGCACCCCAACATTGTACCCACTAAACAATCCATTATCCACCATCGCAGTCATCATAACATTTAAACCTTCAGCAGCTAACAAAAAAAGGAAAGGAGAAAGAAGATCACCTTTACGAAGGCCTCTCTCCAAAATAAACTCATCAGTCGGACTCACATTGACAAGAACCGATGCTAAAGCTGAAGTAACACATTCCATCATCCACTTACGCCAAACAAATGGGAAATTCATTTTACCCATAACCTCTTCTAAATACCTCCAATCAACTGAATCGTATGCTTTTTCAAAATCAACCTTGAACAAAATTAATTCTTTCTTTAACCTGCAGGCATCATCCACCAACTCATTAGCAATAAGAATGTCGTCAAGGATTTGTCTACGTACCTTGAACAAATGCTGATTGAGATTCTGACACCACCTTGCCAACCATGTTCCGAAGCCTGTTAGCAAGCACCTTAGATAGAATTTTATACAAACTGCTAACCAAAGAGATAGGCCAAAAATTTGTCAATCTCTGCGGGTACTCAATTTTGGGAATCAAGGCAATAAAAGTGCTATTCAAACCTTTAGTCAACCTATCATTATGATGAAATTCAGCAAAAATATTCAGCAGCTCCACCTTCAACATATCCCAAAATTCTTTAAAAAAATCATAGGTTTATAACATCCGGCCCAGGACTCTTAAAGCTATCACAATCCCACACCGCCTCCTTAATCTCCTCTAACAAGAAGGGTTTTATAAGATCAGCTCCCTCATCATTAGAAAGGGACTTAAACACCATCTCCCCTAGGCCTGGTCTCTCCACATCCACCATTTTAAAATGCTGACTGAAATGATCAAAAACAGCACTTCTCACCCCTTGAACTGCCTCAATTTGCGCCCCATCCACATAAATAGAAACAATAGCATTTGAATGTCTCCTAGAAGACATAACCCCATGGAAAAATTTGGAGTTAGCATCCCCCTCCTTAAACCAGGTAATTCTTGATTTTTGCCACTGCATGCTAGCATATAATTTAGAAAAAGTCATAACATCAGCTGACAACAGGTACATCTCCTTAATCTCTTCCTCCTCCAACCCTTCACCTTCTGCTTTAATATCCAAGGCAGACATACAATCTTCAACAGAACAAATCTTACTAACTAAATTATGAGTATGTTCCTGATGCCAACTCCGAAGACTCCCTTTAAGAAGTTTCAATTTCTCTTTCAGAACATACCCACTCCATCCAAAAACTGGATACGACAACCATTGCTCTTTCACAAACTCCTTGTAACCTGATAAATCAGCCCAACATTTCAACATCCGTTGCGGTCTAGGGCCCCAATTCTCTTCATCAACAGTTAACAAAATTGGGCAATGATCAGAGAGGCCTCTAGGAAGGGCAGCCTGGATGTAATTGGGCCAAGCAAAAATACAAGCCTCAGATAGCAAAAATCTATCCAACCAACTCATAGACACACCATCTCCCCAGTACCAGGTATAATTTTGGCCACAAAGAGGTAAATCAAGAACCATATTACCATTAATAAACTGATTGAAACAAGAAAAATCTTCTCTATTATCACCCAACATACGACTACGACGCTCCTCCACCGAACGAATAGCATTAAAATCACCTAGAACACACCAATTAGCCTCAATGTCAGTACTAATCGAGCCTCCCAACCTTTCCCATAACATTTGCCTCCCCCCACTATCACAAGGAGCATAGACATTTACCAAAGAGAAGTCGAAACTAGATTTAATGAACCTCCCTTTAACCACCAAACAATTATCAAAAGACATAGACAACCAAATATCCACCTCCAAAGTATCCCAAAGAGTTAAAATACCACCTGATGCACCTACTGAAGGCTTAAAAGAGAAACCAACACCAGATGAACCCCACAACGATTTACACAAAAAATCATCCACCCCCTCCAACTTCGTCTCTTGAATGCACACCACCCACAACTTTCTCTCCCTCACCAACCTTTGCACCTCCCTCCTGTTCTCCCCCCTCCCAAACCACGAACATTATAAGAAAGAATCTTCATTTACAACAACCAACCCCCACCCCCCTCACACTTCCCTTCCCCTCGTTTTCTCCCACCGCCCCCACTGCCTTCTTACTCCCACCAACACCACCTCCTCTAGACAACACATGAAAACTATTCTCACAATAAATCCCTAACAACTTACTAACATCTCTAACGTCTTCCTCCACAACTTTTTCATTACCATGTAACACCACACAATTCTTCTAATCCTGATTATTTGTCGAGGACCCAGATTCAGCTGACAAAGAAACACCAACCGCCTTCCCTTGCGAACCCTTCGAAGATTTGCACTTACCTTTCGACTTCTTAAAACTCTTAAGAGAACGAATCAACGCAATTCTATCCTTTTTCGACAACCTGGCCAACCTTTTCAAATCAATCACCGATGGCACCAATTTCTTTTTACGATGTTTTCTATTCAAAGAAACCTCCACATTACTATTCGAGTTAGTGACCTCAACATGATCTTGGTAATTCTTAGAATTAGCTTGCTTAACATTATGATCATCAGATATCTTAATAACATTGCCCTCAGGTTCCTCAGGTTCACAAAAATATCCACATCTGGTTCATCATTATGCACATAATATGGTTCTGACAAAACAGACTTATGATCATCCTCGTACTCCACCAAACAAGCATCCTTAGCTAGACCAAATTCAAGATCCTCTATGAGACAAATAGGATAAATCCTCCCATCAATATTGTACTGGCTGTGAGTACAATCTAGGAAAACTAGGGTTTTTCGAGTCTGTTTAGGTCATGTCTTGGGAATGATCCCAAGGTTACTATTTGTAGTCCCAATTTGGGCCTATCCGGTCATGGTTTTGGGCCCAAATCAAAAAGGGCCAAAACCATGGCTAGGGTGCCCTTACAGGTTGCTAAGGGCGCCCCTCGAGGGTGTCTTTTGGAGAGTTCCCTAAAATTGTGTAGGATTGTCAGGTGGGCTTTGTGCCCTTCTGGAGGGCGCCCAACCTTGCTCTAAGGGTTCAAGCCCTGTTTTTAGGGCTCTAAGGCCTAAATGATAAGATCTACGGTCCACAGCCCAACAAGCACGAGCTTTGGAACAAGGCGAAGTGATTAAACTGTCACTGGGGATCTGTCTATGATCTTTGGCCCATCAAGTGAGACTTACTAGAAATGAAGCTATGTGAGAATTTTTAAATTACAGGGTGTGCAAAGCGAATACCAACTGATATACTGCTGCCCCCTAAATATTGGAAGTTTTTATGAGTACTAGCCCAACATGAGTGCTAGCCCAACATGGGTACTAGCCTAACATGGGTGCTAGCCCAACATGGGTACTAGCTCCACGTGTTTTTGGGGCCTTGGGGGGTGCTAACCCAACAAACAGTATCCATAGCCCATCAAGCACGAGCTTTGGAACAAGGTGAAGTGATTTAAACTGTGTAAATAAGAGTGACTTTATTGAGTGGCTCAGATCGCTAAGCCAGAACTAGCCCAACATGGGGCGTTATTCTCTTTGAGGTTTAGATTCAGGGCGCGCCCTAGTGAGATCCGACGGCTGAAATGGGGCGACCGTTCGCTCTCGCTGACGTGTTCGCATCACAACGATTCTTGGAAATCGTGCCCACTTAAGTGACGTCATATGCGCGTTTTCCCAAGCTTTTGTACTTTAAACTAATTTCGGATCTACTTTTCTCCACTTCCTGTTTTCCTCCTACCTTTTCGCTTCCCTCACTCTCGTTTTTTCTCTCAAAAACGTACTTTCTTCTCAAACCGTTCCTGGCTTTGGAGATCGTTGCGCCTACTGTTTTCAAGTCGTTTGGAGCTTGCTTTCATTTTCAATCTTCCGCTATCATTTAAATCCAGGTAATTTTTCCTCGATCTTGTCCTTTATTAATTAGGTATGTAGTATGGTGGTGATTAGGGAGTGCGATGGGGCGGGTAGAGAGTTATCTCTAGCGAATTCAGAGGAGAAGGATATGTTGTGGAGGGAGAGCATTAAACATGCAAAGCGGTCAGATGGAACCACTGATTGGGTGGTGTTTGAGAAAGCCTACTACAGCCACTCCCTCTTAGAGGAATTTTCGAGTGATTCGGACGAGGGTGAAGGAGGGAGTAGTAGTGGGAATTCATCTGACTGCGTTATTCTTTCTGTTCGCCCAGGTCCCTTCTGTAGGAAAGGAATTTGTTACATGGCGTCGTCTAGTGGTTCAGAGCAAGAGAACTTCGCCAACGAAGTACTTCGCTCGGAGTCCATGTATATGGATTCCCAGCGAGTGGCGTTCTTTCAAAGCAAACTAAATGTGTTCTCGACCGGATTTGAAGAGGACGTGATCCTGGAGCCTTGCCGCCCTAGTGAGAAAGTGTATCTACAAATGCCAAAGGGCATCACTCATGAATTCTTCTACATGTACACGGCTGTCTTTGAAGACCTGGGCGTGAAGTATCCCTTCACGCGCCTTTGAAGTAAGTGTTATAAACTGGCTGAACATGGCGCCCTCTCAACTCCAGCCTAACAGTTGGGCGTTTGTAACATTCCACTTAAACGTAAATTTTATCAGTAACAGAGGAATTACGAGTGAGTAGGGACAAAATGGTAATTTTGAGAGGAAGGGGTTTAAATAGAGATAAGTATGAAATATTCTTCATTATCCTCATTTCCTTCTCTCACTAAGTTTAGATTTCTCTCCCTCTCTCTCTCTAGTTTCGGGCATCATCATCAGCAGCAGCTTTGATGCATCAGTTCCTTCCCTGATTTCTTGGGCTGAAAGCAAGTTTTGGGAAAGTTTGAGTAAGTGGAAGCTTAAGCTAAGGGCAAGACCAAGTTAGGGTTTTCGTAGAAGGAAGCTTGGCAGAACCAGCAACTACATGGTGAGTTCCATAGAGTAGCTTAACCCTTTTGGGTCATTATTGTGTGAGATCACAACTTAATTGCTAAGGTTTAGAAATAAAAGGATAGTTTTTCCCTTTTTGATACATCTGCTTGATTCCAGTTAATCCTTGGATACAGTACATTTTTATAGTTCAAAATGAGTCCCTGGCATGTTTTCATTGATCATTGGACAACTGGGTATCGAGGTTTTTAAGATTAAAACATGTTTTCAGAAAATTATGTGTTCTGCTACAGCCGCAGAGCGACGCTCAGGGTCGCAAAGCGAAGTAGCAGAGTTTTTCTACTGCCTATCTTCACCTAGCCATCGCCTAGACCTCGCTTTGCAAAGTAATCAGAAGCTGAGTTCGCAAAGCGAAGCTTTCAGACGCTCTGCGAAGCTTCAGACTCAGGATTACCAGGTTCTGAAGATTCAGACTCTGAAGTTCAGAGTTTGATGGTTCAGACGCAGGATCACAGAGCGAAGTCAGGGGTCGCAGAGCGAAATGGCCCAAAACCTCTTTTTATTAACAAATAACTATACCATGCCAATGATCTTCGATATGCTTTGGGATAATGATACTCATGATCTTTCAAGGATTAATCTAGGAAATGCATAGGTATCATACAGAGTGATGGGTACTTTTATCCACGAGAATTATTATAAATGGGATAGTAAGCCCATAAGTATGACATATGATAACAATATGTCTAGAACCTTTAATAGGTTAACAGGAACTGAGAGGTATTCAGTTGGAAGTACATGAGTACTAGGAATGTTTCTTACATTCAAGGATTCTTATGAGAATAGTATCAGGTATGTTAGGGGTTAGTTTTCAGGATACCCTTAACCAGGCAGGTGCATTTATATGTACATCTGGACGTGCCTCAGTTGTTCATGTCAGAGTGTCGCTGAGGGTACACGTATCAGTTCAGGATAGGATGTACCCTAATTAGTGGTACAAGGTTAGATATCAGGATAAGTATATTTAATACACCAAGAATAATATTAATTATCAGGATAAAACTTTGTGTCTTCTGTGTTCTCGCCAATTAGAGAGCACAGGGGGTTTCCGCATAGCTGGAACCGGCAGGAACTTTCCGTGAGGATAACCATGCATAAGTTTATAGTGTGTCTTCTGTGTTCTCACCAGTTAGAGCACAGGGGGTTCCAGATACAGCTGGAACGGGCAGGAATCTTCCGCGAGGATAACCACACACGGGCAAGAGGAGTCCGGTGATTAGCCTCAGATAGGAATTTTCACCGGTTATCATGGGAATGTGCTTCGGGGTTACTCCACTCGGGGGAATTCCATAAAATGAACTCAGATAATAATGTTTGTTACACGCTAACATCTAACATAATATGTATGAGTTTATACTTTATTATGTTATCAGGCAGACTTATCTATCAGGCAGGTATCAGGTGGTGATCTTAGGAGTTCCCTCGATCACTAAGTTAGCAGGTTATAGTCTAGATTTCATGACCATTCAGTTATCAGGCTCAGGTAGTGATCCTAGGTTTCCCCTTGATCACTAGTTTAGCAGGATGTAAGTTAGTTATTATGACTACACAGGATAGCAGGAACAGGCAGGTATACCCTATAAGGGAAAGGTTAGAGCTTGTCGATCATAGGAATCCCCGAGATTGCCAAAAGTAGGCATGGCAACCATAGGTTCCCCGAGGTTGCCAACAGTAGGTTGGGTGGAGCTCACTGAGACATTATGTCTCATCCCAATCCTTCTGGTGCAGGTTTACAGGTTAGCTGGATGTTCGTGATGAAGTTCTTCAGGTAGACGCTGGATGGAGTGCAGTTGCTCGTCAAGTACCAGCTCAGGAGTTTATCAGTCTTGTATAAGTAATTATAGTGGTGCTTGAACAGTTGTATAACGAGAAAATTGTACTCATTCAGTTGTATTATTTATTGTTATTATTGAAAATTTTGATGTATCCAGTATCAGTTTAATGCATATGCTAATATTCTAGATAAAATTAGTATGGGTGTTATAATTGGTATCAGAGCAGGTCGATTCAGATCGTGCCTTGGGTCATTAAAGATTCAATAAATGTAGTGGGACCATTGGGTTCCGGATATTGTTCTAAATGTCACATCTAGTTGAGCCTGATCAACTCATCCTAGTATATGACAGTTAGAACAAATATCTGAGAGCTGAATGTGACCATGGAAGAATGAAGCGCTTGAAGAGCGTTGTTTAAGATGTCCTATTTTAAGACAGGAATTGGCGAAGGAGTATTCAATGCCAAGTGGTGGTTATCAAACCGTAAAGTAACGGAGCCTGGGAATGGCCGAGTTTCAGGAATATTAAAGATATTTAAGAATAAGGTAAAGTACCTTAAAACTGATAGACGCGTCATTGAGAAATGTCTCGTCTGAGGAGACATAAGAAGTAAGGAATTATGGTGAGACTTCAGAGACCGAAGTTGTCTCGGAACAGACTATGAGTATGACTCCTTATGGAATGCTCTGAGGAATGATTTGCAACCTAGGAATCAAGATTTTGAGGTTAAAGCCCAAGTTTCAGGATTCTGAGTTCTGCTACGATCGCAGAGCGACCAGGACTTTGCTCTGCGAAGCTTCAAACTCAGAAACAGGCTACAGGTTCACCCTTCAGACCCAGAAACTCAAAATGAGAATTATCAGTTGATTACTGGAACCTCTAGACTGCCAGCAAGGATAGAATGTGTAAGAATCGGAGGACTCGCGCACTCGAACCGGATGAGAATTTAATATCCAACAATTAAGAGACTTATTTATGGATTAAGCGAATTATTGGACAGATGAAACAGATTACCTTCCTTTATTATGAGCCATCAAGATGCATTGTAAGAGAAAAGCAAGCTTAGCGATGAGTGAAGGAAACCCTTGGTAAGGGCATGAAGTAAAGACTGAATCGCATGTTGTCGGATTATAGTAAACCGGTTCTGAGGAATAATCAAGAATTAGCCAAGAACTATTGTGAGGCTCTAGCATCATGAAGATCGTCGCTAACGCACAAGTTAAGGTTGTGGTTAATGATAAGGAGTTCTAAGTTTTCATTTGATGGGTTCCTTCCACAAGTATTCAGGTAAGCCGACAAAGATCACCTTATGTTGGTATGTTTTTAAAGATGGTGGAAATACAGTCCTTGGATTGCTCGAAACCATATGAAGAGGGCCACGGTCGAGAAGACCTATGGAGAATTATTTAGATAATAAGATTAGATTTGAATTGTGGATACAGTAACAAGTTACTGGAAGGATCCAATAGGAAATGATAAGTGTTGAAGTTTAAGATCAATTAATCGGGTACTCGAGGAGGCGTAACCTTTGTTTGGGCTTATAGGAGAGCCGGTAAAAGTTTGAATCTAATCCAGACGGATTGTTTTCGAAGAAACCTGAGGAGTAACCTAAGAGATATGGTAAAGTTATGTGGACCTAAGTTGTCTTGGAGAAGGTTATGGATATGAAATCCTTACGGATAATAATAGAACGAGGCTCAATTTATCAGTGGTTTCAGTGTACGAAAGGGGTGAATTTCCAAAAGTCATAGAATGTTTTTAGAAGTTACCACAAGTGAATAATGTATGAACTTAAGTTGCTTCAGGTATGCTTTCATTAGGGTTTCTGCAATGTTTTAATGATTATACATGATGAGCTGACCAAGAGATGGTTACAGAATTCAGGATATGGAGAGTAAAGTTAGAACCAGAGTATAAGCTGTTTTGTCAGGAGCATTGTTGAGCTCGTAACAGTTGCGGGAAACGGCTTACAGGTTTTGGCGTATTTTCGCGAGAACAAGTATATTGTTCATGTCCGGAAGGAAACACAAAGTCAGGAAATGATCAATCAGTAAGTTAAACAGGTGGTTTAAGCCACAAGAGAATCAACAAACGTAAGATGGTTCTGCTATGATAGCTACAAATCATTAAGGAACGAGGTTAACTAGGGAATTTAATAGTGGTGTATTACCCCTATTCCAAGGTGTATTATTAAACAGAGTCGCGGAGCGGAAAAGTAATCCAAGGATGGGTTAACGAACAGTTCTAAGCTGAAGCTTAGGGAACGAGGATGCTTGTGAAGTCCTTATCAGATGTACCGCAGGAAAGGCAATAAGTGCCCAATTATTGAACCACAGAATATCAGTGAGCAGTGACGACTCGAACTTATCATAAGTTCTAATAGGAAATTTTAAAAGTTAAGCTGAGGAATACTATGAACTTCGAAACTCATGAGGAATGAAAATCAAAGCAGTTTAAGATTATGTGATAAGGAATAAGAAGGATGTGTTTCTAGCACAATAAGTCTAGAGCAAGGGAAGTCACCGCTAATACGGTAATTTAGCTATTTTTAGCTCAGTAACTTCAAGTGGACTGACGAGAGTAAGTTAAGCCCAGGAGAGTTGTACACAAGGCAACATCAGTAAAGGTTACACTTGCAGATGTCATTATTTTTAAATTTGAAGCATTGATCAGAAACAATAATGCAGTGGCATATGAGTTTAATCCACATTGTACCCACGTTATGATAACATGTTACATGTACCAGGTTATGTTTAGTATTATGTATACATATCAGGCAGTGTTTATACTACTCAGATAGTAGTGTAACAGATTTTCAGTTATGTGACAAGTATTGGAAACCGTGGTACGCAGTCAGGAATGTTTAAGTAGGAAGGTTTTGACCAGAGCAGGTTTGTTAATATCAAACATATCTTAGCTGAAGAGTTCGGAAATTCTTGAACTTAATGTTCACTAGTAAAGGAAGAAGAACCTTCTATGCAGATTAAAAGTCACTCGTAGTCTACAGTAAAGGGCTACGTGAGTTCAGATTATGAATAAAGGATTAAAAAACTAAGTAAGCTATTTTGGAGTTCTTCAGGTAGACGCTGGATGGAGTGCAGTTGTTCGTCAAGTACCAGCTTAGGAGTTTATCAGTCTTGTATAAGTAATTATAGTGATGCTTGAACAGTTGTATAACGAGAAAATGGTACTCATTCAGTTGTATTATTTATTGTTATTATTGAAAATTTTGATGTATCCAGTATCAGTTTAATGCACATGCTAATATTCTTGATAAAATTAGTATGGGTGTTACAGTGTTTATAAGGGCTTTTGAGATCATGTGTGAGGGACTAGGTTTCAAGCCCTCGGCTGTCTCCTTTTTCACTTTTTATGGTACTAAAGGGGTGGATAAGTTGTCCTGGGTGTCCGTCAGCGCGCATCCTGGTAAGAGGTTGTTCCCGCCTTACGCCTCTCACTACAAGAATTGGAGACAAACTTTCCTTAGGACGCGGGGGGGAAAAGACTGTGAGGAAGCCGCTGTGCGGGTACAGGGCGAGTTGAGGTTTCCAATCTGCTAGATGAGTTCCTCGACCTCCATCACCGGATTTGAATATGAGAAGTTGGACGAGTATGAAAAAGATGTCGTCTGCTTCTTGGATAAAATGTTGCCTATGAATATACGAGAGTTGTTGAATAGGGAGGGGGACGCAAATAGCCTAGAAACCTATTTACGTGAGTTGATTTTATAACTTTACTTGATTGACTTTCTCGCCTACCTTGTCTTAGTAACTTATGTGTTTTTTTCTTTGTATTTGTTTTTGTAGAATTGATGGCGCCTATGAATGCTGCAGAGAGGAAAAGGTATCTAGAGGAGATGAAAGCCAAGAAAGCTGCTGAGGGGTTGGTCATCAGCGACCCCTCTGGACTTATTACTCGTAAGCCAAAGAGGAAAGCTGAGGTTGCACTTGACGCCCAACCTCAAGGTGACGTCGCCGCCAAAGTCGTGCAGGAAAAGGGGCGAGAGGAGAAGAGGGAGAAGGCGCCAACCGGGAAGGACAAGGTGGCGACCGAGAAGAGATCAAAGAGGGCGCACTATCAGCCCGCTATCAAAGCTGCTGGTTCCAGCGGGGGGGTCCAATCCTTCTGGAGAAAGGACTTCGATTATGGAGCCTATGTGAAGGAGAGGATATCCTTTAGCCCTGATGATGTGGAAGCTGGGAACCAGAACTCCATTCCCTTTATGTCAAGGGACGTTGGTGTGAATTATTTGCGGTCTATTATGCTCTTGGATACAATGGACCGCAAACATGAAGAGCTGGTGCAGAGTGAAGAAACGCTGCAGGGTAAGGTGAGGGCGCTGGAGAAGGAGTTGAAAGAAGCTCGAGAAAGTAGAGAGAAAGAGATCAAAGAAGCCAAATAGGCGATGAAGCTTGAATGTGATGAGCGCATCACTGATCTGAAGATCGGTCATGATGCTGATTTAGCTGGGAAGGACACGGTGATCACGTAGTTGAAGGGCGAGGTTGCCTCTGGAGTTGAGAGGGAGACGACGCTGAAGGTTGAAATCTCATAAGCCAAGGGCGACCTGGCACTGTCTTTTGAGAAAGGTTTTGACCGTGCCAAAGAACATGCCGCCTTTCTGCATCCTGGCATCGATCTCTCATCTCTAAATTCTTTTAAGGTTGTTGTAGATGGTGCCCTAGTGGACAAACCATAATTTTACTGTTGTAATTTTTAATTTTGCTTTGAACTTAGTACACTCTTGGTTTGTAATGATGCATTATTCTCTTTATGCTGTTTAACTTTTCTTCTATTATTTAGCTTCGAATTTCTTCTTTTTTGATGGCCACTTGTTAAAAATTGTCAAACCGTTTTTATTCTCAACGTTATTGTTTTGTTGAGGCATCTTTTTTGTGTGGACCTTTTTACTTTCGTGACGCCTTAGAGCCCTCTTTGGGGTTAAGGAATTAGGTGACGACTTCTTTTTAGCTCACGACATCTTAGAGCCCTCTTTGGGGTTAAGGAATTAGGTGGCGATCTCTTTTTAGCTCACCACGTCTTAGAGCCCTCTTCGGGGTTAAGGAATTAGGTGGCGAACTCTTCTTAGCTCACGATGTTTAGAGCCCTCTTTGGGGTTAAGGAATTAGGTGGCGATCTCTTTTTAGCTCACGACGTCTTAGAGCCCTCTTTGGGGTTAAGGAATTAGGTGGCGATCTCTTTTTAGCTCACGACGTCTTAGAGCCCTCTCTGGGGTTAAGGAATTAGGTGGCGATCTCTTTTTAGCTCACGACGTCTTAGACCCCTCTTTGGTCGCCAACTGTACTGGCTGTGAGTACAATCTAGGAAAACTAGGGTTTTTCGGGTCTGTTTAGGTCATGCCTTGGGAATGATCCCAAGGTTACTATTTGTAGTCCCAATTTGGGCCTATCCGGCCATGGTTTTGGGCCCAAATCATAAAGGGCCAAAACCAAGGCTAGGGCGCCCTTACAAGTTGCTAAGGGCGCCCCCAGAGGGTGCCTTTAGGAGAGTTCCCTAAAATTGTGTAGGATTGTCAGGTGGGTTTTATGCCCTTCTGGAGGGCGCCCAACCTTGCTCTAAGGGTTCAAGCCCTGCTTTTAGGGCTCTAAGGCCTAAATGATAAGATCTGCGGTCCAAATATAAAGATTTTCAACCAAATTCAATTCTTTCACAATAGACGTAGAAATCAACAAACGAGCATAATCCATCCTACTTTTATTGAGAGTCTGAGCATCAATTTTAAGTAATCGACCAAAGAAGGATGTCAACTCCGTAAAGAAAGTAAAATTCCAAGCATGAACAGGAATATCGTAGCACCTTACCCAAGCTCCTCTTTCATAAGACACCACATAATCTTTCGATCAAGGGCGACAATTTTCTAAAAAAGAATTAAAAAAATCAGCTGCTTCAGTAAACACTAACATCACATCAACATCTCCAATCAGATACAAAAACACTTTGTCGCCTCCCAATAGAACAATCTTAAAATTATCAAACCCAGCATCTAGAAAAGTTTCTTGTAACACAGGGACACCAACACCATTTCTAATGCTAGCAATCAACCCTTTAGAAGCCCATAAAACATCTTCTATAGCGGAAAAATACTCATATCCCACAATACCATTACGACGTACCTGATCAACACCTGACACCTTCCCTTCATCTTGCCCCTGGTCCGCCTCAGCCTTAAACTCCCCCTCCATGTTCCTACCCTTCAACTCCACTCCATCCTTCACAACTAAAACCCCCTTCACCAGCACTTCCCCTCCCCCTCTCTGAGACTCCACTACCCTCTCCCTTCCTTCACCTTTCTCTAATTCTCTTTTTCTCCTCTCCTCTTTCACCACCTCTCTCCTCTCCTCCTTCCTCGATTTTTTTCCAGCCGCATCACCGTCATTTTTATCTCCCTCTTTTCTAATATTTTTTTTCTCCCTCTCCCTTCCTAACACTACTTCCTACATCCCTACCAAACCTATCAAATTTAGCAACATTTGCAAACAACCTCTGATCTCGAAAAGAAACATTATTCAAAAGCAATTTACCCACATCGCGAACTTTAAGAAATTTAACAATACCATAAACTTGCCCTCTAACATTACGGTTTCTTGAAACAAAAACATCAGATAAAATCCCGCAAACTTCTAGACCTTTCCTCAAATCAGTTAACTCAAGATTCTCCGGAAAATTAGTAATATAGAACACAACATTTACCTGATTGGAACCATCACCATGTGAATGAAGTTACTGCCCATTATCATAGCTAACATGCATGACACGTGAGTGAGTTTGATTTCCATTATCATAACATGTATACCTTCCATGTGAGTGATGCATGCCACGTGAATAAGTTTGCTTTCCATTATCATAACTTTCATGCCTTCCATGTGAGTGAAGCTGCCGAGACCCAATAATAATCTTCCTGTCACGCAAAATGCTTTTGCCTACTTTGCTTCGGCCTCGCAATCCCACACAAGAAAGCGTTGATCGATCACTACGGCGCACAAGGGAACGGCCACGTTGTTGATCTCTACTAACCCTAATAGAATAGTCACAAAACCTAGGGAACCAAAGATAACGATCAGAAAACCTCTCATACCGTCCAGAACCCTTAACAAACCCGTCATCCAAACCAAAACCTCCATGCCTGCTGCGCTCCTGCTGTCTGTACTGTCCCTGACAAACTGGTCCCATCGCTTTCCGACGTCTATTTCTCACCTCAGTCCACTCTCCCAAATCCCCTCCCATTTGTGCCTCCCTAGCAAATGACCCATCCCTGCCGAGAAACCTCTCTTCTGGCGAAAAAGGAAGCCGGCGCGGTGGCCCTAGGTTAGACCTGTGACCGCCACCTCTCTCTCTCTAACTCTCGCTCTCTCACCATTATTCGTATTTAAAATTAATATTATATCAACAGAGATTTAATCAATTTAATTTTATTACCAAATAAAAAAGAATTGTTATATTAAATTGATTATATTAATTTAATAAATATTTTTGTATTCTAGAACGTATAAAAAATAAATTTTATTTCAAAATTTATTAATTTTACTGAAATAGTATTAAGAGCTTTGAAAAGCCTCATATTTATATTCATCTTATGTCTCTATCTGTTAGGCCATCCCTGGCACTGGTTCACAATTTATTTTTTAATTGTGAGAAATCAGGTCATATGTCCCGCAAATATATGAACAAGTAAATTGCTGCTCCGCTGCCTAACCTAACTAAAAAGAAATTCATTGATATGACTAGTTAAATCAAACTAATTTGTGAGTTAAGTGAATGGTGGATAAACATTAGCGTCTCACGCCATGTTTGCTATGATTATGCTATGTTCAAAAATATAGCTGCTGCTGGAAATAAGAAATTGTTGTTAGAATTTATAACACTATTAAAGTCGTTGGCATTGGAGATATGAAGTTGCAATTCACGTCTGAAAAGAAAGTTATTCTCTAGGACGTGATGCATGCTCCAAAATAAGAAAAAATCTGAATTTCAGATTTCTACCGAACAAGACTGAGTTCACTTAGACTTAAAGAGAGACTTGTGCACCATGTATTCTTGTTGGAAAATATGACACCACTGAAGGAATTGAAAATTTATTTCAATAAGAAAATCATAATTCTCGTGGTGATAGAAGCATATAATATAATCCCCATTTTCAATGAGTTTTATGAAGAGTACAAAATTATTCATAAAACAACTAAATCTTACTATCTTGAAATGAACGGTAAAGTTGAAAAAGGAAAAAATTAGAATATTTACCGAGTTAGTTGTTTAAATCATGCTTAATTTTGGTATTGTATCTCATTGGTGAATTAATTGTTTGCTATGTGCTAAATAGAAAGCTCAAGTCTAAGAACAAAATTTCTACTTATGAAAATTTGAAGAAAAGACAAACTAACTTGTCTAATTTTTCGATTTTGGGGTTGTCTGATGTAACGACCCTATTTTCGTATGTTATATTTTTATATATTTTATTTTATTGTTTGGCTTTTAAAAATATTTTCTCGTAATCGATAAATAATTATTTAGCGCGAGCGTAAGTTCGTAATCGAGATTTTAAGGTTTTGGGCGAAATTGGGCTTAAGGCGTGAATAGTATTGGGCTTTTGAGTTTATGAGTAGTAATGATCAAGTGGATGAGATTTAGTGAGCTTGGATTGGATTGAAGGGCTAGGATTGATCATGAGTTAAGATATTAATTGGATGGCCATGATTAATTGGATTGGGTTATAAAGATAACCACAAAGACTTTGTCATCACTATTCTTTGTCTTTTGGAAAGCTGGAACCGTGTAAGAGAAGGGAGAAGAGCAAGAGAAACCTAGGGCAAGAGAGAAGCTCACGAGAAAGAGAAGAGAAGGCTTGGAACTTTCGTTGGTTCATCGATTCCGGGTAAGAGAGTTAGTATTCGTAATCGGGAGTGACTCGAGAAGGGGAGATTGTCGATATCTCCGTACCCAAACTTCTCCTTTCACTTTTCTTTTGGTTTTGTGGAACTTTTCTTAAACAAAACTTGAGTTTGATGATCGTAGTATGTTTCTAGTATGATTTTGTGGATTGAAATTGTGTTTTCGTGTATGTTTGAATTCTTGGAATGATATTGTGTGGATTTCAATATATGGCTGAAAGTTTTTATGATTAAAGTTGTTAATGAACATGATTATGCTTATTTGATGCTAAGTGATGTTGCTAGTATGTTTAATTGAAGTTATATGATGTTTATCTATGTTTGGGTATTCGAAAATGTTGTTGATTGTTCAAGAAAAGCTTGCGTGAAACCCTAACATGGTGGTTTTTGTTAAGGTCATCTTGTTGTGTGAATATGTGTTATATAATGCTTGGAATGGCTGTTAGGAACTAATAGAGTGTGTCTAAGGTTTTGAAAGTGGATTTGAGTTTGTTAATAGCATAAATTGATGTGTGGGAATTGATGAATATAATTGAATTGGCATGGTATCTAAAGGATTGGATTTACCTCAGAAACATTTATGTTTATTTGGAGTTTTGGTTTAGTATGATGTTGTTGATGATGTTGTGAGTTTTGGTTTAGTATGATGTTGTTGATGATGTTGTGAGTTTTGGTTTAGTATGATGTTGTTGATGATGTTGTGAACCATGTTTGATGATTTATACATGTTTGTATTATGATTAGCCATGAGTGCCTACTTGTTGGAGTTAGCATGAGTATTGGTAGTGTACACACATATTTGAGCATATGTAGGTGTAAATATCAATAATTGCTAAGTGAACATACATGCATTTCATGATGGTATGTATGCTCTTTATGGGTAAGAATGAAATCCAATTATTATTGGTCATATGCACGACCGTCCTTTTATGGCGAATGAGAGGTGCAGTCGATGAAAGAATGAAATCCAATTATTATTGGTCATATGCACGACCGTCCATTTATGGCGAATGAGAGGTGCAGTCGATGAAAGAATGAAATCCAATTATTATTGGTCATATGCACGACCGTCCTTTTATGGCGAATGAGAGGTGCAGTCGATGAAAGAATGAAATCCAATTATTATTGGTCATATGCACGACCGTCCTTTTATGGCGAATGAGAGGTGCAGTCGATGAAAGAATGAAATCCAATTATTATTGGTCATATGCACGACCGTCCTTTTATGGCGAATGAGAGGTGCAGTCGATGAAAGAATGAAATCCAATTATTATTGGTCAAGTGTACGACTATCCTTTTATGGCGAATGAGAGGTACACAAGGGATATAAGTTTATCCAACAGTCCGCCATGACTCTAAAGCTGAGCAAGAATTGGTACCACATGCGTTAGTGTGCATTTTAGGGATTATGTGTGCATAATGGGTGTTAAGTGATGATTGTTATTGATGAGTTTTGTGCTTGAGGAATTATGTGTGCATGGTAATTGATAATTGATAATTTCCATCTGTTTGATTTAATTGCTTAAAGTGTTGATATGATTTGAGTACTTGTGATTAATGAATAAATGTTTGACGATAATTGATGATGCATGTGCGTGAGTTAGAATATGCATGATGGGTAAAGTGTAGGTACCCTACTCATTATTGTGCTGTTTATATTGTGTTGATTATGTTTTACTAACACTCTCTGTTTTGTGTTATGTGCTGGATCTTTGGGGATCCAGATTTTCAGGTAGACGAGCATATCGTCGAGGATTAGCTGTTGTCGTTTAGAACCTGCGTAGTAGTGAGGGCATAGTTTAGCTATCCTTACCTTTTGTACTAGGTGTTGTATCCTAGTTAGAGTTTAGGGCTCTGATAGTTGTAACACCATTTTGGGTATCTGAACGTGTATGTATAATTTGGCAATGGCCTCTGTTGTAGATTTGGATGTTAATTTTTCTGATGCTGTTGGTCTGATTTTCTGCATAATTTTCTGCATAACTTTTCCGTATTTGAAACGAAAACTGGTATTGATTGGTACAGAATTGGCTTGGGGTGTAAACATGAAAGTTTTAGATAATTCTGTTAGCTTTCCAGTGGCTTTGGTTTGACGTGAAAATGACTTTTAGTTTTTGAGTTATGATGAAAATACTCCAAGGAGGTCTTAGTGAAATTGTGCTGTGACAGCATTTTCTGTTTCGTGTTTTGGTGTCTTTTTCGCACGTCTCTGTTTTAATTTGGTCTTTGGTATAAACATGTGAAATGTTGTAATGTGTTTTGAAAACGGAAAGAAAACGATGCAATCGATTTGGTGAACATTGATATAGAAGGGGTATGAGCTGATGAGCTAGAAGGGGTATCCTGTTAGAAGGGGTATCCTGTTAGAAGGGGTATCGTCTCTGTTTTGCTGTTTGTTATTTTTTTTCCGCTGCTGTTTGTGAATCAAATATATTTTGATCTGTTGATGTTTATGAAAATGCGTTTTCATTATGTTGTAACTTCCTATGTCCTTAACGTTTTGTTTTATTAAAGTTAATAATCGGCGGTTAAGGGTTAGGGTGTTATAATAGGTGGTATCAGAGCAGGTCGATCCATTGGATCAATTAGGTGTAGATTACCCTTTGTGTAACATGTGTTAGGAAAACACTGTTTATACTGTTTTGAGGAAACGAAGTGTATCCTCACTCGTGGTGCGTGGTGTTGGTTCAGGTTATGGCGCAAAAAGCATTTGCCGATGCGATGGAATTGATGGCGAATGCCATGGTTCAGAAGGCTGTGAGTAGGACGGCTGATAGAGCAGCACAGGAAGCCAAGACTAACTACTACAAGGCTGTGAATGAGAAGAGGAGGAGAGCCTTCGGAAGTGGAAAGCCTTATGATAACAGGGGAAAGAAGCCGGATGAAGGTGGAAGAAGTGGTGGTAAAACTGGAGGTGGTAAGAATTGTTTTAAGTGTGGACAGCTGGGACATCGTTTCTATGAGTGCCCGGAGAATGAAGAAGGATGTTTTAAATGTGGGGATCCTGGCCACATGGCTGATCAATGCAAGAAAGGTCTAGTTTGCTTCAACTGCAAAGAAGCGGGTCATAAGAGCAACGTGTGTAAGAAGCCTAGAGCGGCTGGAGGAAAGGTGTTTGCTTTAGATGGTGGTGATGCGAAGGCGGACAACTTGATCAGAGGTACATGCTTTATCAATAATACTCCTTTGTCTGCTATTATTGATACGGGTGCTACCCATTCGTTTATTTCTGTGGATTGCGTGAAGAGGTTGGGTCTTAGAGTAGAGAATATGATGGGACGCATGGTTATAAAAACGCCTGCGAGTGGTTCGGTATCGACTACTCTAGTCTGTGTTGACTGTCCAGTCACTATGTATGGTCGACATTTTGGAATGGATTTAGTCTGCATTCCGTTGAGCGGAATAGACGTTATCTTTGGTATGAACTGGTTAGAATTTAATCGTGTTCATATCAACTGTGGTAAGGACGGTTATGTTTCCAAGACCGGAGCCAGAGTTGTGTTCGAAGCTCATGTGTTGTCGAGAAGTGGCAAGATCAGTGAAGGCTCAAGAAGACGTGTTTGCTATGTTTGCATCGTTGAGAGTGGAAGAGAAGAACGAGGTTGATGCGTTGCCAGTGGTGCGTGATTTTGCAGATGTATTTCCAGATGATATTTTGGATTTACCACCCGAGAGAGAGGTTGAATTCGCAATTGACATAGTACCTGGTACTAGTCCAATTTCGATGGCGCCGTATCGTATGTCAGCTGCAGAGCTTGAAAAGTTGAAAGAACAATTGGAGGAACTGTTAGAGAAGAGGTTTGTAAGACCGAGCGTATCGCCGTGGGGTGCGCATGTTCTGTTGGTAAAGAAGAAAGATGGTAGTATGCGTCTGTGCATCGACTATCGTCAGTTGGATAAAGCAACTATCAAGAACAAGTATCCACTTCCGAGGATAGATGATTTGATGGATCAGTTAGTGGGAGCCTGTGTGTTCAGCAAGATTGATTTGAGATCGGGATATCACCAGATAAGAGTTAAGGCGGAGGATATACCGAAGACTGCTTTCAGGACAAGGTATGGTCACTACGAGTACGATGTTATGCCTTTTGGAGTTACTAATGCACCTGGAGTGTTTATGGAATATATGAATCGTATATTTCATTCCTTTTTGGATCGATTCGTGGTGGTCTTCTTAGACGATATTTTGGTATACTCGAAGACGGAAGAGGAACATGCCGAGCATTTGAGGATTGTGTTGGAGGTGTTGCGCGAGAAGAAGCTTTATGCAAAATTTTCTAAGTGTGAATTTTGGTTGCATGAAGTTAGCTTTTTGGGTCACGTCAATTCAAGTGGTGGAATAGCAGTGGATCCTGCTAAGGTAGAGGCCGTGCAAGATTGGGGAACGCCGGAGTCTGTTACTGAGATTCGAAGTTTCCTTGGTTTGGCCGGTTACTATCGGAGGTTCATCGAAGGATTTTCAAAGTTGGCGTTGCCGTTGACACAGTTGACTAGGAAGAGTCAAGCTTTCGTTTAGGATGACAAGTGTGAGCAGAGTTTCCAAGAGCTGAAGAGGAGGTTGACATCTGCACCTGTGCTAATTCTGCCAAATCCGAAGGAACCGTTCGTGGTTTATTGTGATGCGTCGAAGATGGGTCTAGGTGGTGTGCTGATGCAGAAGGGACAAGTCGTTGCTTATGCATCAAGACAGCTGAAGATTCATGAGAGGAATTATCCTACGCATGATTTGGAGCTAGCTGCTGTTGTGTTTGTTCTCAAGATTTGGAGGCACTACTTGTATGGGTCAAGGTTCGAGGTTTTCAGCGATCACAAGAGTCTGATGTGAGATTGACGAAGCTTAAGACGCTCATCGAGCAAGGAAAAAATGTAAACGATGAGATCGATGAGAAAGGCGTGATGAGGTGTCAGGGAAGGTTATGTGTACCTGATGTACCTGAGTTGAAGAGAATGATTTTGGAGGAAGGTCACAGAAGCAACTTAAGTATTCATCCTGGTGTTACTAAGATGTATCAAGATCTGAGGAAAATGTTTTGGTGGCAAGGGAGGAAGAAAGAGATCGCCGAGTTTGTTTTCGCGTGTTTGACTTGTCAGAAGTCCAAGGTGGAGCATCAGAAGCCGTCGGGGCTATTGCAGCCTATGTTTATTCCAGAGTGGAAATGGGATAGTATTGCGATGGATTTTGTAAGCGGTTGCCGAGGACGTCGAAAGGTAACAATATGATTTGGGTAGTTGTCGACAGGTTAACAAAGTCTGCTCATTTCATAGCTATCAAGACCGGTATGCTAGTACCGAAGTTGGCCGAGATTTATGTCGAGCAAATCGTGAGATTGCATGGAATTCCGTCGAGTATCGTATCAGATCGAGATCCCCGTTTTACTTCAAGGTTTTGGGAGAGTTTGCAAGAGGCGTTGGGGACTAAGTTGCGGATGAGTTCTGCTTATCACCCGCAGACGGATGGTCAGTCGGAGAGGACGATTCAATCATTGGGGGATTTATTAAGATCGTGCATTTTGGAACAAGGAGTGAGTTGGGAAGCTTGCTTGCCATTGATTGAGTTTACGTATAACAACAGTTTTCATTCGAGCATTGGTATGGCACCTTTTGAAGCGTTGTATGGGAGAAGATGTGGAACACCTTTGTGTTGGTTTGAATCGAGAGCAAGATGCGAGACTCCTATCCAGAGTTGTTTTCAGGTATTTTCGAGGGCGAAAATTCTTTTTAGGGGGGTAGAGTTGTAACGACCCTATTTTCGTATGTTATATTTTTATATATTTTATTTTATTGTTTGGCTTTTAAAAATATTTTCTCGTAATCGATAAATAATTATTTAGCGCGAGCGTAAGTTCGTAATCGAGATTTTAAGGTTTTGGGCGAAATTGGGCTTAAGGCGTGAATAGTATTGGGCTTTTGAGTTTATGAGTAGTAATGATCAAGTGGATGAGATTTAGTGAGCTTGGATTGGATTGAAGGGCTAGGATTGATCATGAGTTAAGATATTAATTGGATGGCCATGATTAATTGGATTGGGTTATAAAGATAACCACAAAGACTTTGTCATCACTATTCTTTGTCTTTTGGAAAGCTGGAACCGTGTAAGAGAAGGGAGAAGAGCAAGAGAAACCTAGGGCAAGAGAGAAGCTCACGAGAAAGAGAAGAGAAGGCTTGGAACTTTCGTTGGTTCATCGATTCCGGGTAAGAGAGTTAGTATTCGTAATCGGGAGTGACTCGAGAAGGGGAGATTGTCGATATCTCCGTACCCAAACTTCTCCTTTCACTTTTCTTTTGGTTTTGTGGAACTTTTCTTAAACAAAACTTGAGTTTGATGATCGTAGTATGTTTCTAGTATGATTTTGTGGATTGAAATTGTGTTTTCGTGTATGTTTGAATTCTTGGAATGATATTGTGTGGATTTCAATATATGGCTGAAAGTTTTTATGATTAAAGTTGTTAATGAACATGATTATGCTTATTTGATGCTAAGTGATGTTGCTAGTATGTTTAATTGAAGTTATATGATGTTTATCTATGTTTGGGTATTCGAAAATGTTGTTGATTGTTCAAGAAAAGCTTGCGTGAAACCCTAACATGGTGGTTTTTGTTAAGGTCATCTTGTTGTGTGAATATGTGTTATATAATGCTTGGAATGGCTGTTAGGAACTAATAGAGTGTGTCTAAGGTTTTGAAAGTGGATTTGAGTTTGTTAATAGCATAAATTGATGTGTGGGAATTGATGAATATAATTGAATTGACATGGTATCTAAAGGATTGGATTTACCTCAGAAACATTTATGTTTATTTGGAGTTTTGGTTTAGTATGATGTTGTTGATGATGTTGTGAGTTTTGGTTTAGTATGATGTTGTTGATGATGTTGTGAGTTTGGTTTAGTATGATGTTGTTGATGATGTTGTGAGTTTTGGTTTAGTATGATGTTGTTGATGATGTTGTGAACCATGTTTGATGATTTATACATGTTTGTATTATGATTAGCCATGAGTGCCTACTTGTTGGAGTTAGCATGAGTATTGGTAGTGTACACACATATTTGAGCATATGTAGGTGTAAATATCAATAATTGCTAAGTGAACATACATGCATTTCATGATGGTATGTATGCTCTTTATGGGTAAGAATGAAATCCAATTATTATTGGTCATATGCACGACCGTCCTTTTATGGCGAATGAGAGGTGCAGTCGATGAAAGAATGAAATCCAATTATTATTGGTCATATGCACGACCGTCCTTTTATGGCGAATGAGAGGTGCAGTCGATGAAAGAATGAAATCCAATTATTATTGGTCATATGCACGACCGTCCTTTTATGGCGAATGAGAGGTGCAGTCGATGAAAGAATGAAATCCAATTATTATTGGTCAAGTGTACGACTGTCCTTTTATGGCGAATGAGAGGTACACAAGGGATATAAGTTTATCCAACAGTCCGCCATGACTCTAAAGCTGAGCAAGAATTGGTACCACATGCGTTAGTGTGCATTTTAGGGATTATGTGTGCATAATGGGTGTTAAGTGATGATTGTTATTGATGAGTTTTGTGCTTGAGGAATTATGTGTGCATGGTAATTGATAATTGATAATTTCCATCTGTTTGATTTAATTGCTTAAAGTGTTGATATGATTTGAGTACTTGTGATTAATGAATAAATGTTTGACGATAATTGATGATGCATGTGCGTGAGTTAGAATATGCATGATGGGTAAAGTGTAGGTACCCTACTCATTATTGTGCTGTTTATATTGTGTTGATTATGTTTTACTAACACTCTCTGTTTTGTGTTATGTGCTGGATCTTTGGGGATCCAGATTTTCAGGTAGACGAGCATATCGTCGAGGATTAGCTGTTGTCGTTTAGAACCTGCGTAGTAGTGAGGGCATAGTTTAGCTATCCTTACCTTTTGTACTAGGTGTTGTATCCTAGTTAGAGTTTAGGGCTCTGATAGTTGTAACACCATTTTGGGTATCTGAACGTGTATGTATAATTTGGCAATGGCCTCTGTTGTAGATTTGGATGTTAATTTTTCTGATGCTGTTGGTCTGATTTTCTGCATAATTTTCTGCATAATTTTCTGCATAACTTTTCCGTATTTGAAACGAAAACTGGTATTGATTGGTACAGAATTGGCCTGGGGTGTAAACATGAAAGTTTTAGATAATTCTGTTAGCTTTCCAGTGGCTTTGGTTTGACGTGAAAATGACTTTTAGTTTTTGAGTTATGATGAAAATACTCCAAGGAGGTCTTAGTGAAATTGTGCTGTGACAGCATTTTCTGTTTCGTGTTTTGGTGTCTTTTTCGCACGTCTCTGTTTTAATTTGGTCTTTGGTATAAACATGTGAAATGTTGTAATGTGTTTTGAAAACGGAAAGAAAACGATGCAATCGATTTGGTGAACATTGATATAGAAGGGGTATGAGCTGATGAGCTAGAAGGGGTATCCTGTTAGAAGGGGTATCGTCTCTGTTTTGCTGTTTGTTATTTTTTTTCCGCTGCTGTTTGTGAATCAAATATATTTTGATCTGTTGATGTTTATGAAAATGCGTTTTCATTATGTTGTAACTTCCTATGTCCTTAACGTTTTGTTTTATTAAAGTTAATAATCGGCGGTTAAGGGTTAGGGTGTTATATCTGACCTATGTTCGGATTTCGTACCCCCATGAGAGTTGAAATCATTAGTAGAGAACAGCCTATGAATGTGTATTCATTGAGTATGCTATAAAGAGCGAAGCATATAAATTTTTTGTCCTAAATGCTAAAGTGATCATAGAATCGCTGTTGATTTCTATGAAAATAAGTACCTTTATAAATTAAAGAATAGTGGAGGCACTAGTGGGGACAAATAAATTCTCTTTTTAAAATTAAGAGCTAGTGGGGGCACTACATCTGATCACATTCAAGTAATAAGAAATAGTTATAAAAACATCGTATGAGATGTTATAGAACCTCGAAGAGGTACGATAGCTAGAATTGCTAAAGAGTATAACCTGGTTATAATGGTTTATACATTGGAAGAAGAGTTGTTAACTTTTGAAAAGAAGCAATAAACGATGAAATGGGTTCTCTAGAGTCTAACTCCACATGACATTTAGGTACCGTTTGACCCGGCTTTTTTTTCTACTTCTCTACAATTTTAAGGAGAAGGTAGGTCAAACACAATATCTATTAAGTACTTACTAAAAAAATATTTTTTGTACATTTTTTCCCTTCAAAGAATATTTTAACATTTTTTTATTTATTATATAATTGTACAATATTTTGCCAAACAACTTTTAACTTATAAATAGCTTTAAAACTAAAAAAATAATAAAGTAACAAAACAACTTTAACTTCTTTCTTAAAACCCTTAATTTTAACTTTGTTTTAAAGTAGCTTTTGGACTGTAAAAAAGCCAGGTCAAACGATGCCTTAGTAGACTTGTCTCCTAGTTGCAAAACAATCGGTTGAATTTAGATTTTTAGAAAAAGAAACTAAAACATGATGGTTCGGTTGCAAAATACAAGGCTCACCTTGTAGAAAAATGTTTTAATCAGAGAGAAGTTAAAAAGTTAAAATGGCATCACCATATTTGAGTGGTTGTAGTACCATATTGATATTTTTAAAAATTTAAAGGTTAGAATGGTGATAACACTATATTTGAGTGGTCTTAGCACCATAATAGAGTGGTCACAGTACCATATTAGATTGATTTCAGTATTAAAGAGTGATCTTAGTACCATATTGGAAGTGTAAATCTCGAACGGTTTTCTACAGTGCAGTAGTTAACCACACAATTTTAGTTAAGCATCTGGTCGTGACTCAACCTAGTAACAATTTCGGTAGATATTCTCTTTCAAAATAAAATTTAGAAATATAAATACAATAGTTTGAAAATTCATAACTAACATTTATATGTAACATAGTCATAACATAGTTATTTATAATATATCAGAGTCGTTTATAATAAACAGAGTCATAACATAGTAATTTTTAATACATTAGAGCATAGCAAAGAAAACAGTTAGCATGCATTTAGCAGTAAATACTTTAAGATAAAGGATATAACACCTTAGTAATGTTACTAATCCATACTTTAACCTCTCCATGTAATAACCTTAATTTAATTAATTAATTAACAAACTCAATATAGTATGAAATTTGGTCAAGCTTCTAACAATATGGGAATTAAAGATTACATAATTTGTCTTTTGTGTAAACGTTCTAGCCTAGATTCTGCTGATGAATGCTTGAGGTCTTCAACTGACAGTATGTTGTGTTGACTTTGACTTCTCAATCATCTCCATTGCTCGAATGATACCCATATCATCACGTATCATTGTTCAATGGAACATCATTTCTCCCTCCAACCATCGTTAATTACCTACATCAACCGGTCAAGCCAATCAAATGCATTAAGTTAAGTGTGGAAAAGGAACAAACAATACTCATCCATCTAAGATCTATTAAAGTTTCATGGAAGTAAACATAGGATGACAGTGATCTTACCGGAGATGGTGTTGTATCTGCAAGTGCTCTAGCAATCAAATCAATTTCTAAATGAGGTGGGTGACAACTTCCTAGAATATCCTAATGTAGAGATGAGCAACTCTTGCATAAACACAACTCAAAATCAATTTTATTTGGGAGCACACACATAAAAGATAAAATTTAAAACACAAATAATTGAATCACATCACTTAATATCATTTCTCTTGTAAATTTTATCAAATGTGTGTGCCAAAATAAAATTTATTTGGGGTTTTACATATGCAAGACGCGCTATGTAGAGATACTCATTTATAGATGAGATCACACGAGAATTGGAGCAATTCTTACTTAGTCACAACCCTAAATCAAAAATATTTGGACACACATGTACAAGTGAAAAAAAATTAAAATATAAATAAATTAGACAATCATTTTTTACTTTTATCTTTAAGGGTTAAATAATGTTTCACCCCCTACCATTTGAGCTAATTTTGATTTACCCCATGTAAAAACAAAAGTCTAAGATTCCTCCTAGTCATTTGAAGATTCTTTGATTTTGAACCCTAATGGCATTTGACTGTGTGATTATGCTTATGTGGCGCACTAACTGTGTATTAACTAATGAGGTGCCACACTAACATGGCATTTTGATTTATTTTCCATTTATTTTTTTACACCTGCCTTTTTTATTAATTAACAATTATTTAAAAAAATAAATATATTAAAATTGAATTAAAACACTTAAAACAAAATCAAAACAAATCTTCATCATCAATTATTCACCTTCATCAACAAATTCATAGTCAATACCAATAACAAACCTTTTCCCTTCTATTCTGAATCTTGAATTCCAACAACAACAAAGAACTATGTTACTTCACCTTACTCCAATTCATTCTGTGACCCTTTTTCTATTTTTTCATCCCAATCAAAAAATTAGGGTTTATAGGGGAAAAAAATGAGAAATTGAGCATTTAGGTATATTTTTTTTCTTCAAATTTTCCATCAAATAGATTGTTCAATTCATCACACTCATATATAGTTAACCTTTAATTAGAAGTTCGATGATTTGTACAAACTTATGGACATTGATGAATTTATGGGTTTGTGAAAACATTTATTTGTTGAATGTGTTAGAGAAGCGAATGAGGAAAATAAAGGATCATAGAAAGAAGAGAAGGACAAAGAGAATATGGAGAGAGAGAGAGAGAGAGAGAGAGAGAGAGAGAGAGAGAGAGAGAGAGAGAGAGAGAGAGAGATTATGTGAAAAATCAATTTTTTATATTTTATTGATTTTTGTTTAATTTATTTTTTGTATAATTTTTAATTTATTTAATAATATAAAAGACACGTAATAATAAATAAAATAAAATTATCCAATCAGCATGTCACGTCATCCATTTTGTACCGATGTCATTAGGGTCTAACATCAAATAATCTTCAAATGGTATGAATCTCAAATTTTGTTTTTACACAGTAAATCAAAACTCGCCCAAATGTTCGAGGGAAACATTATTTAACCCGATCTTTAAATTTTTCCTAACTATTGTGTACGCCTAAGTATTTTCAATTTGTGTTTGTGACAAACTAAGACTTACTCCGAGAATTGGATGAAAAGTCATTCAACATCGTCTGATCTTAATCACACGGTGATGAAGCATTGGACGCACTATGCTTGAACAAACTAATGACCCTCTCTTAGCATAGGTCTATATGGTGGAGTCTAATAAAGATTTGGGCTTGGGCCCTTCTCTTAACCAAAGTAAATTAGGTTTGTTTTGTTTCACTTGTGACAGCTGAAGGATAATAGGAAATGGTTTAAAAAGTTGTTACATATACTATATCAAGAAATTCTGCATCGCACATTATCAGCAAAAACCAGAAACTACAAGGAGCGTTGTTTGTTGCTGAAGAACTTCTCTCTTCAATCATCAACACCTCACTAGCTACGTAATCATCTCTCTTTCTCTTTTCTCTCTCTCTCTCTCTCTTAAACAGCGCCATAGCCCTAGGTTCATCTGTTGCAACGAACTATCCACGAAAATAGTAACAATTTTCTTCCTCTTTATTATTTCTTATCGAGTTAAAAAATATTGATCCTTTTTTTCTATTGATTATACCAATTTGATTTGATTATCATCGATTAATTCCTATTATCGATCGATCATAGCAATTCTATTTGACTCTCTTAGGGCACAGTTCCATCAAGAAAAAAAAATAAAGATTCATTAAAAGATAATCAATGAATCAATCATTAATTAAGATCGTTTATTTTAATATAACAATATATATGAATTCGTCTGCGTTTGTTATTGAAATATTTAATGACCTAATTTGATTTATTGAAATTAATCTGCAGTTGCATATAGCTTGGATGTCTTCATCAAATTCACCATGTGCAGCATGCAAGTTTCTCAGACGAAAATGCACCCAAGAATGTGATTTTGCTCCTTACTTTCTCCCTGAAAATCCACAGCGATTTGCGAATGTTCACCGTGTCTTCGGTGCAAGCAACGTCGCTAAGCTCTTGAAAGAGCTTGACGTGAAGGACCGTGAAGACGCGGTGAAATCTTTGGCATACGAGGCAGAGTCTCGTATAAAAGACCCAGTCTATGGTTGTGTAGGTGTTATCTCAATTCTCCAACAGAAGTTAAGAGAAATTCAAAATGAACTCGCGGTGGCGAAAAAAGAACTCGCCGCTTATAATTTGAATCCTCAAACCATGCAGTGCTTATTGATGAATTCTGGAACAGGTTTAATGCCTCAGCAGCAGCAGCAGCAGCAACAATGGAATTCGCAGTTTTCTGGTTTTGCGAATTACTCTCACAATTTTCCTCAAGAGATGGTTGGAGGAGGTGGACTAGTTATGCAGCAGCAACAAGAACATGAGCTTCAGATGGGTGGTGGATATCAAGTTACTCCGCAAGAGTATTTGCTTAGGTCTGGTGGTGGATATCAGATGGGTGGTGGACATCAGATGGGTGCTGCTGGTGTTGTTTCTGTTTCTGATCATGCTGATGTGGCTCATCCTTTGGGTATGGGAAATTTTGACAATGGTGCTAGTGGTGGTGCCGCCGCCGGCGGTGGTGGGGGCTATTATCAGATTCCACACCAAGGAGTAGAGCAACAACATAATTATCATGTTGGTGTTGCTCATGCTAATCCAGTTGAGGCACAGCTTTTGTTATCTCCACAGAATCATGAAGCTGGTGAGGATGGTAAAAGTGTTGGTAGTGCTCATCGTTCTAGTTGATTTAGCTTTAATTGTTTTTTTTTTTTTTTTTTGGGTGAAATTCTGAATATTGGTCTGTGTTGATATGTGAATATGAGGACATATCTTTAGTCTTATGCATATATATGAAATGAATCTAAATAAAGACTTGGTTGTTTTTGTTTTCTCTATTTACAAGTCTCTTCACTTTGTAATGTATAGTTATATACCAAGTCCAATTAACTCGGTGATGATTGTGCTAGATGATCTAGTCAATAGGAACATTTTTATTATTTAATTTTGTGCAATTATCTCGTGTTGAGTTCTTTCTTATTAAATTACCTTTGAAGGGTACCCAGCAACGTTTTTACCAAGGGACTAGCATGATCCAATAGTATTAGGAAAATGGAGTGCCCAGCAAATAATTTTCCATAGTTATATATGCCTCTTGTTGTGTGTGATTGCAGTTACAGTATTTGTCATTATTTGTTTTTGCTAGCTTAGTACTATATAGTTGCATAATTGGGAAAATAAAAAGGGTAGTACAGGGAATGTTATATTTACCAAGGGTTGATTGGTTAATATGTGATGATTGTTGAGCACTAATATGCAATTTATAAGTGTTTTTCAAGTTTAAGTCAGTCTCCTCACAATTTACCTAAAAAATTTTATGATTAAGGAAGAAAAGAAAAGAGGCTTTGTAGTTCATTGAAAGTTGAAACAATAATAATTAGGTGAAATTATGCTAGCAATACACTCTATAATAATTATATATAACTAAAGGTTGGTTAAAGAAGTGATTAAAAATTTGGTTAAAAAAATTATGTATTTAGTTCAAATTTTAGATTAGATTTATCAACTTTCTTTGATCCAATTTAACTTATATTCGATGATAGATGAAGTATTTTGAGACTACAAATATAAGAGCAAGAATCAAACTATTGACATTATTATTGCTCTACTCTTTAACCTCCTTCTTTTTATGTAATTACCCTACCTTCTCAACATATACTTTACTATTGGTTCTTATGAATCACACCAAATCGAAGTGGTTGTCATTTGTATTTCAATCGATAAATTACAGAAAATGAGTTGGGAATAGTGTATTTTCTCTGTCCTAAAATGTAAATAAAAATATATCAAAGAAATTTGATATATTTAATCTAAATTCTGCTCCAATTGTATCGATGTTTTTTGAAACATTTTTCCTGTGCTTTAGGATGGAGAGTATTAGATAATGTGTTGCGCTGGCTCTAGTTACCTTAAATATTTTTATTTTTTAAGTACCTTGTTGGATTGTTATTTTCTAAGTAGAGGGGACTAGCATGGTCCAATAGTATTAGGAGAAAGAAATGCTAGCTAATAACCATGCCTCTTGTTGTATGTGATTGTCATTACTTGTCATTAATTAATTTCTTAACTTATACTTCTTGTACTCATTGTATGGTTCCTCCTCTTTTTATATAATATTTTAGTTGCCATTAAAAAAACTGTCATCATATGCTTTTGTTAGCTTAATAGTTTTTTTTAATGACAAATATATATTATATAAATAAGAAAGAGAAATTTCATGGCTGAGTACAACAAAAAATAGAAATTAGAGTATAAGAAGTACTCAAGTAAAGCAATAATAGAATCAAAGAATCCCTTCAACAGAAAAACAAGAGCAGAAACTAAAACACCATCAGAAAATCATCTAAATCTCATCACGGACACTCAACCACAACCGAGCAAGAGGAAGACTAGGAACATAACCCCTTAGTCAGTCAACCCCAAGACAAATCCGCCACATGTCACTAACGGTGCCGACCCAAATTGGGTTCATGATCTCACTCATAGAAAGAACAAGTGTGACCAGAATGTTTTCCTAAAAACCACTTCTAAAAGGTAAATTTAACCAAATCCACCAACTGAAGCACATGCGTTCCTTCTCCAAAAAAGATGTGAGCGTTTCAGGATCTCCACAAAGACCACACAACAAATTGTCAGATTAATAAGAAACCAAACCTCTCCTTTTTATCCCACCTAATTCGAACACAAAACTAAGCAGACTTGCTAACTCCCACCCCAAACCTCTCCTTTTGTTAGCTTAATAGTTGTACATTATGAGTGATGTGATCTCTAATTTTTGAAGTTTGCTCCCAACTCACCTATATTTTTATTTCAGGTCTTGTTAATGAGTGCCCTCGGGACACTCTTTAAGGATTCTAAAAGAAGAAATTATTTTATAAAAAAAGTCAAATATTTTGATTTGCAGTGCATTGATTATACATATTTTCATAAAAAAACTACCATTTAAAGGTCTTAACGAGTGCCCCGGGACACTCGTTAACATTTCTCTTTTATATTTATAACAATGAAAAGAGGTTAATTTCATGGTTTATTGAGACCATGGTTGTTAAATGGGATTCTCCAAGTTCAATACACATTATTTCAACACACATTTGGTTGAAATTTATATGAAATCTCATCAAATTTAAGTGAGGTTTATTTGAAATTCGATCAATAAATGAGTGTTTCTAAAATAGTGTGTTAGATATTTGTATTTATATCCTCCTCTTTGTTAGGTAATAATGTATCATAATAAAAAAAAAGAGAAAATAGGAAATGCACCGACAGTGTAAGCAAGTTTTTACACTGACGTCCAATGAGAATGTGGTAATTGGTAATTATCTTTAAAAAGCGGTTACAACTTAGGCTTAGATGGCAATATAGTTTGTTCCTATTGGATGTCGGTGTAAAATAATTTTACACTGACGGTGCATCCCCATTGAACTCAAAAAAAAATTAGTAGCTTTTACCATCAAATTACACCCACTATGTCAATGTCATGGCATATTGTAAAAAAATACTAGTATTTCTTTTTTGAAAGGACATGTTATAAAAAAAAAAAGTATTGATGCATTTAAGAATCAGCGTATGTTATATATAAAAAAAAAAATAGATATATGAGTTAAAAAAAGTGAATATATCTTCCTTAAAAAAATACCACACAAGATACAAACAAGTGAATAACAAAAACATGGTTTAACCTCACAAATCACCGGTGTGTCTAATGTGGATGCAATAATACCTCAATTTCCTTCAGGATGCTTTAAAAGTTCTTTGATAAGGATTTAACATCTACTATCATGCATGTCATTCAATGATGTTTTACGAGAGAATAGTCCCATAATTTTTTTTTTTGAACAAGCCAAAATGAGATATATTATCAAAAAAGAGAGCTTCACGTCCCTAGCACAAGAAGTGCCAAAGGGAAGAGAAACTTAATACAACAGTGTTCTGAAAACTAACAAACAAACAAAATACATCAGCCAATCCCCAAACAATCAAAAGGATGCTGCCACCACAAATGGGAACCAAACGGAAAAGAAATATTTTTGGCCTTGAGCCACCCTAAAGTCATAACTTTCACCTTCTCTAGTAGCTGTGAAACCGATGTAGATTTAGAACCAAAAAGCCTGCAATTCCGTTCACTCCATAATACCCAGACCGTGCACAACCAGACAAGATGTAAGAAACGACATCTGGGTTTGTAACCTCCCGAAGAGGGTTTTGATTTGAGGGTTTGATATCGACAGAAGTTTGGATCATAGAATATTTGAATGTCATAATCTCCTGTAAAAGGGCTAAATCTTTCACGAATTGATTCAAATGAACAGATGTATTAATTTGTGAATAAACATATTCAATCATATAAGCACATCACGTTAATTTGAATTTCAAATCCATAGAGATACACCTTTCGGAGCATAATTAAAAATCATATTTCTAAAAATCAAGAATAAAAAATATATAATTAACATGCAATAACCTAAGCACAATAAACCATATGCAGAAACTAAAATAGTTTTTTTTTAGCAAAGAAACTAAAATAGTTTATGTATAGGAAAAATGACATAACAGTATTTACAAGATCACGGTATGATATGAACATTTACAAGATCCATCAGAAATTGATTTCAATCACATGTAAAATTCAATCCCTTCTTCTTTAAACACCCAAGAAATAAAACCTTATAAACACCCTTCAACTTCTGAAATTTAAACCTTCAAATTGAAGAACTCGCTTCAATCTTAAAGCCACCAACCAATCCTAGAAAAACCTTTTTCTAGGTTAAATAGAATCACTACTTTCTCTCATAAGATTTAAATTTGAATACCCACTAACCTACACATTAATGAACACTCACAAGAAAAATAAAAAAACATCTTTTCTTTCTCAAAATTTCAATCTAAGAACATGAATCAGAAAAAGTATTTAATTTAGATTGAACTTGAAATGAAAAATAAGAATGAATATTATACTCATAAATGATGAGATATATTGTTTTCATATTTTTTTAATGGCAAAATATTATATATATATATATATATATATATATATATATATATATATATATATATATATGTATGTTCCTGCAGCTAGAAGAACAATAGTACCAATCCCCTGAGCAGTGTTGAACTCAAGAGCTAGGTTAAGGTTTTTTCTCTGTATATTGAACGTAACGTTTTCCTCAGAAGGCAGAGCCCCTTTTATACCTCCCCTCTTGACCTAGTAAGAGGGGGCGGCATTTTCGGCACTACCTACCTGCCCACTTTGAACGTGGAGAGGATTTAGTCAGAGGGCTCCAAGTGTTCGGGAATCTCGGAGCCGCGCGTGAGGAGACCGCAAAAGACGCCCCCCTGAAGTTCCTTCCTCCTCCGGAGCGTTCCTCCGGGTTTTATGATCTCGCCCACGTGGCAAGCACGTGGGAGGTCCGCTTTGTTCTACCAAGACTGTCACGTGGCTTTGAGGAATAAGATGACGATACACAGCCCCCCAAGCACAAGGCTCGCAAAGGCGAAGTGATTGATAAGTCGTTGTTACATTGATGTCGCCAAGAGTTGGCGGTACGCAGCCCCCCAAGCACGAGGCTCGCAGAGGCGAAGTGATTGAGCCCCGTCCTAGCTCAGGCTTTTTAGGCGAGTATGAAACCCTTTCGCCAAACCGAATGTTGTCGAGGTGCTGTTTGTTTTGTTTGGGGCGAATTCAATTGTTTGCGACTACGTGAAGATTGGCGACACGTTTACTTTATGATTAGTTATCCCTAGTATAATGTCCTGAGGAAGCAGGCATCTGATTATCTTCACCTGGAATCTAACGGTTGTCAACTGACGACTGTTCGTAATGCATCTGGATGGCCTATGATCCTTTCATTTTTTCCCACTTCGAGGCCATCCTAACCATTCAAACTGAAGAGACAGGCCTTATCCACCGTTAGATCCCTGATGCTTCAGACCACACACGCATCCCCAGGCCTCTCCAGCGCACCTATATATAGGGGTTATTCACTTTCTGCCAACTTCATCACCAAGTTTTTGCAACTTCTCTCCATTTCTCACCAACTGTTGCTGCTAACTTGTCGGCGCGATTTCCCAACTTCCCCTCCTACTTAAATCAAGTAAATCCTCAACCTTTCTTCTATCTTTTATTTTTACTTTGAAAATGGTTGTGATTATAGAGTGTGATAGCGAGGGCAACCCCATGGATTCCCCCACGCGGGAGGAGAGGCATAAGTTGTGGAATTCTGCCATTGAAACCGCAACCGGGGCGGACGGGAAAGTAGACTGGGCAGTTTTGGAACAAAACTACTTCGGTCATCGCCTCATTGCTGCTGAGATTAGCTCTGACAGCGATGATAGTTCCAGTAGTCGAGATAGTGATTGTCGCGGTGATTTTCGGAGATCAAGCTATTGATTAGCGTTGACTCACTAATTTTAATTCACGAATGAACTTTTAATTTTTTAAAAGAAAGGTGGAAAAAAGTTCTAAATTACCACAATTTTAAAGATTAAGGGTTCGGTGGTTAGTTACGTTTAGGGAAGGTGTTAGCACCCTAAACGTTCGTAGTACTCTACGAGAACCTCTTGATTTTATTTATTCATTTAGGCTATAACTTGCTTATTATTTAGGAGACAGAATTAAAGTAATGAGAAAAGAAAATGTTTTTTTTTGTATTTTTCATGATTTGGAAGGACAAGGTCCTTTGCGTACGTACCCGTGAGGGATCAAAACCTCGTAGTTCGGGGTAAAAATGACGGTTGATTTGTTCTGTGTTTTTTATTAGTTTTTTTAAAAAAAGGGTTTTAAATATAAAATAAAGGCCAAGTGGCAAAATAAGATTGATTTGTGTTTTAAATATAAGATTGATTGAAAATCAAGGTTTGATTAAGAAAAGATTTTTGTGATTTTTGTTATTTGCATGTTTTTTGTTTTTTTTTTATAATAGCTAACTAAGACTAAAACGTAGCAAAAGTTAAATACGAGGAAATTCTGTGGTGACGTTGGATCACCACGAAATCCTTTTGAAAATAAACTATCCTAATATTTTTGTATTTTTTTTTAGGCGAAATAAAATAAAATAAAAATAAAAATAAGACATAAAGCGGAATAAATAAAGTGAGTGTCAGTGCAAATTCTCATTTATATTTACATTGCTCCTAAATACATTCTAAAAGATGGCAAAATAATGAATAAAAATAAAAATAATTGCAGAGGCACTAAACTAAGTAAATATGCTAAGAATTAAAATAAAATGAAAAAATGCATGAAATAAAAGGAAAATAAAAAAATAAAAATGCATGATGTGTTAAAAATTAAAGGCAATAAAATGCATGACAATAAATAAAAACTAAAAAGTAAATGCAAGAGATGGTAAAAAAAGAAATAAAAAAAAAATAGATGAGAAAAGAAAGGGGGGATGCAGTAGCAGGAAATGGGGGGGTCAAAGAGCAGTCAGAAAAAGAAAGGGGGAGATGGGTTAAGCTAAGCCCGTTGGGCTGAGAAGGAAAGAAATAGACCGGTTTAGTTCAAACGAACCGAACCGGTTCTGTTTTTTATAAAAGGGCAGGACCGGTTTATTTCTTTCATTTCTTGCTCTCTCCATCTCTCTTCTTTTTTTCTCTCACTGAAAGTAACAGCAAGCCTGGCCGCGCGAATTTTTCGGCGTGGTGGTTTGCCGGCGGTGCCACCGCGCCAAAGCAAATTTCAACCTCTTTTTTAAAAAAAATTAGTGTTTCGTGATCCCCTCCTCTTCCTCTCCACGGATCCTCCCTTTGTTTCTCTCGAAATTTCGCAAAACGCAACAGATCTATAAAAAAAAAGAACGGTGACTACCTTTTGTGGAGTGGGTTTGGTGCTGCTAGCGTGCGTGTGTGGGTTGAGCGCTGCTGGCCGTGTGGGTTAAATGGGTAGGTGTGAGGGAGAAGGGCTGCTGGCCGTGTGGGTTGAGTGTTAGGGGGAGAGGTGGTTGACGATTTTGGTGTTATTGTGTGTGGTGGAGCCGCGGCTGAGTGTTTATGGGGGGGTGGTTGATGATTCTGGTGTTATTGTGTGTGGTGGAGGAAGTGGGTTGTTGTTTGGTGGTGGCCGTGGGTGAGACTAGCCGTGTGTGTTGTGGCTGAATTTGTTTGTGTTTGGGGATGGACGGGGACGTGGACGTGTGTTATTACTGATGAGGTTGTGCTGCCGTGACTGGTTGTGTTGTGGGTAGTATGGGTGTGCGGCTGATTGTGGTATGGTTAGAGGAGGGAGGCCGTGTGTTGTTATGTTGTGGGGTGTTGTGTTAGGTGGTGGTGTTTGTATGGTGGTTGTGGGGTATGTGGTGGTTGTGGGTGATGAGTCGGACTTGTGTTGTGTAAGAGGAGGGAATGGCGTGTAGGTGTTGTAGTCTTTTTGTGACGATTACTGTTTGGAAATGGCCGTTTGTTTTGACTGTGTTTTTCTGATACTGAATTCTGAATTTTTCTCTGTGCGTGCTGCCTAGTGTGCTAAATACATTAAACTGCCATCACTGACCATAAAGGTCAATGAATGGCAGTTTAAATGCCAAATTAAAACAGATTAACTCACTAACAAAAGTCTTCTCTTCAAAGGTCAGAGGTTGCAAAAATCTAAAAAAGGTAACTAAATAATAACAAAAAAACGCTAAATAAAATAACAATAAAAATAATTAAAAGAAAAAAGATAAAAAAAAAAAAAAAAAAAAAGACGGACCCGAACGAAACAAAAAAAATGAGGTATTTTAAAATACCTCTCTGTCAAAATTTCATTTGAGACGACGAAAAATCCCGAACTAAAAAGACGAGTAAAAAGAAATTTTAGGTCAAAAATTGGGGTATGACAGATGCCCCTATTTAAGTCTCTTCGTCTGGAGATTTGAAGATAAAATCTTCGATTCGGCAGGTCGAAGGGACTTAAATACAGAGTACGCCAATTTTGGACCTAAAAAAAAATGTAAGATGCTCGTGATGCAAATGCAAATGCAAGACGGCGAAGATGACCTGACCGGGGGTAAAACAAAACCAAAGGATACCCGAGTTTGTTAAAGCAAGGGATCCGACTCCACTGGGGAATAACATGGTTTCACTGGGGAAGGGATCAACTATTGTATTGACAGCTGAAGAAGGAAGTATGATATGAGAAAAGATACCGACCACAAGCTGCCTGTTTGTAGGGCTTGCCACTCGAGGTAAAGACGGAAATAAAAGTAACATGCCGCTGACGACAAGAAACAAAGGTGAATGTCAGCTGTTCGGGATGTTGCCGAACTTGCCACTGACGACATGAAATAAAGGCAAATGTCAACTGTTCGGGTTGTTCGAACTGCCATTGACGACAAGAAATAAAGGTAAATGCCAACTGTTCGGGTTGTTGCCGAACTGCCATTGACGACAAGGAATAAAGGTAGATGCCAACTGTTCGGGTTGTTGCCGAACTGCCATTGACGACAAGAAATAAAGGTAAACGCCAACTGTTCGGGTTGTTGCCGAACTGCCATTGACGACAATGAACAAAGGTAGATGCCAACTGTTCGGGCTGTTGCCGAACTGCCATTGACGACAAAGAAATAAAGGTAGATGTCAACTGTTCGGGTTGTTGCCGAACTGCCATTGACGACAAGAAATAAAGGTAAATGCCAACTGTTCGGGTTGTTGCCGAACTGCCATTGACGACAATGAACAAAGGTAGATGCCAACTGTTCGGGTTGTTGCCGAACTGCCATTGACGACAAGAAGTAAAAGTAGATGTCAACTGTTCGGGTTGTTGCCGAACGTCCATTGACGACAAAGAAATAAAGGTAGATGTCAACTGTTCGGGTTGTTGCCGAACTGCCATTGACGACAAGAAACAAAGGTATATGTCAACTGTCCGGGTTGTTGCCGAACTGCCATTGACGTCAAGAAATAAAGGTAAATGCCAACTGTCCGGGTTGTTGCCGAACTGCCATTGACGACAAGAAATAAAGGTAGATGTCAACTGTCCGGGTTGTTGCCGAACTGCCATTGACGACAAGAAATAAAGGTAGATGTCAATTGTTCGGGTTGTTGCCGAACTGCCATTGACGACAAGAAGTAAATGTAGATGTCAACTGTTCGGGTTGTTGCCAAACTGCCATTGACGACAAGAAGTAAATGTAAATGTCAACTGTCCGGGTTGTTGCCGAACTGCCATTGACGACAAGAAATAAAGGTACGCACAAGCTGTTCGTTAAAGAACTGCCGCTTGGCATAAAGAGGGTGACATCTCTGGACCAGACGCACTGGGGATGACACTTGGGGAAAAAGAGTTACAAATTGTTCATGATTGATTGATATGAAGAGCAAGACTCAGGGTGGTTAATGCAACCATGTATTGAATGATGTTATGTGCATGTTGTGTATGCATGAATGTGTATATGCATGAATGTATGAATGTATGTAAGACAATACGACTTGTATGACTGTATGGAGGATGGACTTGTGGGATAGTACAACTGATGGACTTGATGAGACAAGACTAGACAGGTAAGATGGAAAGTGGACCGACGACGCAGCACAAACACTCAGCAATCTTCATTGGGGATGATGCCATTGGGGACATATTTAAAACATTAACGGGGTAAGGCCCGATGTATGCAACAATTGGCGGGGAGTAAACACTTCCTGGGGGAGACGTGTTAATCCATAGACCTGGCAGAAGAACTGGTGTTTATGTGGTCATGCTTTTGTTTTTTTCTTTTTTGAATCCCTAACTTTTGCCTGGACCGCCCTTTTGGGTTTTCAGTCCACCGGGAATATATTCTTTTTGTATGCCCCTAATTTTTGCCTGGACCGCCCTTTCAGGTTTTCGATCCACCGGGAATATATTTTTTGCTTAAGCCGCCTTTTCAGGTTTTCGACTTACCGAGCTTTTTCTTTTATCTTTTTTTTTTAAGCAATTGACCATTTTTAACATGCAAAGTATACCCGTTCTTGGGACGGATGCTGACGCACACTTCACTTACTCATGAGTTCAAAGAGAATGTGTTTGTTGTCTATGCTTTCCAAAAAAATATATAAAAAAAATTTATGATTTTGAAAAAAAAAGTTTTGCTTCAAGTACTACCATAAAAAATAGAAGGAGTTTTATAAACAGAATAAATGGGAGTTCCAAATAAAAGGCACAGGCTCAAATTCATTTAACAGAGTGGTGGCCCGCCAATGGCGTGGCTCCACGGATCTCACAAAGTTTGGAAAATGGTAAATATAATGGGAAGGTACATTGAACACAATAACCGCTATTCTCCCTAACAACTTTGAATTCCACTGTTTGGATGCTTCAGATTTAGAGTTTCTTTGACCGCTGATGTGCCCCAAGTGAGTCATGGCCAACCTGATGCAGTTACCTTGTCTTTTGATCCTTAATTTTTGCACAGATCGCCCTTTCTGGTTTTAGACCTATCAGGATGATTATTTTTTGTTTTATGCCTCTAATTTTTGCCTGGACCGCCCTTTCGGGTTTTCAGTCCACCGAGACGCTCATTTTTGCCTAAGCCGCCCTTTCGGGTTCTCGACTTACCGAGCTGTTCTTTTATTTTTAGACAAAGTATTTCTTGACTGCATCGGCGTTCACAGGACGGGGAAGCTCATCACCATCCATAGTCGTAAGAGTCATTGCGCCACCGGAAAAAACCCTTTTGACGACATATGGGCCTTCATAATTAGGCGTCCATTTGCCCCTGGAATCGGGTTGAAAAGATTGGATCTTCTTGAGCACAAAACCTCCTTCTTGGAGCACACGAGGACTGCCCGTGACACAAAGCATTCATGCGTCTCTCTTCAATCAAGTTTGAACTGATCATATTTGTTTTGACATCATACAGCCTCCGACAACTGGACCTCCATTAGAATTTTCATACCGTATACCAAAGAGAAAAGGGGTTGCCCCTGTTGAGGTACGCACCGAAGTACGATATCCGTGTAAAAGCATTCTGTAACATCTGATGCACGTCCTTGTAGGTGGTTACCATCTTCTGCACCATCTTCTTGATGTATTTTCCTTTTTGTTTTTTTTGCTTTTGTTCTTTTTTGAAGTTTTTTTTGTTTGATTTTTTTGCTTTGCAGCCTCGATGGCACCACTCATCTGGGACTTTATCAGGAATACCGTAGCAGCAGTTCCTCGGAACCCAAGTTAATCACTTCCAGTGCTTTTTCATGAGGCTGAATGACCTTCTTTTCATACACTAATAACCGCGAGATCTCATCGGGAATCTCTTCATCCTCCTCCTCTTCAGCTTCGTAGACAGGGAACTCAAAGTCGGGAGAGAGCATAGGGTTATAGTGTTCAACAGGTTTATTGATGTTCAGTCTACATATGATTGATGATTGTTTTTAGAAAATGAGTGAAAAATGCAGACCTTTTGAAATTGGTTGAAAATAAAATAAAATATTTTTTGGGTTTTTTGTGTTACCATTTTCCAGAAAAGCTAAGAATAAAAAAAACATAGTCAGGAACAAAACGACTTCTTATTTGATGATGGGAATGCATGAAACAAAAGCCCTAAAAGTTCACTTTCGTGCGGAATGAAAGGATTTTTTTTTTGAAAAGACAAGACAACAAAACACATTACTTGGATCTATGAGTAGCTGAGGAAATGTCAACAGTGACTCAATTGCAGTAATCTCTGCCACGTGTTACAAAATTCACTGCCACCTTCCTCAACAGGGTGGCTTCTGGGCAATCTTGCACCAAATTAACAGATGGGGTCCCATGGCCAGGTAGTAGATTAGCTTGCACATCGGGACTCGACCCTTTGAAGGATAGGATGTTGGCCTGGATCAACTTCTGGACTTCGGCTTTCAGGGCATAACAATGCTCAACGTCATGACCGGGTGCCCCTTGATGGAAAGCACAAGAAAGATGAGGTCTATACCCCTTTGGCAATCTTTCAGGTACCTTAGGAGGTGCCCTAGTTTGAACAAGATTTTTATCAAGCAAAGCGGGGAGCAACTCTGCATATGCCATGGGGATTAGATCAAAATGGGATATCCGCTGAACCCAATTCTGTTGTCGAGGCTGTTGTTGATATTGTTGCTGAGGCCTTTGTTGGGGCTGGAGCTGATTTCTAGATAGCCGGAGTTGGGATTCCGAAAGAAGTGGGATGAAAACCTTCGTTTGATAGAAATGACATCCCCATAAGTAAGCTCTAGACGTGCCGGGCGGTGGAGCAAGTATGGTAGAAGTTGGTAAAGCATATAAGATTGGCTGCTCAAGAGTAGTAACAGCAGGCTGAGGAACTGATGTCTGGGCTTGGGAAGCCAACAGAACATTCATCATGGAGGTCAACTTCTCCATCCCTTCCCGAAGATTGGCCACCTCTTCCCGGAGGTTCTAGTTTTCTTGCTCTAACAGATCCATTCTTTTCTGATTAGCCATAGTGTTATAAATGCGAGTTGGTTTGCGAAGAATTCATCGGGCCACTTTCCTTGGACGGCTGCTGATTAACCTTCTGAAGTAGTGAACACAGTGTGAGACTCGATTTGGAAACTATGAATGTAGTATGATGCATGATTATGCAAAAAGAAAAAAGAACAAATTATTATCGAAGGACTTGTTAGAGCAATTGTAAACATCATAAACTGAAACACTTCATTGAAATATTACAAAGGAGCTTTTTGTTTACAAGTCAAGAGATTTTGGAAGCTAAAATCTAAACATAAGGTCCTAAGGACTTCAAACTCAAACTCCAGGAGTGGATGGATCCTCGGAATCTGAATGTGCACTAGAGAGTGAATCCATAAACCTCCTCTTCCTCCTAGCATCTTGGTGGAGCAAAGCGTCTTTCCGACGAAGCAAGTCGTCCTTCTCAATTATCCTTTGGTTCTGGACGAAAAGCTCATTGCTCTGCTGGGCTAGCTTCCCCTCAAGGTCTCATTCTCTCGCTCGAGCTCCTGGCATCTTCTCTTCCAAGTTTCCTTTTCTTGCCTTTCTTTGGTCAATTGTTCATGAAACTCTTCCTTAGTGTCAAAGGGGATAGGCAAGGATGATGGTGGGATGATGGAGGATAGGTATCTAGGTAGATGGTAGGGTAGGCCAAAGCTCATGGTCCTATCAATAACCCACTGAGTGTAAGATTCATGCACATAATCTGATTTCTTCCCCAACTGACTTCTGCTGAGTCTGCGGATAGCGCTCCAAGCTTGTGCGAATCTCTCTCTTTTGTTTGAGGGGTCTCCATGGTTAAGATAGAACTCATTAGTCAAGGCAAGGTTGTTTGGTTTTGACTTCATTGGGTACCCAAATTGTCGTCGAGCGAGAAATGGGTTGTAGCTAATTCCGCCACGCATACCCAAAAGAGGTACGTTGGGGTATTCACCACAACTCACAATAATCTCTCCAACGTCACTAGCTGCCTGGTACCAAACAATGTCTGATGGGTCAAGAGTCATGATTCTGTGAGGCCAAGAAAGTTTGCCAACATTGGTCTTGAAGGCACGGGATTGAGGTAGGTGGAAGGTAAACCACTGATAGAGTAGGGATGCACAGTAAGAGATGGTTCCACGGCCAGCCTGGGTACGGTCATGGATGAAGTCGTAAGTATCTGCTAGTAGAGTGGGTACAGGGTTTTTGGAGAGGAAGATTTTGATGGCATTGATATCGATGAAGTTGTCAATATTTGGGAAGAGTACAAGGCCATATATAAGGAGGGCTAGGATGGAATGGAAGGCATATGTGCTAGCTGCTTCAGCAAATATGGAGGCTTGTTGGTAGAGGAAGTGGGTGGGAAGACCTTGGAGGCCTCCTTTAGAGGTAAGGTTTGCTTGGATGATGGAGGTTTCAAGATGGAGAGCAGCTGCGATGTCGGAGGGCTTAGGGATAGGCTCAAGACCGTGGAATGGTATCTTGTCTGGCACAGGTAAGCCAACTAGGTAGGAGTACTCTTCAAGCGTGGGGACAAGCTGGTAATCTGGAAATGTGAAGCAATGGTAGAGCGGGTCATAGAACTGAACCAGGGTCTCTAGGCATCCTCCCTCAATGTCTACTCTAAGAATTCTGAGCAACTTCCCATGATGAGCTTGAAAATCAACGGGATCACTTACTAAAGATGCTAGCTCCCTTAATCTCGACAAGTCTGTTTTTTTGAAAAGGTACTTCCTAGTGCTTCTCAGTGGGATGTCCATATCTACAATGTTTACAAAAAGCTTGTTTAAGTCCTTCGATAATTTGGATGAAAAAAGAAAAGAGTTTATGCATGGATGCATGTATGCATGATTATGTTAAAGAAACGGAGAAAACATGGTGAGGTTAAGTCCAAAATGTTGGAGTCAAGGGTAAACACGCCATTTGGTAAGGACTATGGTTTTAAATGTACCTGTATCACGGGTTCTACCAAGTTCCCAAAGTCATCGACCACTTTCGAATATTGTCGGATGACGGGACTACTCCCGGTCCAACGACGTTCGTAGGAAAGTCTCGTTTGAGTGTAGTATCGTGTATCAACCAATTCAAGACTACTCTTGATTAGCCACCGCACTACGTCCTAAAAGGCCAAGATGGGTTAAAGGTAACTAAAGGTCCTCAACTTCGTAGGTCACTTGAAAATAACAATGCCGAACACGACTACTCATGTCAACATAGTGATACTTCCAAGATTCCTCCATTGAGTGGGGTTATCACATGTGCCACATCCGAAACTCACTCTCGGAAAGACACTTTGATTATACCACCATCCTATCTTATGTTTCCCTCAAGTCCGGGTGTAGGACTTATCTCACCACTCTCGTAAAAGAAAAGAAACGCATAGACACATATTTACATTTTTCCTTTTTTGTCTTAAGCAAGTTATAGCACAAAATAATTAAATAAATTCAAGTTAGGCTCAACCCTCTTAGGGAATCCCCAGTGAAGTCGCCATTTCTGTCGCGGTGATTTTCGGAGATCAAGCTATTGATTAGCGTTGACTCACTAATTTTAATTCACGACTGAACTTTTAATTTTTTAAAAGAAAGGTGGAAAAAAGTTCTAAATTACCACAATTTTAAAGATTAAGGGTTCGGAGGTTAGTTACGTTTAGGGAATGTGTTAGCACCCTAAACGTTCGTAGTACTCTACGAGAACCTCTTGATTTTATTTATTCATTTAGGCTATAACTTGCTTATTTTTTAGGAGACAGAATTAAAGTAATGAGAAAAGAAAATGTTTTTTTTTTTGTATTTTTTATGATTTGGAAGGACAAGGTCCTTTGCCTACGTACCCGTGAGGGATCAAAACCTCGTAGTTCGGGGTAAAAATGACGGTTGATTTGTTTTGTGTTTTTTATTAGTTTTTTTTAAAAAAGGGTTTTAAAGATAAAATAAAGGCCAAGTGGCAAAATAAGATTGATTTGTGTTTTTTATTTTGAAAATGGTTAAAGTGTTATTAAAGTGGATTAATGGTTGTTTAAAGAAAATAAAAGAAAAAAAAATGGGCACTTGATTGAAAATCAAGGTTTGATTAAGAAAAGATTTATGTGATTTTTGTTATTTGCATGTTTTTTGTTTTTTTTTTATAATAGCTAACTAAGACTAAAACGTAGCAAAAGTTAAATACGAGGAAATTCCGTGGTGACGTTGGATCACCACGAAATCCTTTTGAAAATAAACTATCCTAATATTTTTGTATTTTTTTTTAGGCGAAATAAAATAAAATAAAAATAAAAATAAGACATAAAGCGGAATAAATAAAGTGAGTGTCAGTGCAAATTCTCATTTATATTTACATTGCTCCTAAATACATTCTAAAAGATGGCAAAATAATGAATAAAAATAAAAATAATTGCAGAGGCACTAAACTAAGTAAATATGCTAAGAATTAAAATAAAATGAAAAAATGCATGAAATAAAAGGAAAATAAAAAAATAAAAATGCATGATGTGTTAAAAATTAAAGGCAATAAAATGAATGACAATAAATAAAAACTAAAAAGTAAATGCAAGAGATGGTAAAAAAAGAAATAAAAAATAAATAAATGAGAAAAGAAAGGGGGGATGCAGTAGCAGGAAATGGGGGGGTCAAAGAGCAGTCAGAAAAAGAAAGGGGGAGATGGGTTAAGCTAAGCCCGTTGGGCTGAGAAGGAAAGAAATAGACCGGTTTAGTTCAAACGAACCAAACCGGTTCTGTTTTTTATAAAAGGGCAGGATCGGTTTATTTCTTTCATTTCTTGCTCTCTCCATCTCTCTTCTTTTTTTCTCTCACTGAAAGTAACAGCAAGCCTGCCCGCGCGAATTTTCCGGCGTGGTGGTTGGCCGGCGGCGCCACCGCCCCGGAGCAAATTTCAACCTCTTTTTTAAAAAAAATTAGTGTTTCGTGATCCCCTCCTCTTCCTCTTCACGGATCCTCCCTTTGTTTCTCTCGAAATTTCGCAAAACGCAACAGATCTATAAAAAAAAGAACGGTTACTACCTTTTGTGGAGTGGGTTTGGTGCTGCTAGCATGCGTGTGTGGGTTGAGCGCTGCTGGCCGTGTGGGTTAAATGGGTAGGTGTGAGGGAGAAGGGCTGCTGGCCGTGTGGGTTGAGTGTTAGGGGGAGAGGTGGTTGACGATTTTGGTGTTATTGTGTGTGGTGGAGCCGCGGCTGAGTGTTTATGGGGGGTGGTTGACGATTCTGGTGTTATTGTGTGTGGTGGAGGAAGTGGGTTGTTGTTTGGTGGTGGCCGTGGGTGAGACTAGCCGTGTGTGTTATGGCTGAATTTGTTTGTGTTTGGGGATGGACGGGGACGTGGACGTGTGTTATTACTGATGAGGTTGTGCTGCCGTGACTGGTTGTGTTGTGGGTAGTATGGGTGTGCGGCTGATTGTGGTATGGTTAGAGGAGGGAGGCCGTGTGTTGTTATGTTGTGGGGTGTTGTGTTAGGTGGTGGTGTTTGTATGGTGGTTGTGGGGTATGTGGTGGTTGTGGGTGATGAGCCGGATTTGTGTTGTGTAAGAGGAGGGAATGGCGTGTAGGTGTTGTAGTCTTTTTGTGACGATTACTGTTTGGAAATGGCCGTTTGTTTTGACTGTGTTTTTCTGATACTGAATTCTGAATTTTTCTCTGTGCGTGCTGCCTAGTGTGCTAAATACACTAAACTGCCATCACTGACCATAAAGGTCAATGAATGGCAGTTTAAATGTCAAATTAAAACAGATTAACTCACTAACAAAAGTCTCCTCTTCAAAGGTCAGAGGTTGCAAAAATCTAAAAAAGGTAACTAAATAATAACAAAAAAAACGCTAAATAAAATAACAATAAAAATAATTAAAAGAAAAAAGATAAAAAAAAAAAAAAAAACGGACCCGAACGAAACAAAAAAAATGAGGTATTTTAAAATACCTCTGTCAAAATTTCATCTGAGACGACGAAAAATCCCGAACTAAAAAGACGAGTGAAAAGAAATTTTAGGTCAAAAATTGGGGTATGACAGTGATGTCGTTATTATTTCTTTTTCAGGCGTTGGTGAACGAGAGAGGCACATGGCGGGTTCGGACGCTAACGTTGAGACGTTTGACAAGGCGGTGGCCACCTATTCCTCGCACTTCAGTTCAGAGAAGAGGATGGCAGAGTTTAGGGCCAACTTCTCAGTATCTTTTGTAACAGCCCGATTTTTTTAGGATTTATTTATTTAATTGTGTATGTGTGTTTAATTGTTTATTTTGGTGATTTATTGAATTTTGGGAGTTGAAGGGTATTTTGAAAATTTGAGAGGTAGTGGCATATTTGTAATATATTAGAAGTTTAAAAATTGAATTTAGAAAGAGATATGGTAAGTTAGTAAAATGGGAGGTTAAGTGAAGTAATTGTGTAGAGAAAATAATTATGATTTAGAAATAACTAAGCTCATTAAGAAGTTAACCTAGCCCATTAGTATATAAGAAAAGTTAGTAGTGGTGAGTGAATTAGGTTATTCATTTGTACTGTCAGTGAGTACCCTCTATGGAAACTAGGGTTTCTGTGCTGTGTTTAGGTCCTCCTTTGGGAATGATCCCAAGGTTACTATTTGTAGCCTCTCTTGGGCCTACCCGGTCATGGTTTTGGGCCCAAATCGTAAGGGGCCAAAACCATGATTAGGGCGCCCTCGTAAACTTCTAAGGGCGCCCCCAGAGGGTGCCCTTTGGGAAGGTCACCTAGGGCTATTTGTGACTGTCAGGTGGGCCTTGTACCCTTCTGGAGAGCGCCCAGCCTGATTCTAAGGGTACAAGCCCTTGTTTGTGGGGCCTAAAGGCCTAAATGATAAGATCTACAGTCCACAGCCCAACAAGCACGAGCTTTGGGACAAGGCGAAGTGATTAAACTGTTGTCGGGGAATTATTTGTATATGACTTCTTGCCCAGCAAGTGAGACTTACTGGTTGTGAAACTATGTGAAAAATTTTGAATTACGAGGTGCTAGCCCAACACGGGTGCTAGCCCAACACGGGTGCTAGCCCAACCTGGGTGCTAGCCCAACACGGGTGCTAGCCCAACACGGAAGCTAGCCCAACATGGGTGCTAGCCCAACACGGGTGCTAGCCCAACGTGGGTACTAGCCCAACACGGGGACTAGCCCAACATGGGTACTAGCTCCATGTTTTAGTTTTGAGTGCTTTAATGGGCGCTAGCCCGACGAGAGTATTCATAGCCCAACAAACACGAGTCTTGGGATAAGGCGAAGTGATTAAACTATGTGTAGAAATGGTTCCTTTGAGTAGACTAGATCGCCACGCCGGAGATACCCAAACGTGGGCGTGATCCCTTTTGAAGGTTCAGGTTGAGGACGCGACTTAGTGGGATCCGACGGCTGATATGAGGCGTCCTTTCGCTCCCGCTGACGTGTTCAGGCTCAAGTCGCCCTTCTCCATCCTGGCATCGACATTTTCGCCCTTGATTCCTTTAAGATTGTTGTAGACGGCGCCCTGGTGGACGAACCGTAATTTTTTGTTGTAATTGTTAATTTTGCTTTGATCTTAGTGAACTCTCTGAATTCGTAGTGATGCATTATTTGTACTATGTTGCTTGAATTTCTTCATTTTAATGGCGATGCTAACGATGTTTCCTGGGCGGTAACTATTATTTGTCTATTTCGCGACTTGCTAAAAATTGTCAAACCGTTTTATTCTCACCGTCATTGTTTTGTTGGGGCATCCTTTTACATGAACCCTTCTATTTTCGCAACGTCTTATAGTTCCCCTTTTGGGGGTAAGGAGTTAGGTGGCGGTATCATTTTCGGCTCGCGACGTCATAGAGCCCTCTTTGGGGTTAAGGAATTTAGGCAGCGATCTCAGAAGCTTGGCACACGACGTCTTAGAGCCCTTTTTTAGGGTTAAGGAATTAGGTGTGCAACCCTCGCTGGGGTTTGGCGATCTCACTTTAGCACACGACGTCTTAGAGCCCTTTTTTAGGGTTAAGGAATTAGGTGTGCAACCCTCGCTGGGGTTTGGCGATCTCATTTTAGCACACGACGTCTTAGAGCCCTTTTTTAGGGTTAAGGAATTAGGTGTGCAACCCTCGCTGGGGTTTGGCGATCTCATTTTAGCACACGACGTCTTAGAGCCCTTTTTTAGGGTTAAGGAATTAGGTGTGCAACCCTCGCTGGGGTTTGGCGAGTACAAGCTTCATTTTGTCTACAGATATTGCCGGATTGTGTCTCTATCTTTACTTCAAATCTTTAAATTGCGACACTTCGTATCTCACCTCTGCAAGAATTCAAACTAGCACAGTAAAAGCATGTAGAGAGTAATAGGGCTATTAATTAAGCATGTGAGTATAATAACAACTAACAAGTACTTGCGCCATGTTGACAAATAACAATTTTTACGGATTTTGGTGTTAGAACGCGTGGTATCATGTGATATATTCATGATCCACAACATAAAATAAAGTTTCATCAAATAAACAAGGATATGAATCCGGCGGCTTTGATATGTCTTTGCCACCTAGAGAATTATGCATGAGAGAGAGAATAAGATCCTGTGCTTGAATTAGACTGGGCGCCTTGTGTTAAAGTTACGAGTATCCGTTCGCTTTGCCTTGGACGTATGCCCGAATTTGCCATATGGTTTGCCTTCTTTCCCTAAGTCAAATCCAAACAAATAGAGATCATTTGTTAGGATCGATTATCCTTGCTTTGAAGCCGTTATGCGATTTCACAAATCTGTCGTTTTGATAAATCTTTAGATTTTTCAAGAATAATCATGTTTTGAGGAACAATATATAATATCAATGAGAGGATCATTTCATATGACCATTGATCGTGAGAGAAAATAGAAAGGGATTTGCACTTATCTTTATGTTTGTGGAGTTTGTCAGATCTTCCACTTCTTAGGCGGCATTTGGATGCCTTGCACTTGATTAGGAATTTTTGTGTTGGAATAATTGACCACTTTGTTGTGGAGCTGCAATTGGCTTTGATGAGCATTTCTTTGTCAACTTATTTTTAACAATGTCGTTGAGACTTTTATGTGGAGGTTTGGAGAGTGGGGGACTTGGCGCCGAGAAGCACTTGTCCAAGCTGCTTTTTTCAACGTTTGTTGTGATACCGTGCCGTTGTACGTCGTTGGTACACTTAGCTTGACTTGTCAACATCATGAATGAATGTGGTTTCATTCAATATTCTATAATTGATCCTGTAAAAAGCTTGTAGCCAACATTTCATATTGTAAGAGTGAGAAATATTCATGAGGCTAAACCTGTAGGAGGACAATTTCCTTGCCACTTGTCTTCCTTTTTGAGGAGTTTGCGTGCCCGATTGTTGCGGGAACGATCATAAAGTTTGCCAGGCTCCAAGGCTTGCGGCTAGAAATAACATTAATATGTCTGCGGTATTTATCTCAGCAAATTCTTTGGCGTCATTTCTAGGTGTCACCCTTTATGGGCATCAACACTTTCTGAGCGCGAAAGCCTCTATGAACAAAAGTCTCTCTGGACGGCATCACGTCTAGACGGTGTCGCTTCTGCCATCCTTAATTGGCGTCATTTTCTTTGACTTCAGCACTTTAAAGTGTTTATTTTCCTGTGTAAACATTCAAGTAAATACTACAAAATATATAGAGGGAAATAGTGTCAGTTTACCACTATTTCCAATTTTATTGTAATATTGGACATCACCAATCTGAGCGTTAACCACTGTGTGATGGAATCAACATCATGCTTCACTTCTAACTCTATGTTGGCCACCTTGTATTGCATTGGATAAGCACATGGGACCATCAAATGTCTCTTTGATGACACGTGAACTAGGTTTTGGCAACTTCACCCTTCATTGTTACAAGTATATAACATGAGAATATATATTAAAATAATAAGCAATTGGATGAATGGGGTTTTAACCCGTTTCTTTTGTGAAACTGGATCTGGGTAGCATCATGAGCATATTTGCTCTTCAAAGTTATTTGGATAAACAAACATATGTCATCCTCCAATCGTTACTGTGTTGGATAATTAAACAAGTACAACACAAGCATAAGCATATATATACACTAACAACCTGTTTATCCAACTAACTATAATAAGATATAGCTATGAGAAAAAGTACACCAGTAAGGAAGAATTCCTACTTATCAAATACAACGTCTGTTCCAGACCAAGAAATATAAGCTATTTTACAGATAATGATTATCAAGCAACATATGCATAACGAAATCTATTATGAAGTCAGAAACATATTTTTGGAAAGCAATCAGTGAAACATGTGCCCCAATAAATTATGAGATTTAAAAACCAATCATCAGCACTCAAGCTTGCAGCTTCATAGGTTGTCTCTCAAAGACCAGCTACAGGGATTAAGGAAAACAAAGACCACTTAAAATCATCAAGGACATAAGAGCTCCAATGTATTTTAGATGTTAAGGTCCTCTACAATGGCATTTACATGGAGCATAGGAGAAAGAGGTAAAAGCATGAATGCATAAATAACCTGCTCATAAGCAGCAGTATATATGCAGTAAGGATTCAACAGTATGAGAAGAACTCCGTTAAAACAATAAACAAAAGAACCTGTTTTTCCTTGACCGTCTTCGTCTAATCCGTTTACGAACTCGAACTATTGTCGGGTTCAACGTCATTGCCGGCTTCGAACATGAATTTCAGGGCGGCCATGACTCCTGGGCGCCCCCCCCCCCTTGGCGGATGATCCTTTCGAGGCGAGGAGCATCACATTCTGGGCGGACTCCAATATGTTCTATGTAAACTCCAACTGTTCCAGGCGGACTGCAACTGTTATGGGCGCCTCCTTTGCTGCTGAACTCATCTTCGGCTTCGTGCACGCCTTCCGAGTCACTCATCTGGACTGAAAGTTCTCGACGGTTGCTCCTCGGGCGGCAACAAATTCTACGTGGTTGTGTATCGGTCGCGATCTCGCCTCCTTTTTCGGATCGAGATGAAGGGACTTCAACTGATTTTTGGTTCAAACCGTTTCAGAAATTTGCATCCTGCGATGAAGAAGATCCAGAATCTGTTTGTTATCACTTCGCAATTCTCCCGCCTCCGATTTGCGTCTGTTGAATGATTGAGATTTAGTGTTGTTCGTGAATCTTCATCAGGATTGGATGTTCAGATCTTTGATTGACCTTCGTAACCGCCATAGATGACGAGAATAGACGCGGATTCAGAATACTTCTTCCTGAAGCAGCGCTCTTCCACCTCCAAGATATGGTCCCTTCTGGAATTGTAACCGCCTTGATTCCCGTAACCGTTTCCGCCATTGACAAATCTCGACAAAGATTCAAGATATGAACACAAGATCTTCATGAGGTGCTATGGATTCTTTGCTGAATTTGTTGAAAATTGTTGAATTGGACGAGTTTTCTACAATTCGTCGCGTGAGAGTGAAATTGAGATTCAAAGGATCGAATCGCCAGAATTGACCCCCTCCTTCTAGTGCCAACTGTAATGTCAGTGAGTACCCTCTATGGAAACTAGGGTTTCTGTGCTGTGTTTAGGTCCTCCTTTGGGAATGATCCCAAGGTTACTATTTGTAGCCTCTCTTGGGCCTACCCGGTCATGGTTTTGGGCCCAAATCGTAAGGGGCCAAAACCATGATTAGGGCGCCCTTGTAAACTTCTAAGGGCGCCCCCAGAGGGTGCCCTTTGGGAAGGTCACCTAGGGCTATTTGTGACTGTCAGGTGGGCCTTGTACCCTTCTGGAGAGCGCCCAGCCTGATTCTAAAGGTGGGCCTTGTTTGTGGAGCCTAAAGGCCTAAATGATAAGATCTACAGTCCATCATTGTTAACAAAACTTTTGAGAGGCAAGAGAGAGAGAAAGAGATAGAGAGAGGAGGCTTGGTGAAGAGGAAAGCTAGAGAATCAAAGAGGAAGGAGAGGATTGCACTAGAAGTAGCAAGAGAAGTGAAGAAATTAAGGTAAGAGGGGAGATTATGATTAACATATGGGTTTAAGAAGCAATTGGGTGTTTGGGAGCTTTTAGCTTATAGCTTAATTTCATGAATTATGATTAATTGTATTGATTTTCGTGCTCTTTGTTGATGACTGAATTAAGTATATGTTAAGTTGTTGATTTCATGCTTTTACTTCATCAAAATTTATGGTTGATTATGTTGTTTATGAACTTTGTGAAATTTGGTGAAATTGATGAGAAACATGATAATTGGTGTTAATTATGCTTAATTGAGTTGATTATGAGTATGATTATGTGTTTGGGTTATGAAATCATGAAGTTATGTTGTTTGGGTTAAGTTGGAATTGTGGTTGTTGTTGTTTATGTGAAAATTGCTTAAGTTGGCGAATTTGGGTGAATTGTTGATATAATCAGTATTAAGTTTATTCATGTTGTTAATTCAGTGATTATGAACATGTTGATATGATTAAAAAGTTGGAATTGTTGTTGTAAAGTTCTGTTTGGGATTTTAAGTTGTTTTGGGAGAAAACGGGTTTTTGAGACGAACTTTGATTTAATCTGCTTAAGCTAAGTTTAAATGCTTAAGATTAAGTTGTTTTAAGTCGTGTTAAGTGGTAGGTGATATGGCGTGTCTTGTTTAAGGTGTTGGGACGAATTTGGTGCGAATTGAATCGAAAATGATATTGAAAAATGATATTTTCGTGGAAAACTGAACAAAAAATCAGTCGTCCCTGACCTGCACAGGGCACACGACTGTGCGCGTATATGGCACGGCCGTGCGTGATTTTGCTGTCAAGTGAGGCACGACCGTGCCAAACTTCCTGAGTTCTGAAACTCTATTTTTATGACTTTTTGATGTATCCAATGACCCTAAATCGTTCCCAAACCTTTAAACTTGATTAGTAAGAGTGTAATGAAGATGTTTATGATTGATTAACGTGGACATAAGTTTAGTGAGACTTATAGGTTAATTAATTAAAAACGAACTTTACAAATGAAGTGAAATGGAGACGTTTTGGGTATTATTCATGAATGAATGGTTGTGTATGATGTTAAGCTCCATTACTTGACTTGATGTGTGACCTTAGTGATTTGATAATGCGTTTGCTGATGAATTGGTGATGATACGTTATATGACGGTGTGAATTGTATAACAAATGATGAGTATGTAGGGAGTGCATTGTTGAGTCTCTATGTGGGTCCATGCATTCATAAGTCAGTCTGATGTTGTATGGTGATTTCATTGCGGGGTTTTAGATCTCGAGGATTTCATCGGTGATTCTATGGTGAATTCATTGCGGGGTATTAGATCTCGAGGAGTTCATCGGTGAACGATACCGCATGCATATAGAGTCGTGTTAGGCGCATTACATTCACAAGAGTCGTGTTTGGTAATGTTTTGGCGTGAACTTGTGCATTAAGATGGTAAATGCTTAATTGGTGATTGTATAAGATCGTAATCGAATTGTAAATGAATTGATGATACTTGATGAATCATGAGTGTTTGATATATGATTGAAGATTGTGATTAAGATTATAATTGAATATGAATGAGATATGTATGTTGAGTTATGTAACAAGGCTCGTTTGTTTAGGTGTATATGTGATGATTGTTGATGTTGCTTGCTTGACATACATGCGTTTATTATTCTATTATGTTGAACATATATCATACCCTCTAGTAATTTCATTATCGCCTCATTCGTGGGTTCCACTCTTGTGGATGTAGACTTACAGGTTGAGGAGTAGCTTACTCGTGAGTATGTCGAGGATGGTTGTTTCCCACCTGACTTGGGCGTCAGAGCGCGTGTGCAGGTACCACCCCCTTCCGTTCCATGGATTCCGGCGAGATCTTCGACAATGGAACACTTTCTTCACCAATACGTCGCATCAGTGTGAGTATCATTATCTCCCTCGGGGTAGTTCTTTATCGGATAGATCATTTGGTGATAGAAGGAGGGGATCTATGTTCGATTTCGATCCCTCGAAGCTCAACCTCACATCTGCGACGGATCTTAAAAAAAAATCATCAAGATTCAACAATATTCAACGGATTCAGCGAAGAATTCAAAGGATCTAATGAAGATCCTCGTAAAAACTCAATAATTGAATCTTCATCAAAGTTCATCAATTGCAGAAACAGTTACACGACGTTGAAACCGCTACGATTCGCGAAAGAGCGGAGTAGTGAGGTTCAGGATCGCTGCTTCATCAAGATTCATCATGAATCTGCATCAATCTTTATCAACGAAGTGAGGTTCAGGATCGCTGCCTCATCAAGAATCATGCTGAATCAACATCAATCTCCGTCAAGACGTATCAACAACACGCAGAAGAAAAAAAAGAAGAAACGGTCACGTTTAAAATCTCATCCGTGAAGAATCTTCGTGAGTATTTTCCAAGAAACGAATGTTCAAATCCTCCAATCACTGATTCGGCATCGAAAGGAAGAGACGAAAATCATGAAGATGTAGCAGAAGCGAAGACGAATCTCTATCACAACAAAATGTGAAATCTGAGACGGTTACAGCATGATTCGAATTCTGTTCTTGACTATATTTCCAGTTACCTTTCACCTGTGTCCGTGTTTCGATTTAAGGAGGAAGCAAGGTTCAAGAACTGAATTGTTTGCGGAGTCGCACAGTCAAGCCTCTACACGCACAACTTCGGTTTAATTCACGCCTGATTAAAGCAAGATTGAAAGCGAAACAGAGAGACGGCGGCGCGCAATCAGCACGGCATGAAGACAAGCCGACAAACAGTGGGGTCCGGCAGCAACACCTAGCTCGCGCGTGGTTGAAGATCACGCCATTGATGATTGCGGCATTCGATTAGTGTGACATGAAGACGGGGCCGACAACAGGTAAAGACGAAGACGGTAGACAACACACTCAATGTAAGACCCAACGTAAGACCCGACAACAACAGCACACTTAAACCATTACGAAGCCGCCAACAACAAACTCGGTCTAATTCACGCCTCTACACGCACAACTTCGGTCTAATTCACGCCTGATTAAAGCAAGATTGAAAGCGAAACAGAGAGACGGCGGCGCGCAATCAGCACGGCATGAAGACAAGCCGACAAACAGTGGGGTCCGGCAGCAACACCTAACTCGCGCGTGGTTGAAGATCACGCCATTGATGATTGCGGCGTTCGATTAGTGTGACATGAAGACGGAGCCGACAACAGGTAAAGACGAAGACGGTAGACAACACACTCAATGTAAGACCCAACGTAAGACCCGACAACAACAGCACACTTAAACCATTACGAAGCCGCCAACAACAAACTCGGTCTAATTCACGCCTCTACACGCACAACTTTGGTCTAATTCACGCCTGATTAAAGCAAGATTGAAAGCGAAACAGAGAGACGGCGGCGCGCAATCAGCACGGCATGAAGACAAGCCGACAAACAGTGGGGTCCTGCAGCAACACCTAGCTCGCGTGTGGTTGAAGATCACGCCATTGATGATTGCGGCGTTCGATTAGTGCGACATGAAGACGGAGCCGACAACAGGTAAAGACGAAGACGGTAGACAACACACTCAATGTAAGACCCAACGTAAGACCCGACAACAACAGCACACTCAAACCATTACGAAGCCGCCAACAACAAACTCGGTCTAATTCACGCCTCTACGCGCACAACTTCGGTCTAATTCACGCCTGATTAAAGAAAGATTGAAAGCGAAACAGAGAGACGGCGGCGCGCAATCAGCACGGCATGAAGACAAGCCGACAAACAGTGGGGTCCGGCAGCAACACCTAGCTCGCGCGTGGTTGAAGATCACGCCATTGATGATTGCGGCGTTCGATTAGTGCGACATGAAGATGGAGCCGACAACAGGTAAAGACGAAGACGGTAGACAACACACTCAATGTAAGACCCAATGTAAGACCCGACAACAACAGCACACTCAAACCATTACGAAGCCGCCAACAACAAACTCATTACGAAGCCGTCAACAACACAACAGTCGAAAACTCATAAGGCAAAGCTTCCATCCTTTTCTTTATACAAAAACGGATATATAATTTTACATATTGGGCCTTCCAATTGCTTATTATTTTACATATATTATTGTTATGTCATATGATTGCTGCTTTCGACAATGGAATGGTGAAGTTGCAAACCCTTTGGTCACGTGGCATTAGGATAACATTTGATTATGCAAGTAGGCCCACATGGAGACAAAAATTGAAAGCCAGGCTAATTTGAAAGCATGGTGTGGAAAATCCATCACACAACAGTAGCACCCATATTTGGTGATATTTGATAGCACTATAAAATTGAGAGCAATGCTAATCTCTCACCATATATCTATGTATTTTAAAGATTTGAAGTAAAGATAGCGACACAATCTGACAAAATCTGGAGACAAATTGAGTCCGGTAAAGATCTTCAGTCCGGTGAAGGTATCGACCGTGTTGTGCGCATAACAATTATGAAACTTATGAGCGCGGAACATTATTGACGATGTTCGTTCACAATAACAGTCCACATATGTCTTCGTCGTAAAGACAAGCAGGTTAAACAACAAAGTGACACATTTCAAAGTGTTGAAGTCAAAGAATGGTGACGCCTTGAAATGAGGTAGACCCAAGGTGGTGACACATAAGACGGTATCAAATCCCTACCTTTGCTATTTTATTTAGACATAGTGATGCATAAACATTGCATTTTTCACCTCTCCAAACCTCATCCCTATATCTAAAGCATATTGTAAAATTATTCAAAATGAGCATATTAATGCCACTTCCTACATGACTTATCTATGGTTGCTGAAATTCGAGTTACCCATAATTTACTAACAAGCTGTTCTAACATAAAGAACATAGAATTTGTTGAGATAAATGTCACAGGAAGATTAATGTTACTTCTAGTCGCAATAAAGTCTAACCTTCGAGCCCAACAAAGCTTTGTAACCATTTCCGCCAAACAAACACACGCGTAAACTTCTCAAAAAGATAGGAGGCAAGGCAGCCGCCCTTATACAGTTAAGTGTGCCAACGAGGTACAACTGCAAATCCACAACAAAGTGGTGAATTATTCCAACATAAAGAAGATTCCAAATCGCGTGCAAGGCATTAAAATGTCGTCTAGGAAGTAGAAGAACATGCAAACTCCACGCACATAAGATAAATGCAAATCACTTCCTATTTTCTTTCTTGATCAATGATCATAAGAAATGTCGCTCTCTCTTGATATTATACATTTTATTTAATTATTGTTCCTCCAAACATGATTATTCTTGAAAATATGAATGTTTATCAAAACGTCAAATTATTCATAAAGTTGCATAACGACTTCAATGCAAGGATAATCAATCCTAATAAAGCTCTTTATTTATTTGAATTTGTCCTAGGGAAAGAAGGCAAACCATAGGGCAAGAGAGGGCGTACGTCCAAAGCAAAGGGAATAGATACTCGTAACTTCAACACAAGGCGCCCATTTTCTGTTGTGAACTGGGTTTTGGTGTAAACATGAAAGTTGTAGATATGGATGTTGGCTTTCATATGACATTGATTTGACTTCATTTAGATTTCTAAAACTTGAGTTATGAGTAATATACTACACATAGGTCATGACGCATTTTTCGTGAAAACTTCCGCATACTTTTCCAATGAACCATGAAGCATCCTTATAAATAATAATGAATCTAAGGGAGCTTTTAGAGCTAATAAATGAGTATGTATTGATGGTGATATTTAAATTGATATTGATGATGTTATTGATGATGATGTTTATGATGTTATTAATGATGCTATTGATGATGTTTGAGTAAATGATGATGATACATGTTGTGTATTAAGTGACGATGTTTGAGTACTTGACTTGTTGTGTGGCCTTAGTGATTTGATAATGCGTTAAGTGGAGTTTTGGTGATGACACGTTATATGACAGAGTGAATCGTATAACAACTGATGAGTATATTTGGTGAGCATTGTCGAGTTTCTATGTGGGTCCATGCATTCATAAGTCAGTCCGGAGATGGTATGGTGATTTCATGGCGAGGTTAAGCCTCGAGGATTTCATCGGAGATTGTATGGTGAATTCATTGCGGGGTTTTAGATCTCGGGGAGTTCATCAGTGGCGGTACCATAAAACATATAGAGTCGTCTAGGAGCATTGCATAAGTTGATTCTTATGTATTAATGTGTGATGAGAATTTGTGCATCTAAGTGGTAATTGTGCATTGAAGATGTGATGTGATGAATTGTTATAATTAACTTGTTAATTGTTTATCGATGATGGTATGCATTGGATGATTGTAAATGATGAGTGATATAATGGAGTAGTTAGACTTGTATGAGAATATGATTATGAGTTACATGTTCTTGAATTTTGGATAATTCAATTTGTTATGTTTGAATAATGTGATGATATGAATGTTGTCTGAACTACACTTGTTTATTATTTCTTATTAATGAATGTATATCTTACCCTCCAGTGGCTTTGTTGTCGCCTCATCCCTTGTGGATGTAGATTTGCAGGATTGAGTGCTTGCTTTCAGTGAGTCGTGATGGGTTGTGGCTTGACGCTTAGCTCATGTTTTATGCTTTGCTTGGAGACGTCTAGAGTTAGGATGCTCTGATTAGGATGTCGTCTGGGATTTTATTTTTTTTTGTACTCTGTTGGATTATGTTGAGTGATCTTTATGATCCAGATACTCATGTATTTATTTTGAGATGTTTTGAGATAACCCAAGATGATTATTGTATGTTGAGATATTCCGCTGCGATATGTTTATTTATATTGATGAGATTTTCATATTATATGTTTAATATGAGTATTATGAAGAAATGCACTACAACATTTTTGAATTTAGGCCACACTTCTAAAAGAGTTGTCATAACTGAAAAATCCGTGGCGTAAGCTTTAGACCACGGTTTGGCCACTCTTTTTGAAATGTGGTGTATGCGCCCGTGGCCTATTCCCTGTGGCCACGGTTTATTTCCTTTGCCCACGAAAATGTAAAAACCGTGGTTTCAGAGACACAAATAGGGCACGGTTTTCTAGCTTAGTAGAAACCACGGTTTTTTTGATTTGGTATAGGCTACGATTTTACAGTTGTCGCCTAAACATTAGACCACACTTCTATAACTGTGGCTTCAGACATTTAAATATTGCCAAGATATCAAACCACGGTTCTAGACATTGACTTTATTGTTGTTATATAATATTCGTTGCCTAAACTTTTGAAAACAAGCGTTGTCGATAAATTTAAACCGCAACGTTGTATGTTTATTTTTGTTCCATATTTTCATATATTGCTTAAAATTAATAAACATAATTAAAAAATCTATTAAATAAAGGAACATAAATTAACAAAATTGTTCCTTAAAATATATCAAAAATAGGAAAGACAAAGTCGTCTTTATCAAATTCATGTAACATCTATAAAAAAAAACATATCCATGGTTCATCAATAATAACAACCAATTGTCTTGTCTTCCAAAAAATTCACGTAACTAAGATTTTCATTCCAAATAAACAAAATACAACCAAGTCTTGCACTTTCAAAACATAAAACAAGTATTATGTGCATTCCACTAACTTCATTCCTCTTGAGGATAATCTTCGGGTCCGAACTGTAACAAAAAAATTAAGTTAATAATAATAAAACAAAAAATAATTTGATATAGAACATAATGCAAAATATTAAAGAGAGATTAAAATGATGTGAGTATTATAGGTACATATGTGCCAAAGACCATAAGAAAGACATTAGCTCGTTTTAATATCGAATAACATAAATTACACCAATGCCAAAAGAACACAACATAAATAAACCAAAGCTCCACTAACTCACATCATTCCTCCAATACTCATCTACTGCATATTCAAGACAACTCATATTATCATGCACAAAATTATTCATCACCTAAGCAAGCAAATAGATGCATAAAATGTCCAAAATTCAGTTACAACAAAGATTTTTTTTTCTAAATTATGAAAAAATATCTAAGTCATTTAATTAATTAACATTTTACATAGAATGACATTAGTAGTTAAAGCATGTCTAAAATTCAACATTTTAGAAGTACTTGATGCTAAATATCTTAGCCAATTCAAAGCTTGATCTTGCGTTGGGCAGCGCAAATTTAGAAGTACTTTTTCCACCGTTGTCTTGAGCTTTCAGCTTTGGCTTTAAACTTTTTTCCTTATTAATTTTCTAAGGAAAAAATTTAAAGAAAAAAAAATTACCAAGTTGTATCATAAAAAATAAAAAAATGTAATTACAAAAGTACATAAACAAAGTGTTTTATGTTTTGGTACTGATAGAAATGTTTCAATACATATAAAAGTATTTCTAGCTCAAGAGTTGGATTGGAAAAAACCACATGAATTCAGAGAGTTGTTGAAATATTGGAAATCAAACATCATAGGTAATTTTCAGAAAATTATAGAATCGGATTGAGAGAATGTTACTGACCATCGACGGTTTTGAAATGGAATAAGAGGATTTGTAAATGGATTGTGATAGTTGAGGCAACCTGAGAGCATCCATCCTTTTCTTATTTTTTTCTATTGTTTTTTGTCGAACTTCTTCATATGATGTGGTGGCTTCATATTCTGCACGCATTGAAGACAAAGTCAAAAGAATAGAAAGATACAAATAATCTTTGTTACAATTGTTAAAATAACATAAATACCTATGAAGCACGGACTCCGACACGGACACCTGACACGACTCATATAAGTGTTATATAGGTGTCGGACACCGGTTCAAGGAGTGTCGAAGTAAAGATGAAAACAACTTATTTATGACACTTGTCTGACACGTGTCGTACGAGTGTCAAAGGACTGTCAGACACCGACACGTGTTGGAACCGCGACACACCTAATCCTAAAGGTGTCCGTGTTTCATAGATAAATACTACTAACACAAGAAAGCTTTCAATAGTAGCCATAGCCACGTGAAGAAAAAATTGCTACAACACTATTTCCCATATAACAAAACAAACAAATACACCTTATGATGATAAATGACACACTCATCAAAAGCACTCATTTCCAGTCCATAAATTAAATTAGACTGAGATACATGATACACTCATCTAAAACACCCATCAAACACAGCTATAAAGAATCTAATAATATCAGAATTAACACTACCCCTCCAATTATTAACAAATCAAATCTCTTCTAACATTTTCACCAATTATTGGAGAGAATACATTGTGAACATGAATCATATTCCCCAACTAATAGCTTTGAATTCACAGCCAGCAAAAACATTTATTTATTTAGCTTATAATTATATATAAAAAAAAACATAATAATATTGAAAATAACAAAAAAAAACATAAAGTTAGAACTATCCTTAACAAAAAAAGGAAGCTCAGAACAATCCTTAAAAGATTTGAGATGATTAACCTGTCCACAAACTTCTCCAACGGCTCTACCAATTTAGGCTACAAAAATTCCACACTCGGTTCAATTTCCTCCAATTCACGTTCCTACAAAACCCAAAACACAAAACAAATCAAAACCCACTTAGAGCAACCAAAATCCACGAGATCATAGCAACCACATAGAATGAAATGATCATAACCCCAAATAGTTTCTTTACAAATAATATAATTAAATTGGTGTCACTTTGAATTTGCAATAAACTCATGGAATTATGTTGCGTAAGACTAATGGTTGACTTATAAACTACCTAATTAAAAATGCAATTAAAAAAACAGTGCAATAAACAAGATAGAAAACAGTGTAATTTATAAAGTATAAAGAAATAAAAGGAGAAAAAATAAAAGGGAAAATAAATTAAGGTACCTACCCTGCGAGTGGAGGAGTAGGGAGAGCTTGGTGCGGACTTGGCTGGATCTTCGGGATCTTCGCAAGATATTTGGGGGTTTGATTGAGTTTGTGAGCGAGAAAAGGTTCATAGAGAGAAAAAGGGTTTGATTGGATTTGAGTGAGATTTGGGGGTGAATGAATCGATAGAAGGGATCTTTGTGAGTGAGATTTGAGTGAGATTTGGGGGTGAATCGATTTGAGTGAGATTTCTGTGAAAGAATCTACAAGTTCAGATTCATGTTTGATTTTGTGAATAAAAAACTAAGGGATCTTTGTATTCATGTTCGGTTGGATCTTTGAAAGAATCTAGATGACAGTGGAGATGAGCATATAGAAGGGTTCAATTTGAGAGAGGAAAGGTTCAATTTGAGAGAAAGGCTTCTTTTTGTGGTTACAGAGATAGAAAGGCTTCAATGTTTTATTTCTTTTTAATGTCTAATTTAATTTAATGACTAAAAAGCTAAAAATTGAAAAATACCCGCTCTATGATTTTCATTCCCGCTACTTATTTCAGAATATATAGGAAAGGTTTTAAGGCACGGTTTTTTTGCATTGAATATGGGTCGGTTACTATTCGTCGCTAAACCATGGCCTAAAACTTCACAAGGCGCGGTTTTTCAGAATTAAAAAGGGTGCGGTTATTATTTGCGGCTAAACGTGGCCTAAAACGTCATTGGCCACGACTTCAAATCTATGGCTATTAAATGAGAATAGGGCACGGTTGTTTGCGTGGCTAGAAATATCCACAAGTTTTAGTCGTGGCTATAGTGTAGCCTATAAAGTAATAGACCACGCTTTTTTGTTGGAAGCTATAAAGTGTACTGTATATGTAATTTTTAAGCCACACTTTCAAAATCGTGGTTTATTCCGATTTTAAGCCGCACTTTTTTGTCCATGGTGAAGTTAAGTGTGGCCTAAACTTAAAAATGTTGTAGTGATGTAAGGTTCTGATTGCATGCTAGTTGTTTATTTATCGTTGATTAGTAGTCTCGGGGATCGGGTCCTTATAGAATACCTCGAGATTGAACAATTTCGGGAAGAAGAAAGCTAAAACGCCTGAAATACTCCGCTGAACCCGGAGAATTCTGGAATCTTTGGCTTAGAACAAGGGATCCCCACCCAGAAATCTAGAAGAAGACAAGGGTAATACACGAAGGTATCAAAGGAAATCTGAAGGAAAAAGGAAATAGAGAGATTTTTTGGAGAATGTTGGAAGTTTAGAAGTGCAAAGTGTAGAAATGAGAAGTTTCCCTCCTTTTATAGGCTCTGGCGGTTCAAATGGACGACCTAGATTGAAAAAAACATAGAGTCGCGATCCTACGTCTAGGAGAAGCCTTGAGCAACGTGACACACTCAAGTAGCGAGCACGTGAAGCACTCCTTCCAACGCGCGTAAATCCCACGGAGCTGACACGTGGAAAGCAAAACTGAACGGGTCGCATAACAAACGTCTCCTCTTCTGCATTTAGTGTCAACTACCCCCACTCACAATTTCAAGGCGTCGTGACTTCCAGCACGGAACAACACAATATTCTTTTCCAAGACCCTTGAAAACGCCAAAAGACTTGAGGGCGCCTCGTTAAAACACCTTATATAACTAAGCCATTGTGTCATAAAGACACCACTGCTTGGGGGGGGAACTGTTCCGAACCGGCCATAAGGTCAATCGCGTAATGACACGTGGACAAAACGTCCACCGACTTAAGGCGCATCGCCTGAAAGACCACACCAACAACAGTACACCTCGCCCCACTGGAACGCGTCCCTGTGCATCAAGCACCGTACACGTGTCCCTTAGCGGACCCGGATAAGGCGCCGCATCACACAGAGACGGTTATTCCTCACGCGCGCCTATGTAAGGGTGACCTTGCTACACCCTTAAGGGATGATTCACTTTCCCACACTTTCTTACACACTCCTCTCATTTCTCATACTGACTAGATCGTAGAGTGCTAACGTGCCTGCAGGCACCTTTCGTCCCACCGTGAGATTGCATCCCCACCACACCGGAGTATCGTGTCATTACCGTTGCCCCCATCCATCCTTACCGAACAGATCACTTGCGCAGCCATATCACCTACCATTTTCTCAATCCTTATGAAATTGACTTCCCTATGTTGGATGGCCTTTTGTTGAATTATTGCCACTTCCTCCATATTGTGGACCGTTTTGTTGAATTCTTGCCACTTCCCTATATTGTAACAAACTATTTTAACGTTTTTTTATTAAAAAAACTATTTTAATGTTTTTATCATCTATACGATATATAAAGAACGTAGACCGTTTTGAGCTGACTTTTTGTCCTTCCAATTATACCCTTAAACAAATTTGATCATAAAAATGCTATTTTGTTGGTGTCATTCAAGAAGATAAAAATTTATATTATATTTGTTATATTATTTTTGAAAGATATTATATTTGTTATACTTTTGCTATCATTGAAAAATATAAGTATAATTTGTTAAAATATGAAAGTGCAAAATATTTATTATTTATACATATAATTTTAATCAAAATCTTATAAAAACTAATGTCATAGTTTATACACACTAACACAATAAAAAGAGCGAACAATGTCCGTCTAAATGCTAGTTAACATAATCTTTATCATTAATTTTTGTATTATTTCTCAATGAAAACATTATGGAGAATGCTACATAGTGCCCAAGGGGCAATGGTTCAACAACCAAAGGGGTAAGTTTTTATTGAAAAGTTGTATAATTAATTAAAAGTAACCGTTAAGAGTCTCACATTGGATATGAGATGACCTCACAATGTGTTTATAAGTGGGGACAATCCTCACCTCATAAGCCGGTTTTGTGGGGTTGTGTTATGCCCAACCACGATTTCTAAGATGACATCAGAGCCTCAGGTTTCTGCTATCGGACCACCCACCATTTATGTCCACGAAACAAGTCCAATAGTGCTGGTTGTAAGGGTGTGTGTTAAGAGTCCCACATCAAATATGAGATGACCTGACAATGTGTTTATAAGCGGGGCGATCTCTATCTTACAAGTCGATTTTGTGAGGTTGTGTTAGACTCAATTGACAAATTTTTTTACAAATACTCATGACTCTTTTTTTTTTTTTTCTTTTTTACTTCAAAAAAACTCGTTTGTGACGCTCAGCCCGTGCGGAAGACATAGCAAAGTGGGAAGTTGAGGAACTGATTGTTATTAGGTTGTCTCAAGTCCCAACATCCTCTCACTATTCCACCCGCCTCCAGCGCCCCCCACGCCGGTAAATCTCTCTCTCTCTCTCTCTACAACTATCAATTCAAGCATGCCTAGATCTTCTTATTCTTCATACTGTACTGTTTCTGTTCAACTACCCTAATATTGGATTATTCAATTTTTTGCATGTGTTTTTTTTGTTCTTTATAACTCAGTTTATGAATATTCTAATGTTATTGTCAATCTAAAAGACAGTGTTTGTTTCCTTTTTAGTTTTGCCCATGTTTTGTTTTTTGTAGCTGAAACAGAAATTTAAGGATACCCTTTTAAAAAGTTTTGTTTTTTTGAATAGAATCTTGTGTTTCAAGAATTTTTTTTGTTGTTGGGGTTTTTGTATTGTTAAAGCCTTTTTGATGTAGTTGCTTTTGGTGGATTAATTGTTTTGGTTTGTTATTGCCTGGTTAATAAACTCCGAGGATGTTGGGTTTGATATGGTTAATGAATATGTTGTTGTTGATAATGATAGTGAGAGTATCGTGATTACAATGATTAGGTTTTAGATGTTTCATTAGTAGGAGAGAGAAAGATGATGTGGGTTGACCTGTATGAAACTGATACCAACATCAGACATGACACGTTGACATTGGTTATAATTAGAGAAAATGTAAGTATTTAAATATTAGATATAATCACATGTGTTAGTATCGAGTCAGTGTTGGACACGGGGCACTCCTTCAATCTGATGTGTCAGTGCTACATAGGTTTGATCCTACTGTTATTACTGTGACTTATGAGTAAGGATGAATTAAGGAGGTTTATATTAGTTATGATAAATTACTAGTTAAAATTTTGAGTGGTCATATCAGTATTGTATGCATTCTTTCCATCTGTTTTTCTGGCTTTATCAATCTTTGCAACACTATATTTTTTTTTTCTAAGATTGGTGCTTTCTTATATAGATTCTTTTCTGCGCTGGTCACTATTATACTTTTAATATTTTTCTGTTTTATTGTAGCTGGTTGATTATTGCGAGGAAATAATTGAGTCTGTTATGTTCTGAATTTCATCACTATATACAAAAAAGCTTCAACTGAAATGGCAACTGAAGAGCATAATGTCGCAAAGGCTGAAGAATTTAAAGTCCTTGCTAATGAAGCATTCAAAGGTAATTAATATTTAGACTGTTCTTTTAATGGTATGATGATTTATTTACCTGCTTTAACATCACAATTGTTTTTGTCACAACTTAAATTTTAGCCAAATCGTTGAATCTGACTCAATTTGATGAGTAACACTTTCATACTTCATTGTTGGTTATCACATAATCAGAGCAAATATCATGTGATTTATTCTGAAATTTATGTCTTATGTTTCCCCCTACACATTATTGAACATGGTGATGCTACATGTAAGAAAGAGAGACTGTGAATGGTTTTTCAATGACCTAATGCTTTAACACTTTCATTTACCAGCATTTGGTGATCCTGTGAATTCCTTTTTTCAGAACGGAAATTCGCCCATGCAATTGATCTATATACACAAGCAATTGAGCTAAATGGTCAAAATGCAGTTTACCTTGCTAATCGTGCCTTTGCCCATCTTCGACTTGAGGAATATGGTAGTGCAATACTAGATGCTACAAAGGCTATCGAAGTTGACCCTAAATACTCAAAGGTTCTCCAACTCCTGAAACATTAGACACTCCTGTATTTAGCTATCTTTAATAATAATATTTGTGTCAACCAGTTATGCTTTGTTGTTATAGGGTTACTACAGGCGAGGTGCTGCTCATCTTGGGCTGGGAAAATTCAAGGAAGCGTTGAAAGATTTTCAGCAGGTACTATATGTAATTATAAATGTCTGTTTTCTTAACAAGGTTGGAATAAGGAACATGGTTTAAAAATAACATGTTTGTATTAGTAATCAGTTGAAATACATTATTGGAGAACATTAATAGATCAATATTCATAGCCTTTTCATTAGGCATATAAATAATAGTGATATCAAACAGAATATCAGAGAATGTAAAATCAGTTTCTCTAAAGTAAATCATTTAGAATATTTTATAAAACACGGTTAATTTTAGTATTTTTGGAGAAACTAACAATAAATAGGTATTATTCATTGAATATATGCTCAGTATCTGATATCAGTCCAAAAAAAGGGTTACAGCCACCGTTAACGAAGGAAAAGAAATAACAGAAAAAAAGAGAAAGATATTGAAGGCATTGTTTTTAAAAATATCAAGAGAGTGTGGTTGTGATGTATAAATAAAATAAAGGATGGGAGGTTGCAGACCCTCAAAGATTTACATTCTATCTTCAGGGGATTCCAATCTACTCGTATTAGAGCTCTGATCTTGTAGTGCGGGTATTGTATCTTGAAAATGATTATAACGTTTATTGGAAAGGAGGCGTATTGGTGGCTTATCAATGAAATCAATACTTCGAGGCCATCAAAGTACTTGAGGAGAAGCAATTATAGGTTGTGATGGACTTTTGAGAAGGCATTGCTCAAGCGGTTTTGACTGAAATTTGAGGAAATTCCTGTTAGGTTTAAAAACTGCTATTAGGTTAGATGAATATTATCTGGATCCCTTAGGGTAAATAGAAGCTGCCATGTGAACCCACTTTTTAACTCTAGACTAGAAATGAAAGTTTTAAAAAAAGGCAAAATTGCACGACGGGTCCTTTTTTTTGTAACAATGTAGTCCTTTTTAATTTGTGTCAAGTTAGTACTTTATGTTTAAAAACGTCAATAATGTTGGATTGAACCTCATTTTTCATCCATGTATGTTATCAAAAGTCTTACTTAACCATTCAAAGAGTTAAATTACATCATCTATCCTTAAAAATAACATCTAAATTACAACAAAATATCAGTTGCAATTCCTAGTCCATCAAATGCAACTTGATAATTTTTGCCTAAGACTGTGGTCTCCTTGTTGTCAACTCGGGTATAACAGTGGTGCTCAGTGATGAAACATTCTTTGTAGTAAATCTTTTAATGATTGGTAATACTTGTTTAAATTGATGGAATCTGATAATTTTTCATGTTCAACAACCTTATTTAAATGTTCTCACATGAAAGTCATCTGCTCACTGAAGCAGACAGTTCTTTGACTTTGACGTTTAAAGTTGTTACACATTCTTGATATTTTTGTTTTATTGGTACCTTATTTGGAAAATCTTTTAAGCCAAACTCTAATTTAGGTTTTTACTTCAAATTAACTTTGACTACCTTGTTTTATTTTTTTTGTTTAGTAATATCTACTTGTTTCAATCTATAAACATGTTTGATATGATATGCTTATACTTATACCGACCAGGTCAAGAAAATGTGTCCAAATGATCCTGATGCAACAAAGAAATTGAAGGAATGTGAAAAAGCAGTTATGAAACTGAAATTTGAAGAAGCTATTTCTGTACCAGGATCGGTGAAGCGTCCAGTAGCTGAATCCATAGATTTCCGTTCAATAGGTACTATTTTGAATATGTTATGCTAATATCTTCGTTTTATCATTTTTTCCTTTCTAAATCTCCCTCCCCCTGTGGGCAATTTTTTGTTGTGTTTGATTATCTCATGATTCAGTCATGCCATGTTATAACTTTTTGTATGTTTTGGATCTGTGCTTCAATATTGTAAACATCAAATAGCATGCCATATAGGAGTAACTGTAGATTTTTAATTGTTTGAATTTTGAAAGTTTGGTACTAGGTCTACAGTTATGCATATCTTTTGACCTTGAGTTGGTGTTATTTCATATATTGATGCATATTTTCAAGGATCCTGATATCATTGATGTGAAAAATGAAGTAGTTATGTTAATTGTCATTTTTCAATAATAAAGTTATGGATGTGACTTTTGGTTTTTGATTAGATTATTTGACATGTCTCCTCATATAATTGTACTGCTGATGCGATTTCCTTCTTTGATCACTATTCGTTTTCACGGGAAAGGTTAGATGGAGTAAGATGTCAATTAATGTTTAGTTTCAATTTATAGTTTTATTCGTTTGCATGCCTTTTGGCAAAATTTGAATAGGCTATGGATATATATTCTTTGATTAAGTAGTAGTGATGATAGTGGTCTGAGTAAGAATGAGAACAGTTCAATGACCATTTTACTATGAACTTGGGATGTTTAGTTTCAATTTATAGTTTTATTCGTTTGCATGCCTTTTGGCAAAATTTGAATAGGCTATGGATATGTATTCTTTGAGTCTTAGTAAGAATGAGAACTGTTTAATGACCATTTTACTATGAACTTGGGAATTCGTAACTTCCCAAGTTCTTGGCTCTGTATGTAAATCCTTGAAATCATGCGTTTTCAATCTTAGTCAGAAAGATATGAAATGTGAGGTTAATGGAGAAGGAAAGAAGGGCAAAGTGGAGGAATATGCTCTCAGTGTGAAAATAAATGAATACCAAAACATCAAGTTATTGCAACCATTCTATGCTTAAACTTTATTCTACAACCAAAGTAACCATGACATAGAAAACTTCTGTCATCACGAACTTATAAGTAAATTATTGATCGAATTAACTTGATACTTGGTTGACCAATATGTGAACTAAAATGGAAAACACTAACAAATGGATAATTTTTTGTCTCCTTCAACTGCGGACTTCAGACTTGTGGCCTTGTGTTTCTTTCTCCTACCTTCCTTTTAATTGGTTGTTTACATTTTCGAAGGCAGAAAATTTTAAAAATAAAATAATTATAAGGATATTTACCAGTAGTTTTGAGTCTTGTGTTTGAAGAACATGCCTTACAAGTATAAAATCTGTAAAAATGATCACTTTACCCATCTTTTTATCACCTATTTGTTGATACATAGGTTTTTTTTTTCCTCCAAGTCAATAGTAGTCCCCTCATGTTCCATAACATACCCTAATCATCCGTTATTTTCCTCACAAACCTTTCCACAAGTACTAGAGTGTAGAGACATTTTTATGCTTGTTGGTTTTTAGATGTTTGCATACTTCACTATAAATTATCACTCTTGTATCATTATAGGAAAGCGCCGCAATTCTTCGGTGCCAACCGAAGTTGCCATAGCAGCAGTGACAGTAGCAGTTATGGCAGTGGTGGTCATGTTGGTCAAGACATCAAAGACCACAATAGTAGCTACAATTGTGGTTGGTTTGCTGTTGGTCCTTGGGGCATGGTGGAGTAGCTGCAATACTGGTACATTTAGGAGTCATTTACAAGACCTAGGTATAACCTTATCAAACAAGACCTAAAACCAATTAATCATAGGACGGTTGATCCTAATTCATTTGAGATTTTTGAAACAAGTCAGTTGGAATCATTATCAGCACTGCATTAGGAAATAAACCGTTTTCTAATGCAACACATTTCCTTATATTGTTTTTTTTTAGATCAAGTTAATCCCCACTGTTCTGCCTAAGAAATGAAAGGCCATGCCACGTGTCTTAGATATTAGTTCATTAGAATGTGTTTATTACCCTTGTTAGGCCTTCTGAAACTAAATAGGATGATGCCTTTAGTCATTCTGTTGTGTTTCAAATTTTAGTCTGTTTTCTAAATTCTAATAATAAGGATAATGGATGCTATGTACTTTTCAGTTTACTTGTAGGAATATATTTTATCCAAAACTGAACGAGGAATTTAGAAATAAAGAAAATATATATGTTGTGTGTATTTCTTATTATTTTCAGCTGCTTGCAACCTTGTTTGAATTTTTTTCTTGTGATTTTTAATTACTACCTGGATTGGCATCTAAAAACTATGGCTGCCTATTTGGAAGATTGTTGCATATGTATTTTTTATAGATGTATTCGGATTTAACAGGGATTCAAATTGTAATTTATCTGTTCTTTAACCCCTCTTTAGTATTAATGATTTTCAGGACCAATAAACATACCTGTTAATTTTATATTGTCAATGGTCCTTAATATTCATAACCTTTTTTTTGTCTATTTTGTTATTAAGCTAATTTTGTGTTCCCTTTTAGCATTTGATTTCACTCATGGACATGAAAATATTTTGGTTTTTTATTTTGATAATAGATGTCGAGCCACAGTATTCAGGAGCAAGAATAGAAGGGGATACTATTACTTTGGATTTCGTAAAGAAAATGATGGATGATTTCAAGAAACAGAAGTGCTTGCATAAACGGTACTGAACGAAGAATTTTTGCTGTATAACTGTTTGTACTTTCTTGAAGTGTTATTGAAGTGTATTTGCATTTGTCCTGGTTCATTGTTTTAGGTATGCATTCCAGATTGTGTTGCAAACAAAAGAGATGCTGCAAGCTTTGCCTTCTCTTGTCGACATAACTGTTCCTCATGGAAAACATTTTACTGTTTGTGGTGATGTGCATGGTCAGGTAATTGGCTTATTATATGGTAAAACAAATTGTTGCTAATATCTTCAAGGTGGCTTTTTGTTACATAAATATTTAGAGGATAGAGTTGTTCTCACGTCATCTTTGATTTTTCAAAACATTCTTCATAAAGTGAATTTCTTTGACCATTATGTGGAGGGACTGGGGAGCTATTTTTTGTTGATCAGCTTGTTAGTTAATATTTTATTTGTGCCTCATTTGTACGAAGGATTTAACTTCCGTGTTGAATTTTTATTTTAAATCCATTTATTATTATTATTATTATTATTATTATTATTTCAATCTTACGATAAAAATGTAATTTTATTAGAAGTTTAAAAGAAAACAAGCACAGAAACATGGGAATGAAATCCTACTTATGGAGAACGGGTGAAAATAAAGAAAAGCAAAAAAGTAACAGTCATTTTAATGTTTGACAAAGAAATCTACTAAAAAAAGACTGTATCCCATACAAGAGGTTGCTGCGAGAATTTGTCCTATGAAATCATGGCATCCATGTTGCTCGGCTTTTGTGATATATTTATTTTCTTTAATTATCAACCCTTCAATTTTATTTTTCATGACTCCTGCAGTTCTATGATCTTCTGAATATTTTTGAGCTCAACGGGCTGCCTTCGGAAGAAAATCCATATCTATTTAATGGTGACTTTGTGGATAGAGGATCGTTTTCTTTGGAAGTCATCCTCACTTTGTTTGCATTTAAGTGCATGTCTCCATCAGGTAAACCCTAGCTCTTTCTTTATTAGCCTGTTAGGTTTCATTATACTATTTTTGATATATCATGGATTATTTAGTTTATTATTATTTCATAATCACCTGATTAGATGCTTAATGTATTACTTCATTTTTTTTCAATTGAATTGTATAACCAATAATGTTTATTGTGTGATTTGATTTTTTGTAAATATTTATATACTTTTCAATTCACTCAGTTAGCTGGGATGCTGTAACTTGTGTTGTTTCTATATTATTTTCAGCTATATATCTAGCTAGAGGAAATCATGAGAGCAAGAGCATGAACAAGATATATGGTTTTGAGGGTGAGGTGCGCTCAAAGCTGAATGAAACATTTGTTGAACTATTTGCAGAAGTATTCTGCTGTTTACCTTTGGCTCATGTGATAAACGAGAAAGTTTTCGTAGTCCATGGGGGTCTTTTTAGTGTTGATGGGGTCAAACTCTCTGAAATCCGATCAATTAATCGGTTTTGTGAGCCTCCCGAGGAAGGTATAGATGCACCATTTTTTTTCTTCAAATGATCTCATAGTTTACACATTCTTGCATTTCATCATAGTTTTGTTTATGTTTATATGTTTGGTATGTGTAGGGTTGATGTGTGAGTTGCTATGGAGTGATCCACAACCTCTCCCTGGAAGAGGACCTAGCAAGCGTGGTGTTGGCCTTTCTTTCGGTGGGGATGTTACTAAAAGGTTCTTGAAGGATAATAATTTAGGTATGTTTTCCATTGGTCTGATACTTAATTTCTTATTTCATCAGTGACAGTGACTTCATATGAATTATCACTTTACAGATTTAGTTGTGCGATCTCATGAAGTAAAGGACGAGGGTTATGAGGTTGAACATGACGGTAAACTCATAACTGTATTTTCTGCTCCAAATTACTGTGATCAGGTAACCATATCCCTTTTGTTACAACCTTCTTTCTTGAATAATTTTATGGCATGTGCAGGGAAACTATTGTGAGTGGGGACCGTGCCACACGCTTCTTATATTAGTGTATTTAAGCAATCATTTATCCTCCTATGAAGTATATATATGCTGATTTTTCATTGTTTTCTGTAGATGGGTAACAAAGGTGCCTTTATTCGATTTGAAGCGCCTGATTTGAAACCCAACATTATCACTTTTGCAGCAGTGGTTAGTATCTTTCGTAATTTGAAGTTAGCCATGTTATATTGTCATTACAATAAAAATGAAAAAGGAAAAGAATCAGTGTTGTCAAATCGACCATGGCAACACCATGGCGGATTGCGGTGGCAGATTTTTTTACAACTGCCATATGGAAAATTTGTAAATTATGGCGGTGCTATGGCGTTTTATGGCAGATATTGCAGCTTAAACTGTTGGATTTTTGGCATTTCGTCCTAGACTGCCATCCGCAATCGATAACACTGAAAGTAATGAAAAAAGTACATATATATTGATTTTATGTAACAATCATTCTATTGCATTGTGATTATATTATACATATCTTTATTCAATTTGTGAGGTTATGTGGTGTTGACATACTTATTGGTTTGGTCCACTTTGTTGAATTTGCAGCCACACCCTGATGTTAAGCCAATGGCTTATGCAAACAACTTCCTCAGAATGTTCTCATAATCAATATATAAGCTGACTAGAAGTCTCTGCCACCGGATGGTGCTGCTTTGAAATGTCTAAGTTTTAAGCCCTAAGGGCAACATTTTGGATGGTGGCTAGAGAAGATTTGGTACATGTTGATCACTTTTGTTTTGTATAATATTTTGGATTTAACATTTTATTGAAATTCATTTTTCCCTCTCCAAATGATGCCACTTTCTTTTGTACTTTTTGTTTCTTTTGGTAAACAAGTGTAAGGAAACTTGTATCTTCATTGGCTTCATGAGACAAGAAGTGATTATGGTTTAGTTTAAACTGGTTACATGAATGGCATAGGTTGATTGAACCTTTTACTTATCTGTGTTTGACCTAGTATTGTTGATTTGATTTCATTTTTTGGATAGATTTATTTGATGTTTTAGATGCATTTGGAAGTTTGCTTACATTACAACTAATTTGGAATTAGCTTATTACACAAACACTTGTAGGAGAACTGTTAAAAGTAGCTTATAACAAGCCTCTTTGATTTCAACTTATTCCATTAAACTCCCTAGGGGTTGTAGAAAAATAATTGAACCGTTTTTCTTCTTTTGGTTATATAAATTGAAACTCTGGCAATTACTGGTTCTGAACTAAAAACAGAGTATGAAAACTAACAGTTCAGAAGCAGAAAATAAAGTGCAGAAAGATAAAGAACACAATGAATTTGTTAACCCAGTTCGGTGCAAACTTCACCTACTCTGGGGATACCAATCCAGGAAGGAAATCCACTAAGTAGTATTAATTCTAAGACTCTAACCACAACCCCTGTTTTTCAGTCTTATCACTTAATCACTACCCGTCTAGACTTCTACCTAGGAAACCACTTAGATATAAAAACCTACTTACTTCCCAACCAATTAATCACAACCCAGTGATTATCAGACTCAACAAAACAAACAGATTGAAGACACTCTTCAAAAACAGAAAAAAAAACATGGCTAAAATGCACTTTTGGCCCCCCAAGTTTCACAAACTTGCGATTTTGGCCCCCCAAGTTTAAAAATAGCATTTTTACCCCCCTAAGTTTCACCCCCTTTGCAAAACCATGGTCCCCCTTGATTTTGACTCGGTCAAAACTGATGTGGCACTTATTTTCAAAAAACCAATTGACACATAAGCAGGGAATAGGGACACATAAGCAGGGAATAGGGAATGTGGCAAAAAATAAAAAAAGGCACGTGCTTGCTGAGATAATTGATAAGAGTGAAGTTGATTCCTTGCGAATTGCATTTGTATTTGCTTCTTATCTTGTTTCATTTCAATTTTCATATACATTCATTCATATTATAAACATTAACATTAATATTGGACAGTCAGTGCATTCTGATGTTATTGCTTGGTTAAAGAAAAACAAATTAAGAAGCCATGGCATCCACAACTTCGTATCTTCTCCTCCATCTCGTAATGCTATTATTATCTGTTACTGGCATTGGCCAACAAAAAAACTTACATAGTTCACATGAAACACAACAAAAATGCATCCATGTACTCTCCCATTCTCCAATCTTCTTCTGATTCACTACTTTACACCTACACTCACTCTTACAACGGTTTCGCTGCTTCCCTTGACACTGAACAAGTGCAAGCACTGCGTAGTTCTAATTCAGTTCTGGGTGTATATGAAGATATATACCCTGTACTCGCTGCACACTACTCGCACCCAAGAGTTTCTGGGTCTACTTCAAATTCAAACCCATTCTCAGCTTATGTGTCCCTATTCTCAGCAAGCACGTGCCTTTTTTTTTTTTTGCCACATTCCCTATTCCCTGCTTATGTGTCCCTATTCCCTGCTTATGTGTCAATTGGTTTTTTGAAAATAAGTGCCACATCAGCTTTGACCGAGTCAAAATCAAGGGGGACCATGGTTTTGCAAAGGGGGTGAAACTTAGGGGGGTAAAAGTGCTATTTTTAAACTTGGGGGGCCAAAATCGCAAGTTTGTGAAACTTGGGGGGCCAAAAGTGCATTTTAGCCAAAAAACATTCATTTGTGCTTAAAAGCTTTAAGTGATTAACAACTCTGAAAACAAACAACCAACTCTCACAATGAGTGGTACACAAATAACAAAACACTAAGCTTAACAGACAAAAACTCTAAAACTAATTTCTGGTTTTTGACACAATCCTTAAATTTCTTCAAAGCAGCACGTTTTCTGGTTTTTGACACAATCCTTAAATTTCTTCAAAGCAGCACGTCCTCCTTATATAGTACTTCAGCAGCTCTCATAATTCTGAACATAATCATCCTCAAAGATATGATTCTGAAATATTATAGAAGCTCATAGAAGAAACATATTTCTAAATAATATTTTGCAAAGATACTTTGAAAATATATTCATCAATAAACACGAAGCCAATCTTTCAATAAGATCTTCACCAAAATAATCAGCCTTCTAGAAAACAATAGCCTGGATAAAACTTCAGTAAATCTTCAAGAGATACGCACAGAACTAGAACTAATCACAAAGAATGCAGAAATCCAGCTTCTGAAAACAGTTTCTGAAGGTCAACGTTGGTCAACGTCTGAAGGCAGCTTCTGAAGGTCAACGCTAGTCAACGTCTGAACAGTGCGTCTGAAGACCTGTTCAGCGTCTGATGAACAGTTCTGCGTCTGAAGGCCATTCCAGCTTCTGATGAACAGTAAATCCAGTTTTCAGCTTCTAAAACTTCTCAAAACCAATATCCAGCTTTTGAAGGACCAAAATAACATCTGAGGACGCTTTGCTTGCATTCTTTGATTTTACCAAACATTTAACGAACCTTTAAATAAACAACAGAAATAACTTGTAAAATTGTAAATAAACACTTACATATTAAATTAAATGGGCGTTTAATTAATCAGTTTACCCAAATACATATTTAGTCATGATGGTCATGGATAAGATATCTGTTGGTAAAACTGTCTATTGTTTTATTTAACAAAAAATAGTAATGTTTAGTAAGAGGTTAAAAAAGATGTAATTTTTAATGCAAGAAATATGAAATTGAATTTTAAAAAAAAAAATATTTTACTAAGAACTATAAAGAAGTTTGAAAGTTTGAATTAATAGTAAAAGCACATTACTAAAAATCAAGCATGATCTACAACAATTCTCTCTATTTTTCTCCAATGCAACCGAAAATGGTTTCGAAGGGACTTCGATCCTCTACTGCAGCACTCTTATGGTGCCCTCCCTGCTGATTTTTTTGTGTGTCTATCTCTCTCATCATTTTCCTCTCTCTCATCGTCATTTCTTCATATTTAATTTTCAGTTTCTCAGATGTAGTTATGCTCAGCAGCAGCGATTCAATTCCGTCCATAAGCTATCATGTGAAACCGTCATTATCAATTCTCATATTCCTTAGTGTCTCTTTTCCTTCCAATTTTTCATTGCATTTGTCATTCAACATTGTTAATATTTTTCTTCACTTACATGTATAATAACTAATTATAAAATGTGGATTTAAACCAATCAAAGAGAGTGTGTTAAAATGTGTATTGCCAACATTACTTTTATATCTCTTATATGTAATATGGCTTGGATACTAAAAAAAAAAGTTATACCATGAACATATTGTTAATATTTTTCTTCACTTACATGTATAATAACTAATTATAAAATGCGGATTTTAACCAATCAAAGATAGTGTGTTAAAATGTGTATTGCCAACGTTACTTTTATATCTCTTATATGTAATATGGCTTGGATACTAAAAAAAAAAGTTAAACCATGAACATCTGTATGTGAAATAACATCAACCATCTCATCAAGGGCTTTAAACTAATTAATTTCATAATTATTTTATAAGAAAAAAACTTAATTTGATAGGAAACAATTATTCATTTTTAAGTTAAGGGTATCATTATCACTATCTATTCATCAATACTATTTTGCGCGAATCCTCAATAAAATAAAAAGATTAAGTGTTACAGTGTCCCCATGACACACTCAAGTAAATCGTGTAATCAAATCACCATCCTCTGATCATCATCAGATTGTGGTCCACAAATCATGTCGAGATTCATGCAAGCAACCATCTAAGTGTTTTGTGCATCAATATCATTACACTTCAACTATAAGAGCATTCCAATCCCTTTTGAAAGTTACATGATTCATTCTAGTAAAACCTTTGGATCTTCTAAAGTCATCAATAACCTAAGTGTTGGAGTCCTTGCATGTACACCACCACCCATGAAGTTGCAACGCCATCCTCCACCGTTGTGAACTAGCTTCAACCGTCACCATCAACTAAAAACATAGTTTTATTCTTTTTTTTTGTTTATATATCAAATGATAGATGATAGATCAAAACGTAAATTAATTTTTACTGTTTATCCCCTTTCTCACACTTTTTTTGACATCTTTGTCCTTCTCATTTTCATCGCACAATTGAACACACCTTTAACGATTTCTACCTAATTAGTCAAACTTAAGCCTTCTTAAGATCCACCTAAACAACATTTTGTCAATAAAAGAGATCTATCTAAACAACTATAAATATGATATATCTTATTTTTTTAATAAAACAACATGTTCTTTTTTTACACTCTTTACTTACTCAAGATATATAGAATTCAAGATAAGCTGAATCGTAAGTCAATCAAATTATTATTTTTTAATTAAAGATGTCTCACTTTTAACACATTCAGTCTGCTTTGTTTTTTGTCTTAAATTTTAACACATTCAATTTTGTTAAATGAAATTCATTCGTAACTAACTGAATCATGTAAGTCCCATTTTTTTTTTGAAAGAAGTCCCATTATTTTTTTATCAATACAAATGTGTTGAGAAATGAAAATAACATGTTTTAGACTACGCTACTGTATCATTTCCTAAAATATTCTTTGACTTGAATTTTTTCCACCCTGAGCATGACAACAAATACAACACAAATGTTGTTTCTTTTCCAAAATATTACGGCATCTGATCCTATGTATAAGAAAAAATTAGATTAACAAAAATTAATATATTTGATCCAAATTAACCCAACTTTATCTTATATATAGAACTAGAGGTAGTACTTTCCAACAAATAAAACACAAAATATTGTTTCTCGTACTGGGATGGATAAATTCATTAAGTGTGTGTTTGGTTTCCCGTTTGTAACAGACAAAAGCACGTTTGTCCGCTTCTCAATACGTTTTTGTCGTGATTTTTAGAAGATCCAAATACTAACTTCTTTGCTAACGTGGCTTTTTGCCGTGATTTTCATCAAAATCCATTTTATAAACGGTGTACTAGACATGCACTAAAATGGATTTTTCTTGTCGATGAGTATATCTGGGAGCAGTTTTTAAGAACCACATGGTGGGAAAAGAAGTTCTTAGTTAATGAAGTAAATCACGATAATTGCTCTATATGCCTCTCAGATTGCTCAATCTCTGTAATAATCCGGTCATGAGTTACGTTCCGATCCAAAAAAGGACTAGATCGTAACTCTGATAGATTTTTTGCGATTCTATGATAAATCCGAATGACTTTTAAGCAATGCGAGAGACCTATAAAACAATGATCGTAAATCACGGGCTTACATGGTTGTTGGGCCATGATACCAAGCCCAAAAAAATCTCACATCTCAGAAACTCAAAGCCTCTCTCAGTAGAGTTCGATTCTAGAGAGAGAGAGAGAGAGATACCCTTTAGCGTTTCCTCTTGTGTGTGCTAAACCAACCAAACCAAAGCGACGCCGGTGGAAGTCGTATTGTCTTCTCTTTCCATTCCATTCCACAGTACAGTAACTCTCTCTCTCTCTCTCTCTCTCTCTCTCTCTCTCTCTCTCTCTCTCTCTTAAAATTTCATTTTTTCTCTTTTTATTTTCTTTATTCAAAACACAATGCAATTTCAAACCCAATAAAACCATGCAGAGATCTCTCTTACTATCTCTCTCTGTCAGTGGGACCCAATTGCTTAACTTCTTTGATAATTTTTGATGATGCCCATTTAGACCCTTTTGTTTAATTTGATTAAAGTTTGAATCTTTTTTTTAATGGGGTTGGTTGATTTTTTCTTGTATGTTTCACTATATGCTATGTGTTTTTGGTGTTTTGAGGGAATTCTAGTTAATGGGTTTTTTACCACTTTGATGAAAAATTGTTATGATGATTGTTGAAGTATTGTGCGAGACATGTGATTAAATTCAGTTATGTCATTTTCTCAAATTACTATCAGTGTCGACATGTTAGTGTCGTGTCCGTGTTTGCTTTGGTGTTTCATAGGGACATACACTGTTTTGAGTGTGTTTGGATGTACCTTGTATTTTTGCCATTTGTGGAAGTTAAGGTTTAGGGATTAATTGTAAGGTTTGGTTTTGAAGATTGAAATGAGATAGAAAATGAAAATATTGGAATTTTGGATTAGCAGTTAGGTGATGTAAGGGAGTAATATTTTGTTTTTAAGTTGAAGGTTCATGTTTAGTTCAATTCAAGGATGGAACATATAGATGGGATTTACGAAAACTGGTTTTTGATATATAAATGAGCTTTCGATATTGCACTATAGTGGTACAGCTGTTTGCTGCCTCTGCCGCGTAATGCTCCAGGAAAAAAAAACCTGTTTTATTGTTTTTTTTTTTGTTTTTAAAAAGAACCTGTTTTTTTGTTTTTGTTTTTAGTTTAGATTTTAATGTTTAGCTACTTAAGGTTTAGGTGGTAGACAAAATCGCGATTCAGTACGTAGAATCAGACGTTTCTACAACTCAACCCCTTGTTGTGCCCCTCTATGCCCAGAAACGTAAATTGGTTGAAACGGATGAGATCCCCGCGCAAAGATGCGGGAATGGTGGAATCATGCGATTCTGCCTTTCTCATAATTCCGGGTTCGCGATCTGGTTACTTAAAACGTTCAAAACCCTAAAAAAACACGTGTTTTATTTTACTGTGACGTGCAACAGTTAATTTCACACTCGTATCCTCCTATTAAGCCTATTAATTTGTTGAAACCTTCCCAATACACTCACTTATATCTCACCATGCAGCCCTTAAAATCTTCTGTTTTTCTTTTTTTTGATAAAATGATTTACTGTTTTTCTTTTCACTATTGTTCTGCCTTCCATCGTGTGCAACCGTTCAATCTCATAACAACCCCCTATTGACTATTCATAGAGATTTTTTTTTTTAATAAATATTTTTGACTTGTGTTCTATGTTATGAATTTTATTGTCCTAAATTTGAGTTTCTTTAAGTAGTTTGGGTGTTATTTGATTTAATTTATTTTACTAAATTATGTTTTTTCATTTGCATAATTATGAATTTATATGCAATATATACGAGTTTTTGAAATTGGTGGGATCTTACAATCTATTTACGATCCCCCGATTCACGAGCTTGTAACCCCTCCCTGATCTTGCGTAGGATCTAGACTCTGACTACCCTAGTTTAAACTTGGTTGTTTTCTTGACTTATTTTTGGTGTTTACTTCTATGTTTTGTTTAAGACCTATTGATCAATATTTCACGAATTGAGTTTGAAAGAATGGAGAATAGAGGTCATCTTGGTATGGGCTATCTTACTAGTATTTTTGAGATTGGCCATTACGTTTTGTCATCCGAGATTGTTAACTGTGCTTGTGTTCCTCTCCCTGTGTAAGAATGGTGCCTTCTGTGGTTTAAGTAGAAGTAAAATGCGCTGAACTTGTTTACTTCTGGTATAGAAAGTTTAGATGTTTCTCATGGATTTAGTTTTATGAGGGAACCCCCATGAAATTGCCTTGTAACCAATAAAAGGCGATAAATAGGGTAACTGCTAAAAGCAAGTACGAGGAGTAGGTGAAGAGGAAGTGAGACTTAATCACATGTTATTGCATTAATTCCTCAGATATAGCTCATATTTGTCACATATAGTATAAAAAAAGAATTATTATCCCTGTTAGTGCACCGGGCTGCCCTTCCCAAACCCTGTATATGCGAGAGCTTTAGTGCATCGGGATGCCCTTTTTTTTATTATCCCTGTTAGTATTTTGCTTTTTTTGGTAATATTAATACCGTCTCTATTTCATCCAATGTAAAACAAGAGAGAAAAAGTTTTTTAGACAACAAGAAAACAATTAAGTACTGTCTTCTAAATCTTGTAAAAGGAAAAGAAAAAAAATCCCTTTTTGAAGTATGTTCTATCATTCCATATACTCTCCTTACCAGCAAAGCAGTCTACAGTCTGGTATGGCGACATATAACATTATAGCGTGGTTTATTTATTATGTAAATTTCAAGCATTATTACGATAGGTTCATATACCAATGCATCAATCATACACAATAACCATATAGTTTTGTTCTGCATCTAGATTTGCTTCCAGGGGAAAAAATATTGTCCACCCCTATATTATTAGGTTTTGATATCAATATTGTTTTTCAAATTCATAAAATATTATTTAAAATTCTTAATTGGATTTCTGTTGAGAAGTTAAAACTCCGGTTTTGCATTTCTGTAATATGTAATATGTATCTTGAACATAAAAAAATCTAACAATTGAATAGACAATTTTGTAGAAGAAATTTCATTGGTACTAAAGTGGTTTGCTCACAATAGAACTTCCCGTATTAATAATTTATGTGCTTTTCATAAGGTGGGTTTGGGAAGTAGAACATTGTTGAAGGGTCTTGGGGAAGGGGATTGAGAGTAGATATGATGTGGTGTGTTTATCATTACATATGGCGGGGTTTATATCACTTGTGCACCATAGCATTAGCCTGTTTTAGGTATTTCCTTCTTATATAGGGGAATAAATATCACTTTAATGTCTACTTGCTTTAAGCCTTTAGATGCTTAAAATTGTTTGTTGTTGGCTTTTTTGGGTATTTACTTATATATATATGTTTTGGGTATTAATTATTTAATATGTATTAAAAAATTCAGAACAGCTGTCATCCTGGATTTTGGTCTCGGCTTACGCATCGCTATCCGGGGATTAAAACTACACACTTACCACATACCGTTCATCAATATTGCTTAAAACGTGAGTGAACGTCTGCATATTGCTTACACAGCTATTTAGTCGTTTACTTCAATAAATATTAGATGCAACTCATACAATTTTATATGTCTGGCCAGAGGTCTACAACCACCTGTTGCTTGTTGTTTACCATTTTCTGACTTTTCCCTATAAGATGCTCTTATTTTGATTGCTAGCTATTAATGTCAATACCAACATGCATTAGACATGTTCAACCAAATGCTATAAAGTTTGATGATTATATCTCTTTCATGTTTATTATTCAATATTGTGTTTCCTCATATTTCTACTGCCGCAATTTCCCCTCAGAATGAAGCACGAGTAGATGGCAGTCAAAGTTGAGGATTGTCAATTACTTCCTTTTGATTACAGGAAGGATCCATCACTAAAATCTGCTGAATAAATCGATCAACTTCCCTGGTAAAGAAGTTTCTTCTTAAACTTTATATAGATTAGTTGTCAAGACATGTGAGCAGTAGAAAATAATAAAAATTGATCATGATTTCTTTCCTTGATATTAAAAGATACATAGTTCTGTCAAATCGTAGTTTTGGAAATCCTTTAATTTATTCCAATTCTACAAGTAATTTGTTTGCTCCATAGGTTTCAACATATGATTAGTAATTAAGACTTTGGGTCTCGTAATTCTTAAGAATCTGTAGGCTTTTTTCCTATTGATGTATTGGCAAATTTTCTTTCCTTCTTTAGTCTTTTGTTCTTTTAAGGGTTTCTGATATCCTTGTCCACTGCATCCTCCCGTTCTTCTTGATAAATTTCTTTTACAAAACAAAACAAGAAAAAAAAAAAGGAGGATGCAAATGAAAATCCTTGTCCATTGTTCTTTTAGGAAACAGATCAAATGTTTTCATTTTCATCTCTTACATGAAAACATTTGCGTCATTCCTTTCTAACGCTAGATCTGTTTTCCATTGAATCACCCGGCATCTCTTGTTTTCATTTTCACATCAACTAATTCACATTAGAGAATATATATCAAATATTTGCCTCACCATTCTTTTACGATTATTGGAAACAGATCTAGCAGTTCAGGAAATTTAGAAAATGCCAAAACATTGTTTCGGAAAATGCATTCTTCCTAGCTTCGCCTTCCATCTTTTCTCTATCACAATTATTCATTACATGAGTTTTCTATATTTAATTATCTTTAATACACAACTTTGGCCATTAACATCTTTAATTATCTATAATAAAAAATTATAAAAATTTGATATTCTGAAAATATTCATTGAGACAAATCGAACATCCTATATCCTAACATTTGTATCTATATATTAGTTAAAAAATATTGTCAAACTACGACATGTATTTTGGAACAGAGGTAGTATAACAGACCCTTAATTTTCTTTTTGTATTTTAGTTGTCAGTAATGGAAGTGGGAGCAGTGGACCCTTATACAACAAATCCAGGTCCAATTGATGGTTCAGTTCTATATGATCAAGACAAGCATGTTTCAACTGCAGTTTGGGAAGGACAGGTAGATTTTGCTAATAGCCAATACTTTCCGTTTCACTATTTATTTTATTTTCTTGTGTAAATTCTTGTCATAGCTTGACTGTTATATAACTGTTATCTCGTTAATACATTACATTAGCAGGAGCGCGGAGCCCTCAGATGTCATGAACACACGTCAAAACTTGATCAGTGGACACTTACGCCTAAACAGATTGAATTGGTAGAGAAAGCTGGATTCAGATACTTACGGTCTATTCCAGCTATTAGTCTAGATAATCCACTTATCTCTGCTCTAGTTGAAAGATGGAGACGAGAAACAAACACTTTTCACTTGAATGTCGGTGAAATGACGGTAACCCTGAAAGATGTCGCACTATTGATTGGGCTCGCAATTGATGGGGAACCTGTTATAGGTCTTACGCATACCTCGTGCAGTTCTGTTTGTGAAAAGTATCTCGGAAGAGCACCAGAATCGGGTTACACAAGTGGCGGGATGGTGAAGCTAAGTTGGTTGAAAGAGTTCTTTTCTCGATGTCCCGATGATGCTCCAATCGAAGTGATAGAGCAACATACTCGTGCTTATCTTCTTTATCTTGTAGGTAGCACCATATTCTCGACCACTACAGGAAATAAGGTCCCTGTAATGTATTTGCCGTTATTTGAGAATTTTGTTAGATGCGGGCAATATGCATGGGGAGCAGCAGCATTGTCATTCTTGTACAGAGCACTAGGCAATGCATCACTAAAAACTCAAAGCACCATTAGTGGATGTTTAACGCTACTGCAGGTTGTTGTCCTCTTCTTTTTAAGTCTTCTACCTTTGTCATGTTCTTTCAAACTGCAGTTTTCCTTTCTTTAAATACTGATTAGTTTGTGTAGCACTGACACTTGTCGAACATCGTAGAATGACACCGGCACAGTTACTATCAATTTCTTACATTTTCTCAAATATACTGGTGTCAACGTGTCAATGTTATGTTTGGCATCTGTGTATGTGTCATTGCTTCATAGAGTTTAACTGATTATTATGCATTTGCAGTGTTGGAGTTACTTTCACCTAAATGTTGGACGGCCAAAGCTTAATCTCGAAATGATGCATGATCGATTTCCCTTTGTGCTTAGATGGAAAGGAAAACAAAGTGGCCCAACGGCAAATCGCGATGTAGTTTTTTATCGGAAGGCTTTGGATTCTCTAAAACCATGCGATGTAAGTCTTATTTTCATTTCTATGCTTAATTTTAGTGATAATGTTCTATATATCATTTTAAGATATAGAATCACTAGTATAGATCTACAGGTAGAATGGCTCCCCTACCGAAACATGGACAGTATGGTGATTCCAGATCATATCAAAAGCACTTTAATTCTTGGGAGGTCAAAGACAATGCTTATATGTTTTGACAAGGCAGAAAGACATCTTCCGGATCGATGCTTAAGGCAATATGGCATGCTTCAATCAATTCCAGATGATGTGGAGCGATGGGAGAGGAAGAGTAGAGGAGTGGATGGTGGGGTTGATTTGTCCGGGAAAATGGAATCAGAGCTTACTGAATGGATGGACCGTCAGCTGCACATTGTTGATGGAGATGAAGGTGTTGATGAAAGCGAGTACATGGATTGGTATATGAGAATTACCCGCAAGTTCATAGGGAGGCCTATTTCTCTGTCATCCGAGTTTCAGAGAACGGTAAGGATATGTTTCAGGAGTTTTAGTTTTATATATCTTGTAGCAATCATAGATGAAGTTTGAAATGCTTTTAATAGAAAATAAACAAATGCTTGCAGAATACTGGTCTGAGAGATATTGCACACATAGCTGACACCTTCTCAACAAAAGGGTTAGATCCACAACAAATCGAATCAATATCTCGGATACGATATATTGCACATGAATGTTTGAGAGACCAATTCAGTGGTCCAAGGATAGTAACATCAACCCCGCAAGCTGAACATGGAAAAAGGGTTAGGGGAAAAGAGAGGATTAGAAGAAAAGGTGGGGCGGGTAAACGATTGCGGAAGGATGGTGCGGTTCAATATAATGTCGTTAGTGAGGATGAACAACCTGAATTCTATGGCACTGCTATTGATGTTGGCCAATTGCATCTAAGTCATATGGATAGAGAGATGGACCATCATGCACAATTATGTACCGTGGGAAGTGCAGTTAGTTCTGTCCATATGATTCATGCAGATGCCGATGCTGAGAATATGCACCTCTGCGATGCACACCTCAGTGTTGATCAATCCGATCTTGGTTATGAAGATGATGAAAACGACGATGATTTAGCTGCCGAATTTAACCATGATGATCTAAAGCAAGAAGCTGATGAGGAAATAAAGGAAGAGCTTAACCATATGACTGGTGAGGAAAATATTGAGGAGCTACATGCAGCTACTGAGATTCATCAAGATCTACGGCCGTGTGATCATATCATGATAGATGACTCGCAGTTTTGTGATGTAAGTCACGATATCAACAACACAACACTTTCAAATGATGCCGATGACGTCAATCACACACATTACGGTGACCCCGATGAGGTCGATCCACTAGAAATCAATCCAACAGAAGATTTTGTTAATTCTCAACTTTCTCATGTTAATGATATAAGTGAACCACCACCATCTGATATGGCTGAAATGGAAGTATCTCAACATTCTTCTATTGAAACTCATGGGGATATTTCACAGAAAGGTGATTGTAGTGTTGCTGTATAGAGTGCATACCTTACATTATTTGTAGAGAAGCAAAATGCAAATTTTTTTAGGCAGACTTAATTTTATGAGAGGTGACCATGCCCTGTATAATTATTTATATTCATTTTTTGATGTGTCACTTGCATTTTCCTTACATTAGTGTGTAGTGGATGATTTAGAAACAATCATTGCATATATTAAAATTGAAATTGTATATTGAAATATTAATATGTGTAATGCTTGTTACTGATGATGTATTGGTGGTTCATGTCGAACACGGTATATGTATTTGTTTTTGCGTTGAGTTGTGTTATCGTCTCACATCTAGTGTGTTTGGAAACTGATTCAACAATTAGTAATTTATTATGTATTATCATGTTGTTTTTAACACAGATCATGCTAACTTATGAAACATTAGATTAAACTATGGTATAATTATGTGTCATTTATAGGGTTGCTTAAAACTTAGCCCTGGCCCTCAAGACAAAAGGTCATGAAAACTAAAGTTGGGGTCTTTGGGTTTCAACATTTTTCACAATTTTTTTAGGGAAAATACTTTTTTCAAATAAAAGTTTTCATAATTTTTTTTATTTTCCTTTTTCTGGAAAAAAAAGTGCCTAAAATCCCTTTATCTAGGCCCACTAAAAATGATAATTAGAAAATGTAACTGAGACTAAAAAAAGTTCTCTCAACGGAAATCATGGTTTAACGTACATGTGTGAGCTTTGGTGGCATATTTGGCAGTTCTAGATATAATACGTGTATTCTATCATGTCTCTTTTCATTGTCACTAAGTGAGTTTAAATGTTGATCATTATTTTCTCATTAAAAACAATGGACTATAAGATCTTGATAATTTCTTTTGGACAACTCTTTAATTATTTACATAAATATTTCAAAAGAAAATATTTAAGTTTTCCAAATCACTTTTCCAAGCCTTCTTGTTTGGATATTTCCCATCTTTTTCTTGCTTTTTTCTTGTTTTCCAAATCAATAAATTATGGCAACTTCAAGACAATTTTAAAATATGAGGTTCATAGAAATTCTAGAAGTCTAAGTCTTCATTTCTTTTACAAAGTCTTTTTGTTTTTGTTTGGAGCTATTTGTTTTTTGTGGTAATCAAAACCCCATTTGGATCAACATGGGATATATCGTGTCAATCACAACCATATGTAAAACAATTTAAATTGTTTACACTTTTTAAATATTTTTTTAATGAATTTTAATGGATCATTAATAAATATAATAAAGGTTTCATTAATATATCTTTAAACTACATGAGAATTTTTAAATAGACCTCTAAACTAAAACATGTGTAATCATATTCCTAAACCATGTTATAACCACTTTTTCTTTTACATTATATGATGATTAGCTCAGGGACGTATGTATATAATATGCATGTCATTTCAGTGTTGACAAATAACGGTAGTTTAACAGAAACACCTAATTGAAAATTATAATATAGTTTAGGAATCTGGTTACATATTTTTTAGTTAAGGACCTATTTAATATTTCTCAAATAGTTTAGGAATCTGCATATTAATTAAACCTGTAATAAATTGACAAAATTATTTTACATTATTCAAATTCAAACCAGAAAAAACGTGGTTAATGACGTTCAAAATTATTGTTTTGATACATAGTGAATGTAATATCCCGCTAAATGCTTGGATATTTATCAGTATTGATACGATGCATCAGAGATATTTAAGCGAAGGGCAGTTTGGTAATTACCAATATATGGCTTTCTATATATGACAAAAGCCATATTTTCTCTCATTTTTCCTAACACTCCTTCTCTCTCTAAAATTCAACTCCTCTCCCTTCTCTCTTCTTCCTACCTCACGCCATCCTCCCCCATCCCTCCATAATCATCAACTTCATTTTTAAACACTCAATCCACATGCAAGTAAGCAAGTTTGTGATTTTGGTTCAAAGGAGACAAAGAGGAAGCAAGTAAAGAGCAAGAGGAAATTAAAGAAAACAAGAAGAAAGGAAAGAGTTATGAGCTAGGGTTTTGAGCTAAAGCTTGGCAAAGATTGGAATCAAGTATAAGGTGAGCTCTCTTGGGTTATAGAACCCTTTTTGAGAATCCTTTGATAAGTTTTGAAGTTTATGGTATTTATGAGCAAGTTTGAGGTTTTGTGCCCTTTTTCCCTTTTGCTTAGAAATCCTTGATTAATTATGATGTAGTCTATCTCTATGCCTTAGAAATTCGTCTCTTGAGGTGTTATGATGCCTGGGTATGAGTGGTTTAACCAAAAGGGGTGGAAATCACGTTTTGAGCATGTCCTATGGTGTCTGATAATGAAAATCGGCCCCCGAAATGGTGAAATCGGCCGCCGATTTAGCAGCTTAAATTTCAGATTTTGTTACGTCAAATTTCGGCCCCCGATTTTAGCAAATCGGCCCCCGATTTTCCAGCCACCCAATTTCATGTTCTTGAGTATAGGAATGCATATAAGATAGGATGGGTAATAGGTATGGCATAGGGAGATGTTTACTCAATATTTAAGTTATGTAGAGGAGAATAGGAGCTAGTAATGGGATTATCCCTTACTAAGCAACTCCATGTACACACTACATATATGAGCAAGCCAAGAATATTTCAATGGTTAAGTTAGAACCTTTTATAGGATAAACACATATGAATATAGTTATAGAAGTATTCCTTTGGAATACATAGGCAATGGGAATGCTTCGGCAATCATGATTATAGATACGTTTATAGTGTTGGTCTTCCAACGATCACAGGTGGCTTATGAGAACGATAAGCCAAGAATCATAGATTACAGTTTATACGTTATGGGATTGTTTTGATTACAGTAACAGATTATATGTTCATACGTTAAAGTTAAAGAATTAAAGATTAAAGATAATGGCGTGCTTGCACGTTTTACAGTTACAGTCATAGGGCGTGTTCATCAGACTCCGGGATTCGCCGGATGGGACTTCTCCGAGAGGGTTGTCCACACGTTTCATAGGGAGTCCGGTGTTCGCCTGATATGATAGGAATTTCACCGGTTTATAGGGAGACGTATCTCGGGGTTGCTCCACTCGGGTGCCCTCCGTAAAATGAACTCAGATTAATTGTTTGTTCAACGCTAACAGCTAACATAAAACTGCTATCGAACTGTTTATATGTTTTATGTTTTACAGTTATAGTCAGAGTTACAGTTATAGTCACAGGAAACTCATAGTTATAGTTATAGACAGTTATCAGAAAGTGATCCTAGGTTTCCCCTCGATCACTAAGTTAAAGTTAGAGGCAAATTACAATTATGGTTATAGATAGTCACAGCAAAGGTTATAGGCAGTACAAGTTATAGTTACAGGAGGACTTATAGTCATAGGCAGATAAAAGACTTGGCGATCATAGGAAATCCCCAAGATTGCCACGGTAGGCATGGCGACCGTAGGTTCCCTGTGGTTGCCAAACAGTAGGTTGGGCTAGAGCTCACTGAGACATTATGTCTCATCCCATTCCTTCTGGTGCAGGTTTACAGGTTAGTCAGAGGTTCGTGACGAAGATCTTCATAGAGATGCTGGATGGAGTACAGTTGCTCGTTGTGTATCAGCTCAGGAGCTTAACGGACATTGTATGAGTATTTGTCATAGTATTGGATTATTTGTACAAACGAGTATACTTGTATTCATTCATTTGTGATGTATGATTATTATTATTATTGAAATTTTTAAATGTATCCAGTATCAGTTTAACGCACATGCTAATATACTAGTTAAAGTTAGTATGGGTGTTACAATTGGTATCAGAGCAGGTCGATTCAGACCGTGCCATGGGTCATTTAAGATTCAATGAAAGTAGTGGAATCATTGGGTTCCGGATGTTGTTCTAAATGTCATGTCTAGTTGAGCCTGATCAACTCAGTCTAGTATATGACGGTTAGGACAAATATCCGAGAGCTGAATGTGACCAAGGAGGAAGAAGTGTTCAAAGGGTGAAGGTTAAGACGTCAGATTCTAAGACGGAAATTGGCAAAGTGTTTAATGTCAAAGGATGGTTCTCTAACTGTGAAGCAACTGAGCCTGTTAATTGCAAAGTTTCAGGAATACATGAAGTGTTTAAGAGTGAGGTCAAGTACCTTAACTGTGGACGCATCCTTGGGCGATGCCTTCTCTGAGGAGATGTGTAGAGTAAAGAATTATAGTGTACTCTGAAGAATGATTTGGAATTCTAACGGGAACCGTAATTTAGAAAGTTAAAGTTAAGGGTTGATTAGAGTTTTATTTCCGGCTACAGATGCAAAGGATTTGCGCACTTGGAATGGACGAGATTTAAATATCTGGTAGGTAAGAGACTCATTTATGGATTAAGTCAAGTAGTGAACGGATGGAACGGGTTACCTTCCTTTACTGTGGGTCATCAAGATACTTGGTATGAGGAACGCAAGCTTAGCGAGAAGTGAAGGAAACCCCCGGTAAGGGTATGAAGTATAGAATGGATCTTATATTGACAGATTATTGCAGACTGGTTACGAGGATTAAGAGGTAAGATCGTCACTAACGTACAAGTTATGGTTAAAGTTATATTAGAAGTTAAGGAGTCTTATGTTTTCTTTTAATGGGCTCCTTACACACTTTTTCGGGTAAGCCGGCAAGGATCACATTATGTTGGTATGTGTTAAGATGGTAGAAAATACATACCGTTGGATTGTTCGAAACCATGAAGAGGGCAACGGTCGAGAAGACATATGGACTATTGTTCAGATAACAAGATTAGAATGGAATTGTGGATACAGTAATAAGTTATAGGAAGGATCCAATGGAAAATGTTAAGTATTGAAGCTTACAGATTTATTAATCGGGTATTCGAAGAGGTGTAACATATGTTTGAATTTACAGGAGAGCCGGAAAAAGTTGAGTTTTATCCAGACGGATTATTCCCGGAGCAATCCGAGGAGTAACCAAGAGTTATGATAGAGTTATGTGGACCTTAGTTGTATTGGAAAAAGGTTGTGGATGTGAAATCCCTATGGATAATTACAGGATGAGACTCGATTCATTAATCGATTAAGCATATGAAAGACGAGAGTTTCCGGAAGTCATAGAATGTTTCTAGAAGTTACCACAAGTGTATAATGTATGAACTTAAGTTGTTATAATAGGAGCATCATTGGGCTCGTATTCATTGTTAAAGACTGTCTACAGGGTTCGGTGTATTTCGTGAAAGTAAGAATTTTGTTTATGCTCGAAAGGAAACGCAAAGTCAAGCGTCGAGCAATCAGTAAGTTTAACAGGTGGTTTAAACCATAAGAGAAATTAAAATGTAAGATGGTCATATATGGTAACTACGAAGTTATAAAGTCAAAGGATTGGCCAAGGAGATTTTATATGGTAATAGTGATCCCAAAGCGAATTGTTAAAATCAGAGTTGCGCAGCGGAGAAGTAATCCTATTATGAGTTGACAGACAAATCAAAGCTGAAGTTTAGAGAAAAGGATGGTTGTGAAGTCCTTGTCAGAGGAATTACAGGAAAGGCATTCAGAGATTAATTTTCAAGTTACAGAATAATTGTAAGTAGTGATGACTTGAACTTGTCATCAATGCTAACAGGAAATTTTAAGGGATAAGTCGAGGAATGACTCGGATCTAGAAACTCATGAGAAAAGAGAATCGAAGTAGTTTGATAACTTAAAGGATGTGTTTCTAGCACAATAAGTACATTGCAAGGAAAGCCACATTTAATACGGTAATCTAGCTGTTTCAGCTCAGTAACTTAAAGTTAATTTGAATAGTAAGTTTAACCAAAGAGGAATTATGCTGTGGCATACAGTTTTTCCGCATCGTACCTACGTTATGCTGGCATGTCGCATGTAACAGGTTGTGATTAGTATTATGTATACTGATCAGGCAGAATTTATGCTACTTAGATAGTAGTGTAACGTATTTTATAGTCGTGTGACATGTATCGGTAACCGTGGTACGCAGTCGGTAATATTTTAGCAGGAAAGTCTCAGTTGAGAAGTTCAAAAATTCTTGAACTTAATGTTAACAGTTAAAGGAAGGAAATGTTTTACACCGATCAGAAGAGTACTCATAGTTTATAGTAAAAGGCTACGTTAATTCAAGTCATGAATTAAATGATTCAGAGTTTAAGAGTGCTATTTTGAATAGCGAACAGAATAGAGTTTTCTTTTAGAAAACGGAGAATGTTCTTGAACAAAATAAGTTATAACGTCTATGGGACGTAATCATAGTTACATACGGGATTGTAGTTACTCAAAGAGTGCTAACATGAGTTATGAGTAAGAAGAGTGACCTTAGTTGGCGTGGCTTTGTCTCAAGTATATTTTGATTAAGTATGATGTCCCGTTAGTTGGACAATGATGATGCGGCGTACGGTGTACCCGATAGGAGTGTACACGTGCTCGATCATGTGTAGAAGCTATGTGCTATGGACTATATTATATTGTGATATGTGAGACGGTTTATGCCACACGTCACTTATATTGGATTTTCATAAGTTTGGAAGTATTGGTAAAGAAGAAGGTTCCTAAGACCTTTGGCTACATGTTATTGTTGATTATTAATCGGAGCATAACCGACTTGTGTGATTTCTCGAGCTTTAAGGATTTCCGCAGTGGGAAGGTGAGCAATGCTCATGGTTGTGATAATAGCTACACCAGGACTACAGAAAGAAAGGAACGTAAACCAGAAGTTCAGCCATTACTTTGAATTTGAATGGTGAAGATAGTTGTAATAGATTTCAATTCCGTTTGAGAAGATTCAATATCAGATACCTTCCAGTGTGAGAATAAATTTATATGAAGAATGTTACGAGTGTAACAGTAAAAGGTCGTTTTGCGAGGCGAAGGTTATAGACAAAAGTTCCTTGAACTAAAAGTAATGTAATAGATTCCTCGGAAAGTTGAAATAATTGAGGTAAATCAAATCGACCCGACGTCTTCAGGTTAAGATTAAGCAGTCAATTAAAGAAGAACTGATAGAATTCGGTAAGTGAAATCCAAGACTTAATAATTTTAAATTGGATTTGTAAGGAATATGTCGAACAGAGATCATAGTCAGATAAGAAGGAAATGTTGGTTCAGATAACCATACGTCTTAACAGGTAATAGTTATGTATTATACGTCAGACCTTTCGGTTAGAAAGAGATTGTCTTATGTTTTGATGTACAGTGATGGGAATCATGGCTAAAGAACAAGTTTTAACCAATATGGTTCAATCGAGACGCATGACTAATCTACATGTCAGATATTAGAGTTGCCATGGAATTCCAATAAGCATAAAGAATTGGAAACTTTAATAGTAGAGAAAGAAGTAAAAAGGATTTATCTTTTCAGGATCTTCGAAGGATTTTCTAAATTTCGAGGACGAAATTTCTTTAAGGGGGGTAGAGTGTAATATCCCGCTAAATGCTTGGATATTTATCAGTATTGATACGATGCATCAGAGATATTTAAGCGAAGGACAGTTTGGTAATTACCAATATATGGCTTTCTATATATGACAAAAGCCATATTTTCTCTCATTTTTCCTAACACTCCTTCTCTCTCTAAAATTCAACTCCTCTCCCTTCTCTCTTCTTCCTACCTCACGCCATCCTCCCCCATCCCTCCATAATCATCAACTTCATTTTTAAACACTCAATCCACATGCAAGTAAGCAAGTTTGTGATTTTGGTTCAAAGGAGACAAAGAGGAAGCAAGTAAAGAGCAAGAAGAAATTAAAGAAAACAAGAAGAAAGGAAAGAGTTATGAGCTAGGGTTTTGAGCTAAAGCTTGGCAAAGATTGGAATCAAGTATAAGGTGAGCTCTCTTGGGTTATAGAACCCTTTTTGAGAATCCTTTGATAAGTTTTGATGTTTATGGTATTTATGAGCAAGTTTGAGGTTTTGTGCCCTTTTTTCCCTTTTGCTTAGAAATCCTTGATTAATTATGATGTAGTCTATCTCTATGCCTTAGAAATTCGTCTCTTGAGGTGTTATGATGCCTGGGTATGAGTGGTTTAACCAAAAGGGGTGGAAATCACGTTTGAGCATGTCCTATGGCGTCTGATAATGAAAATCGGCCCCCGAAATGGTGAAATCGGCCGCCGATTTAGCAGCTTAATTTTCAGATTTTGTTACGTCAAATTTCGGCCCCCGATTTTAGCAAATCGGCCCCCGATTTTCCAGCCACCCAATTTCATGTTCTTGAGTATAGGAATGCATATAAGATAGGATGGGTAATAGGTATGGCATAGGGAGATGTTTACTCAATATTTAAGTTATGTAGAGGAGAATAGGAGCTAGTAATGGGATTATCCCTTACTAAGCAACTCCATGTACACACTACATATATGAGCAAGCCAAGAATATTTCAATGGTTAAGTTAGAACCTTTTATAGGATAAACACATATGAATATAGTTATAGAAGTATTCCTTTGGAATACATAGGCAATGGGAATGCTTCGGCAATCATGATTATAGATACGTTTATAGTGTTGGTCTTCCAACGATCACAGGTGGCTTATGAGAACGATAAGCCAAGAATCATAGATTACAGTTTATACGTTATGGGATTGTTTTGATTACAGTAACAGATTATATGTTCATACGTTAAAGTTAAAGAATTAAAGATTAAAGATAATGGCGTGCTTGCACGTTTTACAGTTACAGTCATAGGGCGTGTTCATCAGACTCCGGGATTCGCCGGATGGGACTTCTCCGAGAGGGTTGTCCACACGTTTCATAGGGAGTCCGGTGTTAGCCTGATATGATAGGAATTTCACCGGTTTATAGGGAGACGTATCTCGGGGTTGCTCCACCCGGGTGCCCTCCGTAAAATGAACTCAGATTAATTGTTTGTTCAACGCTAACAGCTAACATAAAACTGCTATCGAATTATTTATATGTTTTATGTTTTACAGTTATAGTCAGAGTTACAGTTATAGTCACAGGAAACTCATAGTTATAGTTATAGACAGTTATCAGAAAGTGATCCTAGGTTTCCCCTCGATCACTAAGTTAAAGTTAGAGGCAAATTACAGTTATGGTTATAGATAGTCACAGCAAAGGTTATAGGCAGTACAAGTTATAGTTACAGGAGGACTTATAGTCATAGGCAGATAAAAGACTTGGCGATCATAGGAAATCCCCAAGATTGCCAAGGTAGGCATGGCGACCCTAGGTTCCCTGTGGTTGCCAAACAGTAGGTTGGGCTAGAGCTCACTGAGACATTATGTCTCATCCCATTCCTTCTGGTGCAGGTTTACAGGTTAGTCAGAGGTTCGTGACGAAGATCTTCATAGAGATGCTGGATGGAGTACAGTTGCTCGTTGTGTATCAGCTCAGGAGCTTAACGGACATTGTATAAGTATTTGTAATAGTATTGGATTATTTGTACAAACGAGTATACTTGTATTCATTCATTTGTGATGTATGATTATTATTATTATTGAAATTTTTAAATGTATCCAGTATCAGTTTAACGCACATGCTAATATACTAGTTAAAGTTAGTATGGGTGTTACAGTGAATTAGTTGCAATGCCTTGTAATATCCATTTTAATCGTTTGAATGTAATTAGGCTAAAATGCACTTTTGGCCTCCCAAATTTCACAAACTTTTGGCCCCCCAAGTTTGAAAATCATACTTTTGCCCCCCTAAGTTTCACCCCCTTTGTAAAGCCATGACCTCCCTTGATTTTGACTCGGTCGAAGCTAACGTGACACTTTTTTTAATGTTTTTTGTTGAGGTGGATATTAAAAGAATCAAAAGTCACATGACCCATTCCAATTCCAAATCAAAACACAAAATCAAATTGGGAATTAGGGATTAGGGTTAACTTCAATTCTCATTCTCATCTCAATCAAACTACAGAAGAAGATGACGAAACCATCTCCAAAGGGTAAATCGAAAGAGAAAATGATTTTGAAAGACTCAGATTCGAAAGAAAAAACAAAATCGAAATCGAAAACGTTTTCTAAGAACACGAGTTCGAAGAAGACAGATGCGAAGATGGTGGTTGCAAAGAAGGGCGATTCGAAGAAGCTGATGAGTGATGCGATGAAGGAAAATAATGGAAGGAAGGACATAGCTATGAGTGATGGAACAAGACAGAACCAAGGAGAGAACATGGGTACAGTGAAGATGCCTGACAAAGTTGTCTCAAAGTAAGTTTTTTTTAGGGTTTTGAAATAAATATAGTTGTTGACACTGTTAAATGTTGTATTTATGGTTTAGGGTCATTTCTTTATTATTTGTTACTTTGTTCTGCTTGTGTTTAGGGTATCAGTGGACCACATACTACAGATTAGATTCCACCACAAGGGTTATTTCACAAGGGTTATTTCACGTTTTCCAGAAGAAGATGAAGTTGATTTATCACAACACGAGACATGAATCTGTAACGAAAAAGAAAGGAAAAGGGTTTGAATCGACTGAAAACTGTAAATGGGTTTGAATCGAGTGAATAGGAAGAGGAAAGGCAAGGAATCAGTAACAACAGAGATTGAAGAAGAAGAAAGAATAGCAATGGAGATTTAAGTTTGGAAGAAGAATAACAATGGATATTTATGGAGAAGAAGGAGAAATAGATCCGTTGTTCAACGGTTACATGACGATTTTTTTTACACGTAGCCTGCTTATATGTCAATTTGTTTTTGAAAAAAAGCGCCACGTCAGCATTGACTGAGTCAAAATCAAGGGTGTCCATGGTTTTGCAAAGGGGGTGAAACTTGGGGGGAGGGGGGGGGGGGGGGGGGGGGGGAGTACGATTTTCAAACATGGGGGACCAAAATCGCTAGTTTGTGAAACTTGGGAGGCCAAAAGTGCATTTTAGCCATGTAATTAATATTCTATTTGAATCACACTAACTTTCTAAAATATCATAATAATTTTTTGTCAAATTTGTATAAAAATAACACAACTTCTTCTATTGAAACTTCTACAAATTGAGTTGAAATTGTAAAATTATTGTCCACGTATTTCTTATCATTTACTTCAACATTCCAAGTATTTTATTGCTTTTTCCAAGTCATCTTTTTCGGAGCTACCATATCTTATCTTATATAATAAAACAAGAACCACTCATATATGTGATTTAGCTACGAGCAAATGTTTCAAGCAACAAGGCCGCTAAAAAGTAAGGCCACTAAGGCAATTCTTGAACTTCCAAACATAATTACTTTCAGAGACTTTTTTTCCTAACGATTAGCACTAATTTTTAGTTATGAAAAAAATTTATGAAAAAAACTTCTGGTGGGGAACCAACCAGGTACCACATGCTTCCAATTCACAACTCTTACCACCATGATACTAATATTTTTTATGACATGTGATTGCTTCAATGTTGTGTATTCAACACAAATCTCGGGTCATCTTTCTTTCAATCTCACAATCCCTAAATCATTTCTCACTCACTTTTATTTCTCTCACCATCATGTAATTGAACCTAATAACCATAATCACACCCTTTTTGACGGACCTAATTAATTTTTATGAAAAAAGGTCCGCAAGAAATTGACTCAGGTAGCACATGAAAAAGTTATATTTTTTAAAAGTCACTAACGCCATTGCAATTCCTGTTTTTATAGCAACTCCTTTTCATTATTAGCAGTTCCTTTTCATTATTATTTTTTCTTTCAATTACCACATAACGGTTCCTTTTTATTATTATTTTTTCTTTCGGTTACCACATAGCAGTTCATTTTCATTATTTATTTTTTCTTTCGCTTACCATATAACAGTTTCTTTTCCTTTTCATTTTTATAGATTTAACAACTTTCGCGGTTAGGACCAATTTCTTGGTGCAGACTTTTGTATATATATATTTTTTCTTTTGATTTGTCATTTGTATTGCAGTCTATCTTTTGTTTTTGTTGCTTTTTGAGGCAGTTTGATAACATAATACTGAATATAACTATAAAAGTAATAATATAGCCAATTTGATAGTTATATAAGTCAATAAAATTTTGTAAAGCATATACATCCATTTTCCCCAACTTTATTCGCATATATATATATATATATATATATATATATATATATATATATTGCATGTATATCCAATAAAATTTTGTAGAGCTACCACATCCATTTTGTAGAGGCTAATACGCGTGTATTATATAATGCATTTTGTAGAGCTACCACATCCATTTTGTAGAGGCTACTAGATTGTTGCAGTTTCGTTTTTAAAATCCGAACTGTACCAGTATGACTATTTTTTGACTTTTGTGTATTTCTGTTGATAGTACTTAACCCTTTTATGCATGTTACAGGTGTGGAACAACATAGTGATCGCATTAGGGGTCAAAGAATAGCTATGCAGGCATCTGTTAGGAGGGAGAGTATGGAGAGGATGCAGGCGGAGGGGGGAGAGCCCATGCGTGGTATGGGCAGGGGAAGGGCACGCCATGCCAGTGCTGATGGCGAGGGAACCTCCCAGGGGAACTATGCTGAGCCATAGTACGAGCCTCAGGCGGAGATGGAGGAGGAGGTGGAGGATGACCAGGAGGTGGAGGTGGACGATGATGGGGAGTAGGAGGACCGTGTGGCAAAGCCAGAGCCAGAGGAGCTTGACGACTATCCTGGTGGCCCACACGGCTTGACGGTGTTGACGAAGTACCATTGTTTTTAATTTTTACAGTGGCGTGACAATTTAAAGTGTGTCAACAATGGGAAGAAGATTGAGGCAATTCATAGACCAACACAAGGCGCGGATGGCGGCGCAATGGTATAAGGATGGCCTGCGAGTGACCGGTCTTCAGTGGTTGCAGGATACCAACTACAGCCAGATCGACACGGCCTATGTTCGACATTTATGGAGAGATGGCACGAGGAGACCTCGAGCTTCCATCTTCTGTTTGGGGAGATGACAGTGACACTTGACGATGTGTCATGTTTGCTGCATCTCCCCATTGAGGGTATGCTCTTGTCCCACGAGAGTTTGAGCAGGGCTGATGGTGTTGGGTTGATGATAGAGTTGATGGGGGTTGATGCGAAGGAGGCATGGAAGGAGGTGGAGAAGACAAAAGGGAGTCACACACGATTTAAATTCTTGAAGGATGCCTTCAAGGACCTTCTTCAAGAGGCACATAATGTCTTTCATGCTAGTGATTTGGATGAGATGCAGAAGAAGCGGGACCAGTCTCTCCGCATATATTTGCTCTACCTAGTGGGTATCACGCTCTTCACTGACAAGAGCGCCCGCTATGTGGATGTTTCCTACTTGAGGTACTTCAGAGACTTGAAGTTGGTCTCTGATTATGCATGGGGAGCTGCTGCCCTTGCACACCTATACAGGGAGCTGAACAATGTCTGCCATTACAAGACCAGACATCTTGCAGGCTACTTAACTTTGCTGCAGGTATAAATAAATATGTTTGTATATTTATTCATTTCTATATCTTCATTGTTTGTATATTTATATGTTGTTGACTTTGTTGCAGGCTTGGGTGTTTAAGCATTTCAGGGGCATCAGTGCTAGAGATGCATGGGGTCGTTATGAGGAGGCATGTCCACGTGCTATGTTGTATCTGCCGCTGACGGGTCTGTCTTCACCAGACGAGTACAAGATGCATCTGGATCAGCTGGATCTTTCTGGTGTTATCATGTTCCCTTATGAGGCACACCATCAGGTATGCCCCTTCGAGCGTGTCAGCCTTTACTCTGGATGGCTGAGATACGACAACCATAGGGTGAGATATCTGCCGGAGCGGGTGCTACGCTAGTTTGGGTATCAGCAGACCGTCCCCAGAGATCTAGCTGAGAGTGCATCTCCCCACCTGACCTTAATGGAGATCAGCCACAAATATGCACATTACCTTGATTATATGCTGACACCCCGGGACTTGGGGCACGCGGCTATGACTGATTTGGGGACTTCGCAGGAATATATCAGATGGTTTTATACCATCTCACATCCACGCGTCGTTCTTCAAGAGGAAGCTGTTCAGGTCCCGAGGCCACCCGAGCAGGAGGCCCTTGATGAGATTGCTGCCGAGCAGGACGGAGAGCAGGTGTACCTGGCGCTGACCGGAAGGTTGGGTTGCATCAGAGACCATGTATATGTCGTCATGTGGAGTGGTGTGGTGCAGCAGTGGACTGTGCAGTGGCGCCATTTGGAGGCTATCATAGAGGAGGTTCATGGAGTGCGAGTTTATCGCCGTAGGCGTGCTGTTGGGGTCAGGGCTGACGAGGCTTAGTTTTACTTTTTTTTTGGTTTTCTGGTGTTGTAATTATTATTTTTGAACTTAACGTCTGAACAATTCGATTTGTTTGTAAATTATGGATAATTTTAGTATTTATGTATGAACAATTGAATTTTATCGTTTTCATCCCAACATTTTTTGTTATTTATTCAAGAATACATGTTTATGTCACAAGATTACATAATCCGGGAAAAAAACACAGCTTCTGTTTCTGCAACACAGCTTCTGTTTCTGCATTCTGATACACTTCGGATTATATAATCCAGAATGTTTAATGACGACATTCTGTATTATATAATCCGAACTGGTCAATTTCTTTACTTTTTTTACGCCAAAGTTAGGCTTTTATGGGGTGTTAGGCATGATTCGTATTTTATAATACGAAACGTCTTAAATTATTTCGTATTATAAAATACGAACTGTAGTTTTACAGAGATATCACAAACTTCTCCAGGGTGCTCTATGTTCCAACAGTTTAAGAAGGTTTCGGATTTTATAATCCAAACTGTTCGGATTATAAGATCCGGACAAAGGGTATTTTGAGAGAAAAAAAATAGGGCGCGTGAGAATGCCATAAGATGGGAAAAGTAAAGGCCTTAAATTAATGAGTTTTTTTAAAAAGCTTGAGCCTAACCTATTTAATAAACGAGTTAGGCCGAGCCGGACTTTAAGTAGGCCGGACCATAGGTCCTTGGCGGGTGGCCTGGCCTATTCCCACCCCTTCCTGCAATGCTCCCTGCCATGCAAACCAATGTAGTGAACTTTCCACATAGTCTCACCATTAGTTAACAATAAAAATAACTGTGATTCACATTTCAAATAAGAAAAAGAGACAAAAACAAATTGATAGATATTAGAGCATCTACAATGGAAACTCTCAATTTTAAGTACTTAAACGGATCCTACATGTACACATCATTCATTTATAATTTTTTTAATAAGAGTACTTAATAAACACTCAATCACTCCAATGTAACACATCTGACAAAAATTCTAAATGGGTCCCACCAATAAACAAATATTGTAAAATGATTAATTTAATGAAAAGTATTATGGGGTCCACTTAAGAATGAAATGTTTAAGTGAGACCTTGGGTCTTATAAGACCTTCAAAAAATTTCTCCCAATGGAAATACCTATTAGGTATTGGATCTTAAATCGTTAAGACCCCACCATTGAAGATGATCTTATATAGCATTGAGACGTAGAATCTAACATTTTTAGAAACAAATTGATCATTTGCGGCAGTCAATGTACCATTTGTTGGTTCATTCAAAACAAAAATGTACCATTTGTTGGCAATACAGAACTACTAATATCATGTCATAAAAAATGTTATTATAATGGTAAAGTCAACATGTGATGTAACTTTGTTTTTCTTTCTTGGGAACAAATTTCATGTCAGGTTTATTAGAAATTGCTTAGAGTCTAGCACAATTAGATTTGCTTAAAATTTATATCATATTTAATTTGTATTAACCAAGTGGTCGGACTCAAATGGTTAATGAGTTCTCCCTAAAACGAATCCTTGAAGAAAACCAAGTTTAAAGTCCGGATAACTTGGGTCCATTTTTCCTATAAATTGGAGGGTTAATAACAAAACAAAATTCAATTTGTATTACTTTGTTAATTTTAAATGAGAAAGTTGAAATTTAATTTTGCCAAATCTGTGCGGTATTCATAGCAATTTCCTTTGTCATATCAAAAAGGTTCAAATGATGACGGGGTGATCCACATAATTGTTGTCCACAAAATAGTATCAATTAAACATTTACATTTCATAACAAGTTTTGAATAATTTGGCACCAAAAGTAAAACATGAGGTTCAAAGAAATTATATTATTCCAAGTCTTCCCCGCCTATTCAAAGTCTTGTAGTTTTGGAGCTATTTCATTTTTTCTAACAATCAGACCCCATTTTCTTATCAAACTTTTTCCAATTTATCTTTTTTTAAGCTTTCCCATAACTCAAGTTCTTATATAAGCACATTAAAATCTCAGAACAATTCATAATTTCATTTGAATTAGATCTTCTTCTCTGATTCAAACAATTATTCATGATGACCATTCTTACTTCACAAATGTCGCTTCTTTTGCTTCTACTTTTATCTATCACCACATTCCACAAAAGCATGTGCAGCAATCACACCATGGTTCGATGTAATGAGAAAGATCGAGAGACACTCTTAACCTTCAAACATGGCATCAATGATAGTTTTGGTAGTTTTGGTCTTTCAACGTGGTCAACTGAAAAAGATTGTTGTGCTTGGAAAGGAGTCCACTGTGACAACATTACCGGAAGAGTTACAGAACTTGATCTCAACCAATATTTTATGGAAGGTGAGATGAATCTTTGTATTCTAGAACTTGAGTTTCTCAGTTACTTGGATTTGAGCTGGAATATGTTTGATGTGATAAGAATTCCATCCATTCAACAAAACATCACACATTCATCTAAACTTGTTTATCTTGACTTATCCAACTCCGCCACTCCCGATAATCTTGATTGGCTTTCTCCACTTTCTTCCTTGAAATATCTCAACCTTAGTGGGAATGATCTTCATAAGGAAAACAACTGGTTTCAAGTAGTGACTTCACTCCCTTCACTATTAGAATTACAGTTGAGTGATTGTAACCTGAATAACTTCCCATCTGTTGAGTATTTGAATTTGTCTTCACTTGTAACTCTTGATCTTTCTGGAAACAACTTCACCTCTCATATACCTGATGGATTTTTTAATCTCATCAAAGATCTCACCTATCTTGACCTTCACGAGAGCAATATACATGGTGAGATACCTTCTAGCTTGCTAAACCTTAAAAGTTTGATACACCTTGATCTTTCTTTTAACCAACTACAAGGGTCAGTTCCAGATGGAATAGGAAGACTAGCACATATTCAACACGTTGATCTTTCCAATAACATGTTTAAGGGTCTCATTCCTTCAAGCTTGCTAAACCTTCAAAATTTGAGACACCTTGATCTCTCTTCTAACCAACTACAAGGATCAATTCCAGATAATATAGGCCAACTATCACATATTCAACACCTTGATCTTTCAATGAACATGTTAAGCGGTTTCATTCCTTCAACTCTAGGAAACCTCTCATCCTTAATTTTCTTATATATTGGTTTTAATAATTTCTCTGGTGAAATTTCAAATTTAACTTTTTCCAAACTCTCTAGTTTAGTTTCACTAGACATGAGTAATTCAAATTTTGTATTCCAATTTGATTTGGATTGGGTTCCTCCTTTTCAACTCTCTCACCTTTCATTGGGAAATACAAATCAAGGCCCAAACTTTCCATCTTGGATATATACACAAAAGTCACTGCAAGATCTCGACCTATCGAGCGCGCAAATTTCGTTGGTTGATAGAGATAAGTTCTCGAGCCTTATTGAAAGAATATCCGATGAACTTATTTTGTCAAACAATTTGATTTCTGATGACATATCTAACCTAACACTAAATTGTTCCTGGTTATCTTTGGATCACAACAATTTCACAGGAGGACTCCCAAACATATCACCAGTGGCCTTTTATGTTGATTTGTCTTACAACTCCTTCTCAGGTTCAATTCCACATAGTTGGAAGAACTTGTCAGTATTAATATACATTAACTTGTGGAATAATAGGCTATCTGGTGAAGTTTCAGTGCACCTCTCTGATTGGAGACATTTGGAAATCCTGAACTTGCAAGAAAATGAATTTTCTGGAACCATACCAATGAACATGTCACAAAACTTAGAAGTGGTCATATTGAGAGCTAACCAATTTGAAGGGAATATTCCACCACAACTATTCAATCAATCTAGTTTGTTTCATTTGGACCTTGCACATAACAAACTTTCAGGATCTTTGCCATACTGCGTCTACAACTTGACTCAAATGGTTACTTTTAATGTGGCTTTATACTACCAAACCACAATTGATTTATTTATCAAAGGTCAAGATTATGTGTATGATGTTAGCCCGGATAGGCGAACTATTGACCTTTCAGCCAATGGCTTGTCTGGAGAAGTACCATTGGAATTGTTTCGGCTTGTTCAACTTCAAACGTTAAACTTATCTAACAATAATTTGACTGGAACAATACCCCAGCTGATTGGAGACATGAAAAATATGGAATCTTTCGACCTCTCTAATAATAAGTTTTTTGGTGAAATTCCTCAGAGCATGGCTCTCTTAACCTATTTGGATTATTTGAATTTATCTTGCAATAATTTTGACGGAAAAATCCCAATAGGAACTCAACTTCAAAGTTTTGATGCATCGAGCTTCATCGGAAATCCAAAATTATGTGGAGCACCTCTTAATAATTGCACCACAAAAGAAGAAAATCCTAAAATTGCAAAGCCATCTACAGAGAATAAAGATGATGACTCTATAAAAGAATCATTGTATCTAGGCATGGGAGTTGGATTTGCAACAGGTTTCTGGGGGATTTGTGGTTCGTTGTTTCTTATTAGGAAATGGAGGCATGCATACTTTCGGTTTATATATGGAGTGGGTAACAGGCTCTATGTAACTTTGATGGTAAAGTTAAATAGCTTTCGCAGAAGTTGAGCTTCTGCTAGTAAAGGTTAGTGAACCTACTTTAAGTTGAATTGATCACACTATAGAGTATTTTGTTTTATTGATATGTATGGCATGTTTCTTTGATCAGACTAAAGAGTATTTTGCTTAATTTTGTAATTCTATGCATAACTTATATCCATTTTGTTTGGTTCATATTTGTCAGGTGATTATGTATGTGGAAGATCCTGCACTGTTATGCAAATCGTTGATATAATTTTCCAAACAGCGCCAAGTGCCAATAGTTACTGTATCACTTGTTGTAATGTTTTTGTTGAATTGTAATGTTTTTATACAAGTTAGTTAATGGTTTCATTCAGGTTGTCAACTGGTCTATGCATCTCTGTCATTACTTTTTGTGATATATTGTAGTGATTTTGGATAATGCTCTCATTTTATGGGTTTTATGGAGAAAGTGGATTACTTCTTTTTAATATCTCTATATATCAGCTTATGTAGAAACTTTGATTACAGTTGAAAAAAAAAAGCAAATATTGTCATATTGCCTTTGCTTTCTTCTGTTCTAGTGACGTATTTGTTTGGTCTCTCTTCTAATTACATTGAAATTTATATTTGCATAGTTAAGAAACACAATGTCGATATGTAGAACCAAAACTTAGAGATGGAAGACATGTACAATGTCCAATATCGACACAACAGACACTTATGGTTACATTTATGGATATGACGTTAAACACAACATTTGGATAACAAGTGGCATTCATTGACAACTCTCAAAATCTGTATTGTTATCCACTACTAATCAAAAGAAGCACAATATATATCTTCAACAGCTCTTTTGCCCCAACAATTTCATATTTTTTGGTTGAATCAGATATCAACACATAAGCCACTTATTCAGGTTGAAGAAACTCAACTGAGGCAAGATTTATCCTTCTCATTATTGACTAAATCAATCATGAGAACATCATTATGCAGTTTCTCCTTAATTTTTATGAAGAAAGTGTTGCTGATGTAATTGGTTTTTGTGGACAAAGTGGATTACTTCTTTCTGTTAATTATATATCAATTTATGCAAAACTTATTGTAGAAACTGTGTTAAAATAGCAAATTCGGTTATAAAATAAGAAGTAAACATGCAAAAAACAGAACTGTTGATCACAGAGTTTAACAAATTGTATTTACGTCTTTGAATTAGAGTATCTCTGCTGTTAATTTTTATTACGCACTAAATTGTATAACAAACGTTTTTTAAGATAAACTAAAATTTGATAAAAATATTTTGGATGATCAGTCCAACATAACTAAAATTTGCTAAGTATATTTAATGAACATTAATATGTAGTTAACCCCCTCAAAAAAAAATTAATATGCAGTTACTTTTACTCGAAACAAATTAATATACAGTTATTCATACGCACCGACGGCATATAAAAAAACAAATTGGAGTGCTCTCTAACCAGGAGTGAGTTTGTGAGTGCATATAGTCATTAAAACACGAATCTGGTGAATGAGAATCATTATGCAGATTAAGTTTTCTGCATATTTGTCTCGTAATGACAGATATAAGATACATTTTTGTTTATCCTTTGAGCTGATTATGATGTGGATGAAGCCATGTGGTTTAAATTGTATTTTGTTTGATGAAAGAGTTTAGGATTATTGGAATTATTGAGAATGTGATAATTTCATCTTCTTGTGCAGTTTTGTAATATCTCATTTAATTTGCAACTCGTAATTTTGATGAGTTCCTAGTCTTTTACTATTTGACAAATTCAACAGACTCATTCATTCTGAATACTTGGAGTTGAGAAACAGTTCCACATTTTTACCGCGACAACAAAGTTATTCCTAAGCGGTTCCTCTTCTAATTCTTCAAAATAATGCTTAAACACATACATCATACACACAAATTTCACTGATTGTTCGTTACTTGCAAAATAGGTGTTGGAGACAGGTACTGGTGTGGAACATGAACTGTAGTATGGCGTGTGCCAGTTAATCACTTAATTGCAAATTCCCAATCCAATGTCTCACTTGAAAGATTTGAAACCATAGTACTCCTTCAGTCTTGGTGAGTAGTATATCTCTTTTTGTAACAAACAGTATTGAACATGAAATCATTGGAGAGAAAGGACATCCAAAGCAACAATGTCCAAGATCGCGAAGCCATAGCTGATAGCCCTTTCAACCTGAATTAGCCTAGATCGCGAAGCCATAGCCCTTTATGAGCAATACAGTCTAAAGCCAAGCCCAAAGTTGAAGGATTCACAACCCAACAGCGTCAAACTAGATCTAACTCGGAACCAGAACCAAATGAAAGGACGACGGTGGCATGGCTACCGCCCTAAACCCTGAATTGATTTGCAATAATAAGAAAAAACCAATACTGTCATATCTAAGTTAAACTATAACTTGCTACAATATTTAGGATGATTTGTCCAAGATAAACTAGTTTACAATGATGATACATTTACAATCTTATAACTTAAATTAACAAAAAGAGAAGACAACTACTGCACATCCACAATTAGTGTTTCAAGAAATTAATAAGAGAAACATTTATTGAAGCTTGAAAGTTTCTACCTCATTCTTAGTAAGTGTAGGATTTGGAATTGTTGACCAATTTGACAACTCTAGATATAACAAATATATCATATCTCTTATTATGGCCTCTAAATGAGTCCTAAAGTCAATCACTATTGCTAGTTAACATTTTCTCATTAAAAAAAAAATGGAAAAAGATTTTGATAATTTCTTTTGGACAACTCTTTAATTATATAATTATATAAATATTTCAAAAGAAAACATTTTAAGTTTCCCTAGTCATTTTTCCAAGTCTTCTTGTTTGTTCTTGCTTCTTGCTTCTTTCATACGCCAAATTTACAAGAGAAGTCATTAAGAAATCACACTGCCACTTGAATCAATCAATTATGGTCACTTCAAGACAAAATTTTAAAACATGAGGTTCATAGAAATTCTTTGAATTTAAGTCTTCATTGGTTTTTTAAAAAGGCTTTTTGTTTGAAGCTATTTCTTTTCTATGGCAATCAGAATCCCATTTGTATCAGCATGCATGGGCTATATATATATATATCATCTCAAACACAACCATCTGTAAAATACTTTAAATTGTTAACACTTTTCAAATATTTTGTTAATGAAGTTTAGTGGATAATTAATAAATGTAGTGAAGTGTCAAAACTATTTTAAGTTATTCAAATATACACCAGAAAAATCGTAGCTAATTACGTTCGAAATTATGGTTTTGATATATAGTTAATCTTCTATTTGAATCACACTAATTTTCTCAATTTTCTTAATAAACTTTTGTCAAATTTGTATAAAAAAGACACAGCCCTTATTGTATTGCAACCTCGACGAATCTAGCTGAAATTGGAAGACTATTACCCACATATTTCATATCACTTACTTCAAAATTTCAAGTCCTCTTTTTTGGAGATTTTTTTATTTTTTTAGCTTTCTGATAAGCGAATATATATATATCTTGTCTTTATAGTTTATATAATAAAACAAGAATCACTCCTATATGTGACTCAACTACTAACAAAAGTTTCTGGTAATCAGGCTACTCATAGGTAATGCCATCTAAGACAATTTTATAGACTTTAAAAATATATTTTTTTCTTAATAAAAACATCTTATATTTTACTATTTTTAAATTGCAATTAATAAAAAAATTGTTTAAAATTTTTTTTTTAAGAAAAATTAATTTTGTCGATTTATTATCAAATGAAGTAGAAATAGTAAATGAAATCGATTATGTTCATTTACATATCAAAATAAAATTTAAACAAAAATTAGTAGTTTTATTAAAATATTAGTATAGACTTTAAAATTGCCTCACATAAATATTCGTTTAACACCTTAAGACGTTGTTCAATAAACCCCACAAAATTGTTCACATATCTAAAAAAAAAACATATCGAGTTATGATCCGATCGAGGTTTACACACAAAAAAAAGTTGATTGGAAGTTAAAACTTGATTGGTGGAAACTTTAGATCGAATATGTTTTTGGTGTCCAACAAAATTACACCAATATATACAAGTATATTTAATCACTTTTACTTTCATATATTATTTGTCGATGAAACTCTTAGATCCTAATCCTATGCTTAACTTTAGTTTGTACGACATATATTCATAGCAATTACCTTGTCATATAAAAAAGGTTCAATAATAACATAATTGTTGTCCACAGAAGTTTCAAATAATTGTTTGGCACCAAGTTTCAAATAAATTGGCACCAAGTTTAAAACATTGAGGTTTCAAAGAAATTCTATAATTCCAAGTCTTCCCTGCCTTTTCAAAGTCTTGTAGTTTTGGAGCTATTCCATTTTTTCTAACAATCAGACCCCGTTTGAATGTTGTCCACATACTTTCTTATCAAACTTTTTCCAATTTATCTTTTTTCAAGCTTTCCCATAAGCCAACATCTTATATAATCACAGTAAAATCTCATAACAAATCATAATCCCATTTATTTCAAACAATTATTCATGATGACAATTCTTACTACACAAATGTCACTTATTTTACTTCTATTTATTTCTAGGGTTAAAAAGTAAATGGTCCCCCTAAATATACCAACATTTGATTTTAGTCCCCCTAAAATATTTCTTAGGCTTTTGGTCCCTTCAAAATTTTTCATCAATGAAATTAGTCCCTACTTTTTAGTCAACTTATGTCTAACCTTCATATTTTTTAATGAAATTTTCCATATATGGGTAGAAAATTATGACAATATTTTCCAAAAAAAATTAGAATTTTTTAATAAACATGAATTTAATATGAATTATTTAGCACCAAAAACATAAAAATTCATATTTAATTCATGTTTTGTTAAAAAATTCCAATTTTTTTGGGGAGAGATTATCATAATATTCTATCCATTTCTGGAAAACTTCATTAAAAATTATGAAGGTTAGGCATGAGTTGACCAATAAGTAGGGACTAATTTCATGGATAGAAAATTTTGGAGGGACCAAAAGCCTAAAGAATATTTTAGGGGGACTAAAATCAAATGTTGGTATATTTAGAGGGACCATTTACTTATTTAACCCTTATTTCTATAACCACATTTCGCAAATGCATGTGTAGCAATCACACGTGGTTCAATGCAATGAGAAAGATCTAGATACACTCTTAACCTTCAAACAGGGAATAACACTACAAGAAATAACTAATTTTCCTAGGAAAACAGCCTAATTTCCTCGGAAACAGTGTTTTCCGAGGAAATTACCGACGAAAAAATTCCTAGGAAATTTTCAATCTATTCCTACGATTTTCCGAGGAATTTCCTAGGAATTTTTAGTCAGAAGCTTTCCTAGGAATTTCCGAGGAAAATTTCCTAGGAAAGCTTTCCTGCAAAACTGCTACGTCTGACACATGTTTTCCGACGAATTTCCGACGAAAATTTATTAATATTTTAATGGTTAGTTTCCGAGTAATTTCCGAGGAAATTAATTAATTATTAAAAAAAATAAATAAATTTTGGAATTTTAAAAATGCGCCAAAATTTAAAAAAATTTGCGAAAAAAAATTTGAAAATTTTTTAAAATTTTTTCCGAGGAAAATAATTAATTTATAAAAAAAAAAAAAAATTTCGAATTTCAAAATTGCGCCAAAATTTTAAAATTTTGCGCCAAAAAAATTTGAAAAATTTTTAAAATTTTTTCCGAGGAAAATTATTAATTTTTTTAAAAAAATTAATTTTTAAATTTCAAAATAATTTCAAAAATTGCGCCAAAAATTTGAATTTTGAAAAATTGCGCCAAAAGAATTTGAATTGTTTTTTAAAAAAATTGCCCGAAATTCAAATTTTGAAAAAAAATTCGAAAAAAATGCGCGAAATTCAAATTTTGAAAAAAAATTCGAAAAAATATATATTAAAAAATTATTTTTTAAAAAAAAATATATGAAGTAAAAGTGTTTTGAATAAAAAAAAATATAGGAATGAATTATTTTGATGAAATTATTTTTGAAAGAAATAAATAGATTTTATGGTTGAAGGAGATGAAAAATTTGTGTTAATGAAGATGAAAAATTGTTGTGGTAGAGTTGTTGAAAAAGGAAGAAGAAGAAGAAATTAGGAAGAAGAAAATTAATGTTAAAAAAATTATAAAAGATTATTGTTGAAGAAATTAGTGTTAATGAAGATAGAAAATTGTTGTGGATGAGTTGTTGAAAGAAGAAGAAGAAGAAGAAGAAGAAGAAGATGATGATGATGATGATGAGAATAGGAAGAAGAAGAGAAGATGAGAATAGGAAGAATGATAAAGATTATTGTTGAAGAAGATAAAAAATTATATGTGTTTAAAAATTGTTGAAGAAGATGAAAAAGAAGATGAAAAAGAAAATATAGAGATAGATGAATATTTGTTTGAGTAGAGATGAATGAATGAATGATGAAATGTGTAGTGTAGAGTGTGTTATTTATAGAGAAAAAAATTCTGTCACGTTTTCCGAGGAATTTCCTAGGAAAAAATTCCTAGGAAAGCTTCCCCTAAAAATTTTAAATTTTCATTTCCCTCTGCAATTTTCATTTCCCCCCTTAATTTTTCCTAGGAAAAGATTCCATTTTTTTTTAAAAAAAAAACAGTTATTTTAAAAAATCGATTATTTACTCGCTATCAAAGACAATATTCATAAATTTACCTGATAAAAACATAAAGTACTCGCTATCATCCTCCTCCTCCTCATCGTCGTCCTCGTCATTATAAAAAAAAAATTTGGTTAAATTTAATAAAATAAAAAATAATGATTTGTGTACACAACGACAATTAATATTCATAAATTACTCGCTATCAACGACAATATTCATAAATTTACCTGATAAAAACATAAAGTACTCGCTATCATCCTCCTCCTCCTCATCGTCGTCCTCGTCATTATAAAAAAAAATTGGTTAAATTTTAATAAAATAAAAAATAACGATTTGAGTACACAACGACAATTAATATTCATAAATTACTCTCTATCAACGACAATATTCATAAATTTACCTGATAAAAACATAAAGTACTCGCTATCATCCTCCTCCTCCTCATCGTCGTCCTCGTCATTATAAAAAAAAAATTGGTTAAATTTTAATAAAATAAAAAATAATGATTTGAGTACACAACGACAATTAATATTCATGAATTACTCGCTATCAACGACAATATTCATAAATTTACCTGACAAAAACATAAATTACTCGCTATCATCCTCCTCCTCCTCCTCGTCGTCCTCGTCATTATAAAAAAAAATTGGTTAAATTTTAATAAAATAAAAAATAATGATTTGAGTACACAACGACAATTAATATTCATAAATTACTCGCTATCAACGACAATATTAATAAATTTACCTGACAAAAACATAAATTACTTGCTATCATCCTCCTCCTCCTCCTCCTCGTCCTCGTCATTATCATCATCGTTGTCGTCATGTATTTGATGAGGTCTTGTCTAAAAAAAAATTTTGGTTAAATTTAATAAAATAAAAATAATGATTTGAGTACACAACGACAATTAATATTCATAAATTACTCACTATCAACGACAATATTCATAAATGTACCTGACAAAAACATAAATTACTCGCTATCATCCTCCTCCTCCTCCTCCTCCTCCTCGGCGTCCTCGTCATTATCATCATCGTCGTCGTCATGTATTTGATGAGGTGTTGGTGAAAATTGATTCGACGATGCAGGCGACGATGAATCAGATGTCTTTCTACTCTTTTTCCCACCCATGAACTTCTTTGTCATCATCTTTTGGAATTTTCGAAAGACATTCATTTGTTTCAATAGCTTCTTCTCTGTCTCATTTTTCCTTGCCAACTCCTGCTTCAACTCCTGCTTTTGAGATTCCAACAGCTCATTTTGATTTCGCAACTCCAACTTTTGACTTTGCAACTCCTCGTTCATTTGAGTTATCATTGCTTGAATCTCAGGAGACAACTCTGCAGAACGAGCTGAGCTGGACTCTGGTAGAACAGGAGCACGGAACAAATTTACATGCACCACGTTGCCGGCTAACGCTCCAAGACCGTATACTCTATCCGGTCTTTGTTGTCCTCCTGCAGCCTTTGCCCATAATTCAATTTTTATGGAGTCGGGAATTTCTTCATGCGATTGAATCTCAGGATTCTGCTCCAAAAACCGTGCTACGTACTCGTCATAAGTTGCCTATAAAGAAAAGTAAAGAAAATTAGATAATAATAATTGTTTACAAATAAAGTCAAATAAAAATTATATAATAATAATAATAAATGAAATTAACATATTTCATATTAGTTAATAACATAATTCTTTAATAATTCACTTTCTTTTTCTAATTAAAATAAATTATGAATATTTGCAAATTTACCTGGGTATTGCGTGCCCGAGCATCGACATACTGACCAGTACGCTGGCTGAAATGAGTCTCTCTATGGAGCTCATTTGGATAAGGATCCCTCTCCAATGATTTTGCCTAATTGTACACGAAAAGTTGTATAAGCAATTAGAACATTTGAGTTTATTTAATATATACATGTATAGAAATAGAAATAGTGAAATATTTTTTTACCAGATGTCTTGCATGGGTAGGGACACTGACACATCCTTGTGCGTGTTCATGTCCTCCTACAAGAGATGCTCTATTTTGCTTGTTAGCTCTTGAACGGTTCTTAAATTTTGGATCTTCTAGCCAATACTTGGTCAAGTGTTCCCACGCTATTTCCCCAATCCAATGTGTACGGTAGTTGCCCTTATGTTTTTTCCATTCCTCCCGTTCATCATATAACAAATCTGATAAACGTTTGGAAGCTAACTTGTGAAAGAGCTTCTCTACAAGAAGATGGACATCTCTAGGCCAGGTACAATGCTTCTGCAATAAACAAAAAAATTATTAGACATTAAAATTTTTAAAAATATAGCATGTTATAAAGTAATTACAATTATTTAATATTTAATAAATTGTGTTTACCGAAAAGTATTTAAAAAGTGCCGCCCTGTCGTCTTTAGTAAGATGTTTATAGACGGCCCAACACCTATCTTTCGGGTAAAACATCTGGATGGCTCCTCGAATAAATTCTGCCACTCTCTTGGATGGCTCCAACCTACAAATTTGAAGTGTTAATTAAATTATGCATTTAAAAAACAAATAAAAATTAAACTACTTTTAATACTTACGATCCAGGTGTCGGTGTAATCTTAAGCAGCCCATCCGCATAATGCAAGTCTTCAATGTAGCGACGTCGTCCTCGTCGTGGTCCTGCTGGTGCTGCTGTTAAGTGCCAGAAAGTGGTTAAAATGCTCATTTAATTTAGGCACTTATGTTACTTATTTCACAAGTTATCATAGGATAAGCTCATATTTATGGTTCAAATGCTATATTTGTGATCCTATGTCTTACCCCATGTTATTATTGCAGGAAATTCATGCTTGAACATGCTGAGCAAAGAAAATGAAGTTTTGATCAAAGCCATCGCTAGAAGCACACGCTTCCTCGCTACAAGCGAGGATAGGCAGGGAATTTGGAGACTTCATGTAATATCCCGCTTAGATGTATCGTTTAAGCGTGTTAGAAACTTCATGAGCAAGCAATGGCAAGGTTGTAATTAAGAGGAGTGGCATAGTTGTAATTAAGGGCTAATGGGCAAATGGATTAATATGAAAATTGTTGAGTTTTCTACTCATTTCTCTCACACTCCAAAATCAGAAAAATTGCTCTCTCCTTCTCTCTCATTTCGCTCCTCTCACTCACTCACTCATAATCCATCTTCACTTCACCATCATCATCCCTTAACCTAGTAATTCCTCCCTAAACTCTTGTGTGGCAAGTAAACTTATGTTGGTGAATTTTGGAGCAAGAAGAAGCTAGGGTTTGAAGTTCTGATCTTAGCAAGTATCACTAGAGGTTGAGGTGAGCTCTTAGAGGGTTTAGAACCTCACTTTGCTTATGCTTTGAGTTTATAGCATTAAGAACTAGATTTGCTAAATTTATGCCATAGATCCTTTTTGGCTTGTGATTACATGAGCACATATGTTATAAGTTGATTTTTATGTCTTGGAAATCTTTCCCATAAGCTGTTTTGATGATTAGGGATGTTTGGTTTAGCCTAAGAAGCAAAATTTTGGATGCTGCTGAAGCCAAAATCGTGCTCCGATTTCTAGGCATCGGGCTACGATTTTGTGCCCTGTTTTCATGGATTTTTACGGCAAAAATCGTGCTCCGATCCTTGAAAATCGAGCTACGATTTTCCCTTTTCCCAGCTTCTTGTTCGTGAGCTATGGTTTGGAATTAGGGTAGGAAGAGGAATAGGCATGGCATTAGGAGATGTATACTTATACTCCTAAGCTATATAAATATGTATAGGGATAGTAAGGGGATTATCTCTTTGTAAGTGAAGTCCCTACATTCACTCAAGTATGTGCAAGCCTAAGAGCAAGAGAGTATGAATGTTTTGTCAATCATAGTTATAGACATGTTTATAGTGTAGGTTCTCCAACGATCATAGATGGTTTATGAGAACGATAAGCCAAGAATTATAGGTTACAGGTTATAGGTTACAGGATTGTTATAGGATTAAAGTGATAATTATATGCTTATATGTTATAGTTAAAGAATTAAAGATTAAAGATAATGGCGTGCTTGCACGTTTTACAGTTACAGGGCGTGTTCATCAGACTCCGGGATTCGCCGGGTGGGACTTCTCCGAGAGGGTTGTCTACACGTTTTATATGGAGTCCGGTGTTAGCCTGATATGATAGGAATTTCACCGGTTTATAGGGAGACGTATCTCGGGGTTGCTCCACCCGGGCTGCCCTCCGTAAAATGAACTTAGATTAATTGTTTGTTCAACGCTAACAGCTAACATAAAACACTTTATTTGTTTTATGATTTATAGTTAAAGTTAAAGTTATAGTCACAGGAAGTTTTACAGACATGGGTAAATTACAGTTATAGTTATAGGAAGTTTATCCTTTGGGGATAGAATTAAAGACTTGGCGATTCTAGATTCCCCCTAAATTGCCAAGGTAGGCATGGCGACCCTAGGTTCCCTGTGGTTGCCAACAGTAGGTTGGGTAGAGCTCACTGAGACATTATGTCTCATCCCATTCCTTCTGGTGCAGGTTCACAGGCAGGATCGCAATCAGCACGCAACAAGGGTAAGGAGAAGGCTACGGACTGATCGTGCTGTTGTTTTATGTTATGGTTGTTGTATTATATGGATTGTACTTCTGTTGTATATGTATCAGAGATGTTGTATAACTTTGGATTGTAATATTACAATGTGATGTAATATTTTAAATGAACTTTTATATTGTAAATTAATGTATCCAATACGAAATCTTAATGCTCGTATAAGATCCTAGGCAATCTTATTATGGGTGTTACAATTTGGTATCAGAGCAGGTCGATTCAGACCGTGCCATGGGTCATTAAAATACAATTCAAGTTTGTGGATCTCTTGGATCCGGGATGTTATTCTAAATGTTATATCTGGTTGAAACTGATCACTTTGACTTATGTATGACAGTTAGGATAATATGTCCGGGAGGAGAAGAGGTCCTGGCAGGCCTAGATCGAATCAGGCCAATGCTGGGGAAGCCGGAGCAGACCCTAATATGCAATTTTGGGCTCAAATGATGCAACAGCAACAGGCGTTGCAGCAACAGTACCAAGAGCAGCAAGCTCAGGCTGCGTTACAGCATCAGCAGATGATGCTTATGATGCAGCAACAAGCCCAACAACAGGCCCAAACTCAGCATGAATGGATGGAGATGATGCACCATGGACAAGGTGCTCAACAGCAGACACCACTACCGGGAATTTAACAGAAACCACCCTCCTGAATTTAATGGGGAAGGTGAACCTCCAGAGGCCAAGAGATGGCTCAAGCAGATTGAGAAAGTGTTCCGGATGGTGGATTGCCCAGAAGAAAGTAAAGTATTGTTGGCTACTAACCAATTCAGAGGCGCAGCAGAAGATTGGTGGGAATCTGCTCAACGCCGAATGATAGCAAATGACACGGAGATTAACTGGGATAACTTCAAGGAAGCAATGATAGAGAAGTATATCCCGATGTCCTATAAAGTAAAGAAAGAACAGGAGTTTCTTGAGTTAAAACAAGGTGGAATGTCAGTCACCGAATTTACAAAGAAGTTTGAAGAATTGTCGTACTACTCCTCTCACAACGAGTATGCTGGTAATGAGAACTGGAAAATGAATCAGTACAGGCATGGGTTGAGAGGTGAAATTGACACAGCAGTGAGCCTTCAAAGGAATACCAGCTATGACGAGATGGTTCATGATAGTTTGGTTGCAGAAGCGGGTTTTGCTAAGACCGCTAAAGAGAAAGCTGCAGCATATGAAAAGAGAAAAGGCAAATTTCCAGATAGGTATCAAGAGAACAAGCCTAAAGGCTCTCCTAAGAGGGGCAAACAATCATTTTCATCACAGGCGGTGGTCACTTGTAAATTTTGCGGGAAGTCGCATTATGGTCAGTGCATGAGGCAAACGGGTGTGTGTTTCGGGTGCAGACAGCCGGGGCACATATTAGCAAATTGTCCAGAAAGAAGAGGTAAAAGTGGAGCTGAAGGTACTACAACAAGTAAGGGTAGAGTGTACTCCCTTGATGGCCAGAAGACTTTGGCAAATGAAGATTTAATTGCTGGTATGTGTTACTTAGGCCAAACTCCAGTTAAAGTGCTTTTTGATTGTGGTGCAACATGTTCCTTTATTTCTTACAAGTGTGTAGAAGCATTACAATTGTCTGTGTCACCGTTGATACCTCCTATGACGGTATCTACCGCTACTGAGGGCGGAGTTGTAGCTAATTTTATATGTGAAAATTGCCCGATCACTGTATCTAGTAAGACATACTACATAGATTTGGTGTGTCTTCCCATGATACAACTTGATGTGATCCTAGGAATGGATTGGTTATCTGCTAATCATGTGTATATTGGATGTGCGGAAAAGTGTATTTTTATGCCTACAGACAATACGACCGAAGGTGTGGCTTTATCAGAGTTAATCAACCGCACTCATCAGCTTACTCAGCTTATGTGTGCTCAGGATAGGGGTTTTTATGTGATGGTTACTGTGACATCAGAGTCAGAACTGAGTCCCAGTGACATTCCTGTTGTCAGTGATTATTTAGATGTTTTCCCTTCGGAGATAAGCAATTTACCCCCTGAACGGGAAGTTGAGTTTTCTATTGACCTCATCCCAGGATCTGAGCCAGTGTCAGTGGCGCCTTATAGAATGTCACCATCAGAGTTAAAGGAATTAAAGTCTCAGTTAGAAGATTTAATTCAGAACATTTCATCCGGCCTAGTGTGTCACCTTGGGGTGCACCAGTGTTGTTGGTTAAGAAGAAGGATGGTAGTATGAGATTGTGCATCGACTACCGTCGGCTGAATAAAGTAACAATAAAGAATAAGTATCCGTTACCGAGGATTGATGATCTTTTGGATCAACTCAAAGGAGCCGCAGTGTTTTCAAAGATTGATCTCAGATCAGGATACCATCAGATTCGTATCAAATCGTCAGATGTGTCCAAGACGGCGTTCAGAACATGTTACGGACATTATGAATTTTTGGTGATGCCTTTTGGAGTGACTAATGCTCCAGCGGTATTTATGGACTACATGAATAGAATTTTCCAGCCTTACCTGGATCAGTTTGTTGTAATTTTTATTGATGATATCTTGATCTATTCAAAGGATTCACAGGAGCATGCCCAGCATTTGAGAATTGTTTTGGACATTCTCAGAGAAAATCAGTTATATGCAAAATTCAGCAAATGTGAATTTTGGTTATCGGAAATCCAGTTTTTGGGGCATGTTATTTCTAAAGGAGGAGTGTCAGTTGACTCGTCAAAAGTCGAAGCTGTCCTTAATTGGGCCAGACCAACGAATGTAACAGAAGTTCGGAGTTTCCTGGGTTTAGCAGGTTACTACCGGAGATTTATTATGAGATTTTCACAGATTGCTTTGCCTTTGACACGCCTCACGAGGAAAGAAGTGCCTTTTGTCTGGGACAAAGATTGTGAGAAAAGTTTCCGGACTTTGAGAAAGAAATTATCCAAGGCTCCAGTATTAGCAATACCAGACCCTGAGAAGAGATATGTGGTATATTGTGATGCGTCCTCTAAAGGACTAGGCAGTGTGCTCATGCAAGAAGGTAAGGTGATAGCTTATGCTTCTCGGCAGCTTAAATCTCATGAGGAGAATTACCCTACTCATGACCTTGAATTGGCAGCTATAGTCTTTGCTCTGAAAGTATGGAGACACCATTTATATGGAGCACATTTCGACTTGTTCAGTGACCACAAAAGTTTAAAGTATTTGTTCGATCAACGGGAACTGAACATGAGACAGAGGAGATGGATGGAATACCTAAAGGATTTTGATTTTGAGTTAAAGTATCACCCGGGAAAGGCGAATGTAGTCGCTGACGCTTTGAGCAGAAAATCTTTGATTAGAGCAGAAGTGCTGATGCACACTTGTGTTTTGTATGAGAAATTTAGAGATCTTAATCTCAGCGTTACAGAGATGAATGATGGCATTTTGTTGCAAAGATTAGAGGTTACTTGTGATTTGCGATCTCGAATCGCACAAGCTCAAGAATTGGATGTGGGTCTTCAGAGGAAGATTGGACAGTCAGAGTTTTCAAGGGCGTCGGATGGCACCTTGCTGTTTGAAGGTAGAGTTTGTGTTCCTAATGATGCTAATTTAAAAAGATTGATTTTGGAAGAGGCACACAAGAGTAGTTTCAATATTCACCCAGGTACCACTAAAATGTACCAAGATTTAAAGAAAGATTATTGGTGGCCGGGGATGAAGACCGATATTGCGGAATTCGTATCTCGATGTATTGTGTGTCAGCAAGTGAAGATCGAACATCAGAGACCTGCAGGGATGCTAGTACCATTGGAAATCCCTCAATGGAAATGGGAAGAGATCTCTATGGATTTTGTGACAGGGTTACCTCGGACTCAACGGGGACATGATTCGATTTGGGTAGTTGTCGATCGGTTAACTAAGTCTGCTCACTTTTACCGGTTAGAACTACGTACAGGGCTGCTCAGTATGCAGAATTGTTCATAGCAGAGATTGTGAAACTACATGGTGTTCCAACCAGCATTGTATCAGATAGAGATCCTATCTTTACTTCTCACTTTTGGAAAGCTTTTCAAAAGGCTTTGGGAATAAGGTTAAAGTTGAGTACGTCTCATCATCCTCAAACAGATCGGCAATCTGAGAGAACCATTCAGACGTTAGAGGATATGCTACGTGCATGCATTTTAGAGGATGGAGGAAGTTGGAATAATCATCTGCCTTTGATTGAATTTTCGTATAATAACAGTTACCATTCTAGTATTGGAATGGCACCGTATGAGGCACTGTATGGCAGAAGGTGTAGAACACCACTTTGTTGGTCAGAGGTTGGAGATAAAAGTATTTTGGGACCTGAGATTATTCAAGAGACAACTTTAAAGATTAAATCCATTCAGGATAAGATCAGAACTGCTCAGAGTCGACAGAAGAGTTATGCGGACAAGAGGCGAAGACCTCTAGAGTTCGAAGTGGGAGATCATGTTTTCCTGAAAGTTACTCCTAAGCTAGGTTTACGAGGTGTTTTCAGGACAAAGAAATTGAGTCCAAGATTTATTGGGCCATTTGAGATACTCAAACGTGTCGGACCAGCAGCTTACCAATTGGCTCTGCCACCGGCGATGTCAGGATTACATGATGTTTTCCATGTTTCACAGTTAAGGAAGTTTATTCCTGATCCTCACCAACCAGTAGAGTTGGAAACTATCGACTTGAGATCGGATTTGACTTTTCGACCCGAACCGGAACGGATTATTGAACGTGATGTCAAAGCATTAAGAAACAAAGAGATTCCAATTGTCAAAGTTATATGGAAAGGTTCTCCCTACGGTGAAGCTACATGGGAATTGGAATCAGAGATGATGGAGAGCTATCCGCATCTTTTTACAGGTAATTTCTAAATTTCGAGGACGAAATTTCTTTTAAGGGGGGTAGAGTGTAATATCCCGCTTAGATGTATCGTTTAAGCGTGTTAGAAACTTCATGAGCAAGCAATGGCAAGGTTGTAATTAAGAGGAGTGGCATAGTTGTAATTAAGGGCTAATGGGCAAATGGATTAATATGAAAATTGTTGAGTTTTCTACTCATTTCTCTCACACTCCAAAATCAGAAAAATTGCTCTCTCCTTCTCTCTCATTTCGCCCCTCTCACTCACTCACTCACAATCCATCTTCACTTCACCATCATCATCCCTTAACCTAGTAATTCCTCCCTAAACTCTTGTGTGGCAAGTAAACTTATGTTGGTGAATTTTGGAGCAAGAAGAAGCTAGGGAAAGCCAAGGACTAGAAGTTATCTTGAGTAAAGATTTTGGGGCTTGAAGCTAGGGTTTGAAGTTCTGATCTTAGCAAGTATCACTAGAGGTTGAGGTGAGCTCTTAGAGGGTTTAGAACCTCACTTTGCTTATGCTTTGAGTTTATAGCATTAAGAACTAGATTTGCTAAATTTATGCCAAAGATCCTTTTTGGCTTGTGATTACATGAGCACATATGTTATAAGTTGATTTTTATGTCTTGGAAATCTTTCCCATAAGCTGTTTTTGATGATTGGGGATGTTTGGTTTAGCCTAAGAAGCAAAATTTTGGATGCTGCTGAAGCCAAAATCGTGCTCCGATTTCTAGGCATCGGGCTACGATTTTGTGCCCTGTTTTCATTGATTTTTACGGCAAAAATCGTGCTCCGATCCTTGAAAATCGAGCTACGATTTTCCCTTTTCCCAGCTTCTTGTTCGTGAGCTATGGTTTGGAATTAGGGTAGGAAGAGGAATAGGCATGGCATTAGGAGATGTATACTTATACTCCTAAGCTATATAGATATGCATAGGGATAGTAAGGGGATTATCTCTTTGTAAGTGAAGTCCCTACATTCACTCAAGTATGTGCAAGCCTAAGAGCAAGAGAGTATGAATGTTTTGTCAATCATAGTTATAGACATGTTTATAGTGTAGGTTCTCCAACGATCATAGATGGCTTATGAGAACGATAAGCCAAGAATTATAGGTTACAGGTTATAGGTTACAGGATTGTTATAGGATTAAAGTGATAATTATATGCTTATATGTTATAGTTAAAGAATTAAAGATTAAAGATAATGGCGTGCTTGCACGTTTTACAGTTACAGGGCGTGTTCATCAGACTCCGGGATTCGCCGGATGGGACTTCTCCGAGAGGGTTGTCCACACGTTTTATAGGGATTCCGGTGTTAGCCTGATATGATAGGAATTTCACCGGTTTATAGGGAGACGTATCTCGGGGTTGCTCCACCCGGGCTGCCCTCCGTAAAATGAACTCAGATTAATTGTTTGTTCAACGCTAACAGCTAACATAAAACACTTTATTTGTTTTATGATTTATAGTTAAAGTTAAAGTTATAGTCACAGGAAGTTTTACAGACATGGGTAAATTACAGTTATAGTTATAGGAAGTTTATCCTTTGGGGATAGAATTAAAGACTTGGCGATTCTAGATTCCCCCTAAATTGCCAAGGTAGGCATGGCGACCCTAGGTTCCCAGTGGTTGCCAACAGTAGGTTGGGTAGAGCTCACTGAGACATTATGTCTCATCCCATTCCTTCTGGTGCAGGTTCACAGGCAGGATCGCAATCAGCATGCAACAAGGGTAAGGAGAAGGCTACGGACTGATCGTGCTGTTGTTTTATGTTATGGTTGTTGTATTATATGGATTGTACTTCTGTTGTATATGTATCAGAAATGTTGTATAACTTTGGATTGTAATATTACAATGTGATGTAATATTTTAAATGAACTTTTATATTGTAAATTAATGTATCCAGTACGAAATTTTAATGCTCGTATAAGATCCTAGGCAATCTTATTATGGGTGTTACACTTCATCGCTTCAAGCGCCAGATGCCACGCTACTAGCGAGCTTAGGCAGGGAAATTGGAGAGTCCATCGCTACAAGCGATGGACCGGTCGCTTCAAGCGACCAAGGGCGGTTTAAGGTTCCATGCTGACGTGGAGCTCTCCCATTGGCCAACAAACTTCATCGCTACAAGCGACCAGCTCATCGCTTGTAGCGAGCGTGCAAAAATTCAGTTTTATAAAAGCATTTTTAGCTTCATTTTCAGAAAAAAAAACTGGATCATTGACTACTTCCAATTAGGGATTGCTTTGTAATTCAGTTTAGTAATAGTTTAGGACTTAGTTTTAGGGCTAGAAGCTATGATCTTCAAGGAGCAAAAGGATTGAATTGTGGAATCAACCAAAAGCTTTGGGAAATCAAGACTTGGGTTATGATCTTCATCTTTTCTCTTAACTTTTGTATAGTTGTCATGAAAATGAACAACTAACATCCCTTTGTTGGGATTGGAGGTATTCTTTCTAGCTTTGATGTAATACATGATTATGTGAATATATGAATTTAGCAATTTATGTGTTTATGAAGTTATTCTTGCTTTTCAATCTCATGCTTGATTCAATTGATATTGACAAATACTTTTGAATCTATGTTTAAGAATAATCTTCTATCAAAATAAGAAAATCTAGAAATGGATTTGGGTTTTGATAATTGCATAAAGTTTCGGATCGTAATGCTTTCGGATCGTTTGATTGATTGGGAAATCGTCGATTAAACGATACGATCGATCTCACGATGTCATTTGGGAAATCAATGATGTTGTTGAGCGATACGTGATATTTTCACTAAAACGCTAAATTCATATACATGATTTATAGATTATATTCTTTGCAAGATTGATGAACTCTAATTCCAACGCTTTTATTCCCTATTACTTGTCATTTTAATTCTGTTTTTAAGTTCCATTAATTTATGCAACCAAGTGACGAAACCCTTAACTCAAAACAATATCGATTGTTGAACGGTTCGAATTAACGCACCTAATCCCTGAGGAGACGATAATTGAAAATACTTACTTTTGTTGTTTGAAATACTGCGACAACAAAATGGCGCCGCTGCCGGGGATTAGTGTTAAGTTATTTTGAGCATCGCAATAATTGATAGTGTTTTGAGCTTTTGTAAATATCTTGTTAATATTTTTGTACATTATCAACTGTTTGTGCATTAACCCTCTTTGCAAAGCAAAGAAAATTTTCTTGTTAGTTACACTTGTTTCAGATTCTCAACATTGGAAGAAATCATGGCTGATCATCATGACTATTTCAACTTCTATAATCCATACGAGGATGAATCCTATCAACAATTTCAACAATATCCGTCTGAAGACGAACAAATGGCAAGAACGGAAAACACTTTGAATTTGTTCATGCAACAATCCATGATCAACATGCAAAATACCAACCATAGATTGAGGGCTTTATCATGCCAATTGGAGATTTTGCGAGTTCAATTCAATTTTCTGCCAAGCGTCATGGATGTTCAGACCAACAATCAATCCATTTTGGAATTCGGAGAGATTGTTGAAGATGATGTTGATGAGAGTGAGGAAGAGACGATGTTTGAAGGATGTGGTATAAGGACATTAATGGAAGAATTAGAGATACCACACAAGGATGAACTTCCTCAAGAAAGGTCAAATCCTGAAAAGGCCAGCATTGTTGATAGTAAGAAAGAGATGGATCTTGAGAAGATGGGACAGTTTCTTAACAAGGAAGAAACTTGTAAAAAGGAGGGGATGCAAGTGAGCAAGGCGTAGCTTGAACTTCTACAAGATTGTGTTTGTTCCTTGCTCAGCTTATTCTGGATAGGGAGGTTATGGACTCCACATCAGCTATACTGCAAGTTCATGGAATTCCTCCCACAACAAAGGAGTACAAAAGCTGATGTGCTTTCCGTCTCGTTTTGGCCACCCTAACGAATCAGGCGTCGAGCTAAAGACGTTAACCAAGCGCTTGTTGGGAGGCAACCCAACTCTGTAGGTTTGTTGTTTTTGATTAGTATTTTAGTTTTTAACATCCATTCATGCATGTAGGGATAGTGGCAAGAACTCAAAATTTTATTTTTCTGTTTCCTGTCATGGTCGCTCCAGCGACAGATCTCATCGCTGTAGCGATGAACTTTACACTACGGCGCTGTAGCGACGTCCGGTCGCTTGTAGCGATGACTTCCAAACTTTGCGCTTGTAGCGCCAGTCAACGCTTGTAGCGAAGGGCTTACAACCTGTCGCTGTAGCGACAAGTCGCGCGCTTGTAGCGACCATAGCAGAAACTGCCATTTAAGTTTCCCAGGCCACTATGTCTTTTCCCCTACCTCCCAACCACCTTATTAAATGACCTAGCCGTTTTTTTGTTTATTATTTTCGCACACTATAACACAGTACATACTTCCAATTCCATTTATTTTCATTCTGCATTTCTGCATCTTTATTCTTCTGCAATTTTCTGCTAAATCTTGCAAATCTATCTCTGTACCTGTTCAATCTGCACTCAACATCAATCAGGTATGTTAATCATAACTCTCTGTTGCTGATTATGTGATTTATACTTGTTTGAATGTGCCAGCATGCGTATTTAGAACTTAGGGTTTTAGGGTTTTCAAATTTTGAACTTAGGATATGCCTTTTTGCTATACCCATGATTATCAATAGATTAGGCTATAGAAAATGAACTAGAATCACTTAGCAAATTGTCCTTTCATCCTCTTGTTCATTCAAATCGTATTTTGAAAAAAAATTTCAAAAAAATTCAAAATAAATTTAGGGTTTTTGATGAAGAGGAAGTTTTAGTGATTTTTATTCATTTATATTAGCTTTAGGGTTATTTTTGCATGCCACAAGTAGGTTAGAATCAAGAAAAATCATAATTTTTGAAAAGGGTCATCCCTCGCTAGACAGCGCTTGTAGCGCAGGTAGCCAGAAAATTCTGGGCTCGCTCGCTACAAGCGACCAACCTGTCGCTGTAGCGACGAGACCCAGATGCAGTTTTATTTTTCTTTTGATCTAATGCTGACTTGTTTCCTACCTGTTTTGCATGTTTTATGTTATTGTGTAGGCATGGCACCAAAATCTTCATCAAAGAGACAAAGGAATGTTGAGGGTTCATCATCCAGATCTAAATCAAACCCTCCACCACATGATTCCAGCAGATTCCTAAGCTTGCGTAACCAAGAGCGTTACGCAGAGCTCAAGACCAGAAGGATATGGTCCGAGAAACAGTTCCAGATTTCGGAGGAAGGAGAATATGGAGGAATTGCACATATGCTTAACGAGAGAAAATGGGGAATATTGTGCACTCCTCCCAGGAAGATTAATTACGATATCGTCCGGGAGTTTTATGCTAATGCGATTCTAGCTGATCCCTCGGATGACTTCACCTGGACAACATTTGTCCGAGGCCGTACTATCATGTTTCATAGGGATGCAATCAGCGAATACTTAGGTAATCCCCTGGACCTTACTTTCCCGGATGACCTAATTGATTATAAGCGGTTGTGTGCTTATCATGAGCATCAAAGAGCGGGGAACTGAGATCATGATCTAATTGCACGAGAAATCTTCCAAGAGGGAAGAACTTATGATGTGAGCAAGGCTTCGGGTAAGCCTTTTAGAGCTTTCAGGGACCATATGACCACACCTGCTCAGGTAATTCTTACCCTCATTCTTTATAATATAAGGCCTAAGTCACACATTTCATCTACCACACTTGATGTCACACCTTTACTCCACTATATCCTTAGCAACCGTCAGGTTGACGTTGCAAGGATTATAGCTAATGAGATGAGAGTTGTGGCAGAGAGCGGTATCCTACCCCCAGGCAAACCTAAATGTCCATTAACCTTCCCTGGTTTGATAATGGGATTGTGTAGAAAGGCTAGGATACACATGCCTACTTAAGTGGATGAAGAGATAAAAAACCCTATTGATGACAGGTACATCAATAGGTATTGTTCTACTCCCTCACCTACTGCCCCACCTTCTTCCTCTGCCGGACCTTCCACATCAGCTGGACCTTCTACATTACCACCACCAGCACCACATGACCCTAGCCACCCTCAGGCCCCAACCTATCCACCATTGGATTTCTCTAGTTTGGACCCATCTCTAGTTGGCTCATTTCTCATGGCGCAGAATGCGTCTAATCATCGTGCTCTCACGATGATTCAGAGTCACTTGCACGAGAGCGGCTACAGCACTTGGACGCCAGCCTTCTTCCACGAGCATATTGCTTGGCCTGGGGACATGCCTTTCTTTTCTGGAGGGGCAGCTGCTGCAGATGCTGGTGATGATGATGCTGCAGATGATGGTGATGATGATGCTGATGTTGATGATGACCATGGCGATGACTCCTCGGAGCATCGACCATGTGGCTGCAGACTTGATGGATTCAGATGACATGGATTCAGATTGATCTTGATGCAAGCTGCAGATTTTTGTTCTATCATTCTTTCGTTTTATTTATTATGCTTTGTACTTTATAACATTTTTCATGTTATGTACTTTGTTTTGGTTATGTTTATGTACCATGGATGATGTTATTTTGGTTATTTTTGTTATTTATTTTGGTTATATTATGTTTAGTGTATATTATGCTTTATTTATGCTTTGTTATTTATTTTTGGTAAAATTTTTTTGAATTATCCCAACAATTTGGAAAGAAAGATGACAAAGATTCAAAAGCCAGTGCTTGAGCTTAGAATCAGTTGAGTGATAATGATAGAATGAGTGTAAAAGCGCACAGCTAAGGTACTCGTTTTCTTGTTTTTCTAGGTATATTCTTGAATGTGAATAAGTTCTTTACACACAAGTTTAATCTATTCAGTTTTACGCAAGCATATGTTTAGTTTTGAACCAATTTAGAACTAGCCAAAATGTGAGGAATCTTCAACCTTTGTATATATATGCAGGAGACCAACATTTCATGTTTAACTCAGTTATTTTATGTTAAATCTATTGTTGTTTTAAATTGTATAAAAGCATTGAAATGATCAAGGCATTTTTTTTGAAAGAGTGAAATACTTGACCAAATAAACCTACCCTGTGAGAAGTGTGAGTATCTGTTAACCCCTCTGAGCCTATTGAATCAGAATTGTTAACTGTGAACTGTCAATTTTAATAAGCTCAATTGCTTATTTAAATTGCCGGAGTTTGTAAAAAAATTCAGTTCATAGTTAACTCTTTATTGAATTCTGATATTTGTTTTCTTTTGAACCCTTATCCATCGTGTTTATTGACCTTTGCCATAATGATAAAGGAACATTCGATTAGGGTGTCATTGAACTAAGTTGGGGAGAAAGGGAGGTTGTGGTAATGTCAAGTAGTGGTGAATGATGATAATTGATCTTGACAACAAGAAAAAGAGAAAGAAAAAGAAAAGAAAAAAGAAAGAAAAGCAAACCAAGAAAAAGAAAAGAGAAAAATGAAAAGGTTTGCAATAAATCAAAGAAAAAGTTGTCAAAGATCAATCAAGAAAAGAAAAATTTAAAGTTCACCAAGAGTTGTATTGGAAAAGGAGGAAGTTTGTAAATAGAATGAATGTTCCTCTTGCTTGGCCATTTGAATTCAATATCCCACATATGACAATTCTTTTGTAACCTAGCCCAATTACAACCCTTAAAGACCTTTTGATCAATGCCTTTTATGCTTTTAGAAATGATAATTAGATGGACACATAATTTGATTGTAATGTTATCATGTTTGTTGGATGAGTGTTCATACCCTCACAATAGATTTCAAATTGTTCATATACTTTATATAGAAGTGTGTTAGGTTTGGTTCAATTTTAAACATGTTGCTTGTTAAGAATTGTGTGATTAGATGCTTTGTGTTTAGAACTAGTTCACATTTATAGTATGTATCTCGTTTAATGAGAAACTTAACACTAGCTTGCGCAGTCACATTTGAATCATTCATCTGATAATTATTTGCTTCAAACTTTTGATTCTTTTGCATTCTTGCTCAAAACTTTGGTTAAAGCTTGTTTCCTTATTTGTAGTGTCCTTTGTTTGAGGACAAACAAAGATTTAAGTTGGGGGAGTGTGTTAAGTGCCAGGAAGTGGTTAAAATGCTCATTTAATTAAGGCACTTATGTTACTTATTTCACAAGTTATCATAGGATAAGCTCATATTTATGGTTCAAATGCTATATTTGTGATCCTATGTCTTACCCCATGTTATTATTGCAGGAAATTCATGCTTGAACATGCTGAGCAAAGAAAATGAAGTTTTGATCAAAGCCATCGCTAGAAGTGCACGCTTCCTCGCTACAAGCGAGGATAGGCAGGGAATTTGGAGACTTCATCGCTTCAAGCGCCAGATGCCACGCTACTAGCGAGCTTAGGCAGGGAAATTGGAGAGTCCATCGCTACAAGCGATGGACCGGTCGCTTCAAGCGACCAAGGGCGATTTAAGGTTCCATGCTGACGTGGAGCTCTCCCATTGGCCAACAAACTTCATCGCTACAAGCGACCAGCTCATCGCTTGTAGCGAGCGTGCAAAAATTCAGTTTTATAAAAGCATTTTTAGCTTCATTTTCAGAAAAAAAAAACTGGATCATTGACTACTTCCAATTAGGGATTGCTTTGTAATTTAGTTTAGTAATAGTTTAGGACTTAGTTTTAGGGCTAGAAGTTATGATCTTCAAGGAGCAAAAGGATTGAATTGTGGAATCAACCAAAGGCTTTGGGAAATCAAGACTTGGGTTTTGATCTTCATCTTTTCTCTTAACTTTTGTATAGTTGTCATGAAAATGAACAACTAACATCCCTTTGTTGGGATTGGAGGTATTCTTTCTAGCTTTGATGTAATACATGATTATGTGAATATATGATTTTAGCAATTTATGTGTTTATGAAGTTATTCTTGCTTTTCAATCTCATGCTTGATTCAATTGATATTGACAAATACTTTTGAATCTATGTTTAAGAATAATCTTCTATCAAAATAAGAAAATCTAGAAATGGATTTGGGTTTTGATAATTGCATAAAGTTTCGGATCGTAATGCTTTCGGATCGTTTGATTGATTGGGAAATCGTCGATTAAACGATACGATCGATCTCACGATGTCATTTGGGAAATCAATGATGTTGTTGAGCGATACGTGATATTTTCACTAAAACGCTAAATTCATATACATGATTTATAGATTATATTCTTTGCATGATTGATGAACTCTAATTCCAACGCTTTTATTCCCTATTACTTGTCATTTTAATTCTGTTTTTAAGTTCCATTAATTTATGCAACCAAGTGACGAAACCCTTAACTCAAAACAATACCGATTGTTGAACGGTTCGAATTAACGCACCTAATCCCTGAGGAGACGATAATTGAAAATACTTACTTTTGTTGTTTGAAATACTGCGACAACAGCTGCTGATGCTGATGCTGCTGATCCTGCTGATCCTGCTGATGCTGCTGCTGCTGCTGATGCTTGTGGCTCTTCATGTTGGTGCTGCTCGTGCTGTTGAGGTTGATGTTCAATTACATTCAATAACCCTAATAAATTTGTATCGTGCATAAAATCTTCCATGAGTTTCGCTGATGAATATCTTCTGGGAGCAACGGGGGGAACAGGTACGTTAAGGCTTTGTCGGATAGTAAATGGGGTGGTATTGAAACCAGGCGAATGTGATGAGGCGAATCCAGGCATAACATATCCAGGTGTAGTGTATGTCGGAGGAATGGTCGAGGGAATGGTCGAGAATGATGTGGGGGGAATGGTCGGGAATGATGTGGAAGGAATAGTTGTGAATGGAGTGGGGTAAGGTGGTGGAGTAGTAGTAGTAGTGGTAGGAATAGGAGTACCAGTCCTTTCATCAATGTTACGGAAGGAAACCCCTGGTAGACGGCGCCATGATCTGGTCTCCTCTGAGGTAATATCTATTATGTTTTGATACTTGTTTTTCTTCTTCTTCTTCGTGGTCTCTACAACTTTAGCCTTACCCCTATCTTTGTCTTGCCCAGACATCCCTGTCATAATACAATAAACAATAATTAATATAATGAATAAAATATTGTCACATTATATATGCAAGATTAAAATAATTCATATGATAAAATCGTACATTAAACATCGTCATAATTAATAAAAATCATCCACATTGTCTTCGGGGTTAATTGCATCTTCCCCATTGTCTATAGAGTTGCTAGACTCATCCCCACTGTCAGTGTCAACAAGTAACATTTCAGCTAACATTTCAGCATCAACTTGCTGACCGTCAACATCTCTGTCAACCAAATCTGTAGCAGGATCGACTTCAATCACTTCTGGAACATGTGATATTTCATCATTTTGGTATGGTACTTCTTTATCTTGACCTTCTGTCTCAATTTGACCTCTTGGTTTACACTTGATAGCAGCACACCATCCATGTTTGCGTCGGTGGTGAGAAGGATAAGGTACATAATACACTTGACTAACTTTACTTGCCAAGATGAAAGGGTCAAATGCATTATACCTTCTGTCCATTCGTACATCAACTGTTTTATACTTTGGGTCAATTCTCATCCCATGTGCAGGGTCAAACCAGTCACAGTAAAACAATACAACTTTGTTGGGTTCATCTACATATAGGAAAGTTACTTCAAATATGTGTTTGATCACACCATAGAAGTCATCTTCACCTCCATCACTGATTCCTTTGACGTAAACACCGATGTTAATTGTTTTTTTGCCCACCGACCGTGATTGAGTATGAAATTTAAATCCGTTGACAAAGTAAGTGTGATGTTGTTTGACTTTTCTTCCCGGACCTTCGGCTAACCCCCTCAACTTATATATCTATGTAGTCGGATGATCATTTAGCGACTGATGTTTAAGCCATCCTTGAAAAGTTGTATATATGTTACCAATATTTAATCCTTGAAACATCTCAATGTATGGTCCAACTTCGATGCAATTAATCATCACATGAATGGCCGCTGACTGCAACTCAGCATCGTTCATCCAATAATCTTTCTCTGGATGACAAAGACGTCCGTGGTGACGAAAAACTGATAAGGCTGACTAACACTCTTCACTTTCAACAATAACTTCATTTCGTGTATTTCTTGGGATCAACATCAAGTTGTCGAAGTAGTGAGAGATGAAATAGTTTGTTTCCCGAACCACGTAAGCTGCAACTATTGATCCCTCAACCCTTGCTTTATTTCTAACCATTCGCTTTGCATAACCCATGAACCTTTCAAAAGGATACATCCACCTATAATGAACAGGTCCACCAAGCCAAGCTTCATATGCGAGATGCACCGGAAGATGTTCCATAGAATCAAAGAAACCCGGGGGAAAAACTTGCTCCAACTTACAAAGAGTGATTGGAATATTATGATCCATTTTAACAAGTTCATCCATCCTTAAGGTTGAAGCACATAAGTCTTTAAAAAATTGGCTAATTTCAGTCAACGGGTTTATAACATTTTTTGGCAATGAACTAAATTCAATTGGAAGTAAGCGTTCCATGAAAACGTGGGAATCATGACTTTTCATTCCACGCAGTCTTCCGGAGTTGACGTCGGCACACCTTGACAAGTTAGAACAATATCCGTCTGGCATCCTCAATTCTTTCAACCATTGACAAACAGATTTTGCTTCATCAGCAGTTAGACTATAAATAGCCTTAGGTTTTAGATATTTTCCATTTGGAAGAAGTTGTAGCTCCATATCTGGTCTCTTACAAATCAATGGCAAGTCCATTCTAGCCTTCTCATTATCTTTTGTTTTACCAGAGACATTCATCACCGTGTGAATTATATTGTCACAAAAATTCTTCTCAATGTGCATAACATCCAGATTATGTCTAAGTAAATTGTCTTTCCAGTAAAGGAGGTCCCAGAAGATACTTCTTTTCGTCCAATGGTGGGTGTCACCGTATTGCGGGTGTCTGACTCTTTTGCCAACATCTGGGAATTTCAAAAGTCCTAATGCACTGACTCTACGGAATACTTCCTCTGATGTTGTCCTAGGAGGCGGGCCATCTTTTTCTGTTTCTCCTTTACGAAACAAATTCCTCTTCTTACGAAATTCATGTGTTGCTGGTAAAAACCTACGGTGGCAGTCAAACCACGAACTCTTTCTTCCGTGATGCAAGTTAAACGCCTTTGTTTCTTCCATGCAATGTGGACAAGCCAATCTACCATGAGTCGACCATCCAGACAACATTCCATATGCAGGAAAGTCGTTAATAGTCCACATCAAAGCTGCCCTCATCCTAAAATTCTTCTTCCTTGCAATATCATATGTTGATTCCCCGGTCCACAATCTCTTCAAATCATCAATTAAGGGTTGTAAATACACATCTATACCATCTAATGGGCTATTAGGTCCTGGTATAACACAAGTCAAAAACAAATAAGGTTTTGACATGCACATGTCAGGAGGAAGATTATACGGGGTAAGAAGAATTGGCCAACAAGAATAAGGCGTTGTCGACTTTTGGATATACGGGACAAATCCATCAGAGCATAATCCAAGCCTCACATTACGTGGATCTTCTGCAAAATCAGGATGTACTTCGTCAAAGTGCTTCCATGCCACCCCGTCACAGGGATGTCGCATCACACCTGTATTTGTTCTATTGTAATAATGCCACGTCATTTTATCGGCTGTGTGAGTTGATGCATACAATCTCTGCAATCTTGGTATTATTGGCAGATAAAACATTGACTTGACTGAGACTAGCTTCTGCTTCCGAGAACTGGCATTACCACGTACTTGATACCTCGGTGCATTGCAAAATTTACACTCCACCAACGACCCATCATTTTTACCAAATTCGTTGTCGTAAAACAGCATGCACCCTTTAACGCAACAATCAATAGTTTTAACTTGCAATCCCAACTTCGACACCAACTTCTTAGCCTCATAAAAACTCAATGGCAAATTGTCCTTTATAGGAGTTGCGTCCCTCATCATTTTTGTATAACATTCTGCGCCTTCTTCGGCCACACTCCAATCTGACTTGGCAGCTAAAAGCCTCACACTCATGGATAACTTAGAATCAGACGACCCTTCAAACAATGGCTTGTTTACTTCCATCATCATTTTGTAAAACTTCAACGCTTTCTCGTTCGGAATTCTTTCCTCTTCATGATCAGCGCCCTCGTCCTCGTTGTAAGACAGGTTCACCCCAAGAGCATCACCAACCATATCTTCCATCATGCCAAAGTTTTCACTCTCCGTACGCGCCCCACTGCTTGAAGCGCGCATATTAACATCATTTGTCGGCTCTTGTTCACCATGATATTTCCACACGTAATAATTCTCCATAAAACCAAGGTCCTTTAAATGATTTAGAACATCTTTTGGGCTCTGAAGCAGCCTACACGTACATTTAATACACGGACATCTTATCCCTCCCTCCAATGTAAACGCACGTTGCGACATGGCGTAAGCAACAAATTCACGAACTCCATCCACAAAAGCCGCTTTAAGTGTTCTTTTCCCCGGATATTTTCTATCGTACATCCAACTACGATGTAAAATATATTGATCCATCTTCCGCGTCACTAATATTAACTCAATTAGTATGTATTTATTCGTTACAATAACGCGCAAATAATTAATAAATTCTTGCGTTGCCGACAAAAGTTAATGACTACGTACAACCTAAATATAAATAACAATTTTTTTTTTATTTCTAAAAACCTAAATATTTAGAAATTCATACAATAATTAACTTCATAATTCATATAAATTAACTTCATAATTCTTTACTAATTTATCTTCTTTTTCTAACAAACTTTTTAAACATATTAAAACATATTCATTAATTACATAAATTAGTTTTACTAATTAACTAATTTTTATACATATTTATTTACTAACTTAATTAACCCTCTTTTTTTTTTTTAAAATAACTACGTACAATAACATTTTTACTAATTAACCACATTTTTTACTTGCATTTTTATTAACTAAAACATATAATTAATTACATAAATTATTTTTACTAATTAACTAATTTTTATACATATTTATTTACTAACTTAATTAACCCTCTTTTTTTAAAATAACTACGTACAATAACATTTTTACTAATTAACCACATTTTTTACTTGCATTTTTATTAACTAAAACATATAATTTATTACATAAATTATTTTTACTAATTAACTAATTTTTATACATATTTATTTACTAACTTAATTAACCCTCTTTTTTTTAAAATAACTACGTACAATAACATTTTTACTAATTAACCACATTTTTTACTTGCATTTTATTAACTAAAACATATAATTTATTACATAAATTATTTTTACTAATTAACTAATTTTTATACATATTTATTTACTAACTTAATTAACCCTCTTTTTTTTAAAATAACTACGTACAATAACATTTTTACTAATTAACCACATTTTTTACTTAAACATATAATTAGTTTTACTTAAACATATAATTAACCACATTTTTATTAACTAAAACATATAATTTATTACATAAATTAGTTTTACTAATTAACTAATTTTTATACATATTTATTTACTTACTTAACCCTCTTTTTTTAAAATAACTACAATAACATTTTTACTAACCACATTTTTTACTTGCATTTTTATTAACTAAAACATATTTATTATTATATAATATCTCAAATGAATTGCATAAAAATTATTTAATATTTTACAACTAACATATATAACATTTTCTAATTAATCTATGTCACATTTTCTAAAATTTGTATGAATTCAACATTACGCGCATATAAAAATTACGAGCCACAAATAAAAGTTACGCGCGGATAAGAATTCCGCGCGCCACCGACAAAATTAATTACAACAACTAATGTAGCAAATTAAAATAAGTAGAAGATATATACTAACCTCAAATAATTAGACGATGAACAAACTGGATGAAAAAAACCAAGTAGCAGCTGCAGCAACAACACCAACCTTAAAATGGATCCGAAGCAAGAAACTACAAAAAATAATACAACATAATTAATAAAATCAATATCAATATTTTTTTAAAAAAGCAAAACATTTTTACTAAACTACAATTTTTTTACAAGCTAACACTTTTTTTATTATAAACTAACACCATTTTTAATTAATATCATCTTTAAAAAAAATATACATTTACTAACTAATATTTTTATAAATAATTATAGTAACATTTTTACCAACTATTTTTTACAAACTACACTTCTTTTACTAAGTAACATTTTTATTACTAATAACCATGACTTTCTTTTTTCTAACAATTTAAAATAAAATATAAAAACTAACCTCAAAAAATATAAATGCAACCTTGAGTAGTAGCAACAATAACCTTGAGTAAAATAAAATAAAAATATGATGATAAAATAGAAGTTGAGAAAAAAAATGAGTGAGAATGATTGAATTTGATGGTAGAGTGTGAGATTGAGAAATAAATTGTGTGTTATATATAATAGAGAGAATAAGTGATATTTATATGGTGTATAATATGAGATAATAATTTGAGATAATAAGTTTATTGAGAGAAAATAAATTAAATAAATGAAAGATAGTAGTATAAGAATTGAAAGGTGATATGAATCTTTGTATTCTTGAACTTGAGTTTTGAAGATGAGCAAATCAAAGTTTTGAAAGGTGAGATGAATCTTTGTATTCTTGAACTTGAGTTTCTCAGTTACTTGGATTTGAGTGATAAGGAATTTGATGTGATAACACTACTAGAAAAATGACATTTAACATCCGGATATCCACATCAGTGGTCAAATACCTGTTGTAATGTTTTTGTTCATTGAAAAACCTTTTATACAAGCCATGGAATGAATGCATTCATGTCGTCAACTGTTCTACATATATCTCACCTTAATTATTGTACCAAATGTAGTGATTTTAGACAATCTTATAGATAGTTTTGTGGAGAAAGTAGATTACTTCTTTCTATTATCTCTCTATATTTGTCTAATTATATAAAAATTTGCAATGAAAATACCAAAGTATTACAAAAGAGGATAGATTTCAAACTATACAGACTAAGTCTTACAAAACAGCATAAGTGTTTGGATGTTTCTCTCTATTTTTTACTAACTTCTTTCATACTCCAATATTTCTACATAATCAAATTCAAAGTTCAATATATAACTGAGAGGACATATATATTCAATGCCTTATGACCCAACACATTGCAAAGAGAAAGATCTATGGAAAAAACTACCAACACATATAAGAATATAGAATAGTAGCATCAGCAAACTTGGTACTCAGAACAATCACATATAAACAAAAAAGTCTCAAAGAACAGAATTGTAACATTCAATTTGTCTAAAACTAAAAGATAGGAAAGTTCAATGCTTAATAGCAGATAAAAACACCATCAAAAAACTCGAAAGATTTATCTCAGTCAAATTTATCAACTGATAAGTTTGTTTGACTGCAATGCGTAAGTATAAATTTCTTGTCACACAAAATGTTATATGAGGTTTGGAATTTTGAAGCCAAAAGCAAAAGGGAAGCTCAAATGAAACTAAATTATTTATTTCTCTTTAAACCGAAAGGAAAGGAATCAAAGATGCATAGGCCACTTCATCCAAGGTTGAGTAGAAGGATCTATGTCTTTATTTTTGGATATGATGTTAAACAGAACATTTAGATAACAAGTTAATTCCTTGACAACTCTCAAAATCTGGGAATCTTTGCCACTTTTGTGAACTGCAAGGCTGAAGTTTCATCAAATTGGTCAAGAAATATTTCCAGGCTGCTCATAGCTATTTTTTAATTTATCAATTTTGGTACAGTTAAAATAGCCTCAAAATGAGAGATACTCAGCTTAAGTTTGCTTTTTAGCTATACCATTACTCGGCCACTTCTTCAGGATTATACTATTTCCTTGTGTATCGCAATCGCAGAATTAATTCCCAATTTTGAGAGCCAAGTAAATCACAGAATTAATTCCCAATGCTTTGTGGGCATATTCATGTGAAGCTTGTAATATTTGTGTGCTACTTTGTGGTATATACTAAAGCTGTTATAGATAACATCCAACATAAACCTGCAAAAATCATGTTTTTCCTGAAAAGTCTCTGACTAAATGTTCTCAGCATACTAAACTCTCCACATGAGGCTTTCATGATCAATTTCTCTCACTTTATGGATACTCCATTCCTTCTTCATTCTTGTTTATTGAAACAAAAATGGTATCAACAAAGTTTTGCACTCTCAAAGAGGAAATAAGAGAGGACATCTCAATAAATGAGATTAAGAACAAAAGAGACCATAATTAAAAACATTTGCATCATATGAAAATCAAGCTAACCAACTATCAAACTTAGGATCACATGAGCATGTTTGTTTTTCTAGCATTTTTATTCAAAAGAGTCATTAACTTTCACATATTCCTGACCTGAGTGGCCTAAATCTCGGATTGTGTATATTCACTAACATGAGATATATATGAGACAAATAAATTATTATCCATCCTATATACCAAACATACTCTGATATATAAGAGTCAATAATCTTCACAAGAAGGTGATGAGCAAGGCCTTTTAAATTATCAATTAAGCAATATGATGAGCAGTTTATGTAGTTTAAAACATGTTATGACCATCAATGATAGCCTGCAACTAACAATTACAGCCACCATATTATGGTTATTTTCAAAGAATAGTTTTCAGGAAGAGAATGGTAGACCATTTTATGCTCTGAATTGGTGCTCCTCTTGCTTTGCTTCCTCTAAATCTAAATTACATGAAGATGTCATCTAAATTGATTTTCTTAAAATTTGTTTTTGCATAATCATTTTAGCTTGGTTAATGCCAAATTATTTGAACCAAGAGGAAGACTTAACAAAAGAATTAGATGATTTTAATTAGATTTGTGCAATGGTGTGAATAATTCACACGCGAAGACCGCAATCCTTAGCAGCATATGTAACAACCGACATCGCAAAATCCTTGATGCGACCGCCACCGTTATTTAAAACAAACACATTTAACCTTTAAATATACCTCATGCATTTCCGTTTGTGAAAAGTATCTCGGAAGAGCACCAAAAGAGCATTAAAAATTCAAAACACCATCGTTGGAACAACCAAGGCTCAGATACCACTCTTGGAACTCTTTGTTATTTTGGAAGAAGAAGAAAGGAATTTTTAGAAAGGAGAGAGAAAGAGAGAGAAAAATTGTCGAATAAAATTGATCACTTCATTTGTGATTCTCACTTTACAATGATGAGTTCACTTCCCTCATATGATACACTCTTTTAACTTCACACTCTCTCTCCACTACGTCTATTCACTATTTTCACATAAACTCAAATGGTGATGATGTTTGATTTTGAGAAAAACCCATAAACTCAAATGGTGCAGAAGACGTGGTGGAGAGTTTATTTTATGGGTTTATGTGGGTTTATGGGTTAAAGGTGGTGGTGTTGGATTTTTTTCCTGTGGGTTGTGGAGGTGGTGGTATGAAGTTCATACGATTAAGAAGGAGATGAAATGGAAGGAAGGTGATAGTAAATTAGCAAGTGTACTAATTTATATCGGAGTAATAGATAAATTCGTTTCCACAGAGACTAATGTAACTTCAATTTAGCAACAATGTTAATATTTAGGATGTGTAAATAAAGGGGTTGCACAAGGCAAAATAGGTTTGTTTGAATAATCTGAACAGTATTGATCGGGAACAAGTGAATTGATTTAGAAATTGAAGAGAAAGATGGTTAAGCCTTTCGAATCCTCTAATGTTATTATACGATGAATTGCACCCCTTTCCTAACAATGTTTACCCAGTTTTACGATAGATTAACAAAATGATTCCACCCAATCTCTTGGCCTAGAACCCTCTCCTAAGGTAATTATCCCTTAATCTCTTAAGTGAAATAAATTCCGTTGGAGGTTTTATAAAGTACGTTAATCTTTTGATCATAACCTAACAATTTTCTATCTCTAGCTTAATTAATTAGGTTAAACAAAGTTCCTAGATCAGATTCAAAAGCCATGGCTAGTGGTCATTCAAAGTCCACAATCAATTTATATATTCAGGAAAGCTAGTGCTAATAGTCAATCAGAAACATATAAAAAGCATTAAGCAAAAGGAAGTTTGAATAAAACTAAGTTTTCATTGATAATCCAGGGAGTTCATACAATTCATGAAGCCATACAATTACATCAGATTCATCTAAGGCTCAACCACAATAGAATTAGTTACTCATAGCTAAAGTACGAACAACAAATTCAAAAGAAAGATTCATTACATGAAATGGATGACTGACTATGAGTTTTGATGGTCTCCCACCTATTCTCCAGCGCTTCAGATCCAAAATATATCTCTCTTCCCTAAAATTTCGAACCCTTAAATCAGAAACACGTTTGCCTTATATAGACATAGCAAAAATCGAATTTTTCCTTCCATATCGAATTGACATCCCTAACCACGTTTCACTAAAGCATGTTTCCTTCCATATCGAATTTTTCTCATACATACGGAAAACCCGTACCGCGTACCAACGCGAATTGCGAATTATGTGACTATAAATTAAAATTAGTTTGGTGAAGAAAAAGGACGCAAACCTTAAGTGGATGAGCCGGTGGAATTTCCCACACAGAGCCATTGTGACCAAATGAGATCAAATGTAATTGTTACGGTTGCTACATATAATAGGATAAAATTCAAAGAATACAGTTGAAGTCTTACAAAACAGAATAAGTGTTCTTGTTTTAAAATTTCCTGTCACATATAAAATAACAAGTTGTCAACATAATGTTATAAATTAAACATTTACCAATCATAATATATTTGAAATTATTTGTCACTAAGTTTATAACATGAGTTTCAAAGAAAGTCTATAATTCCAAGTCTTCCTTACTTTTGTAAAGTCCTGTAGAATTTTGTGCTATTTCATTTTTCAAACAATCAAACCGCATTTGCATTAGTTGATAACAAATAGAATTTATAGTTGAGTGAGTTGTGAGTTACAAACAAGTGAGTTGAGAGTATTGCTATGACAAGAGATCGAAGTTCATGAAGAAAAGAAATGGCTATGACAATTATTGCTTCCACAAATTCTCTCAAACACTACTAAATTAAATTATTTATCACTTTTTTTTTAAATATATTCATTGTCAATACTATCAATTTATTTTGAAATAAAAAAAGTAAATATTGAATGCATTTATTCAAAAAAGATAATTTAATAATAGTCATATAGATTTTAGACAAATTTTATTACTTCAACAACTTTTTTTTATATTTGTAATTTTTGTTTGAGTCTATCTATTTATAATTTAACATTTGTTTTCTTATCTATCATGTAACAGTAAAGAGGAGTCTTTTTACTCTACAAGAGAAGACATTTTATGAAGAAAATAAAAGTTAAGAACAAATGGTTTCGAGAGTTCTAGGAAACTTCCTTAAAGTTCCGTTATAATTGAAATTGAAATTGAAAGAAAGTGTACTATCATCAATCTTTAGTCTCCAAGATAGACCAATTAATATGTAATGTGACTATCACATGTAGCAAATAGAGTTGTATTATCAATTCAATATAATGAATTCAAAGGAAATTTCAGAAAGCATAAATGAAATAGTACAAGTGATGATGATGAATAGGATAAAAGAAAGCCAAATTGAAATTTTCTTTTCATGAAAATCCGACACATGGGAGTGTGTCTTACAACACTTCCCAATAATTGAAAATGCCTTGCAATCTATGGTAAAAAAGTTTTAAACTTTAAAAAAGCTTGTCTATGTAGGTCAAGTGTAATGGTTTATCTTAGAGAATATCGATTCATCATAGAGAATTACATTGAAAGCATCTCATCAATAAAGCGCTCCAACATCTTATATAATCACACTAGAATCTCCTAACATATGTCATTAAGCTACCAACAACTCTTTCTAACAATAACAAATCTATTTGAATTATAGCTATATCCTTTTTCTTCTGATCCAAACAATCATTCATGATGACCATTCTTACTTCACAAATGTCACTTCTTTTGCTTCTACTTTTATCTATGACAACCACATTCCACAAAACCATGTGTAGCAATCACACAGTTGTTCGATGCAATGAGAAAGATCGAGAGACACTTTTAACCTTCAAACATGGCATCAATGATAGTTTTGGTCAGATTTCAACGTGGTCAACTGAAAAAGATTGTTGTGCTTGGAAAGGAGTCCACTGTGACAACATTACCGGAAGAGTTACAGAAATTGATCTCAAACCTAATTTTGAAGATGAGCCAATCAAAGGTGAGATGAATCTTTGTATTCTAGAACTTGAGTTTCTCAGTTACTTGGATTTGAGTGAGAATGAATTTGATGTGATAAGAATTCCATCCATTCAACAAAACATCACACATTCATCTAAACTTGTTTACCTTGACTTATTCAACTTCGGTCCCAAGCTGCACATGGATAATCTTCACTGGCTTTCTCCACTTTCTTCCTTGAAATATCTCAACCTTAGTCGAATTGATCTTCATAAGGAAACCAACTGGTTACAAGTAGTAAATACACTTCCTTCACTGTTAGAATTACAGTTGAGAGGTTGTAACCTGAACAACTTCCCATCTGTTGAGTATTTGAATTTGTCTTCAATTGTAACTCTTGATCTTTTTTTCAACAATTTCACCTCTCATTTACCTGATGGCTTTTTTAATCTCACCAAAGATATCACCTATCTTAACCTTCGTGGGAACAATATATATGGTGAGATACCTTCAAGCTTGCTAAACCTTCGAAATTTGAGACACCTTGATCTCTCTTCTAACCAACTACAAGGATCAATTCCCTCAACTCTAGGAAACCTCTCATCCTTAAATTACTTATCTATTGGATCTAATAATTTCTTTGGTGAAATTTCAAAATTAACTTTTTCCAAACTCTCTAATTTAGATTCACTAGACTTGAGTAATTCAAATTTTGTATTCCAATTTGATTTGGATTGGGTTCCTCCTTTTCAACTAAGTAAACTTTATTTGCACAATACAAATCAAGGCCGAAACATCCCATCTTGGATATATACACAAAAGTCATTGCAAGTTCTCGACTTATCGAGCTGGGGAATTTCATCTGTAGGCTTCTCAACACTTATAGAAAGAATACCCGATGAACTTATTTTGTCGAACAATTCGATTGCTGAAGACATATCTAACCTAACACTGAATTGTTCTTTGTTAGTGTTGGATCACAATAACTTCACCGGAGGACTCCCAAACATATCACCGTTGGCCTTTTATGTTGATTTGTCTTACAACTCCTTCTCAGGTTCAATTCCACATAGTTGGACGAACTTGTCAGAATTAAGATACATTAACTTGTGGAATAACAGGCTATCTGGTGAAGTTCTAGGACACCTCTCTGATTGGAGACAATTGGAACTCCTGAACTTGGAAGAAAATGAATTTTCTGGAACCATACCAATGAACATGTCACAAAACTTAGAAGTGGTCATATTGAGAGCTATATGTAACTTTGATTGTAAAGCTAAATAGCTTTCGCAGAAGTTGAGCTTCTGCTAGTAAAGGTTAGTGAACCTACTTTAAGTTATATCCATAACGATATAGAGTATTTTGCTTTATTTTGTAATTCTATGTTAAAGTTATATCCATTTTGTTTGGTTCATATTTGTCAGGTGATTATGTATGTGGAAGATCCTGCACTGTTATGCAAATCGTTGATATAATTTTCCAAACAGCGCCAAGTGCCAATATGTTACTGTATCACTTGTTGCTGCTCATTTCATCTTTCACTTGTTGTAATGTTTTTGTTGAATTGTAAGTTTTTATACAAGTTAGTTAATGGTTTCATTCAGGTTGTCAACTGGTTTATGTAACTCTCTCATTAATTTTTGTGTTAAAACAATAAGGCATGGTATAATTTCAACCTTGAGACAGACTTGAAGACATATTGATATAGATGACTTTTAATGGATAGTTTGAGTTGAGTTATGATTTAAACTATAAACTAAAAACTTACATTGAAATTTATATTTGCATAGTTAAGAAACGCAATGTCCTTATGTAGAACCATAACTTAGAGATTGAAGACATGTACAATGTCCAATATTGACACAACAGAGACACTTATGGTTACAAAAATAAAGATATAAAGTTTGTTTTAGATTGTGTTTAGGTGTGGAACATGAACTGTAGTATGGCTTGTGCGAATTAATGACTTTATTGCAAATTTAAAATCCAAAGTTGGGTTTGAAAGATTTGAAATGATAGTACTCCTTCAGTCTTGGTGAGTAGTATATCTCTTTTCATGTCAGGTTTATTAGAAGTTTATTCACTCGTTAGTCTCAATAAAGGTTCGAATAATTTCGCACCAATTCTATAATTCTAAATCTTCCCTGCTTTTTCAAAGTCTTTTAGTTTGTAGCTATTTTATCTTTCTTATCGCAGACTTCAATATTCCAAGTCCTCCCCTGCTTTTTCCAATTAATCATATTTGAAGCTATTTCTTTTTACAAGCTTTCCCATACCCCAACATCTTATTTCTTAACAAATCATACTCGCATTTCAATTAGATCTTCTCTGATCCAAACAGTTTACCCAACATCTTATATAACAGTTTATTATATGTCAGAGTTGTATTACTGAACATACACTCATCATTTCTCGTCGTTCTCATTGTTCCCTAAATATGATTCTATATGCATGCATGAAAACAAACTCATTAAATAATGCACATTAACATATCATCAATAACTCACATCATTATAGTATTTATCTCAGCATACACATTACCATAAACAAGGTATATCTCATCGTTACTCGTCGTTATAAAGAAAACATATCTCATCGTTACTCGTCGTTATAAACAATCATATCTCATTAATAGACAACAATCATACATCAACATTATCTCATCATTCATCAATATCATAACAACAATATCTCATACTCACACTAGAATTCCCCATTTATTTGGTTATTTATCTCTACGGATACACTTTATTCCTCGTCTATTCTAATTTCTTCTTTTACTCCATCTAATCACAACCCTAGGCTCTTTATTGTTTAAGGGAAATAAATTTTCATCATTAACTATCCTAATTCACTACATAACATCTCTTTCTAAAATCGTCCCTTACTCTTTGGACTACTTCGTTGTTGTGGACTCACCGTTGTTTTAAGAAATCACTCTTAGGAGACCTAAATATACTTTCCTTACTTTAGTACATTGCTTCGGGACCCTATATTTGCACCACTTACACCATTAGAATCTCATCTTATTATTTTAAGTAACTAGATAATTTCCCTCGCTGTTATTACTATTTATAACCTTATCCATTCCCTTAATGCACATCCCCCTGTTCTCATCTATATCCTTATGGTCGTGTCTTTAACATTAACGTTTATCTTAATCGATCACGCTTTATCCTTCGTTTATTTTTAATCTTATACTCTTCTATATGACCAATACTTTAGAAACATTACTACTATAAAGACATTCTCCTCATTCTAATCCATCATCTTAAAACACCACCCCATGCTTTCATTTATAATCGTCTTATACTTCTCTAGTTAATTCCCTTCTTACGCTCACCTTCCCTCTAAAAGAATTACGACAAAAGAAAAACACTTAGACATACCTCCCTCACCTCGGAATCACCTCTTTCTTTTTAACTTAAAGTCTTTACCTGTCATACCCCATTTTTTGACCCATTTTCGTCTCGTTTTACTTATTGTCTCGTTTTACGCATTTTTTTTAAGGCCGAGAATTTTCGTCGTTTCAGACGAAATTTCGGCAGGGAGGTATTTTAAAATACCTCATGTCAATTTTTGTCTCGTTTATTTATTTATTTTTATTACGTTTTATTCTTACTTTCAGTTTTTATTATCATTAATTTTTATTTACCTTTATTACCATTTTATTTATTTCTTTTTTATTATTATTATTATTATTATTATCATTTTTATTATTTTACTATTATTATTATTATTTTTTATTTTTTGCATTTTGTCCAAAGTCAAAGTCCAAGTCAATGGTCAAACAGTCCAACACACTGCAGGGGCGCCCCCAACCCCAGGTTTTTTTTCATCATCACAAATCCTCCAAAATCATCATCACAATCCTCAAATCCCCACAAAATCATCTGCAAAAATCCAGCAAATCACATCCCCATTTAATGTTTGCTCAAATTCTATCCAAAATCCCAGAACTACTTGCAAGTTAATGAGTCATTAAGCTGACAAGCAGCTCAAATTTCTTCTATAAGACAGGGACAAAATCAACAGAGAAAAGGAGAGAAGAAAATTTTGACAAGCAGATTTTTTAGCAAAGCCAGCAAAACACAATAACCAACCCAACAACACTAACACACAAACAGCCCTTTAACAACACAAACACATACTCACGCACACCACCACTCACGCACGTCCCAGCATCTTACACAAGCAACCCAGCACTCACGCACATAACCAACACAACCCAGCACTCACGCACATCACCCACACGGCCCAGCAAAAACATACACGGCCTAGCCCCCTAAACAGCACACACACGCACCCTAAAACCTAGCACAACACCACCGAACACAAAGAAAGAAGAAAAGGGCCAAGAACAAACGAAAAAAGGGTAAGAACAGAAAATTTTTTCCTAAAAAAACTTTGAAATCCGATCTACGCTTTGTTGTTGATCTTTTTGTGTTTTGAGGGCTAGATATAGACTCAGAAGAGGGAGAGGAGTCGTTTTAACAAAAAAGTTTTAATTTTGGGGTTGTTTGGGGATTCCGGCCGGTGGCGCCGCCGTGTTGGCCGCCGCCAACCACCGCCGGAATCTGGGTTCCATGGTGGTGGCTCGCCGGAAGGGATGAAGATTCATCCCTGTTCTTCATTTATGAAGAACTTTGAGGAGAGAGGTGAGAGGATGAGAGAGGCGCGGCCAAGAATGAGAAGAAGAGAGAGGAGAAATTGTGAAAATGAAAAAAAATATGAAGGGAAGGGGTTTAAATACCCCTCCCTGATTCAGTGTGAGAGGGTGTACGTGTTAGCGTACACCCACGCCCTCCTGGACCCCTGATTTTAGATCAGACAGCTCTGGCCTTTCCCCCCTGTGATCAGATCAGGGCCGTCTGATTAATCAGACGGCCCAGATTAATTTACGCAGGCCCAATACATTTTGGGCCTTTTTCTTCAAATCTGACTTGTTTTTTACTACTAGCACCCCCCAGTTTTATTTTTTTACACCTCCCCTAATTTTTATTTCTTTTATTTTCTTTGCAAATTTTATTTTTTCTTTTTATTATTATTTCCTTTTATTGTTTTATTGTTTTTTAGCATCTCATTTATTTATTTACCTATCATATTATCTCATGCATTTTTTTTATTTCTATTTTTGTTCATTTTATTTTGCATTTTTTCTTTATGTCATTTGTGTATACATTTGGGAACATATATGTTTAAATATGCATTGTTTTTTTATTTTTTATAGTTCAATCCATAAACAAAAAAAATCTTTTTAGTTTAATCCAACGATCGTTTTTATTTCTTCGCGTTTAGCTTAGTTTATCACATTATTTTCTTTTTAATTCCAAGTAAGAAATCAAAACCATAAAAACATTTTCCTTTTTTATTAAGCGACAAACTTGTTCATTTTGGTTGCAACAACTAATTTGAACAATTTCTTTTCTCTTCATTTGAGTTCTAAAAACGAGCGTTTTTTTTTTAGTTAATACATTTTTCTTAAAATTCAAGCGAAATTTGAATGAAAAAGGGTGGTTTGACGTATGTCTCTCCTTTCCCCGATCGGATAAACACTTGACGTATGTCTCGTTGCTTAGACGACCGTCATTCTTTTCTAGCTTCCCCAAAAAAAATACGTTTTTTTAATTCAAACAAAACTTGAATGAAAAAGGGTGGTTTGACGTATGTCTCTCCTTTCCCCGGTTGTACGAATGCTTGACGTATGTCTCGTTGCTCGAACAATCGTCATTCTATTTTCAAAGTGAATCCAACTCACTAATTCTGGCCCTTGTGGTCAATCCGAACCTTTCGCGCCTTTGCGCGTTTATTTTCAACCTTTTTACGCCTTGCGCGAATTTAACGCCTCCGTGCGTTTGTCTTTTATTTTCAACATTGTAAGCCTCCGTGCATTTGTCTTTATTTTCAAACCTTTTACGCCTCTGTGCGTCTGTCTTTTTTTCCTTAAACATTTACGCCTTGCGCGAGTTTATCGCCTTAGCGTCTGTCTTTCACCTTTTAAAGCTTTTTACGCCTTTGTGCGTTTTCAAACAATTCTTTTCCAAGAACTACGTACGCTTTGAATTCTCCGACTACCGGGAGATACGTAGGAGCAAGATCGACGTCTTGTCAAGCCCGTTATTAAAAAATCTTTTTTTCTTTTTCTCTTTCATTTGTTTTTATCTCTTTCTTCACCTCATGTTATATTTTCTTTTTCCTTTACATATATATATGATTAAGCATGCAAGCAAAACGTCAAAAAACAATTTTAGCCTAAGCCAACTAAGAGGTTCCCGTTGAGTACAACGGATGTGAGGGGTGCTAATACCTTCCCCTCGCATAATCGACTTTCGAACCTAAAATCTCTTTTCAAGGTAATTTCGAACTTTTTTTCCTTTTTCCCCGAAAAATTAAAAGTTCAGTCGTGATTTAAAATTTAGTGATTCAATGCTAGTCAATAGCTTGACATCCGAAATTCGACGCGACATTACCCCACCATTATCATTATTTCTAACATTATCCTTTACTTTAACTTACACCTTCCTATTTCCAATTACCTTCGTGTCATCTCTTCACCTAGCATCTCCTTTTATCTTAAAACACTTTACATTTTCAATTTTTCATCTTGGTTCTACACTCTTCTATCTACTTCTATCTTAGACTCATTACTATTCTAAGGAATCTATCTTTATCATCATTAACTATTCTACATTTTTACTCTTTATCCCATCTTATCATCGTCTTGTACTCCTTTAAGGCATTGATTTGGGACCCTAACCTTCACTTAAACGCACTTCCCACACTTAGGTACATTGATTTGGGACCCTAACCTTCACTTTAGGAACTCATTTAAGGCATAAAAGTAGGGTTTTCTAAGTCTGAGAAGGGTGCACGACCGTGCTCCCTGGGGGCATGACCGTGCGCCCCCAAAACAACACAAAACAAAGGAATGACCAGAAAGTTGAGCACGGATAGTGCACCCTAGTGGCACGACTGTGCGTGTCAGTCTGATACCCAAAATCGTAGTTTTGTTGCGATTTCGCTTAGGGGTACCTTTCATAACTCTGTTTTTGACCCAAAACTCACCAAATTCGTCCCTAAACATCACCCTAAGGTTACCCTAATATCCAAACACTAATTTTCATACAATCCACCTAATTATAATCATCTTTTACACGTTTAATTCACCACTCAAAAATCTGGTTATTTTAATCCTTCTCCTTCGTCCTATATCCACCATCACGACACCTCGACTCCAAACTTCACCAATTCTTTCTACTGATCTTCTATGATTATAATACACATTAATTCTCATCTAATTATACCTAATTATGACATATTCTCTCATGATTAGTTCTCTAATCAAATTATCTAACCATTGGTTTCACAACCTTAATTTTCCCTTTACAACCCCAATCACATCGACAACCCTAGTTCATCACCATTGACTCATTATAATTTCTACAATAACATCAAATTCACAGAATCATAAATACAATTAAACTCACAGTTAAACAACACAAAGAGATATCTATAATAACAACAAATTCACAGAATCATAGTTACAATTAAATTCACAGGTATTACAACACAAAAGAATAACTATAATAACAACATCAAGAGATAAGATATAACAAGGATTCATCGTAAGAATAAATAAAACGTCAAAAATTAAGAACTCCTCACTACCCATATGAAAATACAACCCTTATGATGAATATAACTCCCCCATACCTCAAAATCTCCGAAAAACAGAGCTTTGGTTCAACACTCCTTAGCTAGGGTTTGCCTCCCTACCTCTCCTCTCTCTGATTCTCAAGTGCAGCAACAATAATGTTTCTGACTTTCTGTTTCTTCTATTTATACTAGGGAATTGGGCTAATCAACCTATTATTATTTTCTCCCCCCTCTTGTCATAATTTTACTTTCCCCTCCCCTACTTATTTTATTACTCTATTCTCACCTCCCATCACTGCCATTTATTATTTTATTCTTCTCTTCATTATTCTAATTCATATAAAATATTAATAACCGCCAAACTCTATTCTCTCAACAATGGCACACTATCTTCTTCCTAAAATTGTTTTCCTCACATTATTCACTCGACTAGTTAACTCATCCTTACTTCCTCATTACCTATCCTCCCAATAAATACGAATAGATAAATTAATACCATCTAACAAACCAATACTAATAATATCAATAATACTAATATTACCCAATAATAATATTAATAAACTAATATTAAGAATTGGGGTGTTACAAGAGACCTATTTAAAAATTCTCAAATATTTTAGGGGTCTGTGTAACGCCCCGATTTTTAGTATTAGATTTATTTAATATTATTATATTTGTTAATTGTTTTATTAATTGGGAGAATTAGTGACACTACAAGAAATATGTCTATTTGCCAAGGATTTTTGACAGTGACATGAACCCCTGGAAAATTTCACACGGCCTAAGCCAAGGGAAACCCCAGGCAAAATGACATTGGTGAAGGACAGGACCACTTACCATTTGACAGGGGAGAGCCCCTCGCAAATGTACCCAAGGCCCTGGCTCTAAATTGACCGGGAATATGAAATTCAAACAAGCTGACACACATCAGCTTTTCATGCAATAAAACAGGGGTTCAAACAAGGCCTGGCCCTCGTTTTTGTTATGATGCAGGCTGAGTTGACAAGCAACTGCCAAAAGCTGGGCAGCGCTGCCATGCCAGGGGTTAAGACCTCGGAAATTGCATGTATGTCGTGTCTTTTGGTATGCTTTTCAGACTGTTCTGAACCTCTTCTGCCCCCTAGCTAGGGCTAGGATTTGACTGGCATTTGCGAGGGATTGGCCCTCGTTTTTCCCCTTCCAACTGCATTATAGTGTTGAGACTTAGAAAAAATTATGCAGTGTTAATACTCCTTCCTTTCCTACATACACTCTACACTTCTTCAACATTTATAAACTTCTATAATTGGTAAAACTCTTTCACTTATTATATTTGTGTTTTAATTTTTTACTATTTATTAAGATACATATTTTTCATGCATCAGTGTTCAAGTTTAATTGCAACCTCCTGTGGTTCCTTGCTAAGCTTTCTCTCTGGATTTCTTCTTCTCATAAGCTTCAACAAGTTAGTAATTTTTCTACTTCTAATACTAATGATATTTTCGAATTTATTAGTAGTTTGAAATATATGATGTTTGTTTTTTTGGATATATATGATGTTATAATTTTTGCATGATCTGTTTTTATTTTGTGGAAATATATTTCAATTTTTTTGTTAATAATATTGTTTAAGAAAATAATTTAATAGAAAAAAATGTTAAAACTAGAGAAAAAAATTGTATAATAAAACTGTTATTTTTAAAACTATTTAATTAGAGAAAAATGTTTTTTCCCTTTTTTTTCATTCGAAATTTAAATCAATAAATGTTATATAGAATGATATATGTTGAAGATGATATTGGATGTTATTTACATGATATTTCAAGTTATTTATGGAATATATGTGCATTTTTTATTTTGACAAAATAGAATATATGCATGTTGTTGAGTATATGCTTTTTAGGTAGATTTGTTGATTATGTGTATAGTTATAGTTATTGTAACACTCATATAAAGATTGCCTAGGATCTTATATGAGTATTAAAATTTCGTACTGGATACATTAATTTACAATACTGAAAGTTATTCCATAATATTACATCACATAGTAATAATACATCCAAGTGTTTATACATATCCTTTTATTGATAATTTACATCATAATACAACATCTGAAAACAAATAACTGAAACATCAAGAAATCCGGCACGCTCAATCCATAGCTTTCTCCTTACCCTTGCTGTGTGCAACCTGTGAACCTGCATCAGAAGGAATGGGATGAGACATAACGTCTCAGTGAGCTCCGGCCCACCCTACTGTTGGCAACCTCAGGGAACCTAGGGTCGCCATGCCTACTTTGGCAATCTCGGGGATCCTATGATCGCCAAGCTTTAGACTTACCCATAAAGGGTTTATACCTGCCTGAACCTGATAACTGTATAGTCCTAATACTAGACTATATCCTGATAACTTAGTGATCGACGGGATACCTGGGATCACTATCTGATAACTGCTACCTGATATCTGATACCTATCTGAGGTATTAGCTGACTGATAACATATTAAAGTATAAACTGACAATTATTATGTTAAAGGTTAGCGTGTACCAAGCATTATTATCTGAGTTCATTTTATGGAATGCCCCGGGTGGAGTAACCCCGAAGTACATTCCCCTGATAACCGGTGAAAATACCTATCTGAGGCTAATCACCGGACTCCTCCTGCCTGCATGTGTGGTTATCCTCACGGAAAGTTCTGCCCGTTTCGGCTGTATCCGAAACATCCTGTGCTCTCTACTGACGAGAACACAAAATACACACTGTAAACTTATGCGTGGTTATCCTCGCGGAAAGTTTCTGCCCGTTCCAGCAATGCTGAAACCCCCTGTGCTCTCTAACTGGCGAGAAGACAGAAGACACAAAGTTTATCCTGATAATTAATTAATCATATATAAGTATACTTGTCCTGATAAATTCCTTGTACTACGACTAAGGTACGTTCTGTTCTGGCTAAAACGCGTACCCTCAGTGTCACTCTGACGTGAACAACTGAGGCACGCTCTGATGTGCGTATAATTGCACCTTCTAGCTGAGGGTGTCCTGAAAAACTAACCCTTACTAACCTGAAAACCTATGGATATAAAATACCCATCTCTCTGTATGATGTCTATACTTGTCCCAGTTTAATCCTTAAAGGTTCATGTATAACCCTACCCCAAAGCATATCAAAGATCATTGGCATGATACAGTTGTTTGAAAATAAAATGTCATTCTGGGCAAGATCGCTCTGGAATCCCCTGTGTTCGCTCTGCCAAATCCTGCGTCTGAACCTTCAGACTCTGGCAGGCTAGTTCGCTTTGCGATCTGAGTGTCGCTCTGCGACCTGAGTATCGCTGTGCGATCACCTGCGTCTGAACCTTCAGACTCTGAAGTCAGCTTCTGAAGCTTCGCAGAGCGTCTGAAAGCTTTGCTCTGCGAAGTCAGCTTCTGACTACTTTGATTTGCGACCATAGGGTCGCTCTGCGACTGTAGCAGAACACAGATTTTCTGAAAAACTTGTTTTAATCTTAAAATTTAATACCCAACTGCTCAATGATCATTAGAAACATGCCAGGGACTCAGTTTGAAACTCAAAAACGTACTGTACTAGAGGATTAAAAGAGATCAAGCACAAAATCATAAAAGGGGAAAACTAACTTTCTTTCCTAATAACTTAGAAATTTCAGTTATAATCCTCACACAATTAAACCCACAAAGGTACTGCTACTCTAAGGAACTCACCCAGTATTGTGCTGATTCTGACAGGCTTTCTTTTCCAAAACCCTAGCTTGGTTTTACTTTTCCTCAAGTTCCCACTTGCTTAAACTTTCCCAAACTTGATTGCTTGCTTACAACTTCCAGATTTCAGGGAAGCAAAACTGATGGATCAAGCTACTGATGCTGCTGGCCGAGTTCTAGAGAGAGAGGGAGAGAAAAATCTGCCTATTTAGTGAGAGAAAAGGAATGGAAATATGAATAATTTTCATACTTATCTCCTTATATAGCCATTCCTCTCATATTTACAACTTTGCCACTACTCTCTCATAAATCTTCTAATAACGATAAAAGTTACGTCTGAGCGGGATATTACAATCTACCCCCCCCCCCCCCCCCCCCCCTTAAAGAAATTTCATCCTCGAAATTTTGAATTTACCTGAAAATAGATGCGGATAGTTCTCTTGCAGCTCTGATTCCAGCTCCCACGTGGCTTCACCATCGGGAGAACCTTTCCATACAACCTTGACAATTGGAATTTCCTTGTTCCTTAAGGACTTGACATCATGATCAACAATCTGATCTGGTTCTGGCTGAAAAGTTAAGTCTGATCTCAAATCAATAGTTTCCAATCCCACCGGTTGAAAAGGATCTGGAATGAATTTCCTCAATTGAGAGACATGAAAAACATCGTGCAATCCTGACATAGCCGGTGGCAGCGCCAACTGATAAGCTGCTGGACCGACACGTTTAAGTATTTGAAATGGCCCAATAAATCTTGGACACAATTTCTTCGTCCTAAAAACGCCACGTAAACCTAACTTGGGTGTAACCTTTAGGAATACGTGATCTCCCACTTCGAACTCTAAAGGACTTCGCCTCTTGTCCACATAACTCTTCTGACGACTCTGAGCAGTTCTCATCTTATCCTGGATGGATTTGATCTTTAAAGTAGTCTCCTGAATAATTTCTTGCCCTAAAATACTCTTTTCTCCGACCTCTACCCAACAAAGTGGTGTTCTATATTTTCTGCCATACAAAGCCTCGTATGGTGCCATTCCTATACTGGAATGGAAACTGTTGTTGTAAGAAAATTCAATCAAAGGCATTAATTATTCCAACTTCCTCCATCTTCTAAGATGCATGCTCGCAACATATCCTCCAATGTCTGAATAGTTCTCTCGGACTGACCGTCTGTCTGAGGATGATGTGACGTACTCATCTTTAACCTCGTTCCCAAAGCCCTTTGAAAAGCTTTCCAAAAGTGAGAGGTAAAGATTGGATCTCGATCTGAAACAATACTGGTTGGGACATCATGCAATTTCACAATCTCTGCAATAAACAATTCTGCATACTGAGCAGCCTTGTATGTAGTCCTAACCGGTAAAAAGTGAGCAGACTTGGTTAACCGGTCGACGATTACCCAAATTGAGTCATGTCCTCGCTAAGTTCGAGGTAATCCACTTACAAAATCCATGGATATCTCTTCCCATTTCCATTGAGGAATTTCTAATGGTACTAGCATCCCTGCAGGCCTCTGGTGTTCGATCTTTACTTGCTGACACACAATACATCGCGATACAAATTCCAAAATATCTGTCTTCATTCCAGGCCACCAATAATCTCTCTTTAAATCTTGATACATTTTAGTGGTACCCGGATGGATACTGAAACTACTCTTGTGTGCCTCTTCCAAAATTAACCTTTTCAAATTAGCATCATTGGGAACACAGACCCTGCCTTCAAACAGCAACGTGCCATCTGATGCCCTTGAAAACTCTGTTTGTCCAACCCTTCTCTGAAGGTCCATATCCAATCCTTGAGCCTATGCGATTCTGGATCGCAAATCACAAGTGACAGGTTCGTATCTAACCTTCGTGAAATTTCTGGCTTTAGCAACTGGTAAGGAGGTTAAACTGGTTCTGATAACACAGGTTCTGAGTTAACAGGTTCAGAACTTAGCACAATTAAATCACAGATAAGTAGTAGGAAATAAAAGTGCAGAAAATAAAAAGAACACAAGGTTTGTTAACCCAGTTCGGAGTAAACACCTCCTACACTGGGGGATACCAATCCAGGAAGGAAATCCACTATTGGAATTAATCCTTAAGACTCGGACACTGACCCCCCAGTTCCTATCCCAAGCAATTAACTTCCACCTAGTCAGACTTCTACCCACACATGAGTATTAGAGTCCACTAACTTCCTATCCAAGCAACAGCCCAGTCACTTGAACTAACCTTGAACCTAAACCAGTTCTGAAACAAAACACTACCCAGTTGAAGAACACACTTCAATAAACAAACTTCATTCGTACCTACAGGTTTTGAATGAATTACAACTCAATAAAACCTAAACCAACTCTAACAGAGTGGTGCACAAACAAAGCTAGAAAGCTTACACAACCTAAGACTCAATTCTCTGAATTATACTCTGTTTTTCTTCGTCACTTGAATAGCAGCAGCACTCCTCCTTATATAATCTTCAGCAAGCAATATTAATCTGAATTAAATCTTCTAAAATAAATATGTTTCTGAATTATGCAAGGCTTGAAAAGGAAACATATAAATCTTCAAAGTATCTGCAAAAGATTCCTTCAGGAAATATGTACTTCATAAAATACGAATCAATCTTCAACAAAATCTCCTCCAAATTAATCAGCATTCTAGAAGCAACATGCTTGAATAAATCCTTATTAAATCTTGCAAAGATTCGCGCCAAAACAATTCAGAAAAACCAGCTTCTGATGAAGTCAACCAAAGTCAACGCTGACATCAGACTCTGAATTCAACTTCTGAAGTGCTACAGTGCATTCAGCTTCTGATGGAATTTTCAGCTTCTGAACAGCTTCAAAATGAAAAACTTGCAACTGAAGATTTGTTCTACATATGGAGATGCTTCTATTCAACACATTGGATTAGCCAAAACATAAAGTCAACACCAAAATACTCAACACTTCGCAGCAAAATGCCATCATCCAATTCCGTAACACTGAGATTGAGATCTCTAAATTTCTCGTACAATCCACAAGTGTGCATTAACACTTCTGCTCTCACCAAGGACTTCCTGCTTAAGGCGTCAGCAACTACATTCGCTTTTCCTGGATGATACTTTAAATCGAAATCAAAATCTTTTAAGTACTCCATCCATCTTCTCTGCCTCATGTTTAATTCCCGTTGATCAAACAAATACTTTAAGCTTTTATGGTCACCGAACAAGTCAAACTGCGCTCCATATAAATGGTGCCTCCATACCTTTAAAGCAAAAACTATAGCTGCCAATTCAAGGTCATGTGTGGGATAATTCTCCTCATGAGATTTAAGTTGCCGAGAAGCATAAGCTATTACATTCCCTTCCTGCATAAGCACACTACCCAGCCCTTTAGAGGACGCATCACAATATACAACATATCTTTTCTCGGGATCTGGTATTGCTAACACTGGAGCCTTAGATAATTTCTTCCTCAAAGTCCTGAAGCTCTTCTCACACTCCTCGTCCCACACGAAGGGCACCTCCTTCCTAGTGAGACGTGACAAAGGCAAAGAAATTTGAGAAAATCTCATAATAAATCTTCGATAGTAACCTGCCAAGCCCAAAAAGCTTCTAACTTTAGTCACATTCGTTGGTCTAGCCCAATTAAGGACGGCTTCAACTTTCGATGAATCCACTGACACTCCTCCTTGAGAGATAATGTGACCCAAAAACTTGATTTCCGATAACCAAAATTCACATTTACTGAATTTGGCATACAACTGCTTTTCTCTGAGAAAGTTCAAGATAATCTGCAAGTGCTGAGCATGTTCCTGAGGGTCCTTCGAATAAATCAAAATATCATCTATGAAGATTACCACAAAATGATCCAGATAAGGCTGAAAAATTCTATTCATGTAGTCCATAAACACTGCTGGGGCATTAGTCACTCCAAAAGGCATAACTAGGAATTCTTAATGTCCATAACGCGTTCTGAACGCTGTCTTGGATACATCTGATGACTTGATACGAATCTGATGGTATCCTGATCTGAGGTCAATCTTCGAAAACACAGTTGCTCCCTTGAGCTGATCTAAAAGATCATCAATCCTTGGAAGAGGATACTTATTCTTTATAGTTACCTTGTTCAACTGGCGGTAGTCTATGCACAACCTCATACTACCATCCTTCTTCTTAACCAACCACACTGGTGCACCCCAAGGTGACACACTAGGCCTGATAAAATGTTTCTGAATTAAATCCTCTAACTGGGATTTCAATTCCTTTAGCTCTGATGGTGACATCCTGTACGGTGCCACCGATACTGGTTCTGATCCTGGAATGAGGTCGATAGAGAACTCAACCTCACGTTCTGGGGGTAAACTGGTTATCTCAGACGGGAAGACATCTAGATAATTATTAACAACTAGAATGTCACTGGGACTCAGTTCTGATTCTGATGTCACAGTGACCATCACATAAAAACCCCTATCCTGAGCACAAATAAATTGAATCAATTGATGGGTACGGTTAATCAATTCGGATAAAGCCACACCTTCAGTTGTATCACTTGTTGGCATAAAGATACTCTTTTCAGCACATCCGATATACACATGATTAGCGGAGAGCCAATCCATTCCTAGAATCACATCAAGTTGTACCATGGGTAGACACACCAAATCTATATAGTATGTTTTACTGGATACTGTGATCGGACAATTCTCACATACAAAACTTGCTATGACTCCGCCTTCTGTAGCGGTAGACACCGTCAAAGGAGGATTCAATGGTGACATAGGCAATTGTAGTGTTTCTACACACTTAAATGAAATAAAAGAACACGATGCACCACAATAAAAAAGTACTTTAACTAGATTCTGACCAAGATAGCACATACCCGCAATTAAATCTTCATTAGCCAAAGCTTTCCGACCATCCAAGGAATACACCCTACCTCTACTGGTTGTGGTTCCTTCAGCCGCTCCCTTACCCCGCCTATAGGGGCAATCTCGCAAGAAGTGTCCGGGCTTCTTGCACCCAAAGCATACATTAGCACCTTCCATACATTCTCCTTGATGCCATCTCCCACATGTCTTACAATTAGGATTTGTTCTTGGAGGATTAGACCGTGGAGAGTATGATTGCTTTCCCCTCTGAGGGGAGCCCCTTGGCTTCAACTTGTCATGGTATTTATCTTGAAATATGCCTTTCTTCTTCTCGAAGGCTACGACCTTCTCTTTAGCGGTCTTTGCTAAACCTGCTTCAGCAATCAAACTATCATGAACCAGCTCATCATAACCTGTGTTCCTCTGAAGACTCACGGCGGTATCAATTTCGCCCCTCAAGCCTCTCTTATATTGATTCATCTTCCAGTTTTCATTTTCCGCGTACTCATTGTGTGTAAAATAATATGACAACTCCTCGAATTTCTTAGTGAAATCCGTAACGGACATGTAACCCTGTTTCAATTCGAGAAATTCTTGCTCCTTTTTCACCTTGTAAGACATAGGTAAATATTTTTCCAACATCACCTCTTTGAAGTTTAACCAGTTCACTTCTATATCACTTGCCAACATCTTGTGCTGAGGAGATTCCCACCAATCTTCCGTTGCGCCTCTGAAATGATTCGTGGCATACACCACTTTATCAGCTTCTGAACACTCAGCCATTCTGAAGATCTTTTCCATCTGTTTTATCCACTTTCTGGCTTCCTGTGGATCACCTTCTCCATTGAACTCCGGAGGGTGATGTCTATTAAATTCTCGGAACACGGGATTACCAACCACTGGAGGTGGTGGAGGCTGCTGATAAGCTCCCTGTCCCTGCTGCATCATTTCCATCCACTGATGCTGAGACTGGGCCTGCTGATGGGCTTGCTGTTGCATCATAAGCATCATCTGCTGATGCTGCAATGCAGTTTGAGCTTGTTGCTCCTGATATTGTTGTTGCAACGCTTGCTGCTGTTGCATCATCTGAGCCCAAAAATTTATGTTAGGATCACCTCCTGCTTCCTCATTAGTCTGATTCATTCTTGGCCTTCCTGGACCTCTTCTCCTCCCAGACATCTTATCCTAGCTGTCATATTAAGTCAAAGTGATCAGTTTCAACCAGATATAACATTTAGAATAATGTCCTGGATCCAAAAGGTCCACATAATTGGATTGTATTTTAATGACCCAAGGCACGATCTGAATCAACCTGCTCTGATACCAAATTGTAACACCCATATAAAGATTGCCTAGGATCTTATATGAGTATTAAAATTTTGTACTGGATACATTAATTTACAATACTGAAAGTTATTCCATAATATTACATCACATAGTAATAATACATCTAAGTGTTTATACATATCCTTTTATTGATAATTTACATCATAATACAACATCTGAAAACAAATAACTGAAACATCAAGAAATCCGGCACGCTCAATCCATAGCTTTCTCTTTACCCTTGCTGCGTGCAACCTGTGAACCTGCATCAGAAGGAATGGGATGAGACATAACGTCTCAGTGAGCTCCGGCCCAACCTACTGTTGGCAACCTCAGGGAACCTAGGGTCGCCATGCCTACTTTGGCAATCTCGGGGATCCTATGATCGCCAAGCTTTAGACTTACCCATAAAGGGTTTATACCTGCCTGAACCTGATAACTGTATAGTCCTAATACTAGACTATATCCTGATAACTTAGTGATCGACGGGATACCTGGGATCACTATCTGATAACTGCTACCTGATATCTGATACCTATCTGAGGTATTAACTGACTGATAACATAATAAAGTATAAACTGACAATTATTATGTTAAAGGTTAGCGTGTAACAAGCATTATTATCTGAGTTTATTTTATGAAATGCCCCGGGTGGAGTAACCCCGAAGTACATTCCCCTGATAACCGGTGAAAATTCCTATCTGAGGCTAATCACCGGACTCCTCCTGCCTGTATGTGTGGTTATCCTCACGGAAAGTTCTGCCCGTTTCGGCTGTATCCGAAACCTCCTGTGCTCTCTACTGACGAGAACACAAAAGACACACTGTAAACTTATTCGTGGTTATCCTCGCGGAAAGTTTCTGCCCGTTCCAGCAATGTTGAAACCCCCTGTGCTCTCTAACTGGCGAGAACACAGAAGACACAAAGTTTATCCTGATAATTAATTAATCATATATAAGTATACTTGTCCTGATAAATTCCTTGTACTACGACTAAGGTACGTTCTGTTCTGGCTAAAACGTGAACAACTGAGGCACGCTCTGATGTGCGTATAATTGCACCTTCTAGCTGAGGGTGTCCTTAAAAACTAACCCTTACTAACCTGAAAACCTATGGATATAAAATACCCATATCTCTGTATGATGTCTATACTTGTCCAAGTTTAATCCTTAAAGGTTCATGTATAACCCTACCCCAAAGCATATCAAAGATCATTGGCATGATACAGTTGTTTGAAAATAAAATGTCATTCTGGGCAAGATCGCTCTGCGATCCCCTGTGTTCGCTCTGCGAAATCCTGTGTCTGAACCTTCAGACTCTGGCAGGCTAGTTCGCTTTGCGACCTGAGTGTCGCTCTGCGATCACCTGCGTCTGAACCTTCAGACTCTGAAGTCAGCTTCTGAAGCTTCGCAGAGCGTCTGAATGCTTTGCTCTGCGAAGTCAGCTTCTGACTACTTCGCTTTGCGACCATAGGGTCGCTCTGCGACTGTAGCAGAACACAAATTTTCTGAAAAACTTGTTTTAATCTTAAAATTTAATACCCAACTGCTCAATGATCATTAGAAACATGCCAGGGACTCAGTTTGAAACTCAAAAACGTACTGTACTGGAGGATTAAACGAGATCAAGCTCAAAATCATAAAAGGGGAAAACTAACTTTCTTTCCTAATAACTTAGAAATTTCAGTTATAATCCTCACACAATTAAACCCACAACGGTACTGCTACTCTATGGAACTCACCCAGTATTGTGCTGATTCTGACAGGCTTTCTTTTCCAAAACCCTAGCTTGGTTTTACTTTTCCTCAAGTTCCCACTTGCTTAAACTTTCCCAAACTTGATTGCTTGCTTACAACTTCCAGATTTCAGGGAAGCAAAACTGATGGATCAAGCTACTGATGCTGCTGGCCGAGTTCTAGAGAGAGAGGGAGAGAAAAATCTGCCTATTTAGTGAGAGAAAAGGAATGGAAATATGAATAATTTTCATACTTGTCTCCTTATATAGCCATTCCTCTCATATTTACAACTTTGCCACTACACTCTCATAAATCTTCTAATAACGATAAAAGTTACGTCTGAGCGGGATATTACAGTTATACTAGAATAGCCAAAAAAATATAGCTTTTTTTTAATTATTATGAAAAACTGTTTATTTACTAAAACAGTTTTTTAAAACTTTTTTTTTAATTTAGGGAAAATCGTTTTTTAAATTTGTGTAGTCAAAAATCTGATATTTGTCAAAAGTTAAACTGTTTGTTAAATTATATCTGTTTTTTTATAAATTATAATTTTCTTAAAACATAAAATTGTTTTTCAAATAAAAATACTTCATAAAAAATAATATACTAAAAATGTTTATTGTTGGAAAACTGTTTTTTAAAATAGTGTATTCAAAATCAGTTTTTTTTTTTAAATTAAAACTGTCAAAATTATTTTTTATAAAAAAATAAAGCTCTTTTTTTAATAAATTGAAAACTGTTTTTAAATTAAAATAATTTATAAACAAACAACATACTATAATAATGCTTATGGTTGGAAAAGAAGGGACTTAAAAATAGTGTAGTACAGAATCAGTTTATATTTTTAAAATTAAAATTATGTTTTAATTAATTTTTGTTAAAATTAAATTTGTTTTTTAAAAAGTAAAAAACAGTTTTTAAATTAAAACAAATCATAAAAAACCAATATACTAATAAGGCTTTTTATTGGAAATAATAATTATATGTGTGCGTGTAAAATTGTTATATGCGCATAAAATTGTTATTGTTGCTTGCGCGTAAAATTATATGTTTGCGCATAAAAATTTTATTTGTTGTTTGCGTGTGGACTATCAATCTTATCATTTAGGGCACAAAGCCCTCCAGAAGGGATTGGCGCCCTCAAGAAAGGGCTCATCGCCCTCCATAAGGGCCATAAGTGCCTTAGGCGAACCCGCTAGGGGGCGCCGGCTTAAAGAGCTTCTAGAAGCCTTTAGAACGCTCCAGAACACTCTAATCATGGTTTTGGGCCCAAGTTACTTCGGGGCAAAGCCACGGGAAACCAAGCTCAAATAAGGCAATAAATACCCACTTGAGAAGCATTCTCAAGGCATCACTTAAACAGACTAAACCCTAGTTTGCCAGATTGTACTATCTGCAAGTACAGTTGGCACCCACCGTGGGGTCTCGGTAAAACTAACCTAGGCCGCACTCATAAACCTAAAACCCTCCTAGCGATCTCGAAAAAGCGGTGGCCGGCGAAGACCAAACCATGAGATCTCGTAAGCAAGCCAACCATAGTTGGGAATACTTCATCAAAAACCATACTAAGTTTTATCTATCCAAAATTGTGTTATTGTTGGAACAATTTGCGCAGCATAATTGCTTATTGAAATAAGATGTTCTAAGCTAGATGAAGAAATAATGAACAAAGACGAAAAAACTAAAAGAGAGAAGAATGGAGTTGTAATGTGAATCTCATTATTATTGAATGTACACAATACAAAGCTTTTATATACACATATGTCACTTGCTTACAGCACAAGCTAAGTAACAACCTCTAACAAACTTCTAACAAACTCTAACAAATTTAACAAACTCACACTCTGATCTCTAACAACCTCAGACTCTGAAGCTTCAGACTCTGAACCTTCAGACTCTGAACTTCAGCTTCTGAACCTTTAAACTCTGAATCCTTCAGCCTCTGAACTTCAGCTTCTAAAACTTCAGACTCTGGTGTCACTGCAGTTATGGATTAATTCTCAACACTCCCCCTTAATTCATAACTGTTGAATATTGAGGACACCAAGTTTCTTCCTTAAAAACTCGAATCTGTCAATTTTCAAAGCCTTAGTAAAGCCATCTGCAAGCTGCATTTCTGTAGGACAGTACTGCACTTCAATCATTCCATTAGTCACCTGCTCCCTAATGAAATGAAATCTAGTCTCAATGTGCTTGTTTCTACCATGAGAGATTGGATTCTTAGCAAGACTTATGGCAGATTTGTTGTCTATTTTCAGTGTTAGAGGTTTCACAACTTCACACTTGAGCTCTTTCATCACTGAATCCAGCCACAAAGCTTGACATGTTGCAAAGGTTCCTGCAATGTACTCGGCTTCACAAGATGAGAGTACAGTAACAGGTTGCTTCTTGGTGCACCAGGATATGGCAGCATCATTGAACTTGAAGACATAACCTGAAGTACTTCTTCTATCAGTCAAGTCCCCACACCAATCACTGTCTGAGTACCCTATGAGCTCATTCAATTCACTTCTACTTCCATTAGGAAATAACAAGCCATAATCCACAGTTCCTTTTGATGTATCTAAGGATCCTCTTTGCAGCTATCAGATGAGGTTTCCTTGGATCATGCATGAATTTGCTAATCACACTGACTGAGTAGCAAATATCTGGCCTGCTGTTACATAGGTACCTCAATGATCCAACCATTTGTCTGAACTTGGTTGAATCTACTTTCTCTTCTTCACTGCACTCATCTAATTTTGAGTTTGTCTCTGATGGATTTGAGACTGAGTTACAGCTTTCCATCTCAAACTTCTCTAACAATTCACCTATGTACTTTTGCTGATGCATAACCATTCCTTTCTTTAATTTCACAAATTCCATTCATAAGAAGAATGAAAGCTCACCAAGATCAGTCATTTCAAATTCTGAGTTCAGTTTATCTTTTACTTTCTTAATCTCTGATGTTTTGCTACCAGTAATGAGTAGATCATCAACATACAGACAGATTATGATTGTTTGTTCATCACTGAGATTTTGAACATATACACCAAACTCAACTGAACACTTTCTAAAGCCTATATGGATTAGGAACTGATCAATCCTTTTGTTCCATGCTCTAGGGGCTTGCTTTAATCCATATAAAGCCTTATGGAGTTTGTACACCATATTTTCCTTGCCTGCAATCTCAAAACCTGGGGGTTGTGACACAAACACTAACTCTTCAAGTGGACCATTTAGAAAAGCTGACTTGACATCTAAATGATAGAGTGTCCACTCATTTTTGCAAGCAAGAGCCACTACTAATCTCACAGTTTCAATTCTTGCTACTGGAGCAAACACCTCATTGTAATCAATACCATGTTTCTTCAAGAAGCCTCTAGCCACCAATCTTGTTTTATACTTTGAAACCTTGCCATCTGGATTCAACTTCACTTTGAACACCCATTTCACATCAATTTTCTTTTTTTTTTTTGTCTGGCAAGTTAACAAGTTCCCAGGTTTGATTCCTTTCAATTGATTGCAGTTCTTCTATCATAGCTCTTTTCCACAAATCAATTTTCAGTGCTTCTTTATAATTGATTGGTTCAGAATCTGCTAACAATGCAAAATGAATAAGATCACCTTCATCATTCACTGCATTATCAAGAATGATTTCACAGTCATTCAGCCTGCTAGGTGCTTTTCTGGCTCTTTGAGGCCTTACTGGTGTTACATTTCCTTCTGGATCATTTTCAACATCATCCTGACCCTCTTCATTTTCTGATTTATCACTTGAATCAGGATATATATAGCTTTGCTGAACCTCACTGCTATATACGGGTTCACTTTCCCATTTCCACTTCTCAGCTTCATTTACTATCACATCTCTACTGATATGAAGCTTAGGTAAACCATGCACCAATTCTTTAGATTTCAATTCACTAAGACTTCTAAAATTCAAGTGACCGTACCTCAGATGCCATAGAGCTTCATCATCTTCACTAATTGTTGCAGACAGGCACATCATCTTCTCACTTGAGATGCTGCATCTGTAGGTTCTATTCTTTGACAAGGTAGACTTTTGCACTAAGTTCTTCCTTACATCAAACAGTTTCAATGAATTGCCATCCATTGTTACTGAGAACCCCTTCTCCACTTGAAATTTCTTGCTTAGCAACTAATGAGAGTTAACTGTTTCTGAACCAACAGGTTCTGAACTTAAACTTAGCAGATTCAGAATAAAACTTAGCACAATTAAATAAGTTCAGCAGCAGGAAATAAAAGTGCAGGAAATAAAAAGAACACACAGGTTTGTTAACCCAGTTCAGAGTAAACACCTCCTACTCTGGGGGATACCAATCCAGGAAGGAAATCCACTATTGGAATTAATCCTTAAGACTCAGACACTGACCCCCAGTTCCTATCCTAAGCAATCAACCTCCACCTAGTCAGACTTCTACTCAACTCTTGAGTAGTAGAATCAACTAACTTCCTATTCAAGTAACAGCCCAGTTACTTAAACAAACCTGAACTAACCCAGTTCTGAACACAAACTACCCAGTTTTGAAGAACACACTTCAATACATGACCTGCACTCGTACCTATAAGCTTAGAGTGATTACAACTCAAAACACCTAAACCAACTCAAAAGAGTGGTGCACAAACAAAGCTAACAGCTTACACACTAAGACCTTAACTCTCTGAAATTTTCTATTCTTCGTCTCTCTTGAATAGCAGCAAAGCACTCCTTAAATAGCCTTCAGTCCAGCAGCATAAATCTCAATCCAATCTTCTGCACATGATTTGTTTCTGAATTATGAATGATCCAATAAGCAAGCAAATAAACCAGAAATGTATCTTCATAAAGATTCTGCAGAAAAATACGAACTTCATAAAACTGAAACAAATCTTCATTAAATCTTCACCAAATCAACCAGCATTCTAGAAGCAATATGCGAGGATAATTCCTTGTTAAATCTCGCCAAGATTCATGCAGAAATAACTTGAAAAAATGCAGCTTCTGAAGAAGTCAACAAAAGTCAACACTTGCTACAGTGCGTCTGATGCTTCAGACTCAGGATTTCAGCTTCTGAAGCTTCAGACTCACATTTCTGCGTCTGAAGGAATTTTCTGCTTCTGAAGTGCAAAACAGCTTCTGAACAGCTTCAAATAGATTTTCTTGCAACTGAAGACTTGTTCTAAATATGGAGATGCTTCTATTCAACACATTGGATTTGCCAAAACATGCAGTAAACTTCAAAATACTCAACACCACTAATTGACCTATGATAATCAGATTGCACTTCATATCTGGAACATAGAAAATATCTTCAATAATGATTTTCCCACCATCATTGCTCTTGATCACCATATTTCCATTTCCTTCTGATGCAAGCTTTCTACTGTCAGCTAATTTGATACTAGTTTTCTTGCTAGAATCAAAATTAGTTAACCATTCTCTATGAGCAGTCATATGATTAGAGCATCCAGAGTCAAGATACCACTCTTCATTCTTGATCTTATCTTCACATGTAGTAGCCATCATCAAGACTGTATTGGGATCATCTCCATGAGCTATATTTGCTTCCTCATCAGTCTTTTGATCTTTCTTGAACCAGCATTCATCAGCAAAATGTCCATACTTTTCGCAATTGTAGCACTGAACTTTACTTTTATCAAAATCCTTCTTCTTATTCTGACCTTTGCCAAAACCTCCTCTTCTTGAAGATTCAGTTTTGTCATCAGTTTTAGACTTTTCATTGTTGGACCAGTTTGTTCTTCCCTTTCCCTTTTTCTTGATTGTTTGTGCTTGAAGGGCTTGTTGTACAGATCTTTCAGAACCTCTATCAATCACTAACAGTTCATGTGCTTCCAGTGAACTTTGCAATTCTTCAATCTTCATAGTTTTAACATCCTTTGCTTCTTGGATTGCTACTACTATGAAATAAAACTTTGGATTCAAGGATCTCAATACCTTCTCTACTACCATCTGATCTGAGATGTTTTCACCACAATTTTTCATCAGATTCACAATCTCAATCATTTTTGAGAAGTAATCACTTACTTTTTGATCTTCCTCCATTTGCATCATCTCATACTTCCTTCTATATGACTGCAACTTGACTTGTTTCACTTTTTCTCCCCCATTGTGATAGTTTTCCAGAATGTCCCAGGCATATTTGGATCTTGTAGCCTTTGATATCTTCTCAAAGTGTTGATTATCTACATTTTGTTGAATGTAAAACAAAGCTTTACAATCTTTCTTCTTCGCTTCTTTCAATGCCAACCTCTGTGCTTCAGTTGGATTTGCCCCCAAATCCTCATAGCCATTCTGCACAATATCACTTACTTCTTGTGCTCCAAAAAGCGATTTCATCAATGCACTCCATCGTTCCCAGTTCTTGCCATCAAGAACTAGAATGTTCGATCCAAAACCATTGTTATTCATCTTGCTTTGATCAAGAAATCAACACTCACACGTCACTCAGTGTTTCCCTATGGTGATTCCCATCACACTTCACTCGTGTTTCCCTAAGATTGAACCAGGCTCTCTATACCAAATGTTGGAACAATTTGCGCAGCATAATTGCTTATTGAAATAAGTTGTTCTAAGCTAGATGAAGAAATAATGAAAAAAGACGATAAAACTAAAAGAGAGAAGAATGGAGTTGTAATGTGAATCTCATTATTATTGAATGTACACAATACAAAGCTTTTATATACACATATGTCACTTGCTTACAGAACAAGCTAAGTAACAACCTCTAACAAACTTCTAACAAACTCTAACAAATTTAACAAACTCAAACTCTGATCTCTAACAACCTCAGACTCTGAAGCTTCAGACTCTGAACCTTCAGACTCAACGAGGGCTCTAGGGCTTCTACAGTCTACACATGAAAATACCTAACCCAACGAGGGCTCTAGGGCGTCTACATACGAAATACCTAACCCCACGAGGGCTCTAGGGCGTCTACATATGAAATACCTAACCCCATGAGGGCTCTAGGGCGTCTACAATCATTTTCTCAAACAAGACTTCGTAAAAATCACATAAATCTACTAGAGATCACGCAACACAGATACAGTCAAAAAGACACTCAGTCTCATAACATTACTAAGATCCAAACAAGTCATAACGCCAAACAAAGAAAACTAACATGCAAGATAAATATCCTACCAAAGGACTTCTCAAACATAAATAACGATAACATTAAATTTGCCTTTTAAAAGGAACATTGTTAATTGTTACAACACAGAATATTGTTACAACACAAAATACAAGCATCATCACCTACCCACCATCAAAATAAATAAGTTACCATCTAGAAATTCTCTAAGGCTCGTCCATCAAGGCCCCATCTTGGACGATCTTGAAGGGATCCAGGCTATCGAGATTCACATTTGGAAAAAGCAAGGCGACATGCTCCTTGACGCGCTCAAAACCTCGATCGAAGCTTTCGGCCGCCTCATAAACATCAAAGGTCGCGCCCCACTTACATCACCTCGCCGTTAATTTTGACGTTGCCCTTCACAGACCATAGACAATTGCCTCGCCTCTTCAAGTCTAGTGTTCTTTGGGCTGCGAAACATCAAAATCTCACGGTTAATCACCTCGCCTTGTCCCAAAGGAAGAAACAAAGATGAATAAAAGTACCTAACGTAAAGAAGCTTTGCGAAACTTAGTAAAAGTTGGAGATAGGTGAGTTGCCAACAAACCACCGGAGCGAAAACCACACGAGAGGAGAAAAGGAAAAAAACGTACGGAAAGGAAAGAATGAAAATGAAACGGAAGCGAAATGGAGAGTTAATGGATTAAAAGTCTCGAAAAACGCAAAAAACCAAATCTGATTGGGACACAAGTTCCGAGGGCGACCAGATTGAAACACGTCACAAAAAGTGAACAGTCGTCAAATCTCATTCGTCCGATTCGAATCTGCAAAATCATCAAAGGTCGCGCCCTTTACGTCATCTCGCCAACACTCCTAGTATCGCCCTCTAAAAACCAAGAGCAGACATCTCACCCCTTCTAGCATAGCGCTTGTTGGGCTACAACACGCCACAATTAAATCACTTCACCTCGTCCCGACTGCTCGTGTTTGTTGGGCTATAGACCATCCAGAATGATAAACCAACAGAACATAGCCACTACCTTCACTCGAGGTGTTGGGCTAGCACCCATGCACTCGTTGGGCTAGTACCCGCGAACATGTTGGGTTGGCGCCCTTCACAGACCATAGACGAACACCCCGCCTCTTCGAACCCAACGCTTGTTGGGCTACAAATATTCAACACTCCGAACAGTTAATCACTTCACATTGTTCCAAAGCTCGTGCTTGTTGGGCTGTGGACTATCAATCTTATCATTTAGGGCACAAAGCCCTCCAGAAGGGCTTGGCGCCCTCAAGGAAGGGCTCAACGCCCTCCATAAGGGCCAGAAGGGCCTTAGGCGAACCCGCTAGGGGGCACCGCCTTAAAGAGCTTCTAGAAGCCTCTAGAACGCTCTAGAACGCTCTAACTGTGGCTTTGGGCCCAAGTTACTTGGGGCCAAAGCCACGGGAAACCAAGCCCAAATAAGGCAATAAATACCCACTTGAGAGGCATTCTCAAGGCATAAATTAAATAAACTAAACCCTAGTTTTCCAGATTGTACTCTCTGCAAGTACAACTTGTAAAATTATATGTGTGCGCGTAAAATTGTTATTTACGCGTAAAATCGTTATTTGTTCTTTGCGCATAAAATTATATGTTTGCGCGTAAAATTAGTCTTCTCGATGGAGTAATCCTTTTATTGATGTGGAGTATGTCAATGAAGTTGGTGTGTAGAATATGGAGTATTATCAATATTTTCGTAGTTGTATGTATGATAGAACGTTTCCAGGAAAAACAGGACTAAAATTGCATTTTGTGCAAGGAGTTGAAGGATTATTTCATGGGCATGGGGACAAGAAATTTGTAAAGTAGAGGGAGGAATTAGATGTCCGTGTGTTAAATGTAAGTGCAGATATATAATTACCGACCCTGGAGATGTGAAGAAACACTTAAAGAGAGTTGGTTTTATGCCTGATTATTGGCTTTGGATTTATAATGATGATAATGATGACCCGTATGAGATGTTTCGTGAAGACAAGGAGGATGTCGAGACCGAGGAGGAGGATTGATGATGATGATGGTTGTTATTGTGTGTTTTAATTATTGTATTTTCATAAACGGTTTGTAATATTTGGGAGGTTTTCTATGCTTCCCGGCACAATATTTATTTGCTTCTCTTATGATGCATGATTTGTAATATTATTAAGTACAATTTTAATTTCATGCCTATTAGACTTAATATTTTAGTGTCATGTTGCTTTTATTAATTAAAATGATTTTTGAAACAATTAATTATATTCAAAAAAGCAATTTTGAAAAAAAAACGATTTTAAATTTTTTTAAATCAATTTTATTAATTAAAATGATTTTTGAAACAATTAATTATATTTAAAAAAACAATTTTAAAAAAAAAACGATTTTATTTATTTTAAATAAATTTTATTAATTAAAATGATTTTAAAACAATTAATTATATTTAAATTTTTTTTTTTAAAAAAAAATGATTTTTTTATTTTTTTAAATAAATTTTATTAATTAAATGTTTTTTAGAACAATTAATTATTTTTAAAAATATATACTGTTTCACAGGGGTTTAACCCCTCGCAAAACCCCTGGTAGGGTCCACCTGCATGATTTGACTGTTGTGTTAGTACAACAGTGCGTCAGAAACAGTGCACAGAAAAAGTAGATGCGTTAGTAGAAAAGACAAAGGTTAAAAATGGCTTTTGACAGAGAAAAAGTGAGGGATTTACACAGGGCCCTGCCCCTCGCTTTTTTACCAGGGGTTTAACCCCTCGTTTTTTAATTTGCGATGGACGTTTTTCCCAGGGATTCAGCTCCTGGCAAAATCCCTGGCAAACGTCCTTTTGACAAGGCTTTTTGTTGTTTTCCCAGGGAATCCCTCTGGAATCCCTCCCTGGCAAATGGCATTGTTTCTTGTAGTGTGAGTTAGTGAATTTTTAGTGATTGAGGGTATTTTGGTCATTTACGTGTAAGGGGTATTTTTGTGAAGTGTTAGAAATTAGAAATTTGAGAATTAGAGATAACTCAACCTAAATGACCAACCTATAAGCTAGTCCTCAACCTGCACGTCTACACCACAAGGATGCAGGCGACCAAAAAGCCACTGAAGGGTAAGATATACGTTCAACATAAATGATTAATAAACACATGTAAGTATAGACAAAACACATCAACATATAAGCATGCATCATAAAAAGCATCGTTACAAACACAAATATTTATATCACATTTATATTCCAATAACAGCTTGGTTACATCAACATTTTAAAATAAGATTTACAAATCACACCTAGCATATCCTCATCAATAAATAATTATCAACTCAATTATAAGTCATTCACATCTCATCAATAAATAATCATCAACTCAACTATAAGTCATTCACATCTCATCAATAAATAATCATCAACTCAACTATAAGTCATTCACATCTCATCAATAAATAATTATCAACTCAACTATAAGTCATTCATATCTCATCAATGTCATCAATTATACATTTACCACGTAAATGCACAAGTTCACACCAAAACATTACCACATGAATATAAATCACTTATATATTAATGTGTCCACATACTTTCTTATCAATTTTTTTAACAATCAAACCGTAAAGATAGTAACAGACACACCTAAAGCTGAATACGGAAAAAGGGTAAGGGGAAAGACGAGGATTAGAAGAAAAGGTGTGGCGAGTAAACGATCGTGGATGATTCGATTCAATATAATGCCTTTAGTAAGAATGAACAACCTCGGTTTTATTGCACTTCCATTTAGGTTTGGCAATTGCCTTTTAAGTCATATGGATAGAGAGATGGATCAAGATTTACAATTATGTACTGTGGGACCGGGAATGCTTTAACCCGCCCCCGTCCCGCCCTGTTGCCATGTCTAGCTAATACGGTCGTTTCAGCTAAAGAATTGTTTCTTAACGTAAGGGATACCGCAGAAATTATTTAGATACAACGTAATACTAGGCCACGAAAAATTATCCATGCATATATGAGATCAATATCGGCCACGAAAAATTATCCATGCATATATAAGATCAATATCACTCATTTAACAGGCAACGAGAAAATTTATTTAGATAGAAAGTATAAATGTTTTCAAGAGCCAAGAGGCCACGAAAAATTCATGGTAGAATTTAGATAGCATGAATAAAAAAAATTCAGAACTGTATGTAGTTTTAGTGCAATTAGTTAGATATTCTTCTCTTACCCAAATATTTCATGGCATCTATGAAGAGAAAACTCATGGTATGTCATGTCAAAGATTCATATATCACCGACTTCTAAATTCAAAGTCATCCCCTGTTTTCTCCATGCCGTCTTCTTTTGTGCTACTTCAAAATTCAAAATATAATCACACAATAATCTTCTAGCAATCACATACCTATTTGAAGTATAACTATTTTTTTGTACACTCATAGCTCAAAGGTAAGGCCACCAAGGCAATACATAAATGATTTATAACTATAGACTTTTTCTTAGTGAGTACCTTGTAACTTGAACATATCAGATTCACTCAAACGCAAAAATGCAATTTATTATAGTCTAGCATAATCAGATTTATAAATTGAACATATCATCACACACCCAGAAGCTTTGGTTAATTTTAATCTGTACGGCATATATTGTCATGTGAAAAAGGTTCAAATAATATAATTGTTGTCCACAAAATACATTCAATATTCAATATTTTTCCCAACACCAAGTTTACATACAAATCATGATTACAATATATAACTTTTAGGCAATCCTTGTTTGTTCAAATAAGAGCAGGCCTAAAAGGCAAAATCATATTATTATTTGTAAGCATATGATGAATAATAGTTATTTACTATATAATTCCCTTTAAATCATGCATACAGTACTTTAAAATAAACAAATAAATCATAAATAAATTATAATGAACTTGACAAGGGTAAGAAGTAAGAAACTATGAGTTCCAACATGCGTCCTACTCCCTCCGACCCATATTATATGATGTTTTGGTCATTTCACATAAGTTAAAAAATGTAATTAATATTGTATGGGAAAGAAAAATTATAAGTAATTTTACAAAATTATCTTTCATTAATGGTATAGAAAAGATAAATTAAATAATTCAAAGAAGTGAAAGTAATAAATAGTTGAGGGTATAGTAGGAAAAGTAGCATTTAATATGTTATTGAAATTGTAAAACGACTTATAATTTGGGGCATATTTTTTCTTCAAAACGACTTATAATTTAGGACAGATGGAGTATCAAGTATTTAAATTTCATCCGAGTTGTACTTTCAAAAATATAGAAATGTGACACACTTTTTTAATGTGTTACTATTTTTTAGTTGGAATTATGTAGATGGTGTGTTCATAAAAAGAAGGGTTAAATAAGATTTTAGTTCATAAAAATATAACGAATTTTATTTTTAGTTCTCATAAAAATTGGACTAAATTTAAATTTGTTTAATATATACAATATTTAAATTTGTTTAATCTATATTATATTTATTAGCGAAAAGACGGGTACTCACGACAGCAACAATATAAATGTTTGTTGCTTTCAAATTATATTAACGAACCAAACTAACCATGATTATCGATTTCAACGACAACAATGTTAACAATATAACAAAAAAATAATATAAATTCTTATTTTTTTTAATGACACCAACAACAATATTTATTATAGAAAAAGTTGTTTAAGGGTATAATTTAGATAATGAAAAAGTAAGTATAAATATACACATCTAGTTTGTTACACTTTTTAAAGGATAAAGGAAAAAATCTGGACATATATATACTCATATCGTGTTTGTTACACTTTTATTTTAATATTTGAATTTACTCTTATCTATTTGCTATATGTGTTATTTGTATTGAAAGTTGAGGGTAATTTTGGGAAGATAAAAAACCAACCCGAAAGAGCCAAAACATGTTATTTTCTTTATATATAGTATATATTTTTTTTGACAAGAAGAAACTTATTGCATATCATTCATAATAATAGTAGAGATACAAGATGAAATCCTAATATGAATATGGAAACTAGCATGACGCGAAGCCACCCTAGCAAAACCATGAGCGACTTCGTTGGCTTGTCTCCGAATAAACCTAACATCAGAGGTTACTAAATCAGAAGCTAACAAGCGTCTACAGTCATTTATCACTGTGCTAAAATTAGAGACGCCACATTTACTACCATAAATATTATCCACCACAGTTTTGGAATCAAGCTCAAAGTTCACGATACCCAGCTGCAAATCACGAACCCAATACATTGCTGATAATAAACCTAAAGCCTCACCCAAATCCACATCAAGGAGCAGAGTCATCCATTCAGTTTTGGCTAAAACATAACGACCTTCATCATCTCGAATACACACACCAATGCCAACCCGATTCAGAGCTTGAGAAAAGGACGCATCAACATTACATTTAAACCTGTCGAGATCTGGTTTAATCCACTTCAAATCATTCGGTGTAGTGGGATGCTGAGGGATAGGATGACGAATAGTCTGAGCATTCCTCCAACTAGTAAGAAGAGAATCTGCACGAGCACAAATAGCTTGACCTGTTTCAGTAGCATTGTTCCATACCTTATTGTTTTGATGCTTCCATATACTCCAAAGGGTCACACTGAATACTTGTTTTTGCTGCTGATCTAGGTGTTGTAAGATAGCAAACACATTGGTTGGAAAGCTTGCATCAATATCAAAAACATCCATCAAAGGGCTCCATAAGCCAATACGCTGCCAACGGAGCATGCTTTTATTACACATAAAGAACAGATGGGTATTATCCTCACCAAATTCATCACACACTGCACACATATCAGTACACTGAACTCCTTTTGATTGCAAGCGGATTCTAGTTCGAAACGCAATCTTAGGCACATCCTTCGACTTCACTCGTATCTGGTGATATCTGGATCTCAAATCAATCTTACTAAACACCTGAGCACCAACCAACTGATCCATCAGATCATCTATCCTTGGAAGAGGATATTTGTTCTTAATGGTTACCTTGTTCAACTGCAGATAATCCACACACAACCTCATGCTACCATCCTTCTTCTTGACCAACAACACTGGCGCTCCCCACAACGAAACACTCGGCCTGGTGAACTTCTTCTCTAACAACTCTTCCAACTGTTTCTTCAGCTCCCCCAACTCAGAAGTAGACATCCGACACGGCGCGCCGATATAGGACTAAATCCAGGTACAACATCAATCACAAACTCTACTTCTCTCTCCGGCGGTAAGTCGGTAATGTCATCTGGAAAAACATCCGCAAACTCATTCACTACCGGCAAATCACCAACTTGATTCTCACTTCCAACCTTCAACGAAGCAAACATAACAAACACTTGAGCCACTCCGCCCAACGACGCTTCTACTTGCCTTGTAGAAAAAAACTTCCCTACATAACGCTCCTCCGGCTTAGGAAAAGTCACACTCTTGGTTAAACAATTAATGTTAACACCAAAAGTTAACAACCAGTCCATTCCAAAAATCACATCCATATGCTCCAAAGGCAAAAAAGCAAATTCAGCTTAAAATCCACATCACCAAAATTCACAGGACAACGACCACTCTCAAACTTAACACACTAGAATCACCTAACAAAATGAAACAAGTATTGACAGTACTTACATACATGTCACATACAACAGGACAATAACCAAGTGTTGGCCCGGACTAGACCGACCGGCTCTGATACCAAATTGTAAAGCCTCAATCCCCGAGAACATAAATATAAAGAAAAATCACGCATTTATCATGCATTAGAGTTTTACTATTTCAACATAAACTCATATCAAATATTCAATATAAAAATTTCATCAAACATATTCATATCGCAAGGGAATAAAATTATACTCAACATCATATAAATGTCATGTCTCGGTTCATAACATACAACTCAACAGAATATATCAACAACGGTTTGATCATAAGATCTCATAGCATAAAATCCAACAAAAGAAAATCCCGACATCATAGATCAGAGCACCTAAATCTAGACTCCTCGAGAAAAGCAAATAAATATGAGTAGGCCTCAAGCCGTCCTCATCAACTCACAGGCAAGATGCTACTCTTCAACCTGTACGAAGTCTATACCACAAGGGTGAGGCGACAAAAGTCACTGGGAGGTAAGATATACGTTCATGAGGATACGTTCAACATATCCTCATCAATAAATAATTATCAACTCAACTATAAGTCATTCACATCTCATCAATAAATAATCAGCAACTCAACTATAAGTTATTTACATCTCATCAATAAATAATTATCAACTCAACTATAACTTATTCACATTTCATCAATGTCATCAATTATACATTTACCACATAAATGCACAATTTCACACCAAAACATTACCACATACGAATGAATATGAATCACATATACATTAATGTGTCCACATACTTTCTTATCAATGTTCGTAACAATCAAACCGTAAAGATAGTAACAGACACACCTAAAGCTGAATACGGAAAAAGGGTAAGGGGAAAGACGAGGATTAGAAGAAAAGGTGTGGCGCGTAAACGATCGTGGATGATGCGATTTAATATAATGCCTTTAGTAAGAATGAACAACCTCGGTTTTATTGCACTTCTATTCAGGTTTGTGTCGCGTCGAATTTCGGATGTCAAGCTATTGACTAGCATTGAATCACTAAATTTAAATCACGACTGAACTTTTAATTTTTCGGGGAAAAAGGAAAAAAGTTCGAAATTACCTTGAAAAAGAGATTTTAGGTTCGAAAGTCGATTATGCGAGGGGAAGGTATTAGCACCCCTCACATCCGTTGTACTCAACGGGAACCTCTTAGTTGGCTTAGGCTTAAAATGTTTTTTTGACGTTTTGCTTGCATGCTTAATCATATATATATATATGTAAATGAACAAGTAAATAAAATGTGAGGTGAAGAGAGAGATAAAAACAAACGAAATAGAAAAGAGAAAAAAAAAAGATTTTTTATTAATGGGCTTGACAAGACGTCGATCTTGCTCCTACGTATCTCCCGGTAGTCGGAGAATTCAAAGCTTACGTAGTTCTTGAAAGAATTGTTTGAAAACGCACAAAGGCGTGAAAGCTTTAAATGATGAAGGAGACAAGCGCACATTAAGGCGATAAACTCGCACAAGGCGTAAAAAGATGAACGCACATTAAGGCGATAAACTCGCACAAGGCGTAAAAAGACGAAAGAAAACGTGCAAAGGCACGACAAGTTCGGATTGACCACAAGGGCCAAAATGACAAACGCACGAAGGCGTACAATGTTTGAATTGACCACGGGGGCCAAGAAAAGTTTAAAATGGTCACGGGGGACCAAGAAAAGTTGGATTGGTCACGAGGGACCCAAAAAAGGTTCAAATTGGTCGCGAAGGACCAAGAAAGGTTCAATTTGGTCGCGAGGGACCAAGAAATGTTAAAATTGGTCGCGAGGGACCGAGAAATGTTAAAATTGGTCGCGAGGGACCGAGAAATGTTAAAATTGGTCGCGAGGGACCAAGAAAGGTTAAAGTACGTTGAACGCGTTGAAAATAGAATGACGATTGTCCGAGCAACGAGACATACGTCAAGCATTCGTACAACCGGGGAAAGGAGAGACATACGTCAAACCACCCTTTTTCATTCATGTTTTATTTGAAATTGAGAAAACGTAATTTTGGGGGAGCTAGAAAAGAATGACGATCGTCTAAGCAACGAGACATACGTCAAGTGTTTATCTGATCGGGGAAAGGAGAGACATACGTCAAACCACCCTTTTTCATTCAAGTTTCGCTTGAATTTTAAGAAAAAAGTGTAAACTGTCAAAACGCTCGTTTTTAGAACTCAAAAGAAAAGAAATAAAATTGTTCAAATTAGTTGTTGCAACCAAAATGAACAAGCTTGTTGTTTAATGAAACAAGAAAGAAAATGTTTTTGTTTGGTTGGTTTGGAAGGACAAGGTCCTTTGCCTACATACCCAAATGGGATCAAAACCGATGTAGTTCGGGCTAAAAAGCCGAGTGATTTGCTATGTTGATTTTAAAGTTAGAAATGTTTGTGAAAGATAAAAAGAGCCAAAGTGGCGAGTGAATGAAGCTTGATTGATTAAAAATGCAAAAATAAAGTCTGATATGATTAAGATCGATTGAAGTTTGATTAAAAGAAAGTTGCTTGGTTTGAAATTCAAGGCTTTGTTAATGAAGAATATTTTTTGATGAAGTTTTTGAATATTTGAAATGTTTTTGGTTTTTTATGATTTTTTCTTGGGAGTTAAAAAGAAATTAAGTGCGATGAAATAAACTAAACGCGAGAGAAATAAATAAAAAACGATTGTTGGATCAAAATAAAAAGATTTTTGTTTTTGGAATATGAATTAAACTAAGAAAATAAAATATAATGCAATGCATATTTAAACATTTTGTTCCTAAATGCATGTATATTCTAATGACATAGAAAAATGCAAAATAAAATGAACAATTAGAAATAAAAATAAAATGCATGAGATGATATGATAAGTAAATAAATGGGATGTTAAAAATAAAAGAACAAATAAAAAGGAAATAATAATAAAAAGGAAAATAAATTGCAAAGAAAATAAATAAAAGAAATAAAATAAGGAGGTGTAAAAAATAAACCTGGGGGGTGCTGGTAGTGAAAAATAACTCAGACTGAAAGAGAAGGGCCCAAAATGTATTGGGCCTGCGTAAATTAATCTGGGCCGTCTGATTAATCAGACGGCCCTGATCAGATCACAGGAAAAAATAAGCAGGGCCACACGATTAAAAATCAAAGGCCAGGAGAGCGTGGGTGTACGCTAACGCGTACACCCTGCCACACTGAAACAGGGAGGGGTATATATACCCTCTCCCTTCCTATTTACCTCATTTCACATGTTCACTTCTCTCTCTTCTTCTCTCCTTGCCTGGCCGAAATCTTCCCTCCCCCTTCTCTCTAACTTTTCGGCCATGAATAGTGCTCCGGCGTGGTGGCCGCCGGCCCAAGCGGCGGCACCACTGCGCTGGAAAAAAAATTTCGCCTTTTTTAAAAACAAACCTTGTTTTCCAACATCCTTTTCTCCCCTCGTTTCAAATCCGAAATTATTTTTCCCAAAATCCTTACCAAAATTCCTAGATCTAGGTTTTTAAACACAAAAAAAAATTTCCTTTTTTCTTCCTCTTTGTGCTTCGGTTTGGGTTGGCTTTTGTGCGTGTGTGTGATGTGTTTGTTGCGTGGTTGCTAGTGTTTGCGTGTGTGCCGTGTAGTGTGTGAGGGGGGACGTGGTGTGTGAGTTTGTGTTTTGTTGTGGTGGGTATGTGCGTGAATGGTACTGTTAAGGGGGGAGGGAAAACGTGTGTGGGTTGTTCACGTGTTTGTGTGTAGTGTGTTGTTTTGGGGTTTTGCTTTGTGTGAGGTTGTGGGCTGTTTGGTGCTGAAAACGTGTTGTGTTTGGTGGTTTGCGAAAATGGTGGTGATGTTTATGTGTGTTGTGTTTTTGCTTATGTTAGGTTGCTGTTTGTGTTGTTTTTGTGTTGTGAACAAATCTGTTTTGTTCAAAAATTTCCTCCCCTTTCCTTTGCTTTTGATTCCCTGTTATATAGATGAAATTGAGCTGCTTGATGACTTTGAAGATTAGGTTGAAAGGCTGGATTTTTGCAGATTTGGATAGGATTTTTTTGAGGATTGGGATGAATTTGTGATGATGAAAAATGCAGGTTTTGGGGGCGTGAACAGTGTTTCTGGACTGTTGACTGTTGACTTTGGACTTTTTGGACAAAAAATGAAAATAATAATAATAATAAAAATAATAATAATAATAATAATAGTAAAACAATAATAATGATAATAATAAAAAAATGAAAATTAATGATAATAAAAAAACTGAAATTAAAAGTAAAAATAAAAAGTGATAAAAAATAAAATTAATAAACGAAACAAAAATTGACATGAGGTATTTTAAAATACCTCCCTGCCGAAATTTCGTCTGAAACGACGAGAATTCTCGACCTTTTAAAAAAAAGCGTAAAACGAGACAATAAATAAAACGAGACGAAAATGGGTCAAAAAATGGGGTATGACAGATGCCCCTATTTAAGTTTCTTCGCTACGGAGATTAAAAAGCGAAATTTTGATTCGACGGGTCGAAGAAACTTAAATACATAGTACACCAGTTTTTGACCCATTTTGGATAGTAAAACATTATGGATGCGATGCCATGTATGCAATGCTATGAATGCATGTGATGCAGGTATAAATGCAAAACGGCAAAGATGACCTGATTAGGGACAAACAGAGATAAAGGGATACCCGGGTTCGTTAAAGAAACGGGATCCGACTCTATTGGGGATAGTGTTCCACTGGGGAAAAAGGTTAGCCGTTTGGGTTATTGCCGAACTGTTCACTGGGGAGAGTGGGCAATTAACCACGGGAACCAAAAAGGGTAAAATGTCAACTGTTCGGGTTAAATTCCGAACTGCCACTGACGACAAGGATTGAATGTAAGGGTCAGCTGTTCGGGTTGTTGCCGAACTGCCACTGACGACAAGAAATAAAATGTCAACTGCGGGTTGAATTCCGAACTGCCATTGACGACAAGAAAGTAAATGTCATGTCAACTGTCCGGGTTGTTTACCGAACTGTTCATTGACGATAAAAAGAAATGTCAACTGTTCGGATTGGTTACCGAACTGCCATTGACGACAAGGAAATGAAAAATGTCAACTGTCGGTTTGTTCCGACCTGCCATTGACGACAAGAAAATATAAAATGTCAACTGTCGGTTTGTTCCGACCTGCCATTGACGACAAGGAAAGTCAACTGTTCGGGTTGGCTACCGGACTGTTCATTGACGACGGGGCCGAACTGTTCATTGACGACGAAAGGAAAAGTCAACTGTTCGGGTTGGTTACCGAACCGTACATTGACAACAGGAAATAAAGGACGTGTCAACTGTCCGGATTGGTTACCGGACCGTTCATTGACAATAGGAAATAAAAGACGTGTCAACTGTTCGGGTTGGTTACCGAACCGTACATTGACGACAGGAATAAAAGAAATGTCAACTGTTCGGATTGGTTACCGAACCGTACATTGACGACAAAAAGAAATGTCAACTGTCCGGATTGGTTACCGAACCGTACATTGACGACATGAAATAAAAGAAATGTCAACTGTTCGGATTGGTTACCGAACCGTACATTGACGACAGAAAGAAATGTCAACTGTTCGGGTTGGTTACCGAACTGTTCATTGACAGCAGTGAATAAAAAGACATGTCAACTGTCCGGATTGGTTACCGAACCGTTCATTGACGACAAAAGGAAAAGTCAACTGTTCGGGTTGGTTACCGAACTGTTCATTGACGACAAAAGGAAAAGTCAACTGTTCGGGTTGGTTACCGAACTGTTCATTGACGCCAGAAAATAAAAGACATGTCAACTGTCCGGGTTGGTTACCGAACTGTTCATTGACGTCAGAAAATAAAAGACATGTCAACTGTCCGGGTTGGTTACCGAACCGTTCATTGACAATAGGAAATAAAAGACATGTCAACTGTCCGGATTGGTTACCGAACCGTTCATTGACGACAGGAAATAAAAGAAATGTCAACTGTTCGGATTGGTTACCGAACCGTTCATTGACGACAGGAAATAAAAAGACATGTCAACTGTCCGGGTTGGTTACCGAACCGTTCATTGACGACAGGAAATAAAAGAAATGTCAACTGTTCGGATTGGTTACCGAACCGTTCATTGACGACAGGAAATAAAAAGACATGTCAACTGTCCGGGTTGGTTACCGAACCGTTCATTGACGACAGGAAATAAAAGAAATGTCAACTGTTCGGATTGATTACCGAACCGTACATTGACGACATGAAATAAAAGAAATGTCAACTGTTCGGATTGGTTACCGAACCGTACATTGACGACAGTGAGGATGCGGCTGACAAGCCGTTCCTTACAGAATTGCCCCTTCACTTGGGGAAAAGGGATGCACAAGCTGTTCGTTAAAGAACTTGTCACTTGGCACAACACTGGGGAATATGCACAAGCTGTTCGTTAAAGAACTGCCACTTGGCATAAAAGGGTGACATCACTTGACCAAACGGACTGGGGATGACACTTGGGGAATATTTACTGGTGACTATGATGAGATGCCGAGCAAAGTCGGGCTTTGGTTATGATTTGGTATTTGTGAGTGTGAATGATGACTCACTGGGGAATGCCAATAAAATTGGGCTTTATTTTGTAACATCACTGGAGGATGACATTTGAGGAAAAGAAAAATGCAGATTGTTTATGATTGATTGGTAAGAAGCGTGGTGGTTAAAACAACCATGTACAGATGATATTGTGGTATGTTGCATGTATGAATGCGTATGTGCATGAATGCGTGACTATATGATTTGTATGATTGTACAAATGTACAAATGCATGAATGCATGAATGTATGAATGTACTAATGCATGACTCTCACTGGGGATGTTGTGTGAAAGATTGGCTTGCGCTGGGGATACCCTAAATGTTTGTTAAGGAATTGCCCCTTGATATAAGAATACAATGAAAGATTGCACAAGCTGTTCGTTAAAGAACTACCACTTGGCATAGAAAAAGGGGGAGTGACATCACTAGACCCGACATACTGGGGATGACACTCGACCGTTTTGATTTATTGCATGACCGACAACTTGGTGAAACAAGATTTAGACCGGTAAAATGAAAAGTGGACCGATGTCGCATTGCAAACACTCGGTAATCTTTGATGGGGATGATGTCACAGGGAACACATCCAAAATGTTGACGGGGTAAAGCCGTAACCATTGATGAGGAATACATACCTCATGGGGGGAAATTGTTACTTCATTGGGGAATCGTGTTAATCCGCTGGGGAAAAGAACTGGTGATTCCGCCGGGAATGCTTATGTTTTGTTTGGATGCCGAGCGAGGTCGGGCTTTGGTTGTGTTGGATGCCGAGCAAGGTCGGACTTTGGTTGGGGTGCCGAGCGAGGTCGGGCTTCGATTGTTTTGGATGCCGAGCAAGGTCGGGCTTTTGGGGTGGTGCCAATGATGATTGGGCTTTTGGGGTTGAGACTCCATTGGGGGATGCCAATAAAATTGGGCTTTGATTGCGACCTTGCTGGGGATATAAGGATCATTTTGGAAGCATGACCGATATCCAGCCTTAGATGCCAATGGTGGTTGGGCTTTTGTGAGTAGGTGCCAATGACAATTGGGCTTTTGATTGTTTTGGACAAAGGTTGATTTCCTGGGGAATTTGTTAATCCACCGGGGATTGTGCTAATCCGCCGGGGAGAAGAACTGATGATTCCGCCGGGAATGCTACCTTCTTCGTTGTTTTTTTTTTTTTTCTGAATTGTCCTTTCGGGCTTTCAATTCACTGGGGATATTCCCTTTGATTTACTGAGGATTTCGCTGGGGAATCCCTTGAAAGAAGTCCAATGTGGGATAAACATATGTCATGTTTAACACTGGGGATAATGATTGGATGCCGAGCAAGGTCGGGCTTTGATTGTATTTGGTTGCCGAGCGAGGTCGGGCTTTGGATGATTGAATGCCGAGCGAGGTCGGGCTTTTTGTAATGTGGGTGCCGAGCGAGGTCGGGCTTTTTGTAATGGATGCCGAGCAAGGTCAGGCTTTGATGATTGGGTGCCGAGCGAGGTCGGGCTTTTTGTGATGTGGGTGCCGAGCGAGGTCGGGCTTTTTGTAATGGATGCCGAGCGAGGTCGGGCTTTTTGTAATGTGGGTGCCGAGCGAGGTCGGGCTTTTTGTAATGGATGCCGAGCGAGGTCGGGCTTTTTGTAATGTGGGTGCCGAGCGAGGTCGGGCTTTTTGTAATGTGGGTGCCGAGCGGGGTCGGGCTTTTTGTGATGTGAGTGCCGAGCGAGGTCGGGCTTTGATGATTGGTTGCCGAGCGAGGTCGGGCTTATATGTTTGGTTGCCGAGCGAGGTCGGGCTTTTATGTTGGATGCCGAACAAGGTCGGGCTTTGATGATTGGTTGCCGAGCGAGGTCGGGCTTTGATTATGTTTTGTGAGTGGGAATGCCAATGAAAATTGGACCTCACTTGTGATTGTGTTTGTAAGGGCCAATGGACATTGGGATTTTTGTAGGAGATTGAGGAATGTCAATGACGACTGGGCCTTTTGTGAATTGTGAGGGAGTGCCAAGCATGGTTGGGCTTTTTGGATGATTGTGTACCGAGCATGGTCGGGATTTGTGAATGATTGGGCGCCAAGCATGGTTGGGCATTTTGAATGGTTGTGTACCGAGCATGGTCGGGATTTGTGAATGGTTGGGCGCCAAGCATGGTTGGGCTTTTTGGACGATTGTGTACCGAGCATGGTCGGAATTTGTGAATGGTTGGGCGCCAAGCACGGTTGGGCTTTGGTTTGATATTGTGGGTGCCAATGAGAATTGGGCTTTTGTTGGCAATGAGGATTGGTCGGAAATTCCCGAATGCATGATTCCTATGAGATTTGCACATGCAATTTTGATGTTCCCATTAATCCCAGATTGCACTAAAAATTTGAAACAATACCAAACACAAAATTTATCGTACAACTCAAATTAATAATATGTTTATCAATGAACCCACCTATCACTCATTTAAGTAAATGAACAAATTGAATATTAATGTGAGGGGTATTGAACACTCATTCGGCAAGTTTGCTAACATTCCGATCGAGTTATGTGTCCATCTAATCATCGTTTCTAAAAGCACGAAAGCATTGATCACAAGGTCTTCGAGGGTTGTAATTTGGCTTGGTTACAAAAGAAATGTCATATGTGGGGAAATTGAATTCAAATGGCCAAGCAAGAGGAACATTCTTTCTATATTACACCCTTGCTCCTTTATTCAATCACAACTCTTGGTGATTTACAAATGTTTTTCTTTGATCCTTGACAACTTTTTGATTTAGAGATTTTCTCTTTTTTCTCTTTTTTCTTTTTCTTTTCTTTCTTTTTTTTTTGTTCTTGTTGTCAAGATCAATTTACAAAATTCACCATTTCTTGACATTCACAACCTTTTTTTTCAACTTAATCAAAGATGATACCCTAATTGAATGTTCCTTCCTCTTTCGGCAAAGGACAATAATCATGAAGGTTAAGGGTTCAAAAATGAAAGTGAAAATATCAGAATTCAATAATGATTTAACTATGAACTGAATTTTTTTACAAACTCCGGCAATTTCATTAAGCAATTGAGCTTATAAAAGTTGGCAGTTCATAGTTAACAATTCTGATTCGTTAGGCTCAAAAGGGGTTAACAAATGCTCACTTCTCACAGGGTGGGCTATTTGTGGTCAAGTGTTTTCACTCATTTTCAAAAAATGCCTTGATCCTATCAATGCTTTCGTACAATCTAAAACAACGCTCAGATTTAACATAACAAAATCGAGTTTAAACAAAAAATGCCGGTCTCCTGCATATATATAATGATTTTGAGGATTCCTCACATTTTGGCTGGTTCTAAATGGTTCGCCGAATAAACATATTAAAAACGCAAGTTGCATGATATAACTTTTGTACTAAGTACGTATTCTCCTTTCAAGTTTAATCATGGAAAAAACAGGAAACATGTATCTTAGCTTTGCGCAAATTAATCAAATTCTATCACTACCATGCATTTGTGGTTGAATCATTGGATCAATCCATATGATGTGATTGGTTGCCGATCAAGGTCGGGCTTTGATTGTGCATTGTGCCAATGATGATTGGACTTTTGTCGGAAATTGTATTTGTGAAGTCGCCATTGAAAATTGGACTCTTGTAGGAGATTGAGGAATGCCAATGACGACTGGTTTTTTTGTGAATTGGGGGAAAAGGCCGCAGTAGCCTGGGGGTTGGTAATCTCGGGTTGAGGTACCGAAATCCCTTGAAGAGTAGTGGGAATATGGATGAATTCCTCACCAAAGTCGAATGGCATGCCCCATGTTCAAACGGGGGGATAGTTGCCCCTTGTTATATGTGCGGTTTGCTTTGGGACGTCGAGCCCCTTTCCTTAATGGGATGATGATGGCGATTTTCGCAAGTGTACGAAATCATTCAAGTAGTAAAGTTTAAAACGGTAAACCGAGTGTCGAACACAAGGACTGCGTTAACGAATCGAATGTAATTTAGCTTACTCAAGTGAACAAAAGGGTACGAAGTTTGTTTGATTGCAAATAATGAAAAGTACGTAAAATAAATTGGTTTGAAATTAAGAGATAAGAAGCTTGTCAGGGATGAGCTTCACTAGACTCCGAACTCAGGTTAATTACCTAACCAACGATCATTGAACTCGTTTAATGAATCACGACCTAATTCTCTTAAATAATCTTGCCCTAATTCCTTAGTGACAGAAACGTTAATTCTAAAGTAAACCCTAATTCCTTAGCAAGTTTTACAGTTTAGAATTAAGCCTGAATGGACATGAATTAGTACACGGTTTCAAGGGTTTGTATCTATTCCTAGATTACAAAGGCGATAATTTCTTAACTTAGGCATTCATATATTCCACTTCCGTTTCACAATATGAATCATACAACAATTTAATGATGATCAATCAATAAAAGCATTAAGCATAAAGCTAAGAAACATGATTCAATAAATTCATTCAAAGATCAGATTAGGGTTACAAAACAAGAGTCATCACCTAGCTATTCTCATCCCTAACAATGGAGAATTTAGCTACTCATAATTGAATTACAAAATAACATAATCAATAATAACATAGAAACATACAAAGACTGACTGTGAGTTGGATGGGGTAGCCACCGCTTCAGTTCTTTGCTCTCAAAATCGCGCTTCTATTCTCCAAGTTTCCGAACCCTCCTTCAGAAAACGCATCTGGCTTTTATAATCATTGGTTCTGAAACCGACCCATCGTGCCACGACACAGGTCCATCGTGGCACGATGAGCTCATTAAAACCCAGGTCAATGCTATTAAAGTTCCATCGTGGCACGACGTCTGCACCCCTCGTGGCACGAAAACTCCAGTGACAAGATCAAGTTCCAACCTCTTCTCATCGTGGCACGACGTCTGCACCCCTCGTGGCACGAAAACTCCAGTGACAAGATCAAGTTCCAACTTCTTCTCATCGTGCCACGAAACAGGTCCATCGTGGCACGATGACTTTAAAAACTTCTTAAAAATCTTTGCAAATCCTCAAGTACCATGATTGCTAAATCCTTCCAACCAAGACTACTTCCAGCAAGAGAAACCCAAGTAAAGACTCTCAAAAATGTACAAAATAACATCAAAAAAATGGGAAAAACTAAGACATGACTCAAGGTCATCACAACCCCAAACTTACATTGTTCCTTGTCCTCAAGGAATTTACCTGCAACATTGACAACTACAGCAAAGTAATAATCACATAATCAAGCAGCAGTACCAAAAGTTCAACACCTTGCCAGCCATATAATGGGCTAGCCGGCCAATTCTTCTCCTTCAACAATTCACAACTCCACGCAAAAGGTTTGATAAGGGTTTCCACTCAATCACATGCAAAACTATGAATTGCCATAGGCTTGAAAAGTTTCTAAGCATCAATCAAAGTCAATATTATGTACACACTTTTAAGGACTTTTAGGGTTATAACGGGGCTGAGGTTATAGGTGGGATCATTTGGAAAGTAGGCTTTCAACAAAAATTTTGGAGTTAAGCAAATCCCTACTGGTCTACCCAATAATACACACAAAATAACCTTAAGGGGCTAGAGAATTGTATCACATAACCGAAATACCGATCACCACTTATGTCTTGCAGCATTTTAATTCTCTTTTTTTTTTCGAGCTGCAGAATCAGCTTAATTTACCTGCTTTTCTTTTTCACACATTTTTGTTTTTGACACAAAGTGATCTTCTCAAAATTTTCTTTTCTCTAGCACCCTACCCCAAACTTAAAATGTTGCTAGTACCATGAGCAACCCCAAACTTGAACAATTGCATGATCAAATACCCAAACAATGCCTAACTCCAACATACATTGGGGAATAATCCTATGGTCTCTAGGCTTGTACTGCGGTATGTCACCGAAACAAAAATGGGATCTGTCCTAAGGGCTCAACTGGGCTTAAACAATGGATAATTCAATATAAACCAGGTTGGCTACAAAGGCTCAAGGGACAAGCAATTTGCCTTAGTGTGTACACAATATAACCAATCAATAACAGAGAAAAATTGCAAGTTCTAGAATCATAGATGCACGGAACACTCTTTAAAGTAAATTGAAAAAAATAAAATTTGGCCATGGAACCTTACATGTTAAGATTTCTGGGAGTTGTGATTATTCTTGTGCAAACTGCTGTTTACTTCAACTGATAAGTGTGGCCTCTACCTCCTTTGAACTTTTGGTGTACCACTCAATCAAAGATCATGACTAAACTGAAGAAAATCAACATCACAAATAAACGCATTGATAACAAACAAGTAAAGATCAAAGACGAGTAGTACAAGATAGGGGGATTACACAGAAAAACACTCGAGTCATTAAAAGTCTGAACAAAACAACAAAAACAACTGAAGTAGAAACAACCAAAATAAAAAGAACAGGAAACTGAAAAATGAAGAAACGGCTGCTGATCACATGTCGTCGTCTTCACCACCCTGCTGACTGGCCAGGTCTCGGAATAACTCCTCTGCACCCTCCTGACTGGCCTCCCTGCCTCTGTAATAATCAGCTCGCACCCGCTGCTCTCGGGCAAGAGCCCTTTCTCGCTGGTCCACGAAGTACTGCTCCATACTAGCCTCCGAGTCAAACCTCTGAAAGGAATTGCTGAAGCGTGGTTCTTGTTGGTGTTGAGCTAGGACCTGAGAGAACTCCGCTCCAAAGAATGGACCAGTTACATAGTGCTCGGAGGATGACTCCTGGGCCCAGCTGGCCATCCCGCACATGTAATCCAGCATAATCGGATGAAGTGGTGCGTGATATGGTGGAGGCTGAGATGGCTGGGCAGCGTCCTCCTGCATCGGCTGAGGAGCCTCCCCCTGCTGGCGTGGTACTGCTGGTCCCCTCGGGTTGTCTTCAAATTTGACCATAGCTTGATCGTTGATCGGCCCCTTGGATTTCAGCATGATATCAGAGTATTCGACTGGGACATTCTCTTTTTTGCATAGAGCACTGATTAGGCAGCAATGTCCAAGTGCCAAAGGATGCTTGTGATCTGCCATCTCTTTGAGTCGACGAGCCAGCAGGCGACCCAAATTAATATCGTAACCAAAAATCAGGGCTTCCAAAATAAACAGCCGGGACATGGGTAACTCGGAGGTGGAAGAAACACTCTCCACAGATGAATGAATGAAAGAGGCCCACGCCTTGTACTCCGGTTTCAGGTCCACTACATTTAACCGGGTCGGGACGCCAGATGCTTGTGAGCGCACGTAATCCACTCCCGGTTTCCCAACCTCCTGCAATAGCTGAGTGAGTACATCATCATTGGGAAAATTTCTCCTGCTATCCCTCCTCATCTCAACGTGACATACTTGTGGTGCAGTCAAACCTAACAGATCATTGATTGCTCTCGGACTGTAGTCAACTTGCTTCCCCCGGACATAAGAGAGATAGTAATGGTCCTGGTGGTAAGCGTTGGCAAAAAACTCCAGTGCGATAGTCCGGTTGCTCTCGGCCTCAATCATACTATTGAATTTTTTCCATCTCAACTTGTCGAAAGCTGCCTCAAAACCAGTGTACCGTTGCAAATTGATGAAATCGAACCTTCTTTCTCCAGAAAACTTGTAACCCTTAATTTTCTCAAACCTCTCTGCATGTTCAGGTGTTCCAAATTTTTGGTAAGTGGGTTCATCGGGTGATGAAGGTGGAGAAGGTGGTATGGTGGGTTGAGGGGGTGGTGCTCTCCGGCTGGTTCTGGTGCGTTTAGTGGATGTGGAGGCCATTTGGAGATGTTTGATGAAGGAAGAGGTGAGTAAGGCTAGGGATTGAAGTTGTGGAGATGTTTGTGGATGATGGGAAAAGTGAGGGAGATATTGTTGATGATCAAGGGTTGGAATGATAAGAATTTCGCACAGTTGGTGGCTGGAGAAATTTGGGCAGAGTAACCTTAAGATTTGGAAAAATGGCAACTGATTTGCAGACCTGGTATTTAAAGAAAAACCTCCATCGTGCCACGAGAGAGTTCATCGTGCCACGATGGGTTTGCAACGGTCAAAATTTTCAAATTTATGCCTCTGTCGTGCCACGATATACCAGATCGTGCCACGATGCAAGTTGTAACGGTCAAAAATTTCTGGAATGGCCACCTATCGTGCCACGATCATAAGTATATCGTGCCACGAAAAATACCGTAAGTTTGGGAAAAAATGTGTGCCCAGTATCGTGGCACGACGGCATTCTATCGTGCCACGAAGAATCCAGAAAGTTGTGACAAAATTTTTGCTCCATATCGTGGCACGACGGCATTATATCGTGCCACGAAGAATCCAGAAAGTTTTGAAAAAATTTTTGCTCAGTATCGTGGCACGACAGCAGTCTATCGTGGCACGATACATCCAGAATGGTGAAATTCAAAAATTATTTTCTTTTCTTGCAGCTGGGGTTTCAACAAAATTTCAGAATCCAAAAACAAAACAAAACAACCAGAAAGAAAAAGGATACTTGGTGGGTTGCCTCCCACCTAGCGCGTGTTTAACGTCCCGAGCTTGACGCACCACTTGATCAAGTGGATTTTAGTTTGATCGACTCGGTCGGACGCTCAAATTCGGCTCCAAAGTATGGTTTGAGCCTTTGTCCGTTGACCTTGAAGGTTCTATCCGAGTCTGGGTCCTTCACCTCCACAGTTCCATAAGGAAATACCTTCACCACTTTGAATGGTCCTGACCATCTGGACCTCAGCTTTCCAGGAAACAGAAGAACTAGCTGCCCTTCCCTAAATTCCCTATTTTGAATCTTTTTGTCATGCCATTTCTTTGTTTTTTCTTTAAAAATCTTGGCATTTTCATAGGCTGAATTCCGGAATTCATCTAACTCATGGAGTTGAAGAATCCGGGATTCGCCTGCTTTCGAGAGATTAAAATTCAGGAATTTAGTGGCCCACAAAGCTTTGTGCTCTAGTTCCAAAGGTAAGTGACAAGATTTTCCATAGACAATTTGAAAAGGAGACATACCTATAGGGGTTTTGAACGCAGTTCTGTATGCCCACAGTGCATCATCCAGCTTGACGGACCAGTCCTTCCGTGAGGAATTCACAGTCTTCTCTAGGATTTGCTTTATCTGTCTATTTGAAACTTCTACTTGTCCACTTGTCTGAGGGTGGTATGGTGTAGCAATCCGGTGATGCACATTGTACTTTTTCAGTAAAGTTTCCATCTTCCGATTGAGGAAGTGTGATCCTTCATCACTGATTAACGCTCTAGGGACCCCAAAGCGTGAGAAAATATTTTTCTGAAGGAAAGAAATTACTACCTGAGCATCATTGGTCTGCGTGGCGATAGCTTCCACCCACTTAGAGACATAGTCCACTGCCAACAGAATGTAAACCTTTGAATATGAGGATGGGAATGGTCCCATAAAATCAATGCCCCATACATCAAAGATTTCCACTTCTAACACAGGGTTTTGAGGCATCTCGTGTCTTTTTGAAATATTTCCCGTGCGTTGGCAGCGGTCACATCTCTTGACATAGGCAAAAGCATCCTTGAATAAGGTTGGCCAAAACAAACCGGATTGAAGTACTTTTGCAGCAGTCCTATCTCCACTAAAGTGACCACCGTAATTGGAGTCATGACAATGCCACAACACCTTTTCCTGCTCTTCCTCAGGGACACATCTCCTCAACAGTCCGTCAATTCCCCTTTTATACAGATAGGGTTCATCCCACACGTAGTACTTACAATCGTGCAGAAATTTCTTGCGCTGTTGAGAGTTAAAATCAATGGGAATCACCTTACCTACCAAATAGTTCGCAAAGTCTGCAAACCACGGCACCATTGTTACTGCTAGAATGTGTTCATCTGCAAAGAGATCCTTGATAGGTCTCTGCTGATCAGTTTCATCCATCTTCTCTAGTCGGGAGAGATGGTCAGCCACAGTGTTCTCGGATCCTTTCTTGTCCCGGATTTCCAGGTCAAACTCCTGCAACAACAATATCCATCTAAGGAGTCTCGGTTTTGATTCCTGCTTAGAAAACAAATACCTCAGAGCAGCATGGTCAGTGTAAACAATAACTTTAGACCATAACAAGTATGATCTAAATTTATCAAAAGCATAGACAACAGCTGTAGTACCCTAATTTTGTCCTACGCATTTTAAAACAAAAATCAAAAAAAAAATCAAAGAGGGAAAAAAAGTCAAAAGTCAACAAAAGTCAACAGAAAAGTCAACATTTCAAAATTGAGGACTTCGCAATGCGAAGCTCCCTTCGCACTGCGAAGTCTGCGATTTTTCTGCAGATTTTTGGGTTCTTGGATTTAATTCCAGAATTTGTTGCATATCATTTCCATATTTATTTTAAGTAGCATTCATGGCTCATTGGGCCAAGCAAAGCCAGAGTTGAAGGACTTGCCATTAATGCCAAGGTTGGAAGCTTTTTCTTCCAACCTAGCATGTGACAAGCAAGTGGGCTTGCCCTTGGGCAGCTCTAGTACCTCCCAGGTGACCTGCTAACCACCACAAGGTTGCCAGCCACCTGCTTGAGGACTTTCCTCCTGCTTGCTGCCCCAAAAACCAGTCAAACCAGCTGGGTTTTTTCACTTGAAAAACCATGATTGCCTACTCTGTTTTGCAGCAGCTTTTCACCCCCTCACACCAGCCATAAGTAGCCTTTTCATCCCTCAATCTCTGCACAATACAGTGCACGTTTTTATTGATCAACCATTGAGATTGCAAGGATTGATCCCCAAGCATTAGCCAATTGCAAATCAGCTTTGTTCTTCATCATTACCTTCTAGAATGTGTTGAATTTGTGGCTGAAATCAAGCTGGATCTTGCCCCTTGATACAAGGCAGGGTTGCCTCTATCCATTGGCATTTAATGCAAAGGGATTCAGCTTAATCTTGGCCACAAGTCAGCTGAATTTTGGGATTGTGTAATGATGACAAAGATTTGGTTTTGGCCTATAAATAGGAGGCAATGCCCAAGGTTACAAGCACTTGTAAAAACACAGTTAACACAGCATTCAAAGAGCAGAAACTCTACTCATTTCAACCTACAAATCTCCACAAACAACCAGAAAAAACCAATCCACACAAAGCATTACAAAGTTCCAAAACCATCACAAATACTCAAACCTTTTGCACAAGCCTTCAACCAAATCAAATCAAGTGCAGCTGGAGCTTTGCTAAGGAGTTCTGTAAGTTACTAAGCTCTTTATCTTGCATTTTTAATTGTGTTTGCATAGCTATTTTGGCTCAAAACTCTTTGTCCTAAAAAACCCCTTTTGAATTCCAAAGAAATCCCAAGGTTTTCAAAACATCAAAACTGGTTTGTCCAACCTTTTTCACCCCAAAAACTCAAAGTTTTTCACCCATCTATAAGGTCTTGAGTGTGTTCAGAAGTTGTTTCTGAACAAAAGTTCAGAAACAGCTTCTGAACCCAAAATTTCGCATGCTTCGCAGTGCGAAGTCATGGTCGCAGTGCGACCATGACAGAACTCAGAACCTGAGTTTTTGTATCAAACCAACCAATTTTTGAGGTTCTAGCCCCAGAGCTCAGAACCTAAGAGTTTTTAAACCTCTGTTCTTCAAACCATAACAAGGTTTTTGCATAATTTTGGCAAAATCACAAGTTCGTATAACCATTTTGTGGGTAACTTGCAAAGCAAGTTATGTTCCCAAACTTTCCAAAACCACATGAACAAACAAGCTATGTTCAGCTTTTCAATCTAAACTTGAACAATAAATATTGTTCATGATGTTCAAAACTCAAAGATGAACATACACCGTTTACGTTCGCATTTTCGCAAAATGAGACGAACTTGCGCATTTTCTAGCAAACTTGCTAAACCTTCCCATTTTGGGTTTTCAAACCAAATGTTTTGACATACCTTGGGATTTCTAAAGAATTCAATCCAAAAACATGAATGAAAAAGGGATGGTGTGACGTATGTCTCTCCATCGCCCCGATTGTACGAATGCGTGACGTATGTCTCGTCGCTCGGACAATCGTCATTCCTTTTTTTAATATGTACAACCCTAACCAAACCAAATCTTGGCCCCTTGTGGTCAATCCAAACCTTTTGGTCCCCCGTTGGCCATTAGACTCAACCCCTCGACTCGTTAGAGTCCACTCGGTCAATGTTCGACTCATCCGAGTCCATTGTACCCGTTCTTGATCTCAGTGGATCAATCGAACAATCGCCCGACTCTTCGGAGTCCACTCGGTCAATGTTTGACTTATATGAGTCCATTGTACCTCTCTTGGTCCCATAGCGACCAATTCAACCCTCTACCCTAACGGACGTACCTTTTAACAATTCTGATGTGATTCGCGAACGAACGCTTAATAAGTCTCCAAGTGCGAGCATACAAGCTACGTTTAATCGCAAGAATTCGGTTAAAACATCGTCCAATTAAAATCAACCAACACACATACGTTTTTCTACCAAAGAACTACGTATGCTTTGAATTCTCCGACTACCGGGAGATACGTAGGAGCAAGATCGACATCTTGTCAAGCACAATAATAATAAAACTTTTTCTTCGTTTGTTTTTATCTCTTTCCCCCCTTTTATTATATTTTAACATAAATGAACATGCACGCAAAGTATAAAAAAACAATTCAAGCTTTAACCAAATAGAAGGTTCCCGTTGAGTACAACGGACGTGAGGGGTGCTAATACCTTCCCCTTGCGTAACCGACTCCCGAACCCGACAAATGGTTGCGATGACCAAATCCTTATCCTCATCGTCAAAGGGTTTTATTATCGTTTCCCTTTACAAAAAAAAAACTTAAGGGTTTATCAACGTTCCCTTTACACAAAAACTTTGGTGGCGGCTTCACAAAGGCACCTCCGAGCGTTCGAGGACGACCTCGGAGGATTTGCGCGTCTTTTTCCCGAGGAAAAAAACGAGGTGCGCACAACAGCCAAGAGTTCTTTTTCTGTAGTGGCATAGTTAAGTTGTGCTGGGTTTAAAACATGACTAGCATAGTAAATGACATGCAACAACTTATCTTTCCTTTGCCCAAGAACTGCCCCAACAGCTGTATCACTGGCATCACACATAATTTCAAAAGGTAGTGACCAATCGGGAGCAGTGACAATGGGGGCTGTTATCAGTTTTTCCTTAAGAGTGTTAAAAGCATTCAGACACTCATCATTGAATTGGAAAGGTGTGTCTTTTACTAGCAGGTTAGTAAGGGGTTTTGCTATTTTTGAAAAATCTTTAATGAACCTCCTATAAAAACCTGCATGTCCTAAAAAGCTCCTAATGCCTTTTTCATTGGTGGGAGGAGGAAGTTTTTCAATGACTTCAATTTTTGCTTGGTCTACCTCTATCCCTTTGTAAGAGATTCGGTGACCAAGAACAATTCCTTCTCTCACCATGAAATGACATTTTTCCCAATTTAGGACCAAATTAGTCTTTTGACACCTTTCTAATACAAGAGACAAATTATTCAAACAATTATCAAAAGAAGAGCCAAAGACAGAAAAATCGTCCATAAAAACTTCGATATGTTTTTCAATCATATCGGAGAATATGGACATCATACACCTTTGAAAAGTAGCAGGGGCATTGCACAGCCCGAATGGCATCCTCGTGTAAGCAAAAATCCCATAGGGACATGTGAAAGCTGTTTTCTCTTGATCCTCAGGTGCCACCGCAATCTGGTTGTAACCGGAATACCCGTCCAAAAAGCAGTAGTACTCGTGACCTGCCAACCTTTCGAGCATCTGATCAATGAATGGCAGTGGGAAATGATCCTTCCGAGTAGCTGTGTTTAACCGTCTATAGTCTATGCAAACTCTCCAGCCAGTGACAGTGCGGGTCGGAATCAACTCATTCTTCTCATTCATCACCACTGTAGTACCACCTTTTTTTGGAACAACTTGGACCGGACTCACCCATGAACTGTCAGATATAGGATAAATGAGACCAGCTTCAAGCAACTTGACTACCTCCTTTCTAATCACCTCTTTCATGGCAGGATTGAGCCTCCGTTGTGGTTGGACCACCGGTTTGTAGTTTTCTTCCATTAAGATCTTATGCATACACACAGTAGGACTTATACCCTTCAAATCTTCAATGGACCACCCTATGGCACCCTTGTGCATTCTCAGGACTCTCAAAAGCTTTTCTTCTTCAAGTTTATTCAGGCTTGCATTGATAATGGCTGGATACTCTTCTCTCTCACCAAGGAACACATACTTCAAATGAGGGGGCAGTTGTTTCAGCTCAACTACCGGTACTTTCTTGGACTTTTTCTCAGCAGCTTCTTCATTTGGATGTAACTCCTCCCATTTAGTCGGTGTGCGTCGGTGATAGGACGGGAAGGCTTCTAACATGGCTAACACATCAGCTTCTCTAGGATCTTCATCTTCCTCAACACTTGCTGATGCACTTAATACTCTCTCAAGTGGTAAAGCTGGAATTTCGGCTTCAAACTTGTCTTTCACAATTGAACTAAGTATGTCAACCCTGTAGCATTCCTCCTTTTCTGTCGGATGTTTCATTGCTTGGAGAACATTGAGTTTCACAACCTCATCGTCAACCTTTAGAGTCAACGTACCATCTTCTAGGTCAATCATACACCTTCCAGTTTGTAAAAATGGTCTTCCCAGAATCAACGGTATATCCTCATCTTCTTCCATCTCAAGAACAACAAAGTCAACTGGGAATATGAATTTATCAACCTTTACAAGCACATCTTCCACAATACCATAGGGATATTTGTAAGATTTATCTGCAAACTGCAAGGTCATTCTTGTGTCTCTTACCGTACCAATCCCCAATTTCTTGTAGATAGACAAAGGCATTAAACTAACACTTGCTCCAAGGTCGATCAGTGCTTTCTTGAAAGTTCTATCCCCAATGGTACAAGGAATAGTGACACTTCCGGGATCTTTGAGTTTCTTTGGAATTTTTCTTTGTAACACCGCACTACATTGTTCAGTGAGCATCACATCTTCATCACCAATGCTGATCTTCCTTGAAATGATGTCTTTCATGAATTTTGCATAGGTTGGCATTTGTTCGAGAGCTTCGGCAAAAGGGATGTTGATTTGCAGCTTTTTGAACATCTCAAGGAATTTACCAAAACTCTTCTTGTCTTTTTCTTTCTTCAACCTTTGTGGGAATGGTAGCTTAATCTGTGGCTTTGGCAACTCATTTTTCTTTGGATTTTCTGGTTCTCCAGCTACCTCTTGTGGTGTATTCTCTCGAACCTCAACCGGCACTTCAACTAGCTCATCGAGTGACTCATCTCCACCTTTGGTATCTTTAGGCTGCTGCAAGTCTTCCACCCTTCTGCTTCTGGTCATAACTGCATTCACACTTTCGTGTCCTTTTGGATTGGCAATTGTGTTGCTAGGCAGATTTCCAGGAGGTCTTTGTGCAATTTGTTGAGCAATTTGACCAACTTGGATCTCAAGATTCTTGATTGAGGTCGTGGTGTTCTTTTGTGAGGCCCTGGTTTCTTGAGTGAGAGAGTTCACACTTGATGCCATTGCTTCAATGGCCAATTCCCAATCAGCTTTCTTTGGGGGAGTAGGATTTGTTGGAACTCCTTGTTGTGGATTCGGGAAGTTGTTCTGTGGAGTTTTCCATGAGAAATTGGGGTGATTCCTCCAGCCTGGATTGTAAGTGTTGGAATAGGGATTGTTCTGCTGACGACCCCCTTGATTACTAAGGAAGTTCACCATTTCTACTTGAGCTTCATCCATGGGCACATTACACTGCATGGTAAAATGAGGACCTGCACACCAATCACATTTCACAGTATTCATTTGATTCACTGGAGCAATTAGAGGTTGGCCTATATTGAGAGCTGCCAATCTCTTTGTTACTTCGGCTGACACTGCTTCTTGAATCTGCTTGCTGGTGAGTATGTTCTGAGCACTTTTAGCTTCAAGTTGATTCAGGTCTATGAGTCCTCCTCTTGTGCCACCTGTTCTGTCATACATCTCCATCTGTTCATTCAGCGCAACTGCTTCAATGACTTTGATTATTTGAGAAGCAGTTTTGAAATTTATGGAACCACCAGACGCTGTGTCGAGGACTTGTCTAGTAGAAAGACGTAGACCATTACAAAAAATCTGCATCTGCACTGTGCTGTCATAATTGTGGTCTGGACAAGCTGACAACAATTTCTTGTACCTCTTGTACGATTCTCCAAGTGATTCTCCATCCTTCTGTTGAAAGTTGGAAATGTCCTGACGTCTGCGCACAAACAACGCTGTAGGAAAGAACTGCTCCAAGAACTTGTCTTCCATCTCGTTCCATGTTGTAATACTTCCAGCTGGTAGAGAATCAAACCACTCCTTGGCATCATCAGTTAGAGAGAATGGAAACAACCGCAACCGTTTGGCTTCTTCCGAGTTACCATCCACTTTTGTTGTCTCATAGATCACAAAGAAATTCTTTAAATGCTTGTTGGCATCTTCGTTGTATTTTCCAGCAAACTGTTTTTCTTTCAATTCACGGAGTAGTCCTGGGTTGATCTCGAACTTGTTAACCGTCACAGGCTGGTTAGCAATGGTCAACCTGTTGCGGTTTCGATCACGAGCACCATAGTCTCCGAGAAGTCTCTCTTCAGGTGGAGGAGGTGGTGGGTCAAACTCAGCCATCCTTTCAACAACTTCTAGCTCCTCGGTGACCTGTTCGTCTGTGTTGATCTCAATTTCACTCGTCCCTTCCTTCTCTCGTTGCTTTCTTAATTGAGCTGCTTTGCGATTTGCACGGCAAGTCTTTTCAATTTCTGCGTCAAAGAGAAGTTCAGCTGAGGGCTGGCCTCGCATACAAGATTAGACGATCGTGAGTTATTGAGAACAAAAAACAAAAAAATAAAAATTAAAAATAAAATTCGTAACAGCAAAAATAATTTTATTGCAGAGCAAAAAATTTCAATTGAGCAAAAGAAATCACAATTCAACAGTTAATTGGCAGTCCCCGGCAACGGCGCCAAAAACTTGATGGCGATTTTCGCAAGTGTACGAAATCGTTCAAGTAGTAAAGTTTAAAACGGTAAACCGAGTGTCGAACACAAGGACTGCGTTAACGAATCGAATGTAATTTAGCTTACTCAAGTGAACAAAAGGGTACGAAGTTTGTTTGATTGCAAATAATGAAAAGTACGTAAAATAAATTGGTTTGAAATTAAGAGATAAGAAGCTTGTCAGGGATGAGCTTCACTAGACTCCGAACTCAGGTTAATTACCTAACCAACGATCATTGAACTCGTTTAATGAATCACGACCTAATTCTCTTAAATAATCTTGCCCTAATTCCTTAGTGACAGAAACGTTAATTCTAAAGTAAACCCTAATTCCTTAGCAAGTTTTACAGTTTAGAATTAAGCCTGAATGGACATGAATTAGTACACGGTTTCAAGGGTTTGTATCTATTCCTAGATTACAAAGGCGAGAATTTCTTAACTTAGGCATTCATATATTCCACTTCCGTTTCACAATATGAATCATACAACAATTTAATGATGATCAATCAATAAAAGCATTAAGCATAAAGCTAAGAAACATGATTCAATAAATTCATTCAAAGATCAGATTAGGGTTACAAAACAAGAGTCATCACCTAGCTATTCTCATCCCTAACAATGGAGAATTTAGCTACTCATAATTGAATTACAAAATAGCATAATCAATAATAACATAGAAACATACAAAGACTGACTGTGAGTTGGATGGGGTAGCCACCGCTTCAGTTCTTTGCTCTCAAAATCGCGCTTCTATTCTCCAAGTTTCCGAACCCTCCTTCAGAAAACGCATCTGGCTTTTATAATCATTGGTTCTGAAACCGACCCATCGTGCCACGACACAGGTCCATCGTGGCACGATGAGCTCATTAAAACCCAGGTCAATGCTATTAAAGTTCCATCGTGGCACGACGTCTGCACCCCTCGTGGCACGAAAACTCCAGTGACAAGATCAAGTTCCAACCTCTTCTCATCGTGGCACGACGTCTGCACCCCTCGTGGCACGAAAACTCCAGTGACAAGATCAAGTTCCAACTTCTTCTCATCGTGCCACGACACAGGTCCATCGTGGCACGATGACTTTAAAAACTTCTTAAAAATCTTTGCAAATCCTCAAGTACCATGATTGCTAAATCCTTCCAACCAAGACTACTTCCAGCAAGAGAAACCCAAGTAAAGACTCTCAAAAATGTACAAAATAACATCAAAAAAATGGGAAAAACTAAGACATGACTCAAGGTCATCAGATGACACGTAGTGTTGCGAATGAAACGCGAACACCGACGACTCAATTCGGATTGTAAGAAATCCTTAGGGTAAAAAGGGAAAGGAGTTTTGGACTCGAAGATGGATGTATGCATGATAATGAATGATGTATGTAAATGCATGAAAAATTTTTTGTTTTGCTTTACAAGGAAATTAAAAAGTGCAATTAATTTCCTATAAAGCAAAGTGATATGCGAAAATTATTTTCATGCAAGTAAATGTATGGTATGCATATGTATGTTCAAAATTTCCCCCATCCTCACGTGTAGGCTCTAAAGATGAGATTTTCTAAAAAGGTCCCTAGAGATCACGGACCTCACATGGAACTATTGTCGTCAATTGCAAATGCTCGCAAGACCTCAATATATTCCAAGTGAAATCTACTCTAGGCGGGGTTTTCGCATCTTCCCTACGAGACATACGTCAAGAGGATTTCCGCTACGCAACCACCATCCTATCTTAATTTTCTCTCAAGCTCGGGAATAGAGCCTCACACGTCCGGCATTAACCCGAACAATGTGGAGTAACATCGCTCAAGTAACCCCACAATATATATATAATGAATATAAAGCAAATATGAAACAAATACATATAAAGCAAATGATGAACAAATAATGATAACAAGGCATAAGCGTGCAAGCAAAACAAAGACACTTTAGCCTAAAAGCCAACTAAGATAGGCTTGACTTATCATACACAAAAACAAAGTGTTTAAGTGTTCTTCATCAACATCCCCAGTGAAGTCGCCATTTTTGTCGCGTCGAATTTCGGATGTCAAGCTATTGACTAGCATTGAATCACTAAATTTAAATCACGACTGAACTTTTAATTTTTCGGGGAAAAAGGAAAAAAGTTCGAAATTACCTTGAAAAAGAGATTTTAGGTTCGAAAGTCGATTATGCGAGGGGAAGGTATTAGCACCCCTCACATCCGTTGTACTCAACGGGAACCTCTTAGTTGGCTTAGGCTTAAAATGTTTTTTTGACGTTTTGCTTGCATGCTTAATCATATATATATATGTAAATGAACAAGTAAATAAAATGTGAGGTGAAGAGAGAGATAAAAACAAACGAAATAGAAAAGAGAAAAAAAAAAGATTTTTTATTAATGGGCTTGACAAGACGTCGATCTTGCTCCTACGTATCTCCCGGTAGTCGGAGAATTCAAAGCTTACGTAGTTCTTGAAAGAATTGTTTGAAAACGCACAAAGGCGTGAAAGCTTTAAATGATGAAGGAGACAAGCGCACATTAAGGCGATAAACTCGCACAAGGCGTAAAAAGATGAACGCACATTAAGGCGATAAACTCGCACAAGGCGTAAAAAGACGAAAGAAAACGTGCAAAGGCACGACAAGTTCGGATTGACCACAAGGGCCAAAATGACAAACGCACGAAGGCGTACAATGTTTGAATTGACCACGGGGGCCAAGAAAAGTTTAAAATGGTCACGGGGGACCAAGAAAAGTTGGATTGGTCACGAGGGACCCAAAAAAGGTTCAAATTGGTCGCGAAGGACCAAGAAAGGTTCAATTTGGTCGCGAGGGACCAAGAAATGTTAAAATTGGTCGCGAGGGACCGAGAAATGTTAAAATTGGTCGCGAGGGACCGAGAAATGTTAAAATTGGTCGCGAGGGACCAAGAAAGGTTAAAGTGCGTTGAACGCGTTGAAAATAGAATGACGATTGTCCGAGCAACGAGACATACGTCAAGCATTCGTACAACCGGGGAAAGGAGAGACATACGTCAAACCACCCTTTTTCATTCATGTTTTATTTGAAATTGAGAAAACGTAATTTTGGGGGAGCTAGAAAAGAATGACGATCGTCTAAGCAACGAGACATACGTCAAGTGTTTATCTGATCGGGGAAAGGAGAGACATACGTCAAACCACACTTTTTCATTCAAGTTTCGCTTGAATTTTAAGAAAAAAGTGTAAACTGTCAAAACGCTCGTTTTTAGAACTCAAAAGAAAAGAAATAAAATTGTTCAAATTAGTTGTTGCAACCAAAATGAACAAGCTTGTTGTTTAATGAAACAAGAAAGAAAATGTTTTTGTTTGGTTGGTTTGGAAGGACAAGGTCCTTTGCCTACATACCCAAATGGGATCAAAACCGATGTAGTTCGGGCTAAAAAGCCGGGTGATTTGCTATGTTGATTTTAAAGTTAGAAATGTTTGTGAAAGATAAAAAGAGCCAAAGTGGCGAGTGAATGAAGCTTGATTGATTAAAAATGCAAAAATAAAGTCTGATATGATTAAGATCGATTGAAGTTTGATTAAAAGAAAGTTGCTTGGTTTGAAATTCAAGGCTTTGTTAATGAAGAATATTTTTTGATGAAGTTTTTGAATATTTGAAATGTTTTTGGTTTTTTATGATTTTTTCTTGGGAGTTAAAAAGAAATTAAGTGCGATGAAATAAACTAAACGCGAGAGAAATAAATAAAAAACGATTGTTGGATCAAAATAAAAAGATTTTTGTTTTTGGAATATGAATTAAACTAAGAAAATAAAATATAATGCAATGCATATTTAAACATTTTGTTCCTAAATGCATGTATATTCTAATGACATAGAAAAATGCAAAATAAAATGAACAAATAGAAATAAAAAATAAAATGCATGAGATGATATGATAAGTAAATAAATGGGATGTTAAAAATAAAAGAACAAATAAAAAGGAAATAATAATAAAAAGGAAAATAAATTGCAAAGAAAATAAATAAAAGAAATAAAATAAGGAGGTGTAAAAAATAAACCTGGGGGGTGCTGGTAGTGAAAAATAACTCAGACTGAAAGAGAAGGGCCCAAAATGTATTGGGCCTGCGTAAATTAATCTGGGCCGTCTGATTAATCAGACGGCCCTGATCAGATCACAGGAAAAAATAAGCAGGGCCACACGATTAAAAATCAAAGACCAGGAGAGCGTGGGTGTACGCTAACGCGTACACCCTGCCACACTGAAACAGGGAGGGGTATATATACCCTCTCCCTTCCTATTTTCCTCATTTCACATGTTCACTTCTCTCTCTTCTTCTCTCCTTGCCTGGCCGAAATCTTCCCTCCCCCTTCTCTCTAACTTTTCGGCCATGAATAGTGCTCCGGCGTGGTGGCCGCCGGCCCAAGCGGCGGCACCACCGCGCCGGAAAAAAAATTTCGCCTTTTTTAAAAACAAACCTTGTTTTCCAACATCCTTTTCTCCCCTCGTTTCAAATCCGAAATTATTTTTCCCAAAATCCTTACCAAAATTCCTAGATCTAGGTTTTTAAACACAAAAAAAAATTTCCTTTTTTCTTCCTCTTTGTGCTTCGGTTTGGGTTGGCTTTTGTGCGTGTGTGTGATGTGTTTGTTGCGTGGTTGCTAGTGTTTGCGTGTGTGCCGTGTAGTGTGTGAGGGGGGACGTGGTGTGTGAGTTTGTGTTTTGTTGTGGTGGGTATGTGCGTGAATGGTACTGTTAAGGGGGGAGGGAAAACGTGTGTGGGTTGTTCACGTGTTTGTGTGTAGTGTGTTGTTTTGGGGTTTTGCTTTGTGTGAGGTTGTGGGCTGTTTGGTGCTGAAAACGTGTTGTGTTTGGTGGTTTGCGAAAATGGTGGTGATGTTTATGTGTGTTGTGTTTTTGCTTATGTTAGGTTGCTGTTTGTGTTGTTTTTGTGTTGTGAACAAATCTGTTTTGTTCAAAAATTTCCTCCCCTTTCCTTTGCTTTTGATTCCCTGTTATATAGATGAAATTGAGCTGCTTGATGACTTTGAAGATTAGGTTGAAAGGCTGGATTTTTTGCAGATTTGGATAGGATTTTTTTGAGGATTGGGATGAATTTGTGATGATGAAAAATGCAGGTTTTGGGGGCGTGAACAGTGTTTCTGGACTGTTGACTGTTGACTTTGGACTTTTTGGACAAAAAATGAAAATAATAATAATAATAAAAATAATAATAATAATAATAATAGTAAAACAATAATAATGATAATAATAAAAAAATGAAAATTAATGATAATAAAAAAACTGAAATTAAAAGTAAAAATAAAAAGTGATAAAAAATAAAATTAATAAACGAAACAAAAATTGACATGAGGTATTTTAAAATACCTCCCTGCCGAAATTTCGTCTGAATCGACGAGAATTCTCGGCCTTTTAAAAAAAAGCGTAAAACGAGACAATAAATAAAACGAGACGAAAATGGGTCAAAAAATGGGGTATGACAGTTTGGCAATTGCCTTTTAAGTCATATGGATAGAGAGATGGATCAAGATTTACAATTATGTACTGTGGGACCGGGAATGCTTTAACCCGCCCCCGTTCCGCCCTATTGTCATGCCTAGCCAATACGGTCCTTCCAGCTAAAGAATTGTTTCTTAACGTAAGGGATACCGCATAAGTTATTTAGATACAACGTAATATTAGGCCACGAAAAGTTATCCATGATATATAAGATCAATATCACTCATTTAACAGGCAACGAGAAAATTTATTTAGATAGAAAGTATATATAAATGTTTTCAAGAGCCAAGAGGCCACGAAAAATTTATGGTAGAATTTAGATAGCATGAATAAAAAAATTTCAGACCTGTATGTAGTTTTAAAAAAAATAAGAATAATTAATAGGATAAAAAGAAAAATCATTTTCAAGAAAAAATTAATTAATATGATAGTTTGTGTTAAAGGAAGTGGTGCATTAATTGCAGAGGTTAGAAAAATTTATTATATATTTATTTTTGTCAAGTATCACATGCTTAATTTACTAGTATCACAAAATATTGGTTTTGCTGTGCTTATTACTGAAACAAAATCAGATTCACTCAAACACAAAAAAGTAATTTATTATAGTCTAACATAATCAGATTCAGCAAAACAATATCACACATGCATCTAACCTCTTGTTCATTGGCTTGTCCTTCAACTCTTTTCATATGGATAATCTTGATTGGCTTTCTCCACTTTCTTCCTTGAAATATCTCTCCCTCAATGAAATTGATCTTCATACTTCCTTCATTATTAGAATTACATTTTAGATATTGTAAACTGAACAACTTCATGATTAACGGCTATTTGAATTTGTCTTCACTTGTAACTCTTGATCTTTTTTAAAACAACTTAACCTCTCATTTACCCGATGGCTTTTTTAATCTCACCAAAGATATCATCGATCTTATCATGACACAAAGCAATATACATGGTGAGATACCTTCTAGCTTGCTAAACCTTCAAAATTTGAGACACCTTGATCTCTCTTATAAGCAACTACAAGGACTAATTCCAAATGGAATAGGCCAACTACCAAATATTCAAGACCTCGATCTCTCTGAAAACGAGTTACACGGATCAATTCCTTCAACTCTAGGAAACCTCTCATCCTTAGATTCCTTATCTATTGGCTCTAATAATTTCTCTGGTGAAATTTCAGAAAAAACTTTTTCCAAACACTATAGTTTATATTGGCTCGACTTGAGTAATTCAAATTTTGTATTCCAATTTGATTTGGATTGGGTTCCTCCTTTTCAACTAAGTTACCTTTTAATGAGCGATACAAATCAAGGCCCAAACTTTCCATGTTGGATATATAGACGAAATTCATTGCATGTTCTCGACTTATCGAGCTCGGGAATTTCATTAGTAGATAGAAATAAGTTCTCAAACCTTATAGAAAGAATACCCGATGAACTTTTTTCAAACAATTTCATTGATGAAGACATATCTAACCTAACACTTAATTGTTTGGAGTTAAGGTTGGATCACAATAATTTCACAGGAGGACACCCAAACATATCACCATTGGCCTTTTATGTTGATTTCTCTTACAACTCCTTCTCGGGATCAATTCCATGCAGTTGGAAGAACTTGAATGAATTGACAGTCATGACCATGTGGAGTAATAGGTTGTATGGTGAAGTTCCAGTGCACCTCTCTGCTTTCAAACAATTGCAGACCATGAACTTGGGAGAAAATGAATTTTCTGGAACCATACCAATCAAGATGTCATAAAACTTAGTAGTGGTCATATTGAGAGCCAATAAATTTGAAGGGATTATTCCACAACAATTATTCAATCTCTCTTATTTGTTTCACTTAGACCTTGTACATAACAAACTTTCAGGATCTTTGCCATACTGCATCTACAACTTGACTCATATGGTTACTTATCATGTATATCCATGGTATTCTTCCACAATTGATTTATTTACCAAAGGTCAAGATTATGTGTATCATGTTAGCCCGAAAAGACGAACTATTGACCTTTCAGCCCAATAGCTTGTCTGGGGAACTGCCATTGGAATTGTTTCGGCTTGTTCAAGTTCAAACGTTAAACTTATGTCACAATAATTTTGTTGGAACAATACCGAACACGATTAGAGGCATCATAAACATAGAATTTCTCGATCTCTCTAATAATAAGTTTTGTGGTAAAACTCCTCATAACATGTTTGTCTTAACCTTTTTGGGTTATTTGAATTTATCTTGCAATAATTTCAATGGAAAAATCCCCGAGAACATAAATATAAAGATAAATCACGCATTTATCATACATTAGGGTTTTACTACTTCAACATAAACTCATATTAAATATTCAATATAAATTTTTTATCAATCTCATCACAATCACCAATTATCCAATTACCAATTAGAGGCACAAGTTCACGCCAAAACATTGCCACATACGACGCTTCATGTGTATGCAATGCGTCTAACGACTCTACATGCATGTGGTACCATAGTGATCTTAAATCACCCACCAATAAATCTTGATCTTAAATCAAGCACCAATGTTTATTCTTGATCTTAAATCAAGCACAAATGTTTATTCTTGATCTTAAATCAAGCACCAATAACTGACTATGAATGCATGGATCCACATAAAGACTTGACAATGCACACCAAACATATTCATCATCGTTATACAATTTACACCATCATATAACATACATCACCAATTCATCACCAATCACATTGTCAAATCAATAAGGCCACACATCAATAAATCAGGTAATCAAACATCGCATCATCTTCATATTCATTTAACTTCTTTCACATAATCACAACACACACAAACAAACAAGGTTGCATAAACCTATTAACTCATCTTACTTCATATATTATTCATATTCTGTCATCAATTACATATCATGATCAATCATCAAGTTCACATTCACATCATGGTTCAATTAAAGACCAATTACGTACTTATTCATAACTTATTTCATTCTTAAGTTATCTTCAATCATAAGCCTTGTTAACCAATCATAAACATCACAATTAAACTCCTAATGATCAAGGTTAGGGGTTTGGGACCCAATTATGCATCTTGGTTACACTTTAAAAGTAAAAAATTGGATTTTTACAAGCCTGAGTAAAACGCACGGTCGTGCATTAAAAACGCACGGTCGTGTGTTATTTAAATTGCCAATGTCGTAGTAAATGCACGGTCTGTGCGTTTTGCACACCCAGACCGTGCGTTTTGCTCAACACAGCAAAACGACAATTTTCTCGTTTTTCGACGACACCATTTGATCCCAAACACTCCAAACTCCATTCCAGTCATTAACCCAACATTAATTAATCAATTATGTTTCAAACCTAGCTTAAACAACTTGTTCATAGTCACTTATTTCCAATTTAATCAACTTAATTCAAAGTTCGTCTCAAAAATCCATTTTCTTCCAAAACGACTTAATTTCACAAACAAAGCATAACAGCAACATTCCAAGTTTCCCATTCAATTCAAAATGATCATAATCACTTAAATCAACCAACATGAATCAACTTAAACCATTTCACCAACAACTTAATCATTTTTACCAACTTAAGCAAATTTCACATAAACAACAACAACAACTTAAACACGACCCAAACTTCTTAATCTCATGAATTCATAAACCAATCACATACCCATGTTCATAATCAACTCAATTAAGCATAATCAACACCAATTATCATGTTTCTCATCAAATTTATCAAATTTCACAAAGTTACTAAACAACATAATCAAACATGAGTTTTGAGGAAACAACAACACCAACTCAACAACTTATACATGTTTCAATTCAACCATCAAAAGGAACACAAATTTAACACAGTTAATCATAAGTTCATGAATTTAAGCATAAGTGAAAAACATCCCAAACAACCCATTTGTTTCTTAATACCCAAATGATGAAAATAATCTTCCCCCTTACCTCAAATCTTCCCCAAAAGTGCTTCCTACCTTCAATTCTTTGCTTCTATAGTTCTCCTCTCTTCTATCTTCCCAAGTTCTTCCTTTCTCTGTTCTCTCTCTTTAGCCTCTTCTCAAAAGTTTTGCAAAATGAAATGACCTAGTTCATTGACACTACCACTTCTCCTTAAATATAATGGGTATGAGTCACTTACACTAGTGGACATAGTTATATCCAACTCTCATAAATAAAACACTACACTTTTACTATACTTAAACCTCCTCTTTTTCTATTTTACCACAACTCTCTAAAATTAAATTTCAAACTTCTAACATATTACAAAAATGCCATTAACCCTCAGATGACCAAAATATCTTTAATCACCCAAAATTCACTAATCCACCAAAATAAACAATTAACATATATAATAATCAAACAATTAATAATAAACAATAACAAACAATTCTAATACTAAAAATCGAGCTGTTACAAAATTGATTTGCAGTAGGTTTCTGGGGAATTTGTGGTTCTTTGTTTCTTATTAGGAAATGGAGGCATGCATACTTTCGGTTTATTGATAGAGTGGGTGACAAGCTCTATGTTACATTGATCGTAAAGTTAAACAGCTTTCACAAAAACTGAGCTCCTGCTAGTTAAGGTTAGTGTAACGTACTTCATAGTTTTATTGATCAGTTTATAAGTATTTTGTTTTATTATATAATTCCATTTAAAAGTTATTTCAATTGCATTTGCTTCATGTTTTATCTGGTGATTATGCATGTGACAGGTCTGGCATTTCCAATCAGAGTAAATATTGTGATATCTGAAGGTGAGAAAAAAACAAGAAGGGGGGTTGCATTGTGTTGGCTTTTTCTTCTTTCAAAAGATTGACTAAGAACTAGATTCAGATTCTGATAGAGTTCAGAGTCTGGATCAAAGGCTCAGAGTCAAAAGCAGAGTTTCAGAGTCTGAAGCAAGTTCAGATTCTGATGCAGCAGATAAAAGATTAAGAAGATGGAGAAGAGAAAGACACAAGCAATTATCCTGGTTCCTTCCACAATTTGAAAGTAGTCCAGTCCCCTTGTTACTTACAAGAGATTTTTCACTATAATCCAATGATTACAAAAACTACTCAAGCACAAAGCAAGAGACTGCCACAATGCTCAAACACTAAGTAAGAGACTTTTAATTGCTCAAACACAAAGTAAGAGACTTCTAACAAATAAAGTTACACATAATTTGTTTGGGATGAACACTTGATATACTATCAGAGGTGCTCACAAAATACAACACAATTTATAAGACTCTAGACTTAAGAAATTCTAAGATGAGAAAGTTTGTAAGAACTTCTAAGTGTTTGATGCGTTTTGATTTTGGCAGAATATTGGCACTTGTAAGAAATGTAGAGTCCATTTTTTCTTCAAGTCTTCAATCCTTTATATGGAGGACTAGAGAGACGTTGAGAAATGCCAAATCATCAAAGAGTCCGTTGGAGAAGCTTGATCATCCACTGTTGATTTGTTGTTTGATTTGGTTCACGTACTAGGAAGAATAACGTTTGAATCCTTTTCTTTAAATGGAATGAACCATTTTTGAGTGGGAGACAAGAATTGCAGGGTACATGTTCTGATTATGAACAGTTGCAGTGTACTATGTACTTTCTGATAGTGACTGCAGTTGACTTCTGATGATCTTCAGAACTTCCATCTTCTGGGGCTCTCTTCAGATCCTCAAGAATTCTTCAGAACCTGACTTCAGCTTCTGAGGCTTCAGACTTAAGATCCTGATAGCTCAGATCCTGACTTGCAACGCAGCTTCTTATTGAATTTCTTTGCTCTTTAATTTGTTCTTTTAGAACCAACAAATGATTATTTCTTGTATAAATTTTTGTCTATGGTCCTGCATACTTGAACAAATACTATTTTGTTCCAACAATCTCCCCCTTTTTGATGATGACAAACACAAGTATTAATATAAAATTGTTGTTAATCTAATTAACAGGTTGACTCTAGGGTGTTAGGTTTGTAAGCTCCCTCTAAGTCTAATAGTCCATAAGGTGAGGTTTTTAACCTCCCCCTAAGTCCTATTCAAGTTAATTAAATTCATATTTCACATAGAATAAAAATAATCACTCAGAAATATCTCTCATAAAAGAATCAGAGGCTAAGAGATGAGAAGATGTTCTCCTAAGTCATTTTTAATTGACTTATGGGCTTAGAGCCTGAAAATTACTTGTACTTTACTCCCCCTTTTGTCATCAACAAAAAAATTTGTGAAGAAAAGAGAAAGAAAAACATGAGATATGAGTGAAAAACTATAAGAGTTAGCATCAGACACAGAATGATTAGAAACATACAGCATATGTATCAGAAACATAAGTTTATCAGAAGCATATTTCATAACAGAGTTCAGAAGCATAGAGAATCAGAAGCAGAACATTTAACAAAGAAAAAATAAATGCAAATAGACTAGGTGTGCAACTATGGTTTGGCTTACTTTTGCAACATTTCTAGTATGGCACTAATCTTAGTCTTCATTTCATTTTGGCTTTGAAGCATCTGATTCTGCTGTTTTGCCATTATGTCTTGCTTCTTGACTACCTCTTCTTGCTTAGCACTGAGTTCCTTTTGTTGATGCATTACTTCCAATAACTTTCTTTCCAAATTAGCTTGTTTCATACTTTGCAGAATGAGTTCAGACTTAAATTCATCCATGAATTGAGTCGTCATTGGCTTGTTCAGATCTAGTTTCAGATTGTCAAAATCAATGGGATTCTGAACAAACTTGGCTAGAAATGAATCCTGCAATGCAAATTTAAAAACTTCTGGAACAGTTTCAGTTGCATCTGGTACAGTACTTGCTTCAGAAGGGAGTTGTCTGAATATGTCTTTCTTCAAATACAAAGACTTCAAACTCTGGATAACTTCTTGCAACCAATTCTCAAGAACTTCTTGCTGAGAGATTACAGATACCACTTGCATGGCATTGAGAGTAGAATTGACAAGAGATCTCAGATCCTTCCACTTATGTGCATAGTCTGTCATCTGGATAGGCTTCTTGCTAGCTTCTAGAAGTTCCTGCAAATCTTTGAAAATTAAACTGCACTCATGTTGTAGTCCTTCATCTATTTGTAGGGTTGATGGTGGTTTAGGCATAGTGTTTAGATTTGAGGATGATGGGGTGTCTGATAGAGTTTTATCAGAAGTAGCAGGAGTATGTTCTGATGCTACTAAGATCATATCACTATTAGAGGCTTGGTTAGGTTCAGGAATTTCACCTACTGATGTATCATAAATTAGAATATCATCAGAGGCTACTTGGTTAGCTTCTGGCTTAGCCAAATGTAAAGGTTCAGCTTGAAGAGGTTGATCTTCTGATACTGAACCAGTATCAGAAGTTGGGTTAGATGTTTTTGTGGTTTCTGATGGTAAGGTTGATGTAGGTTCAGATAAATCTGAGGGAAGTTCTCCACCTAGATGTTGTTGTAAAACATCCAAGGATGATGAAGAACTTGAGCTGGGAACTGGTGGAACATCAATATGTACAACACCGCTAGGGGCATTGAAATGTTCCCTTCTTTGAATAAGCTTGGTAATGAAGGCTTCAGTTTCAGGTCTAAAAGTTTTGGGGGCAAGATTTGGAGTTTCACCAGGAAGACATGTTTGAACAGGTGGAATGTCCAAACATCTTTCAGAGACAGATGAAAGTTTTGGTTTAGAGATAGGTTTTAGTGAGATTTTGGGGTAATGTTTGGTGAGAGGTTGGTTGTAAGAATCAGATGAATCAGAACTAACAGTTAGTGCCGAAAGACTTACAGACTTAGCAGTTTCCTCTTTCTTTTCTTTAAGCTTTGAAGTCAACAGCTCATGAGCTTTAGAAACTGTTGTTATCTCCAAATCTTTAGCCAGTTGGGCAGCCTTTACCAGTTCTTCCTTCAACTTCTTCTTCTTGTACTATCATCTTCCTACGCTTCCTCTTCTTCTGCTTAGGAGGAATAACAGCTTCTGAAGGTACAACTTCTGAAGATACCTTCTCCACCACTTCGGTTCTTGGCTTCGAGGGCAGGACTGCTTCAGGCTTCTGAGTATCTGCTTCTGAAGGTGTATCACAAGTTGAAGTCTTAGAGACTTTCTTCTAAGCCTTTATCTTCTTAGCAGGTTTTGACCTCATTGCATCTGAAGTCCTCTTCTTCCTTGTAGCCTTCCAAGGTTGATCAGCCCTTTCTGGAATCATCTCCCAGGTGATGACAGTTCCAGTATCTCTATAAAACTCAGCAATGAACTGAGCCAGAACTTCTGGATTGTCTTCCTTTGAAATGGGAGGAAAATCATCCTGATATTCAGGCTTCTCCAAGTTCATTTGCAGGTCCTGATCAGTTGTAATTACTTCATTCTTTGGAACTATGAGCATGCTTCCCATAGTCTTTCCTGAAATAATACTCCCTCTGTTGCTTCCTAGATCCTTATCAGAAGCTAGTCCTACATTTTCCAGCTTCTCAATCAGTCTACCTTGGTAGAAGATTTCAGACAATAACCTTCCATAAGGGACATTCTTCTTTCCATTCAAAACCTCTTTGATTGATGTACACAAGTAGTTAAACATGTACTTGGGTAGATCAATTGGCAACTTCTGAATCAAAAACAAGAGGAAGTGTTTGAGATCACAAGACATGTATTCTTTGCCTCCTTGCCTTGGCATCAGACATGATAGAAGTATTTTGTGCAAGAGTCTGAAATCTTTCTTCATTTCCACTGTTTTATCTCACCCTTCAAACAGTATGGCCTTAATCTGATCAGCCTACTTGTTGGTTTTCTTAGAGTCTGATAAAAACATACCAGTTCTCTTAGTTCCAATGGCCTTAGCTATAGTGTCTTCTGTGATGGTGATACTGATGTCCATCACAACAGATCTATTTTCTGTTCTTTTGAAGGCAGGTAATCCCAATTCTGTCCTATTCTTGCCTCTCAGACTCTTGTCTTGTGCTATCTTCTGAACTTCTTCCCTTCTTGCAGCTTCTTTGTCGTACACTTCGCTTCTGACCCAGAAATCTTTTACCAACTCCAAGTAGGTTGGTCCGTTCAACATGTTGAAGTACGAATTCCATCCATAATAGTCAAAGTAGTGTTTGATGTCGCAACCATTTAACTCCAAACTTCTGAAATCTACAACATTTTCTATAAGAACTTTCAGATCATCCTTGTTAAGAAACATAGTCTTTGGCTTGATGATGATAGAAGCACCAAATTCAACATCCATAGCAGTTGATGTAGAAGCCATTTCTGAGGTTTAAGGTTCTTAGGGAAGTTTTTGAAATTTGGGGGATTTTTAGAGTTAGGTCAAAAATACGAAAGTGTGGGAAGTTAAAAGTGAATGTGTGAAAGTGTTAAGTGTTTTTGTTAAAATTGAAATCAGAATTACAGACAGTTTTTAGACAAAACATTAATGACATTTGGGGGAGTAAACACAACTTTCAAAGCATAATCATCATTGTCTAGCAGTTAATACCCAGCAGTTATTAACCACGTTAATGACTTGCTCAGACACACTCGTTTATTAGTGGGACAGTTGTACATAAAGCCGTTACAAAACCATTCCACTTCTAAACCTATCAAAAGCAACTAAGCCAGATTCTGGACTTCAGAAACTGGAATTCTTCAGATTCTCAGTAAAGAGAGTCTGATAGATTTTTGGCTTCTGAATTCTTTCAGATTCTGAATTCTCATTCATAGTCAACATTTTCTGAGATAAAATGCATGTTCAGATTCTTCTTTATAAAATCAAATCTTTCTTCTATTAAGGGTTTTGTAAATATATCAACTCACTGATGTTCAGTATCAATGAACTATATATCCAAAACACCTTTCTGAACATAATCTCTAATAAAGTGGTGTTATATCTCAATATGTTTGGCTCTTGAATGCAGAATTGGATTCTTTGACAAGCAGATAACAACAGTATTATGAGAAAAGATAGGAATGTTATTTTCATGTATTTGATAGTCTTCTAACTGATGTTTCATCCAGAGTAGTTGGGTGCAACAACTTGCAGCTGAGATGTATTTTGCTTTTGTTGTTGACAATGCAATAGTTGATTGTCTTTTACTGGCCCAGGATATCAGATTCTCACCGAGGAATTGACAATTTCCACTGGTTGATTTTCTTTCAATCCTATCACCAGCATAGTCAGCATCACAGAATCCAACCAGCTTATAATCTAATGATTTCTTAAAAAGAAGTCCATGATTAGTTGTTCCTTTCAGATACCTGAAGATTCTCTTGAGAGCAATCAAATGAGATTCTCTAGGATCTGATTGAAACCTTGCACATAAGCATACACTGAATAAAATATTTGGTCTAGAGGCTGTTAGGTATACCAAAGAGCCTATCATACCTCTGTAGAGCTTCTGATCTACCTTTGAGCCATTATCTTCTTTATTTAAGTTGCAGGTTGGATGCATTGGAGTTGACATCAATTTACAATCTTCAAGCTTGAACTTCTTCAGAAGCTCCTTTGTATATTTTGATTGATGTACATAAACTCCATCTTTGCATTGGTTGATTTGAATTCCAAGAAAGAACTTTAATTCTCCCATCATGCTCATTTCAAATTCATCCTGCATTAGCTTAGAAAATTCTTTGCAAAGAGTGGCATTAGTAGAATCAAATATTATGTCGTCAACATATATCTGAACAATTAAGATGTCTTTCTTAAGTGTATTTCTGAAGAGTGTAGTATCAACTTGTCCTTTTACAAAATCATTTTTAAGTAGGAAATTACTGAGTCTTTCATACCAAGCTCTGGGAGCTTGTTTAAGACCATAAAGTGATTTCTTAAGTTTAAAAACATAATCTGGATGTTTCAGATCTTCAAAACCAGGAGGTTGCTTGAAATACACTTCTTCAGAAATAATACCATTCAGAAATGCACTCTTAACATCCATCTGATAAAGTGTTATGCCATGATTCACTGCATAGGATAGAAGTAACCTGATTGCTTTCAATCTTGCAACTCGAGTAAATGTTTCAGTGTAATCAGTTTCTTCTTGTTGACTGTAACCTTGAGCAACAAGTCTGGCTTTGTTTCTGACAACTTTACCTTGTTCATTCATCTTGTTTCTAAATACCCATTTTGTTCCAATAATGTTCTTGTGATTTGGTTTTGCAACTAACTCCCACAAATCATTCCTTTGGAACTGATTAAGTTCTTCTTGCATTGCAACTATCCATCCATCATCAGAAAGTGCTTCATCAACAGAAGTAGGTTCAATCATTGACAACAAACCCATCATAGAATGTTCTTGTCTGAATGCTGATCTAGTCTTTGTTGGACTATCTTTGTTTCCAATGATTAACTCTTCTGGATATGAAGACTTGTACTTAAAGGTATTCTTCGGTGGATTTGCTTCTGGAGATTCATTATGAACTTCTTCAGAACTTGACAAACTTTTGGAAGAGTTTCAGCTTATGGAAGAGTGTCTGCTTCTGAACTTTCATCAGACTCTGAAGCATCTTCTGAGAGCTGAATATCTGCAAAGCTATCAACTAGCTCTGATATTTTATTATCAGGGTTCTTGTCATGAAATATGATGTGCATAGATTCTTCAACAACATGTATTTCAGAATTATAGACTCTGTATGCTTTGGATCTCTCAGAGTATCCTAAGAAGATACCCTTATGAGTCTTAGCATCAAATTTCTGTAGATAGACTTTATTGTTCAGAATGTAACAGGTACATCCAAACTGATGAAAATAAGAAATGTTTGGTTTCCTTCCTTTGAATAACTTATATGTTGTTTTATTCAGAATAGGTCTAATATAGATTCTGTTCTGAATATAACAGCCTGTGTTAACTGCTTTTGCCCAAAAGTACTTTGCAATGTTAGTTTCATGAATCATGGTTTTGGCCATTTCTTGTAAGGATCTGTTCTTTCTTTCGACAACTCCATTTTGGTGTGGAGTTCTAGGAGAAGAGAACTCATGGATGATTCCATGTTTTTCACAAAAAATCTCAAATGGCTCATTTTCAAATTCTCCACCATGATCACTTCTAACTTTCAAAATTTTCAGTTCCTTTTCAGATTGTACTTGTATGCAGAAGTTACTGAACACATCATATGATTCATCTTTGGTTCTGAGGAATTTAACCCAAGTTCATCTACTGTAATCATCAACAATTACCAATCCATACTTCTTCCCATTGATTGATGATGTGCTAACAGGCTCAAACAAATCAATGTGAAGTAGTTCTAAGGGTCTGGAGGTTGAAACAATGTTTTTGGGTTTAATAGAGGTTTTAACAATTTTTCCTTTTTGGCATGCTCTACAAAGAGCATCTGAGTGATAGTCAATGTCTAGTAAGCCTCTGACCAGTTGTAACTTGCTAAGCTTAGAGATTAATCTCCAGTTAGCATGTCCCAACCTTTTGTGCCATACCCATTTCTCATCACTCACTGACAGAAGACAAACTACCTTCTGATCAACCAGTTTTGAAAAATCTATCTTATACACATTGTTCTTTCTCTTTCCCTTGAACATAATGGATTTATCTTTGTTGTTGATTACTGTACAAAACATCTACCAACCTAAACATCATAACCACTATCAAACATCATAACCACTATCACAAAATATCATAACCACTATCACAAAATTGACTTATGCTAAGTAGGTTATGTCTGAGTCCATCTACAAACCAAACATTATTAATAGTAATGGAAGAATTACCTATCTTACCAGTACCAATGATCTTTCCTTTCTGGTTTCCTCCAAATCCCACAGATCCTTCCTTTTTCATGGTCAGGGTTTGGAACATAGATTTTTCTCCTGTCATGTGACGCGAGCAACCACTGTCCAGGTTGAAGGAAAATCGACATACAAAGTGCAGCGGAAGTTTAAATTTTTTTTCGATTTCCTTTACTTGGATCATTACGAATATTACATGAATCAGTGATAGAGTTTTTACCTCTTGTAGTGCAGAAACAGTTTCTTTGATCACAGCTAAGCAAGTAAGCAAAGCCTCTACTCGTCCACACGAACGGCTTCCTCTGGTTCCCGGTGCTAGCCAAACGATTAGAGGTTAGGGAGAGAAGTAGGGATTTCCGTTTTGCCTTTTAGGGTTACACAAAAATTGCATGTGCTGATTTCAGCACTAGAGCTCTATTTATAGAGCTCCTTGCTGCACAAAATCAGCCATCATTGTTGAGCTTCCATAAGCCCATTAACCCATCAGCTTCCGCTAACTAATTAGCGTCAATTGCTAAACGCACCCCATCATATAAGTATTACTTATATTTCTCCTTTTTACCGTTCTATTGTGTGTGACCCTATAGGTTCTTGTAACGTTGGCAATAATATTAAATCCCATATTTAATATTATAAACAGTGAGCGGTATCTAGCAACACATCACTACTACCCAAGTGACAAGAATGTCAAGTGATCTGACGAAACCTTTTCCATGATAATATCTATGTAGTACGATTACTCCTTTGTCCTGATATCTTTATTGAACACAAGGCATAGATTGCGTCACCCTTGTTTAGCTCAATATTTATATTTCTTGATCCCGAAATATACTGAACAACGAATAAGTTAAATATCTCATATTGACTTAATTCGGCATGGCCATGCATTTTTCCAGTCATATTTCATCAAGAGGCCTAAAGATATATCTCCTGTTATGAAGGAGGGACAAATCCCATCTAGGACACTCATGTCCCTCAGCATGATTCGTCGAGTGCCCATTAACCAACGTTATAGTTATCTTGTTACAAATAACGTTTGAATGGCAATAAAACACTTGAGTCCACATCTAGGGATCACAGTGGTTTCAGGTCTAAGAGTGATATACACTATTATCATTGTGAAAATAACTTATGACGATTTCATAACATACTATGTAGTATTCTCACGATGGGTCAATCCAGTATAAATATTACTCCTAATACTTATACCTATGTATATACTTAATATCTCATATTCATGACCCATGAGATATGGTCATCAGTCTACATACATAATAGTCTCCATGCTTTATTATTATCCCAATTCATATTAAAGCTCGACTACGGATACCTTTAAGAATAGTGTTCTTTCTGTTGATGTAATCTCATGATTAAGTCACACTTAATATTCCATCACATGAACCAACTATTCTAGGGACTTTATTAATCTTATATCAAGTGTAATAAAAAACGCCATATTTTATTAATAAAAGTCATGATACATATGAAGAGTTCAACATAAACTATTGGCCTCTAGGGCTTACACCAACACAGGTACCATGATCTCTGCCTTTCTTTTACTTTTAAACATATCTCATCTTCATCATCAGATTCTGATTCAGCCTCTGCATCTGAAGACATTGTTGCAACTTAAGCCAAATTGGATTCTTCTTCATCTTCCTTGTCAGAGTTTGATTCTTTGTCAAGATCATCCCAAGTTGCCACCAGGCTTTTCCTAAAGTCTTGCTAGAGAACCTTTTGCTTCGTTTAGCCAAGTACTGGTCTTTTGGAGAGCATTGCCATCTAATCAGCTTCAGTGTCTTCTTCAGAACCTCCTTCTGAAGGTTCTTCTTCAAACACATCAGCCTTAAGAGCTTTTGAAGACTTTCCTTTAGACTTTAGTGCAATAGACTTAACTTTCTTTGCAGGTTCATCCTCATTGAGTCCTAGTTCATGACATTTCAGAGAACTCACTAGATCCTCAATACTAAGTATCCAGATCACGTGTTTCCTCTATTGCAGTCACTTTAGGTCTCCATCTAGCAGGCAAGCTTCTCAGGATCTCGTTCACATGATCTTCTGTTGTATAGCTTTTCTTCAGTATTTGAAGTTCAGATACAAGAGTCTGAAACCTTGAGAACATTGTCTCAATATCTTCATCATCTTTCATTGTGAACAACTCATACTATTGAACAAGAAGTTTAGCCTTGGCTTCCTTAACCCTCTTGTTTCCCTCATAGGTAGAACACAACGAAGTGAATATAGCCTTTGCAGTACACTTATCACTCAGTTTTAAGCATATAGTATGTGGTAAAGCTTCAACAATGATACCTCTCACTTTATGATGCTTTTTATAGATCTTTCTTTCAGCATCTAAGAGTTTCTTTCCGTCAGTTGCTACATCTTCTTCATCAACAGGAATTGTGATACCATCTTCAATGATATCCCATATAGTGTCATCAACACTAATAATATGATTATACATCTTGCTTTTCCACCAGGAAAACTTCTCAGCTTCTCCATTGAACATAGGAGGTTTGTTATGATGAGAACTAGATTTATCATCTGCACCATAATCATATGATACATCTCTGTTGTTTCCAGAGATTGAAGTTCTAGAATCACTTTCTCTAACACCAAGACTAGTAGCTCCACCAGTAGACATGATGTTTTTCTCAGGATCTCACTGACACACTGTTAAGTGTTGAAATATAAGAACGGAGCTCTGATACCATTTGAAGGTGAGAAAAACACAAGAAGGGGGGTTGAATTATGTTGGCTTTTTCTGCTTTCAAAAGATTGACTAAGAACTAGATTCAGATTCTGATAGAGTTCAGAGTCTGGATCAAAGGCTCAGAGTCAGAAGCAGAGTTTCAGAGTATGAAGCAAATTCAGATTCTGATGTAGTGGATAAAAGGTTAAGGAGATAGAGAAGAGAAAGACACAAGCAATTATCCTGGTTCCTTCCACAATTCGGAAGTAGTCCAGTCCCCTTGTTATTTACAAGAGATTTTTCACTATAATCCAATGATTACAAAAACTGCTTAAGCACAAAGCAAGAGACTTCCACAATGCTCAAACACTAAGTAAGAAACTTCTAATTGCTCAAACACAAAGTAAGAGACTTCTAACAAATAAAGTTACACAGAATTTGTTTGGGATGAACACTTGATATACTATCAGAGGTGCTCACAAAATACAACACAGTTTCTAAGACTCTAGACTTAAAAAATTCTAAGATGAGAAAGTTTGTAAGAATTTTTAAGTGTTTGATGCGTTTTGATTTTGGAAGAATATTGGCACTTGTAAGAAATGTAGAGTCCATTTTTTCTTCAAGTCTTCAATCCTTTATATAGAGGAGTAGAGAGACGTTGAGATGCCAAATCACGAAAGAGTCCGTTGGAGAAGGTTGATCATCCACTGTTGATTTGTTTCTTGATTTGATTCACGTACTAGGAAGAATAAAGTTTGAATCCTTTTCTTTAAATGGAATGAACCATTTTTGAGTGGGAGACAAGAATTGCAGGGTACATGTTCTGATTATGAATAGTTGCAGTGTACTATGTACTTTCTGATAGTGACTGTAGTTTACTTCTGCTGTTGAGTCAAAAGTAAGTATTTTTTATATCGTCTCCACAAGGACTAGTGCGATACCGTAAGCCATTCAACAATTGTTATCATTTTGAGTTCGGGTTTATAAGTTGTTTTTCTATTAAACTATTGGAATTTAAAAGCGGTAATAAAGACGACAAGTAATAGGGAATAAAAGCGTTGAGATCGGAGTTCGTCAATCTAGCCTCGAATATATTCTAATGATCATGCATATGGATTCGAGCTTTTTAGCGAAATTATCACGTATCACTCGACAACGTAATTCGTGTCCAAATGACATCGTGAGATCAATCCTATCGTTTAATCGACGATTTCCCAATCTATTAAACGATACGAAAGCTTTACGTTCCGACACTTTGTGTGATTATCAAAACCCAATTCCATGTCTAGAATTTCTTATTTTGATAGAAGATTATTCTAAACCTAGATTCAAAAGTATTTGTCAATAACAATTAAATCAAGCATAAGAATGAAAAGCAAGAATAACTTCAATATCACATAAGTTACTAGAGTCATATATTTGCAAGACCAAAAGATTACATCTAAACTATATTAAGTACCTCCAATCCCAACAAGGGAAGGTTAGTTGATCACTGTCATGACAACTATACAAAAGTGGAAAGAAAGATGAAGATCCAAAGCTAAGTCTTGATTTCCCAAAGAATCTTAGTTAATCCACACTTCAATCACTCTTGCTCCATGAAGATCACCTCTTTTAATCCTATTTTCTATCTAAAACTATAACCTAAAAATATTACAACTTAATAATACGACCTTGAAACATTCAGCTTTTGAACCTATTTATAAGTGTTCTGTTATTAAGTACTTTGCTCTGCGAAGTCATACTTCGCTTTGCGAAGTCCTTTCTTCACAAGTGGGTTTCTGCCACCTCAGCCTTGAACAGTTCAAACCGCCCTACTTCGCTCTGCGAAGTAATACTTTGCTCTGCGAAGGTTTCAGCCACCTCAGCTTCTGAACTTTTGAGTCTGAAGCTTCAGAACCTACTTCGCTCTGCGATTATACTTTGCTCTGCGAAATTGTTCAGACTTTGAAGTTCAAGGAAAAAGCATGTACCTACAAAAATGGTTGGGATTAGGTCTAAAAAGCATGAAATGATATTTATCCTTTATTTTGGAGCTTTTACCTAGATAACTTGCAAAACTAGTAAGAAAAGTGCTTAAAATAAATATGCTTTAAAGCTAGTTTCTGGCACTTATCACACTCTCCAACTTAAATCTTTGTTTGTCCTCAAACAAAGGACTCTATAAATAAAGATACAAGCTTTAAACAACAGGTAAGACGCAAAACAGCAAAGGCAGAGATTTAAACAAAATTTCAGATTGCATGATTCATTTGAGATTTGCTCGGGCAATTCTGATGCTCCCATTAATCTAAGATTACACTATGAATGTGAAATAATCCTAAACACAAAATTTATATCACACAGTTCAAGTCATGAACACAGTTATAAGTGGACCGCACCTAACACACTTCTTTGAAAGTAGATGAAACAAATTGAAATCATAAAGTGAGGGTTTTGAACGCACATCCGACAAATCTGCTAACATCCTGATTAAGTTATGTGTCCATCCAAATATCATTTCAAAAAGCACAAAGCATTGATCAAAAGGTCTTTGAGGGTTGTAACTTGGCTTGGTTTCAATAGAAATGTCATATGGGGGAAAAATAAATTCAATTGGCCAAGCATAGAGGAACATTCTTTCTATTTACACAACTTCCTCCAAATTCTCATTATCAACCCTTGGTGATATACAAGTAGTACTTTAATCTTGACAACTTTTTCTATTTATTGTATTTTTCTCTTTTTTCTTTTCTTTTTCTTTTCCTTTCTTTTTTCTTTTCTCTTTTCTTTTTCTTTTTCTTTTCTTTCTCTTTTTCTTGTTATCAAGATCAATTTTCAAATTTCACCACTACTTGACATACAATACCTCCCTTTTCTCCCCAACTTATTCAAAATAATACCCTAATTGAATGTTCCCTTATCATCATGCAAGGGACAAATATACATGATGGTTAAGGGTTCAAAATGAAGGTAAAAATATCAGAATCCTATAGTGATTTAACTATGAACTGGATTTTGAAAAACTTGGGCAAATTCATTAAGCATTGTGCTTATGAATATTGACCGTTCATAGTTAAGGATTCTGATTCATTAGACTCAAATGGGGTTATCAGATACTCACTTCTCACTGGGTAGGCTTTTTGTGGTCAAGTGTTTCTTCTCAATTTCAAAAAGAATGCCTTGATCATTTCTGTGCTTTCAAACAGTTCAAAACAATTTTCAGATTTAACATAAAACAACCGAGTTAGACAAAAATACCGGTCTCCTGCCTATATACATAGAACTTGAGGATCCCTCACATTTAGGTTTGTTCTAAGCGGTCACAGAATAAACATATTAATGAAGAAAACTATATGGTATAACCTTTATACAAAGTACATATTCATGATTCAAGTTTAATCCTAGAAAAACAGGAAACATGTACCTTGGCTTTGAACAAACAATCAATTTCTATCATTATCATACATCTGTTGCTGAATCATTCAGCTTTGGATCAATCAGCATTTGAGAAGCTTTGATTTTACTAATGATCCATAGCGAAAGCAGAATTTTTGAACATTAAAGCATATTTATGTAAATAACAGTCACTATAATTATAACTCAAAAGCCAAATAATAAAAGAGTAATAATAAAAATAACATTTAAACAGAGTACAAAAATAAATAACTTAAACACCACAATTGTCTAGAAAGTACAAAGAAAACATAAAAACAAAAATCAGCAAAAGCTTTAAAAGGAAGCGACTCATGGAGTATGGGCATCGTCATCCTCAATATCTTCACTTCCATCACCATCATCATCATCACCATCATCATCATCATCATGTCCTCCAGCAGCTGCACTACTGCCACCCCTCTCTGAGTAAAGAGGCCTGTCCTCATGATATGCAACATAGGAACGAAAAGCCTTTGGAGTCATCACATGCTGAGCATGATCTGATGGAAGTCCCCACTGCAGCTGCAATATATACAAAGACTCCTGAATGCCCAGCTAACCTCTGTGGTTTGCTTCCAGAGCATCCCATGTGTAGGAGGATCCAGCTCTGTCTGAAAATTGTGGGCCACGTGGTGCAGGTGGGGCTTGGGGAGGTGGTTGTTGTGCTCTGGGTGCTCTCTTGCCTGTGCAGTGCCTCCCAATATAATCATCAGTGATTGTATTTTTAATCGTTTCATGAATCTAGGGAGGGATCACTATGCGTGCATCCCGGCAGAGACCCATAATTAGGCCCGAGAATGCAAGAGGGCACATTTTCTTAGCTGGTGGCTTAATTCCACTCTCCACCACTATCTTCAGCTCTTGTGCAATCACCCTTGCGACATCCACTTGTTTGTTGGTGAGGATGTAGTAAAGCAACGGGGTGACATCTAATGTAGTGGAGGAGGTGTGGCTCTTGGGTTGGATGTTATGGACAATGAGATGAAATATGACTTGGGCAGGTGTGGTGAGATTGTTTTTGATGGCTTTTGTTGGTTGGCCAGAGGAGTTGAGCTCATAATATTTCCCAGGTTGAAAGATGGTTTGGGTAATATGTTGATGATTCCAATTTCCTCTGTTTTGGTGCCTATGGAAGGCACACAATTCATCTTGGTCCAGGTGGAGGGGGTTCTGGAGGTACTCATTGATGGCTTCGCGGTGGAATCTAATGACATGGCCGCGAACCATGGTCTGATAAGAGAACTCCTCCTCAGGGTCAGCAGGGATGACATTGGCGTAAAACTCTCTAATAATGTCATAGTTAAGGTTGGTGGGAGGGTTGGCCAAAATTCCCCAATATCGGGAATTGATCAAGTGTGCGATCTCCCGGTATGTGCCATGCTCATTTATGATGAATTGCCTCTCGGGCCAGAATGTCCTTTTGAGCAAGTCTGAGTACCTGTGCTGGTTGCGGAGGCTTAGGAATCGAGACTCATCATAGGCCTCTTGTGGCCTTGCACTAGATGAACCGGTCTTCACTCGCGGTCGTTTTCCAGCTGCTTTTGGTGCCATCTACAAAAGAAAATAACACAGAAAACATATATATAACAACATTAGGCAAGATTGAAATAAACAAAATGAATTGAAAAGAAGCTGAAAAATTCTGTTCTGTCAGGGTCGCTCTGCAAACTTGTGGTCGCAGAGCAAAGTTGAAAGCAGGATTCTGGGTTTTCCAGAACCATGGTCTCACTGCGACCAAGAACTTTGCTCTGCGAACTAACCCAGAAAATGAAAAATTTCACAGAATCTAACTCTAAACCTTGAGATTTTTGGCTCTGTTTCATTTTAAACATTATGGGTGTTCAGATAGATGATTTAGAATCATAAAGGGCATAAAATCACTTAACAAACCCATTTATTTCAGAATTTACAAATGGGTACTTTTCAAAAGAAAGTGAGTAAAGTCGATTTTTTTTCATGAAAATTGTATGCTTATGATTCTATTTCATCTACCCAACATTGAATGTTTAAAATGAAATGTAACACAAAACTTAACCCTAAATTGGAAGTTTAAAACTTAAACCCTAAGTCACATGCAATCCTACCATTCTAAAGAAGGAATGAGAAAAGAGAAAACTCAGAAATCATACCTTGTATGCTTGCGAAAATGGGAAGAATTTGAAGCTAATGACACAATGTTAATGGGAAATGAAAGGATTTGTGCTAATGGGTATGTGATAAGAAAAAAAATTTAGGGTTGTTTTTGTGAAAAGTGAAGGTTTTGGTAAGAGAGTAGAAACTGTCAGGTTTTGGTACGTTTTTGGGTAAGAGAAGTGGAATGGGTGGTTGGGGGGAAGTAAAGGATGGGCGAGTGGCTTTGGAAACTGTACCTGACAGAATTCGAAAATTTCGCTCTGCTAAGTCACTTTGCTCTGCGAAGCTCAGCTTCTGAAGCTCAAACTCTGAAGCTTCGCAATGCGATGACAACTTTGCTCTGCGAACTTATCAGACTCTGTAAGCTTCGCAGTGTGAAGGGAAACTTGGCTCTGCGAACATGACAAGTTCTGGAATTTTCAAAAATGCAACTTTTCAACAGATTTGTCATTTTTATCTTCACATATGGTTTCTAAAAAGCAGTAATAAAGCATAAATACTTACAAAATTGGGTTGCCTCCCAACAAGCGCTTGTTTTACGTTGTTAGCTCGACACCTTTTTCGTTAGGGTGGCAAAAAATGAGACGGACATCACATCCTCTTTTGTATTGGGAGGAATTCCATGAACTTGAAGTAGAGCTGATGTGGAGTCCATATCCTCCCTAACCAGAGTTTGCTGAACAAGGAACATATGTTATCTATTACACAATTAATTTTTGCCTTTCTCACTTTCATCCCCTTCTTTTCATAAATTTCTTCCTTGTTAAGAAACTGTTCCTTTTTCTCTATATCCATCACTTCTTCTTTATCAACAGTTTTGACCTCTTCAGAATCTGACCACTCTTGAGGAAATTCTATTTTGTGTGGTATCTCTATTTCTTCCACTAATTTCCTTATACCACATCCTTCAAACATTATCTCTTCTTCACTTTCATCAACATCTTCTTCAACAATCTCTCCGAATTCAAAAGTGGATTGATTGTTGGTCTGAACATCCATGATTCTTGGTGGAAAATCTAATTGAACTTGCAAAATTTCCAATTGGCTTGATAAACTCTTCAATCTTTGGTTGGTATTTTGCATGTTGATCATGGATTGTTGTATGAACATATTCAAAATAATTTCCAGTGTTGACATTTGTTCATCTTCAGAAGGATATTGTTGATAGGATTCATACTCGAAAGGAGTATAGAAGTTGAAATAATCATGATCAGCCATGATTTTGTTTATGTTGAGAATCTGAAACGAGTGTAACTAACAAGAAATTTTTCTTTGTATAACAAAGAGGGTTAATGCATACAAAATTTTACAATATACAAAAGAAACGAAAAATATTAACAAGATATATACAGATGCTCAAAACAATACAAATTGTTGCGATGCTTAAAATATCTAAACACTAGTCCCCAACAACGGCGCCATTTTGATGTTGAGTCAAAAGTAAGTATTTTTTTATATCGTCTCCACAGGGACTAGTGCGATACCGTAAGCCATTCAGCAATTGTTATCATTTTGAGTTCGGGTTTATAAGTTGTTTTTCTATTAAACTATTGGAATTTAAAAGCGGTAATAAAGACGACAAGTAATAGGGAATAAAAGCGTTGAGATCGGAGTTCGTCAATCTAGCCTCGAATATATTCTAATGATCATTCATATGGATTCTAGCTTTTTAGCGAAATTATTACGTATCACTCGACAACGTCATTCGTGTCCAAATGACGTCGTGAGATCGATCGTATCGTTTAATAGACGAATTCCCAATCTATTAAACGATACGAAAGCTTTACGTTCTGACACTTTGTGTGATTATCAAAACCCAATTTCATGTCTAGAATTTCTTATTTTGATAGAAGATTATTCTAAACCTAGATTCAAAAGTATTTGTCAATAACAATTAAATCAAGCATAAGAATGAAAAGCAAGAATAACTTCAATATCACATAAGTTACTAGAGTCATATATTTGCAAGATCAAAAGATTACATCTAAACTATATTAAGTACCTCCAATCCCAACAAGGGAAGGTTAGTTGATCACTGTCATGACAACTATACAAAAGTGGAAAGAAAGATGAAGATCCAAAGCTAAGTCTTGATTTCCAAAAGAATCTTAGTTAATCCCCACTTCAATCACTCTTGCTCCATGAAGATCACCTCTTTTAATCCTATTTTCTATCTAAGACTATAACCTAAAAATATTACAACTTAATAATACGACCTTGAAACATTCAGCTTTTGAACCTATTTATAAGTGTTCTGTTATTAAGGACTTTGCTCTGCGAAGTCATACTTCACTTTGCGAAGTCCTTTCTTCACAACTGGGTTTCTGCCACCTCAGCCTTGAACAGTTCAAATCACCCTACTTCGCTCTGCGAAGTAATACTTTGCTCTACGAAGTAATACTTTGCTCTGCGAAGGTTTTAGCCACCTCAGCTTCTGAACTTTTGAGTCTGAAGCTTCAGAACCTACTTCGCTCTGCGACCATACTTTGCTCTGCGAAATTGTTCAGACTCTGAAGTTCAAGGAAAAAGCATGTACCTACAAAAATGGTTGGGATTAGGTCTAAAAAGCACGAAATGATATTTATCCTTTATTTTGGAGCTTTTACCTAGATAACTTGCAAAACTAGTAAGAAAAGTGCCTAAAATAAATATGCTTTAAAGCTAGTTTTTGGCACTTATCAACTTCTGATGATCTTCAGAACTTCCATCTTCTGGGGCTCTCTTCAGATCCTCAAGAATTCTTCAGAACCTGACTTCAGCTTTTGAGGCTTCAGACTTAAGATCCTGATACCTCAGATCCTGACTTGTAACACAGCTTCTTATTGAATTTCTTTGCTCTTCAATTTGTTCTTTTAGAACCAACAAATGATTATTTCTTGTATCAATTTTTGTCTATGGTCCTGCATACTTGAACAAATATTAGCATATCCAATTTATCTTTTAATACCTTGTTATCATCAAAACTAAAGAGGTTTGTTCAAAACTATTTTGTTCCAACAATATCAATAATTAAGAGCCGCATAGGATGTGGTAATATGACTGGACTACATTACATCTTGGGGCTTGTTCTCACCTCATGTATCTCTCTCCATAATATTGGACAGTGTTGCTTGTAACAACCCGATTTTTAGAATTAGATTTATTTATTATTATTTATTTATTATATTTATTAATTGATTATTTGATGTGTGATTGATGGGATAGAGGATTTTTAAGTGATTGAGGGTATTTTAGTCATTTTGGTATTAATTGCATTTTTGTAATTATGTTAGAACTAGAAATTTGAATTTTAGAGAATAGTGGTGTATAAGTAAAATGAGAGGTTTAATTTAAGTGAAGTAAAAGTGTAGAGAAATCATGGAGTTATGTTGAATAAGTTGTGGTTTAAGTGATTATTGCTATGCCCGTGGGAAATTGCTTAATTAAGTGAATTTGAATAAGTTGTTGTTGTTGATTAAGTTGCTGTTATGATTATATGAAAAGTATGAATGAGATTATGTTGATTATGTGTTTGGTGGTGAATTCGGTTGTTGTTATTATGTTTGATGAAATAGCTTAATTTCATGAAAATGATTAAGTTGATGTTGGATTAAATAAGTTGTGGTTGACATGATTGAATTAAGTGATTTTCATTATGTTTAACATGAAAGAATTACTGCTATTGTTGTTAATCCATGATTGTTGATGAGTTGTTGGTGAAAATGTGATTTAGATACGAAGTTTGAAATTAAGTGCAAGCATAATGATTTTGATGAAAAGTGATTATGAAATGAGTTGTTTAAGCTGAGTTTGAACCATATTTGATTAATTAATGTTTTGGATCAAGTTTGGCGAGTTTGAGATTGAAGGGTGTTGTTAAATTTTCGAACCGAAAAACGAAGAAAAACTAGTTTTCACTGTCTGTGCAAAACCCACGAACCGTGCGTAAGTTACCACATTTCCAAAATGAAAGGTTGATTAAGGTTGACTAAGGCATGTGTTTGGGTCCCAAACCCCTAAACTTGATCAACGGGTGTTCAATTATGATGATTAAGGTTAATTAACATGGTGTATGATTAAAGATGAGTTAGAATTGGAAAATTATCATTTTAACTTGAGAATTATCTTTGATTTAAGCCGTGAAATGTTCGAGAACAAGATATTGATTATGAAAGTGTGAATAATGTTGTACTATGATTATAAAGCGAATGAATGATGGATTAATGTAACTTACATGATTTAATCATGAAATGCAAACTTTGTGATTGTTGAAGAATGTAAACATGTTGTTTATGATATGACGATGATTAAACTTGTTGAATTCATTAATATGATGTGATGACGATAGTTGTGGCTTAATGCATTATAGTTGTGATTAATTGATGTGGTGATAACATGAATTGTGTGGATGTATTGATTTGATAATGCAAACGATAGTTGTTAAAGTTTCATGATTTAAGATCATGATTTATAGTTGTGTACATTGTCAAGTCTATATGTTGCATTCATGGTTAGTCGATAGTTGCTTGATTTAAGATCAAGATTTATAGTTGGGTGATTTAAGATCACTATTTATAGTTAGCTGATTTAAGATCACTATTTTTAGTTGGGTGATTTAAGATCACTATTTATAGTTGGGTGATTTAAGATCACTATGGTACCACATGCATGTAGAGTCGTGTTAGGCGCATTGCATGCACTTGAGTCGTGCTTGGTAATGTTTTGGTGTGAATTTGTGCATTTAAGTGGTAAATGTCTAATTGATGAATGTGTGAGATTGTGAACGATTTATAGTTGAGTTGTTGATACAAATGAGGATGCTGATCTTGTTGATGATAATATGTTATGTATGCTTTAAGTACCTTGTTGTTAAAGTGTTGATGAATTAACTGTTGGTAATATAAGAAGGTGTTATGAATGTGGTAAGATGATAATCAAGTATATTAAGTTGAATGCGATATAATTGTGTTATTTGTAACTAGGCTCTATGTATGTTGAATACTTATATGTTGTTGATGTTTTTGCCTGAACTTACATGCATTTATTAATCCTAATTGTTGAACGTATATCTTACCCTCTAGTGGCTTTATTGTCGCCTTACCCTCGTGGTGTAGACTTGCAGGTTGAGGAGTAGTTTGCTTGGTGAGTTGTGTTGAGGATGGCTTATGCCTACTCCATTTATGTTGCTTTGCAGATGTCTAGATTAGGTGCTCTGATCTAGGAATTTTGGGGATTATATTATTCTACTTTTGATTATTGATGTTGATCTATTTATTTAGAGATTTTTATGATGAGACCCGAGATGATATTTTGTGAGATGGTTATTTTCCGACTGTGAATATTGTTGATGAAAATTTTATTATGAGAAATTTGTATGAGTTGAATGATGATTTGTAATATCCTGATTCGTTGAATTGTGTGATTTATCATTTATTTAGTAGTCTCGGGGATTGGGGTCTTATAATGTGGTATTAGAGTCTGGTTGGTCTAGTCCGGGCCAACACTTGGTTAATGTCCTATTGTATGTGACATGTATATGTATATATTGTCGATGCTTTTCTCGTCTAACTAGGTGGTCCTTGTAGAGTAGTAGAGAGATGCCTGGATGTAACGATTCGACGATAGCTAATGTGACGGCTCTGAAGGCTTAAGCGTTGGTGCAGACTAGTGCGGCGGCTCATGGGCAGCAGGCTCATCAGGGTGGAGCGGATGAGCTAAGGTTGGATCATTTCATGAGAAACTATCTGCCGACATTCAACGGGAGGTACGGCCCGGAGGATGCGCAGACTTGGCTTCAGGGTATCGAGAGGATTTTCAACGCGATGGTGACGACTGATGATCAGAAGGTTCCGTTGGCGACCCACATGCTTGCAAAGGAGGCGAGGTATTGGTGGATGAATACCCGCCAGAGGTTGGAGCTTGGAGGAGCTGCTATGTTCTGGGAAGCGTTCAAGGATGTATTTTTGAGGAAGTACTTTCCTGCTGATGTCAGAAGCAAGAAAGAGATCGAGTTTTTGGAGATGAAGCAAGGTAACATGTCAGTGGCGGAATATGCTGCTAAGTTTAAGGAGTTGTCTCGTTTATGCCCACACTACAATGTGGTAGGAGCTGAAGCTTCAAAGTGCGTGAAGTTTCAGAGCGGCTTGCGACCTGAGATCAAGCAGTTTATCAGTTTCCACGAGAGTCGGGATTTACCTATGTTGGTGAACAAGTCTCGTATGTTTAACGAAGAATGTAGGGCGAGGGCTAGCTACTACAAGAGTCTTGGTAACAAGAAAGGAAATGGGAATGATCGTGGAAAGCCTTATGGGAAGCAAGGTGATAAGGGAAATAAGGTGTCTAGTGGTGGTTCGAACCCAAGTGCGGGTGAACTTAAGTGCTTCAAGTGTGAAGGAATTGGACACCGTTTTGCGGATTGTAAGAATCCTGGATTGAGATGTTTCAAGTGTGGCAAGGATGGGCATCATTCTTTCGAGGCAAGACTAAGGAGATAGTTTGTTTCAACTGTGGTGAAGCGGGGCATATTATCACGAAGTGTTCCAAGCCGAAGAAGGTTAAGTCGGATGGTAAGGTGTTTGCTCTGAATTTGGAGGAGGTCCCGGAGCAGGATAACTTAATTCGAGGTATTTGCTTTGTTAACAACACTCCTTTGATTGTTATCATTGATACTGATGCGACTCATTCGTTTATTTCTCTTGATTGTGCTAAGCGTTTGAATCTTGCGATGTCTCCTATGTTGAGAGGAATGGTCATTGATACACCAGCTAATGGCTCGGTGACCACTTCCTTGGTTTGTGTGAAGTGTCCCTTGAATTTTGGTGATGTATGTTGGAACAAAATGTATGAACAAATCTCTTTTGGATAGGGGGAGATTGTTGGAACAAAATGTATCAACAACTCTCTTTTGGGTTTTGATGATAACAAAGTGTTAAAAAGAAAATTGGTATTGCTAATGCTTTGTTCTAAGTGTGCAGAACCATGTTCTTAATGTTTAGTAATTAATATTGGTTTTGGAAGAACAAGCTAAGAGCAAGAAGGAAAGCATTGAAGTTTATGTTGCAAGTCTGAAGCAAAACTGGGTCTGAAGCAGCTTCTGAAGACTGAGTCTGAAGACTGCGTCTGAAGGCAGCTTCTGAAGGGAGAGTCTGAAGGCAGCGTCTGAAGGTTGCTTCTGAAGGTCAACAGAAGTCAACGTCTGAAGGTTGCTTCTAAAGGTCAACAAAAGTCAACGTCTGAAGAAGTGCGTCTGATGAACAGTGCTTCTGAAGTCTGAGTCTGAGACCTGCGTCTGAAGTGAGCTTCTGATGAACAGTGTCTGAAGAAGCTTCTGAAGTCTGGTTTCTTAAGGAAAAGCAACTGTCACCATCAGCATTTAATGTCTGCAGTGTCAGAACAACTCCAATGGAATAGTTGTCTCCTGGGCTCAAACATTCCCCAGCTTTTAAGGAAAGCAAATTTGAATATTGCGTGCTTTGCTTTCTGCGCAGTTCAGCACACCATTTTTAGCTAGACCTAGCTCTAATTTGCAACGGCTCTTTGCTGGTTTTCTAGGCAATCCCCAACAGCTCTTTTATCCTCTATATAAGGGTGAAGATTTGAAGAAGGAAATTGCCAAGACTCTGAAAAACAACTGACTGATATTGTGATCTGTTTTGCTGTTAAAAACACGATAGTCACCAAAACTCTTAGGAATTCTTTCAATCTTGTTTATCTTAGAATTCCTTTAGTATAGAGTCTAAACCTGTGTTGTATTGAGTGAACACCTCTAATATTTGATCAAGTGTTCAAATCAAACTTACTTTCTTTGTAAATCAGTTTGATTAAGTCTCAATCTGCGTACTGAGCATCCAGAAGTCTCTTTACTTAGTGTATTGAGCAATTAGTAGTCTCTTAGCTTTGTGCTTTGAGCAGAGAAGTCTCTTGACTGTGTGTCTTGAGCAGAGAAGCCTCTTTACTTTGTGTATTGAGCACTAGAAGTCTCTTGCTAAGTTCTTGAGCATTGGAAGTCTCTTACCTTTGTGGTTTGAGCTGTGCGCACCTCGTTTTTTTCCTTGGGAAAAAGACGCGCAAATCCTCCGAGGTCGTTTGTAAACGCTCAGAGGGCCTTTTGTGAAGCCGCCACCAAAGTTTTTGTGTAAAGGGAACGTTGATAAACCCTTAAGTTTTTTTTGTAAAGGGAAACGATAATAAAACCCTTTTGACGATGAGGAAAGGATGGTCATCGCAACCATTGTCGGGTTCGGGAGTCGGTTACGCAAGGGGAAGGTATTAGCACCCCTCACATCCGTTGTACTCAACGGGAACCTTCTATTTGGCTAAAGCTTAAATTGTTTTTAAATGTTTCGCGCGCATGCTTATTTATGTCAAAATATAATAAAAGGGGGGGAGAAAGAGATAAAAACAAACGAAAGAAAAGAAGAAAAAAGTTTTTATTATTATTGCGCTTGACAAGATGTCGATCTTGCTCCTACGTATCTCCCGGTAGTCGGAGAATTCAAAGCGTACGTAGTTCTTTGGTAGAAAAACGTACATGTGTTGGTTAATTTTAAATGGACGATGTTTTAACCGAATTCTTGCGATTAAAACGTAGCTTGTATGCTCGCGCTTGGGAGACTTATTAAGCGTTTGTTCGTGAATCGCACTAGAATTGTTAAAAGGTACGTCCGTTAGGGTAAAAGGGTTCGAATTGGTCGCTATGGGACCAAGAGAGGTGCAATGGACTCATACAAGTTAATCATTGACCGAGTGGACTCTAACGAGTCGGGCGATTGTTCAAATGATCCACTGAGATCTAGAACGGGTACAATGGACTCGGACGAGTCGAACATTGACCGAGTGGACTCAAACGAGTCGAGGTATCGAATCTAATGGCCACGGGGGACCAAAAGGTTTGGGTTGACCACAAGGGGCCCAAGATTTGGTTTGGTTATGGTTGGATATGTTGAAAAAAGGAATGACGATTGTCCGAACGACGAGACATACGTCACGCATTCGTACAATCGGGGCAATGGAGAGACATACGTCACACCATCCCTTTTTCATTCATGTTTTTGGGTAGAATTCTTTTAGAAATCCCAAGGTATGTCAAAACAATTGGTTTGAAAACCCAAAATGGGAAGATTTAGCAAATTGTTAGAAAAAACGCAAAAATTCGGCTCATTTTGCGAATTGTTTTGAAAAGCGAACGCATTTGGCGTATGTTCACGCTTGAGTTTTGAACATCATGAACAATATTTAATGTTCAAGTTTAGATTGAAATGATGAACATAGCTTGTTTGTTCATGCTGTTTTGAAAGTTTGAGAACATAACTTGTTTTGCAAGTTATCCACAAAATGTCATACGAACTTGCGATTTTGTCGAAATTGTGCAAAATCCTTGTTATGGTTTGAAAAACATGGGTTTAAAAACTCTTACGTTCTGAGCTCCTGGGCTAGAACCTCAAAAATTGGTCATTTTGACACCTAAACTCAGATTCTGAGTTCTGTCATGGTCGCACTGCGACCATGACTTCGCACTGCGAAGCATGCGAATTTTTGAGTTCAGAAGCTGTTTCTGAACTTTTGTTCAGAAACAACTTCTGAACACACTCAGGACCTTTTAGGTGAGTGAAAAGCTTTGAGTTTTTTGGGTGAAAAAGGCTGAACAAACCAGTTTTGATGTTTTGAAAACCTTGGGATTTCTTTGAAATTCAAAAGGGGTTTTTTTATAACCAAATGGTTTTGAACCAAAATTGCTATGCAAACACAAATGAAAACACAATACAAAGGCTTAGAAACTTACAGAACTCCTTAGCAAAGCTCCAGCTGCAGTGGATTTGAATTGGTTGGAGGTTTTCATAAAGGTTTTTGATATTGGTGATGAACTTTGAGCTTGGTAAAGCTTTGTGTTGGATTGTTTCTTTTCTGGTTGTTTGGCTGAAATAAGTAGTGTTTCTTTGCTCTCTGAATGCTCTATTTTCTGCTCTCTCTTATGCTATGCAATGCTGTATTTTCCCTTGCCTTGGGTCTCTATTTATAGGCCAAAATGCAATCTAAAGCAATGATGAAAAAATCCTAGAACCTAGCTGATTTGTGTGCTAAACTCAGGCTATTTGGCTTTGCATTTAATGCTAATGGATAGAGGCAACTCTGCCTTGTGCCAAGGGTTAAGTCTTTGACTGATTTCAGCCACAAAATCAACTAATTCTAGAAGGTAATGATGAAGAACAAAGCTGAATTGCAATTGGCCAAGCTTGGGGATCAATTCTTGCAATCTCAATGGCTGATCAATAAAAACGTGCACTGTAATGTGCAGAGATTGAGGGATGAAAAAGGCTATCTATGGCAGGTGTGAGGGGTGAAAAGCTGCTGCAAAAACAGGGTAGGCACTCATGGCTTTTCAAGTGAGAAAATCCAGCTAGTTTGACTGGTTTTGGGGGAGCAAGCAGGAGAAAAATCATCAAGCAGGTGGCTGGCAACCTTGGGGTGGCTAACAGGTCACATGGGAGGGACAAGAGCTGCCCAAGGGCAAGCCCACTTGCTTGTCACATGCTAGGTTGGAAGAAAAAGCTTCCAACCTAGGCATTAATGGCAAATCCTTCAATTCTGGTTTTGCTTGGCCCAAATAACCATGAATGCTGCTTAAAATAAATATGGAAATGATATGCAACAAATTCTGGAATTAAATCAAAGAAACCAAAAATCTGCAGAAAAATCGCAGACTTCGCAGTGCGAAGTGAGCTTCGCAGTGCGAAGTCAGCATTTTTGAAATGTTGACTTTTCTGTTGACTTTTGACTTTTTCCTCCCTCTTTGATTTTTTTGATTTTTATTTTAAAATGCTTAGGACAAAATTAGGGTACTACAGCTGCCCCTACTTAATTGTGTCTTCGCATAGAGTGCGTGAGTGCCGAGGGCATCTTATGAACTCTTTGCGAAGATCAATTAAGTAAAAAGAAGGACCCGAATTTTGTCCTTCGCGGAATGCGAATGCAATGGTTTGAAAAGGTTGATCGTATCCAGCCGCTAACACTGGAGGTAGATCCACTGGGGGATGTGATCTTATCTAGGCACTCTCACTAGAGGTCGATACACTGAGGTAGGTGATCTTATCTAGGCACTTTCACTAGAGGTCGATACCTAAGTTAGGTAATCTTATTCAGGCACTTTCACTGAAGGTCGATTCCTAACGAGCTGTGATCTTATTCAGCCGCTAACACTGAAGGTCGATACACTGGGGGAGGTGATCTTGTCTAGGCACTTTCACTAGAGGTCGATACCTAAGCTAGGTAATCTTATTCAGGCACTTTCACTGAAAGTCGATTCCTAACGAGCTGTGATCTTATTCAGCCGCTAACACTGAAGGTCGATACACTGGGGGAGGTGATCTTGTCTAGGCACTTTCACTAGAGGTCGATACCTAAGCTAGGTAATCTTATTCAGGCACTTTCACTTTCACTGAAGGTCGATTCCTAACGAGCTGTGATCTTATTCAGCCGCTAACACTGAAGGTCGATACACTGGGGGAGGTGATCTTGTCTAGGCACTTTCACTAGAGGTCGATACCTAAGCTAGGTAATCTTATTCAGGCACTTTCACTGAAAGTCGATTCCTAACGAGCTGTGATCTTATTCAGCCGCTAACACTGAAGGTCGATACACTGGGGGAGGTGATCTTGTCTAGGCACTTTCACTAGAGGTCGATACCTAAGCTAGGTAATCTTATTCAGGCACTTTCACTGAAGGTCGATTCCTAACGAGCTGTGGTCTTACCCTGGTTGAACTGGAAAACATGATTGTATGATGCATGTTATGCAGTATGATATGCAGTGATATGCAATGCAATATGATATGAGATGGATTCAAACAAAAAATTCCTTCTGGGGAATTGGGGACAGTTAGTGAAGGGGGTTCACTGGGGGAATGCTTACTTGACTGTTGATGGATGTTGGTGAATATGTGACACTCACTGGAGAAACCTTGTTGAGGATGCATGATTTATGAAATGAAATGCATGTGTATGAATGATTTGCATAGGCATGCATGAATGAAAATGACATGATGCATGAATTATGCTATGCATGATATGAGGGATACTGGTTGGGTGCCGAGCAAAGTCGGTCTTGGTTGTGGTTGTGCAATGACGATTGGGCTTTTCTTTTTGTGTTTTGTTGGTTGGTTGGTTTGGAAGGACAAGGTCCTTTGCCTACATACCCGAATGGGATCAAAACCGGTGTAGTTTGGGCTTGTCCTGGGGATTTGCGTTTGTGATTGCCAATGATGATTGGACTTTTTGTTTTGGGTTGAGACTCCCTGGGGAATATCAATAAAATTTGGACTTTATTGTGGGCCAATGAAAATTGGGCTTTTTATTGTTGTGCTTGACAAGATGATGATCTTGCTCCTACGTATCTCCTGGTGGGATGGAGAATTCAAAGCTTACGTAGTTCTTTGGTTTGCCAATGAATATTGGACTTTTGGTTCGCCAATGATTATTGGACTTTTTGTTTGGTTGCCGAGCGAGGTCGGGCTTTTTGTTTGGTTGCCGAGCGAGGTCGGGCTTTTGGATTTTGGTTGATCTCACTGGGGATATAAGGATCATTTTGGAAGCATGATCGATATCTGGCCCTAGTGGATAAAAAAGATGTATGGGGGGTGAGCTTTATTTGGGAAATTTGTTTCCTCCGACACCCGGGATCTTTGCGTTTTACGCGTCGTGAGCTACGCACTTGTTTCTGCTGAAGAGCATGAGTCTTAAAATGACTGATGCAAAGCTTCAAGTTTTGAGTCCTCTGATGCAATACCGGGGACCAACGAAATTCTTTCGACATTTAACGTCCAAGTAAAAAAACACACATTTTTTTTTGTTTTTTTATGTTATTCCCATATTTCAATGCATTATTTATCATGAATAAAAACACATTTTATGAGCAAGTAAGGACGCATAACAATGAAAAGATTTAAAGATGATTTTGATTCAACGAAACTTAGTCCCTTGTATGGGTAACTATTCGTGAAAATGTAATCCCTATAAGAGGTGATTACTAAGATAGGGAGAAAAGAAGAAACAAAAAGGCAAATGAAGATTTGCTTGGGTTTCACATGCTACTTTCCCTATGACTTTGAAATAACCTCTTTTTGAAAGATGATAATGAGGTTGATTCTTTCCCTCTTGAATTCTGTCCGGACCTCACGTGCCGCAGTCTTTTGCCTTCTTTTTTTTTTGAAACCCCTAATTTTTACCTGGACTGCTCTTTCGAGTTTTCAGTCCACTGGGGTATATTTCCTGTCATACCCCATTTTTTGACCCATTTTCGTCTCGTTTTATTTATTGTCTCGTTTTACGCACTTTTTTAAAAGGCCGAGAATTTTCGTCGTTTCAGACGAAATTTCGGCAGGGAGGTATTTTAAAATACCTCATGTCAATTTTTGTTTTGTTTATTAATTTTATTTTTTATCCCTTTTTATTTTTACTTTTAATTTCAGTTTTTTTTATTTATTATCATTAATTTTTATTTTAATTTTTATTATTATCATTTTTATTACTTTTACTATTATTATTATTTTTTTCTTTTTTGCTTTTTTTGTCCAAAAAAGTCCAAGTCCATAGTCATGGTCAACACAGCCACTAGTACTGTACACGCCCCCAACACAGTGCTTTTCATCATCACAAATTCTCAGATTTTATCCAAACCATCATCACAAATCCCAGATCCTCACAAAATAACCTGCAAAAAATCCAGCAAAATTATCCCACATTTAATGCTTGCAGGGATCTTATCTCTAACTCAGAAAAAAAACCAGCTTGCAAGCTTATCATCAATGACAAGCAGCTCAATACAGGTTCTATAAAACAAGAGCCAAATCAACAGAAATAACACAGAAAAATTTTTAACAGAGAGAAAAAATTAAGTGAAGAAGATTTTAAGAGCAAAACATTTTTTCCAGCAAAAGCCTCAACAGTACCACACGGCCAGCATCCCATACCACACACCACACGTTTTTTCCTCTAACATAACAACACAACCAGCAACAGAACAACACAAACCCACACACCCAAAACACATACTCACGCCCTAACCACGGCCCAGCAGTAACCACCCAAGCACAAACTCGCAAAACACCTTCACACACAACACACCACAACAACACACTCACACAACACGAACAGAATTCACGCAAGCTTCACAAACCCAACAACCCCATTTTTTCGCACACGAACCCACAACACAAACAGAACTCACACACGGCCACAGACCCTAAACACGCACATACACACAAACAGAGCACAACACACACGAAGAGGAGTGCAAAACCGAAAAAAAAAACAAAGAGAAGAGAAGGTAAAAATTTTTTACGGTTTTTAAAAGTTCAGATCTAGGGATTTGGGGGGAGATTTTCGAAAATCTAAGGCCGGATTTAGGCTTAGAACCAAAAAGGATATAGGAATAGAAGAAAAATTTTGAAAAAGAGGAGGTTTTAGATCTCCGGCGCGGTGGTGCCACCACCGGCCACCACGCCGGAGCACTGTTCACGGCGAGGGAATTTAGAGAGAAGGGGGAGGGAGGAAATCGGCCAAGGCAGAGAAGAGTGAGAGAAGAGAGAGAGTGAAAAGAGGAAAATGAAGAAAAATAAAGGGGAGAGGGTATATATACCCCTCCCTGATTCTGTGTAGCAGGGTGTACGCGTTAGCGTACACCCACGCTCTCCAGGCCCTTTGATTTTAATCATGTGGCCCTGGTTTTTATTTCCCTGTGTTTGATCAGGGCCGTCTGATTAATCAGACGGCCCAGATTATTTTACGTAGGCCCAATGCCTTTTGGGCCTTTTCTTTCAAATCTGATTCAGTTTTTGCTACTAGTACCCCCCAGTTTTAATTTTTACACCTCCCAAATATTTATTTCTTTTATTTTCTTTGCAAATTTATTTTTTTTCTTTTTGTTATTTATTTCTTTTTATTGTTTTATTATTTTTTACATCTCATTTATTTATTTACCTATCATTTATCTCATGCATTTATTTTTTATTTTTATTTCTTTTTGTTCATTTTATTTTATATCTTTTCTTTATGTCATTCATATGTACATTTAGGAACATATATATATAAATATGCATTATTTTTTATAGTTCAATCCATGATAAATAAAATCTTTTTATTTAAATCCAACGATCCTTTTATTTAATTCCTCGCGTTTAGTTTATTTCACCGCATTTATTTTTCTTTTTAACTCTAAGTAAAAAATTCCAAAACAACAAAAACATTTTCTTTTTTTGTTAAGTAACAAACTTGTTCATTTTGGTTGCAACAACTAATTTGGACAATTTATTTTCTCTTTTATTCTAAAAACGAGCGTTTTTTTTTGTTAATACTTTTTCTTAAAATTCAAGCGAAACCTGAATGAAAAAGGGTGGTTTGACGTATGTCTCTCCTTTCCCCGATCGAATAAACACTTGACGTATGTCTCGTTGCTTAGACGATCGTCATTCTTTTCTAGCTTCCCAAAAAATACGTTTTTTAAATTCAAACAAAACTTGAATGAAAAAGGGTGGTTTGACGTATGTCTCTCCTTTCCTCGGTTGTACGAACACTTGACGTATGTCTCGTTGCTCGGACAATCGTCATTCTATTTTCAAAGTGAATCCAACTCATCAATCTTGGCCCTTGTGGTCAATCCAAACCTTTCGCGCCTTTGCGCGTTAATTTTAAAACATTTACGCCTTGCGTGAATTTAACGCCTCCGTGCGTTTGTCTTTATTTTCAAACATTTTACGCCTCTGTGCGTCTGTCTTTTTTCCTTAAACATTTACGCCTTGCGCGAGTTTATCGCCTTAGCGTCTGTCTTTCACCTTTTTAAGCTTTTTACGCCTTTGTGCGTTTTCTAACAATTCTTTTTCAAGAACTACGTAAGCTTTGAATTCTCCGACTACCGGGAGATACGTAGGAGCAAGACCGACGTCTTGTCAAGCCCGTTATTTAAAAATCTTTTTTTCTTTTTTTTCTATTTCGTTTGTTTTTATCTCTTTCTTCACCTCACATTTTATTTACTTGTTCCTTTACATATATATATATATATATATGATTAAGCATGCAAGCAAAACGTCAAAAAACATTTTAAGCCTAAGCCAACTAAGAGGTTCCCGTTGAGTACAACGGATGTGAGGGGTGCTAATACCTTCCCCTCGCATAATCGACTTTCGAACCTAAAATCTCATTCAAAGGTAATTTAGAACTTTTTTCCTTTTTCCCCGAAAAATTAAAAGTTCAGTCGTGATTTAAAATTAGTGATTCAATGCTAGTCAATAGCTTGACATCCGAAATTCGACGCGACAGAAATGGCGACTTCACTGGGGACACATGCATAAAACACTTTGTTTGTGCATAAACAAGTCAAGCCTATCTTAGTCAGCTTTTAGGCCAAAATGTTTTTATTTTGCTTGCACGCTTATGCCTTATCATCATTATTTGTTTATCTTTTCTCGCTTTATATATATTTGTTTCATATTGCTTTATATTCATATTATATATGTTGTGGGGTTACTTGAGCGGTGTTACTCCACATTGTTCGGATTAATGCCGGACGTGTGAGGCTCTATTCCCGAGCTTGAGAGAAAAATTAAGATAGGATGGGGTTGCGTAGCGGAGGCCCACTTGACGTATGTCTTGAAGGGAAGATGCGAAAACCCCGCCTAGAGTAGATTTCACTTGGAATTTATTGAGGTCTTGCGAGCATTTGCAATTGACGACAATAGTTCCATGTGAAGTCCGTGATCTCTAGGGACCTTTTAGAAAATCTCACCTTTAGTGCCCACACGTGAGGATGGGGGGAATTTTTGAACATACATACATATGCATACCATACATTTACATGCATGAAAATAATTTTCGCATATCACTTTGCTTTATAGGAAATTAATTGCACTTTTTAATTTCCTTATAAAGCAAAACAAAAAAAATTTCATGCATTTACATTAACATCATTCAATATCATGCATATGTCCATCTTCGAGTCCAAAACTCATTCCCTTTTCTTTCTTATCCTCAGGATTTCTCATAATCCAAATTGAGTATTTAGTGTTCGCATTTTCTCCGCAACACTACACGTCTTTCCATAAGGAGAAGTGGCTCATCGTCTTGAAACGACTCACGCCTACAACACTCGAGCAGCTTTAAAGAAGAAAATGGAGAATTTAGAGCAAGAGAATCACGAGCTTCGTGAGGAATTAACATCCATGAAAACGGAGATGGAGAAACTAACGGAGTTAGTGAAGCTACTAGCTGCCGCGCAAATACCGACACCTCCTCCTCCTCCCTCCAGTTCTCAAGAGCAAGCATCAGCATTTGCTTCGACTTCATCATTGCATGTCAGTGCTCCACAACACTCTAAACCCCTCGGTTGTACGTGGGGCATGCCTTTTGAGTTCGGTGAAGAGTCTATCCCAATTCCCACTACTCTCCTAGAAGCTCCTGTGTCTCAACCCGAGTTTACCTTCTCTCCAGCTACTGTGGCCTTCACAACGCCAGTGGTCCATACCACTCAACATGATCATGGGCCTATCTTTCGGGCCGAAAGTGTAGGTGTCCAAGATAAGATGGCAGATTTCCAAGAAAAATTCGAGGAAATGCAAAAGGAGATCAAGGCCCTCCGAGGGAAAGATTTATTCGGGAAAGACGCCCATGATCTTTGCCTTGTACCTAATGTCAAGATCCCTCCTAAATTCAAGGTCCCGGATTTTGAAAAGTACAAGGGAAATACTTGCCCGCAAAGTCACTTGGTAATGTATGCAAGGAAGATGTCAACGCAAACCGACAACCATCAGCTCCTCATACATTATTTCCAAGATAGCTTAACCGGTGCCGCTTTAAAGTGGTACATGGGTTTGGATAGTACTAAAATCCGAACCTTCAATGACTTGGGAGAGGCGTTTGTCCGCCAATACAAATATAATTTGGACATGGCCCCGGACCGGGACCAACTCCGGGCCATGGCCCAAAAGGACAAAGAGACCTTTAAGGAGTACGCACAAAGATGGAGGGAGATAGCGGCTCAGATCAGCCCGCCTCTTGAAGAGAAGGAAATGACCAAGATATTTTTGAATACTCTTGGCTCCTTTTATTATGAACGAATGGTTGCAAGTGCGCCAAGTGACTTCACCGAGATGGTAAGCATGGGCGTACGTTTGGAGGATGCAGTCCGAGAGGGACGCTTGGTGAAAGAAAGTGCTCCATCAAGCAGCACTAAGAGATTCGGGGGTGGCTACCCGAGGAAGAAAGAGCAAGATATCGGCATGATTGGCCATGGAGGACCTCATCAAGGGTACTCAACATATCCACATATCTCTGCTATTTCACCTACCATCTCAATACCTCCAAGCTACCAAATCCAGGTCCCACAAAGGCCTCCCCCTCCTTATCAACCAGCATATCAACAACAACAACCTCCACAAAGTCCACAACCATATTATCCACAACAACGCCCGCAAGGTCAGCAGCAATTCCGACCTCAAGCGCCTCAACTACCCTTTAATCCTCAGAATCGCCCAAGAGCGGTATTCGATCCGATACCAATGAAGTACGCGGACTTGCTCCCGGCTTGCGAGGAACCTCGTGCAAACAAAAGCACCACCTCCCGTACCAAACGTGTTACCCCCATGGTATCGCTCCGACCTTACTTGTGCATACCACCAAGGGGCATCGGGACATGACGTTGAACGTTGCCTCGCTCTAAAAAATGAAGTCCAAAAGCTAGTCCGTACTAAGGTGTTGACATTCAAGGACTCAAACCCAAACGTCCAAACTAACCCGCTGCCAAACCATGTCTCCTCTATCAACATGGTTCAAGAATGTCAAGGAGCCAGTCCTGTTTTAAAGGCCCAAGACATCAAGACGCCTCTAGTTCCGCTGCACATCAAGATGTGTAGGGCAGCTATGTTCGAGCACGATCATGCTAGGTGTGAAGAATGCTCAGTGAGTCCTCAAGGATGTATGAAAATCCAAAATGACATACAAGGACTATTGGACAAAAAGGAGCTTGTTGTCACCAAAAAAGACAAGAGCGTATGTGTTATAATCCCGGAATTTAATATCCCGGATTACTTGGAGTTAGCCCCCAGCAGCCAGGAGCCTGCCGCTACTCCTCTCATAATATGCTTACCAGGGCCTGCCCCATACACTTCCAACAAGGCAGTTCCTTACAAATACCTTGCAACCATGGTGAATGAAGGTCAAGAGGTACCAATTCCTCCTTTAGCCCCTGTCGGTAATATCACGGACAGTAGCAAGGTGCTAAGGAGTGGACGGATTTTTCCCGCAGTAGTCCAAGAAAAGGTCAATACCCCGGTATTTGAACCAAGGCAAACCCAAGACCCCTGCACAAACAAAGATGTAGGTCAATCCAGTGGGGCAAATACCGATTCGGATCTTGATGAGGTTTTAAAACTAATCAAGAAAAGCGAATATAAGGTTGTGGACCAGCTGTTGCAAACACCTTCGAAAATCTCTATGCTGTCCTTACTGTTAAACTCCGAAGCACATAGAGAATCATTGATGAAGGTTTTGAACCAAGCCTTCGTGGAGCACGATATAACCCTTGGCCAATTCGGGGGCATTGTCGGAAACATCACTGTGTGTAACAGCTTAGGCTTCAGTGATGAGGAACTCCCGGAGCAAGGAAGGCACCATAATTTGGCGTTACACATCTCGGTAAACTGCAAGTCGGATGCTTTAGCAAACGTACTTGTAGATACCGGTTCTTCATTGAACGTAATGGCCAAGACAACCCTTGATCAGCTTTCTTACCAGGGGACCCCCATGAGGCCAAGTGGGGTGGTTGTCAAAGCTTTCGACGGCTCAAGAAAGTCAGTAATTTGAGAGGTAGATTTGCCCATCACAGTCGGGCCGCACACATTTCAAATCACCTTCCAAGTAATGGACATACAAGCAGCATACAGTTGTTTGTTAGGACGTCCATGGATCCATGAAGCCGGAGCAGTAACGTCCACACTTCACCAAAAGCTGAAGTTTGTGAAAAATGGAAAACTAGTCACTGTGAGAGGGGAGGAAGCTCTGTTAGTCAGCCATCTGTCGGCTTTCTCGTTCATCGGTGCTGATACCGTTGATGGGACATCATTCCAAGGTCTTTCCTTAGATGATAAGAGTGCTATAAAGAATGGAGCATCCATGATGTCTTACGAAAGTGCACAAAGGACAGTGCGAGATGATTTACTCCCGGGTTGGGGAAAGACGATAAACCTTCCGGAGCGTAGGCGTAGAGAGGGGTTGGGTTTCACTTCAACCACAAAAGTTGCCGAACCAAGTGCTAGCATTGAATCGCTCAAGGACATTTTCCGCAGCGCCAGCTTAGAAACTAACGCCATCACTGAAGATGGACCGGAAGAAGCGGCACATGTCCATGTGACACCCGGAGGAGTTTGCTGCAATTGGGACGCTGTCGACGTTCCTTCTGTTATTCAATTGTCAAAGTAATGTGTTTATTTATTTATCGCTTTCAAAAAAAGATCCCTTCGTCTTGCCCAAAGCGAAGAAGGACTCATGTAGGGCTTGTTTAAAGTACTATTATCATAAATAAAATTTGTCGTTTTTATCACGACCTTTCTATTATTCTTTTTTGTTGTTTTATTGTCGTTTTTCCGAAAAAATGGTAACACAAAAAACCAAAAAAAAATCAATCATAAGTATATTTTCTTCTTTTTAAAATTTCAAAAAGTCTGCATTTTCTCTCATTTCACTAAAATCAATCATCCATCATTTGCAGACTAAACGTCCATAAACCCGTTGAACTCCATAACCCTAGGCTCTCTCCCAACTTTGAATTCCCTGTTTACGAAGCGGAAGAGGAAGAGGATGAAGAAATTCCGGACGAAATCAAGCGTCTATTAGAACAAGAGAGGAAGACTATTCAGCCTCATGAAGAAGCAATAGAGGTTATCAACTTGGGTTCCGAAGAGGACAAGAAAGAAATCAAGATTGGGGCATTGTTGGATGCACCCGTCAAAGAAAGAATCATCAAGCTTCTTGAAGAATATGTGGATATCTTTGCATGGTCGTACCAAGATATGCCAGGATTGGATCCTGAGATCGTAGAGCATCATCTACCTCTAAAACCTGAATGTTCGCCAGTCAAGCAGAAGTTGAGAAGAACTCGCCCTGACATGGCCCTCAAGATTAAAGAGGAAGTGCAAAAACAAATTAACGCTGGATTTCTTGTTACATCAGAATACCCTCAGTGGTTGGCCAACATAGTGCCTGTTCCCAAGAAGGACGGTAAAGTTCGAATGTGCGTCGACTACCGAGATTTAAATAAAGCTAGTCCAAAGGACGACTTCCCTTTACCCCACATTGACATATTGGTCGATAATACTGCCAAGTCCAAAGTATTCTCCTTCATGGATGGCTTCTCTGGATACAATCAAATTAAAATGGCTGTTGAAGATAGAGAAAAAACGTCTTTCATTACACCATGGGGCACCTTTTGTTATCAAGTGATGCCTTTTGGCTTAACGAATGCGGGTGCTACCTATCAAAGGGGCATGACCACTCTCTTCCACGACATGGTACACAAAGAAATTGAGGTATATGTCGACGACATGATTGTCAAATCAGGAAATGAAGAGGAACATGTTGAATATTTGCTAAAGATGTTTCAACGTCTAAGAAAATATCGGCTTCGCCTGAACCCCAACAAATGTACATTCGGCGTGAGATCTGGAAAACTCCTAGGTTTCATTGTCAGTCAAAAGGGTATCGAGGTAGATCCCGACAAGGTCAAGGCCATCAGAGAAATGCCTGCTCCTCAAACTGAGAAGCAAGTAAGGGGATTTCTAGGACGTTTAAATTACATCTCTAGATTCATATCCCACATGACAGCTACTTGTGGACCCATCTTCAAGCTACTTCGCAAAAATCAAGAAGTAGTATGGACAGAAGATTGCCAGAAAGCCTTCGACAGCATCAAGGAGTACCTGCTAGAACCTCCAATACTTATCCCTCCAGTCGAAGGGAGACCTTTAATCATGTACTTAACCGTATTGGAGGGCTCCATGGGTTGTGTACTCGGACAACAAGACGAGACCGGTAGAAAAGAGCACGCTGTCTACTACCTAAGCAAGAAGTTTACGGACTGCGAGTCCCGATACTCTCTACTCGAGAAGACTTGTTGTGCCTTAGCTTGGGCTGCTAGGCGTCTTCGCCACTACATGCTTAACCATACTACTTGGTTGATATCCAAAATTGATCCAATCAAGTACATCTTTGAAAAACCCGCCTTAACCGGAAGGATCGCCCGTTGGCAGATGTTGTTATCAGAATACGACATCGAATACCACACTCAAAAAGCTATCAAGGCCAGCATTCTTGCCGATCATTTGGCTCATCAACCAATCGAGGATTATCAACCAATCAAGTTTGACTTCCCCGATGAAGAAATCATGTATCTAAAGATGAAGGATTATGACGAGCCATTATTTGGCGAAGGTCCAGATCCCGAATCTAGATGGAAGTTAATCTTTGATGGAGCTGTCAATGTCTATGGCAATGGAATTGGGGCAGTTATCATCACCCCCGACGGCAAACATCTCCCTTTCGCTGCAAGACTTTCATTCGACTGTACAAACAATATGGCGGAGTATGAAGCTTGTATTCTGGGAATTGAGGAAGCCATTGATCTAAGGATCAAGAACCTCGACATTTATGGAGACTCAGCTCTTGTGATCAATCAAATCAATGGAGATTGGGAAACTCGCCACACTGGCTTGATTCCTTACAAAGATTACGCAAGACGTTTGCTAACTTTTTTCAACAAAGTTAAGCTGCATCATATTCCTCGAGACGAGAATCAAATGGCGGATGCTTTGGCAACTTTGTCTTCCATGTATGAGATCAGCCGCCGGAGTGAGATTCCAACAATCAAGGTTGAGCATCTAGAAAGGCCTGCACATGTGTTTGCCGCCGAAGCAGTCATAGATAACCAGCCATGGTTCCATGATATCAAAAGTTTCCTCCAAAAGCAAGAGTACCCGCATGGGGCATCCAACAAGGATAAGAAAACTCTGCGAAGATTAGCTGGCAACTTCTTTCTAAATGGAGAAGTTTTATACAAGAGGAATTTTGATATGGTGCTACTCAGATGCGTCGATGAGCAAGAAGCCGATCGTATAATGCATGAGATACATGAAGGTTCCTTCGGGACTCATTCCAGTGGGCACACGATGGCTAGGAAAATCTTAAGGGCCGGATATTACTGGATGACCTTGGAGAGTGATTGCTACAAGCATGCTAGAAAATGCCATAAATGTCAAATTTATGCGGACAAGATCCATATGCCACCGACGGCTCTGAATGTCCTCTCTTCCCCTTGGCCTTTCTCCATGTGGGGTATTGATATGATTGGTAGGATTGAACCTAAAGCTTCCAATGGACATCGTTTCATCTTAGTTGCGATTGACTACTTCACCAAATGGGTCGAAGCTGCGTCATACGCCAACGTCACCAAACAAGTGGTGGTCCGATTTATTAAGAATCATATCATCTGTCGATATGGTATTCCCAGCAGGATTATCACCGACAATGGGACCAATCTGAACAACAAAATGATGAAGGAGCTATGTCAAGAGTTCAAGATCGAGCATCACAACTCATCTCCTTATAGACCTCAGATGAATGGCGCAGTTGAAGCTGCAAACAAAAACATCAAGAAAATAGTGCAAAAGATGGTGGTCACCTACAAAGATTGGCATGAGATGTTGCCATATGCCTTGCACGGGTATCGTACTTCAGTACGTACATCGACAGGGGCAACCCCTTTCTCTTTAGTATACGGCATGGAAGCAGTGCTCCCCGTAGAAGTTGAAATCCCGTCTTTGAGAATCTTGATGGAAGCTAAATTGTCAGAGGCTGAATGGTGTCAAAACCGATACGATCAGTTGAACTTAATTGAGGAGAAACGCATGACCGCCTTGTGTCATGGACAACTGTATCAACAGAGGATGAAACAAGCTTTTGACAAGAAGGTTCGCCCTCGCGAAATCCAAGAAGGAGACCTCGTGCTTAAAAGGATCCTATCTTTTCAACCCGACTCTAGGGGCAAGTGGACGCCTAACTACGAAGGCCCGTATGTAGTCAAGAGAGTCTTCTCCGGAGGAGCTTTGATTCTCACGACAATGGACGGCGAGGATTTTCCGCGTCCTGTGAATTCCGATGTAGTCAAGAAATATTTTGTCTAAAAAACAAAAGAGCAGCTCGGTAAGTCGAAAACCTGAAAGGGCGGCTTAGGCAAAAATGAGCGTCTCGGTGGACTGAAAACCCGAAAGGGCGGTCCAGGCAAAAATTAGAGACACAAAACAGAAATAATCATCCTGATAGGTCGAAAACCCGAAAGGGCGATCTATGCAAAAGTTAAGGATCAAAAGACAAGATAACTGCATCGGATTGACTACAGTTTACTTGGGGCAAATCAACTGTCAAAGGACTCAGAATCTGAAGCATCCAAACAGTGAATTCAAAGTTGTTAGGGGGAATAGCGGTTATTGTTCAATGAACCTTCCCTGTATATTTACCATTTTTTCAACTTTGTAAGGTCCGTGGAGCCACGCCGTTGGCGGGCCACCACCCCATTAATAAAATTTCTTCCTAATGAAGTCTTTACATTTTGTTGGGAATTCCCATTTATTTTGCTTAGTCATTCCTTCTATTTTTAATAACAGTACTTGGAACGAAACTCTTTTTCAAAAGAAAAATTTAAATCTTTTTAGAAAGCATAAATAATAAACACATTTTCTTCGGACTTGCGAATAATTGAAGTGCGCATCAGCAGCTATCCCGGGAGCGGATAAACTTCGCAGACCAAATATGGTCGATTGTTAAACGGATTTCCCCGGCGGAATTCCCCCGTGAATCAAAGGGAATATCCCCAGTGAATCAAAGCCCGACCTCGCTCGGCATTCAATCATAATCCCCAGTGGATTAGCACAATCCCCGGTGGATTAACAAACTCCCCAGGAAATCAACCTTCGTCCCAAACAATCAAAAGCCCAATTGTCATTGGCGCCTACTCACAAAAGCACAACCACCGTTGGCATCTAACGCTGGATATCGATCATGCTTCCAAAATGATCCTTATATCCCCAGCTAAACCACAAACAAAGCCCCAATTTTTTATTTGCATCCCTCCAGTGGAGTCTCAACCCCTAAAGCCCAATCATCATTGGCACAAATACAAAAAAGCCCGACCTCGCTCGGCACCCCAATCAAAGCCCGATCTTGCTCGGCATCCAAATACAAATCAAAGCCCGACCTCGCTCGGCATCCAAACAAAACATAAACATTCCCGGCGGAATCACAAATTCTTTTCCCAAGCGGATTAACACGATTCCCCAAGCGAAGTAACAATTTCCCCATGAAGTACGCCTTCCTTATCAATGGTTACGGCTTCACCCGTCCATATTGTGGAGGTGTTCCCTACGACATCATCCCCATCAAAGATTGCCGAGTGTTTGCAACGCGACGTTGGTCCACTTTTCATTTTACCGGTCTAAATCTTGTTTTACCAAGTTGTCGGTCACACAATAAATCAAAACACTTAGGATATTTCCCAGTGCAAGCCAATCTTTCACACATCCCCAGTGGGAGTCCTGCATTAGTGCATTCATACATTCATGCATTTCATACATTTGTACAATCATACAAATCATGTGATTACACATTCATGCATATACGCATTCACACATGCAGCATACCACAATATCATCTGTACATGGTTGTTTTAACCACCACGTTTTCTTACCAATTTATCATAAACAATCTGCATTTTTCTCCAATGTCATTCTCCAGTGATGTTACAAAATAAAGCCCAATTTTATTGGCATTCCCCAGTGAGTCATCATTCACAAATACCAAATCATAACCAAAGCCCGACTTTGCTCGGCATCCCATCATAGTCACCAGTAAATATTCCCCAAGTGTCATCCCCATTCTGTTTGGTCAAGTGATGTCACCCTGTTACGCCAAGTGGCAGTTCAAACGAACAGCTTGCGCATCTTTTTTATCATGTCTTTATGCCAAGTGGCAGTTCAAACGAACAGCTTGTGCATATTCCCCAGTGTTGTGCCAAGTGACAAGTTCTTTAACGAACAGCTTGTGCATCCTTTCTCCCTAATTGAAGGGGCAGTTCTGTAAGGAACGACTTGTCAGTCGCATCCTCACTGTCGTCAATGTAAGGTTCGGTAGCCAATCCGGACAGTTGACATGTTTTTATTTCTTGTCGTCAATGTAAGGTTCGGTAGCCAATCCGGACAGTTGACATGTTTTTATTTCTTGTCGTCAATGTAAGGTTCGGTAGCCAATCCGGACAGTTGACATGTTTTTCTTTCTTGTCGTCATTAGGTTCGGTAGCCCAATCCGGACTAGTTTAACCTGTTTTATTTCTTGTGTCAATGTAAGGTTCGGTAGCCAATCCGGATAGTTGACATGTTTTTATTTCTTGTCGTCAATGTAAGGTTCGGTAGCCAATCCGGACAGTTGACATGTTTTATTTCTTGTCGTCAATGTTAAGGTTCGGTAGCCAATCCGGACAGTTGACATGTTTTTATTTCTTGTCGTCAATGTAAGGTTCGGTAGCCAATCCGGATAGTTGACATGTTTTTATTTCTTGTCGTCAATGTAAGGTTCGGTAGCCAATCCGGACAGTTGACATGTTTTTATTCTTGTCGTCAATGTAAGGTTCGGTAGCCAATCCGGACAGTTGACATGTTTTTATTTCTTGTCGTCAATGTAAGGTTCGGTAGCCAATCCGGACAGTTGACATGTTTTATTTCTTGTCGTCAATGTAAGGTTCTTCGGTAGCCCATCCGGACAGTTGACATGTTTTTATTTCTTGTCGTCAATGTAAGGTTCGGTAGCCAATCCGGACAGTTGACATGTTTTTATTTCTTGTCGTCAATGTAAGGTTCGGTAGCCAATCCGGACAGTTGACATGTTTTTATTTCTTGTCGTCAATGTAAGGTTCGGTAGCCAATCCGGACAGTTGACATGTTTTTATTTCTTGTCGTCAATGTAAGGTTCGGTAGCCAATCCGGACAGTTGACATGTTTTTATTTCTTGTCGTCAATGTAAGGTTCGGTAGCCAATCCGGACAGTTGACATGTTTTTATTTCCTGTCGTCAATGTAAGGTTCGGTAGCCAATCCGGACAGTTGACATGTTTTTTATTTCCTGTCGTCAATGTAAGGTTCGGTAGCCAATCCGGACAGTTGACATGTTTTTATTTCCTGTCGTCAATGTAAGGTTCGGTAACCAATCCGGACAGTTGACATGTTTTTATTTCCTGTCGTCAATGTAAGGTTCGGTAGCCAATCCGGACAGTTGACATGTTTTTTTTATTTTCTGTCGTCAATGTACGGTTCGGTAACCAATCCGAACAGTTGACATTTCTTTTCTTCTTGTCGTCAATGAACAGTTCGGTAAACAACCCGGACAGTTGACGCGACATTTACTTTCTTGTCGTCAGTGGCAGTTCAGCAACAACCTGAACAGCTGACCTTTACCTTCAATCCTTGTCGTCAGTGGCAGTTCGGCAACAATCCGAGCAGCTGACATTTTACCCCTTTTGGTTCCCGTGGTTAATTGCCCATTCTCCCCAGTGAACAGTTCGGCAATAACCCAAACGGCTAACCTTTTTCCCCAGTGGAACACTATCCCCAATCAGGTCATCTTTGCCATTTTGCATTTATACTTGCATCACATGCATTCATAACATTGCATACATGGCATCGTGTCCATATTGTTTTACTGTCCAAAATTGGTCAAAAAATGGTGTACTCTGTATTTAAGTTTCTTCGACCCGTCGAATCAAAATTTCGCTTTTTAATCTCCGTAGCGAAGAAACTTAAATAGGGGCATCTGTCATACCCCATTTTTTGACCCATTTTCGTCTCGTTTTATTTATTGTCTCGTTTTACGCACTTTTTTAAAAGGCCGAGAATTTTCGTCGTTTCAGACGAAATTTCGGCAGGGAGGTATTTTAAAATACCTCATGTCAATTTTTGTTTTGTTTATTAATTTTATTTTTTATCCCTTTTTATTTTTACTTTTAATTTCAGTTTTTTTTATTTATTATCATTAATTTTTATTTTAATTTTTATTATTATCATTTTTATTACTTTTACTATTATTATTATTTTTTTCTTTTTTGCTTTTTTTGTCCAAAAAGTCCAAGTCCATAGTCATGGTCAACACAGCCACTAGTACTGTACACGCCCCCAACACAGTGCTTTTCATCATCACAAATTCTCAGATTTTATCCAAACCATCATCACAAATCCCAGATCCTCACAAAATAACCTGCAAAAAATCCAGCAAAATTATCCCACATTTAATGCTTGCAGGGATCTTATCTCTAACTCAGAAAAAAAACCAGCTTGCAAGCTTATCATCAATGACAAGCAGCTCAATACAGGTTCTATAAAACAAGAGCCAAATCAACAGAAATAACACAGAAAAATTTTTAACAGAGAGAAAAAATTAAGTGAAGAAGATTTTAAGAGCAAAACATTTTTTCCAGCAAAAGCCTCAACAGTACCACACGGCCAGCATCCCATACCACACACCACACGTTTTTTCCTCTAACATAACAACACAACCAGCAACAGAACAACACAAACCCACACACCCAAAACACATACTCACGCCCTAACCACGGCCCAGCAGTAACCACCCAAGCACAAACTCGCAAAACACCTTCACACACAACACACCACAACAACACACTCACACAACACGAACAGAATTCACGCAAGCTTCACAAACCCAACAACCCCATTTTTTCGCACACGAACCCACAACACAAACAGAACTCACACACGGCCACAGACCCTAAACACGCACATACACACAAACAGAGCACAACACACACGAAGAGGAGTGCAAAACCGAAAAAAAAACAAAGAGACGAGAAGGTAAAAATTTTTTACGGTTTTTAAAAGTTAGATCTAGGGATTTGGGGGGAGATTTTCGAAAATCTAAGGCCGGATTTAGGCTTAGAACCAAAAAGGATATAGGAATAGAAGAAAAATTTTGAAAAAGAGGAGGTTTTAGATCTCCGGCGCGGTGGTGCCACCACCGGCCACCACGCCGGAGCACTGTTCACGGCGAGCCAGAATTAGAGAGAAGGGGGAGGGTGAATCGGCCAAGGCAGAGAAGAGTGAGAGAAGAGAGAGAGTGAAAAGAGGAAAATGAAGAAAAATAAAGGGGAGAGGGTATATATACCCCTCCCTGATTCTGTGTAGCAGGGTGTACGCGTTAGCGTACACCCACGCTCTCCAGGCCCTTTGATTTTAATCATGTGGCCCTGGTTTTTATTTCCCTGTGTTTGATCAGGGCCGTCTGATTAATCAGACGGCCCAGATTATTTTACGTAGGCCCAATGCCTTTTGGGCCTTTTCTTTCAAATCTGATTCAGTTTTTGCTACTAGTACCCCCCAGTTTTAATTTTTACACCTCCCAAATATTTATTTCTTTTATTTTCTTTGCAAATTTATTTTTTTTCTTTTTGTTATTTATTTCTTTTTATTGTTTTATTATTTTTTACATCTCATTTATTTATTTACCTATCATTTATCTCATGCATTTATTTTTTATTTTTATTTCTTTTTGTTCATTTTATTTTATATCTTTTCTTTATGTCATTCATATGTACATTTAGGAACATATATATATAAATATGCATTATTTTTTATAGTTCAATCCATGATAAATAAAATCTTTTTATTTAAATCCAACGATCCTTTTATTTAATTCCTCGCGTTTAGTTTATTTCACCGCATTTATTTTTCTTTTTAACTCTAAGTAAAAAATTCCAAAACAACAAAAACATTTTCTTTTTTTGTTAAGTAACAAACTTGTTCATTTTGGTTGCAACAACTAATTTGGACAATTTATTTTCTCTTTTATTCTAAAAACGAGCGTTTTTTTTGTTAATACTTTTTCTTAAAATTCAAGCGAAACTTGAATGAAAAAGGGTGGTTTGACGTATGTCTCTCCTTTCCCCGATCGAATAAACACTTGACGTATGTCTCGTTGCTTAGACGATCGTCATTCTTTTCTAGCTTCCCAAAAAATACGTTTTTTAAATTCAAACAAAACTTGAATGAAAAAGGGTGGTTTGACGTATGTCTCTCCTTTCCTCGGTTGTACGAACACTTGACGTATGTCTCGTTGCTCGGACAATCGTCATTCTATTTTCAAAGTGAATCCAACTCATCAATCTTGGCCCTTGTGGTCAATCCAAACCTTTCGCGCCTTTGCGCGTTAATTTTAAAACATTTACGCCTTGCGTGAATTTAACGCCTCCGTGCGTTTGTCTTTATTTTCAAACATTTTACGCCTCTGTGCGTCTGTCTTTTTTCCTTAAACATTTACGCCTTGCGCGAGTTTATCGCCTTAGCGTCTGTCTTTCACCTTTTTTAAGCTTTTTACGCCTTTGTGCGTTTTCTAACAATTCTTTTTCAAGAACTACGTAAGCTTTGAATTCTCCGACTACCGGGAGATACGTAGGAGCAAGACCGACGTCTTGTCAAGCCTGTTATTTAAAAATCTTTTTTTCTTTTTTTTCTATTTCGTTTGTTTTTATCTCTTTCTTCACCTCACATTTTATTTACTTGTTCCTTTACATATATATATATATATGATTAAGCATGCAAGCAAAACGTCAAAAAACATTTTAAGCCTAAGCCAACTAAGAGGTTCCCGTTGAGTACAACGGATGTGAGGGGTGCTAATACCTTCCCCTCGCATAATCGAATTTCGAACCTAAAATCTCATTCAAAGGTAATTTAGAACTTTTTTCCTTTTTCCCCGAAAAATTAAAAGTTCAGTCGTGATTTAAAATTAGTGATTCAATGCTAGTCAATAGCTTGACATCCGAAATTCGACGCGACATTTCCTTTTTTGATGTCCTTAATTTTTGCCTAGACCGCCTTTTCAGGTTTTCGATCTACCAGGACGCTCTCTATTGCCTAAACCGCCCTTTTCGGGTTTTCGATTTAGCGAGCTCTTTTTCTTTTTGGCATATATATTTTTTTTGACTGCGCCGGAGTTTATTGATAGGGGGATCTTTGTGGATGGGTAATACCTTTTTTCAAGCATTAAGTCTTCTTCTCTAAATTCTCAAGAATGAACTTCCTTGTTGAACTGCCCATGCCCCAATGTTGTGAGGTGTTTCTCTTTTATGGGGTTCTTTGTTGGTCAAACCTTGTTTGTGTTTGGGTGCTTGGATGACAAGCATGGTTGGGCTTTTTTTATGAGGGGATGCCGAGCAAGGTCGGGCTTTTATGATGGGATGCCGAGCAAGGTCGGGCTTTTGTTTTTTTGGATGGGAATGGCTTCCGAGCAAGGTCGGGCTTTTGATTGTCTTCCGAGCAAGGTCGGGCTTTTGTGATTGGCTTCCGAGCAAGGTCGGTTTTTTGTGATTGGCTTCCGAGCAAGGTCGGTTTTTTGTGATTTTGGCTTCCGAGCAAGGTCGGGCTTTGTTTTTTTGGCTTCCGAGCAAGGTCGGGCTTGTTTTGGATGGGAATGCCAATGAAAATTGAGCTTTTATTGGAAATGGGGTTTGTGAGGGCCAATGGAAATTGGGCTTTTATTGGAAGTGGGGTTTGTGATTGCCAATGGAAATTGGGCTTTTTGTTTGGAAATTGTGTGTGCCAATGAAAATTGGTCTTTTGTTGGAGATGTGAGGAATGCCAGTGACGACTTGGCTTTTTGTGTTTGGGGATGCCAATAAAAATTGGGCTTTGTTTGTTTGGGGATGCCAATAAAAATTGGGCTTTTTTTTTTTGGAAATGGGTGATGTGAGGAATGCCAATGACGACTTGGCTTTTTGTGGGAATTTATGGGGAGTGCCGTAACGGCTTGGATTTTTGTGGGAAATTGTGGGGAGTGCCGTAACGGCTTGGCTTTTTGTGGGAAATTGTGGGGAGTGCCGTAACGGCAAATGGTTTCTTTTTTGATGAATTGGGCGACCACTTGTTTGGTCATGTTTGCATAGGAAGCTGCTTCGACCCATTTGGTGAAACAGTTGATGGCAACTAGTATGAACTGGGGCCCTTTTTGAGGCCTTTGGCTCAATCATTCCAAACATGTCTATGCCCCACATAGAGAATGGTTAGGGTGATGTCATGACATTCAGAGGTGTTTGTGGTATGTGCCCCTTGTTGGCATAATTTTGTCACTTGTGACATGTCTTGGCATGGGTTTGGAAGGACTCCTCATGGATTTCTTTGGTGAGCATGACTGCTTCATGTTTATCCACATATCTGAGTAAGACCATAACTTCTCTTATAGAGTGTGCCCCGGCAGAGGGAAAACTGTAGTGCCATTCTTTTGAGGGCTCTCTTGGTGAGGTTGTATTACCCTATCCTCTTGATCCCCAAGTCTGGACAATCCTTCAGGAGGTTCAAAATCGTCCTCATTATCGCCTTCCGTTTGGTTAATTGGAAAATTGAAGTCATGAGAGATCGTAGCAGTGTTATTTTTGGTGGTGTATTTATGATGATTTTTTTTGTAGGGTTTACGAAAAATTATTTGAGAACGAAAGAAAAACGAACTCTTTGAACATAAACTGCAAATTTATTAATGACGGAAATGATTTGAAATATGGGGGTCCCATAAAATTAATCATTTGCCTTGGGAAGAGCAAAATGATGATTTTTTTTATTTTTTGAAAAACAAGATAAATTACTTGGACAAAGAAATGATTTCCAGAATATCGATGGCCTTCCGGTTGCTCGGATCTCATCCGAAACGCTACTGTACACCGGGTCGGGTACTTCTTTCTTTGGTGTTTGGTAAAGGGGATGATGTGAGGGTTTTTTCTTTGAAATGCATGAAAATGCATGTAAATGTATGAATGCAATGAGTATACAAAAATATGCCCCTCTTTTTTATGCAAAAAATTTTCATGAATGCAAATGGATGATATGCAGGGGTTTGGTATATGAACGTTCAGAACTTCCCCCCATCCTCACATGTAGGCTCTAAAAGGATGAAATTTCCTAAGAAGAGGTCCTTAGAATCATAGACCTCACATGGAATTAGGGTTGTCTATGGATATACGTCGACATGACTTCAATTAATTCCACGTGAAAATCTCATCTAAGCGGGGTTGGGCATCCTACCTCACGGACATACGTCAACGCGGGCTTCCGCACACAACCTCCTTCTAACTTAGTTTTTTTCTCAAGCTCGGGTAGAGAGCCTCACACGTCCGGCATTAACCCGAACAATGTGGAGTAACATCACTCAATTAACCCCCGCATTTGATATATATATGATATGAATATAAAGCAAAATAAAGCAAATATAAACATAAAGCATATGACATGTATGAATAAAATAATAAGCATGGTGCGCGAAGAAAATAAAAACAATTGGCTTAAAAGCCAAATAGGTTAGGATTGACTCGCTAGTGGGAAAGCGTCCCCAGTGAAGTCGCCAGCTGTGCGCACCTCGTTTTTTTCCTTGGGAAAAAGACGCGCAAATCCTCCGAGGTCGTTTGTAAACGCTCGGAGGGCCTTTTGTGAAGCCGCCACCAAAGTTTTTGTGTAAAGGGAACGTTGATAAACCCTTAAGTTTTTTTTGTAAAGGGAAACGATAATAAAACCCTTTTGACGATGAGGAAAGGATGGTCATCGCAACCATTGTCGGGTTCGGGAGTCGGTTACGCAAGGGGAAGGTATTAGCACCCCTCACGTCCGTTGTACTCAACGGGAACCTTCTATTTGGCTAAAGCTTAAATTGTTTTTAAATGTTTCGCGCGCATGCTTATTGATGTCAAAATATAATAAAAGGGGGGGAGAAAGAGATAAAAACAAACGAAAGAAAAGAAGAAAAAAGTTTTTATTATTATTGCGCTTGACAAGATGTCGATCTTGCTCCTACGTATCTCCCGGTAGTCGGAGAATTCAAAGCGTACGTAGTTCTTTGGTAGAAAAACGTACATGTGTTGGTTAATTTTAAATGGACGATGTTTTAACCGAATTCTTGCGATTAAAACATAGCTTGTATGCTCGCGCTTGGGAGACTTATTAAGCGTTTGTTCGTGAATCGCACTAGAATTGTTAAAAGGTACGTCCGTTAGGGTAAAAGGGTTCGAATTGGTCGCTATGGGACCAAGAGAGGTGCAATGGACTCATACAAGTCAATCATTGACCGAGTGGACTCTAACGAGTCGGGCGATTGTTCAAATGATCCACTGAGATCAAGAACGGGTACAATGGACTCGGACGAGTCGAACATTGACCGAGTGGACTCAAACGAGTCGAGGTATCGAATCTAATGGCCACGGGGGACCAAAAGGTTTGGATTGACCACAAGGGGCCAAGATTTGGTTTGGTTATGGTTGGATATGTTGAAAAAAGGAATGACGATTGTCCGAACGACGAGACATACGTCACGCATTCGTACAATCGGGGCAATGGAGAGACATACGTCACACCATCCCTTTTTCATTCATGTTTTTGGGTAGAATTCTTTTAGAAATCCCAAGGTATGTCAAAACAATTGGTTTGAAAACCCAAAATGGGAAGATTTAGCAAATTGTTAGAAAAAACGCAAAAATTCGGCTCATTTTGCGAATTGTTTTGAAAAGCGAACGCATTTGGCGTATGTTCACGCTTGAGTTTTGAACATCATGAACAATATTTAATGTTCAAGTTTAGATTGAAATGATGAACATAGCTTGTTTGTTCATGCTGTTTTGAAAGTTTGAGAACATAACTTGTTTTGCAAGTTATCCACAAAATGTCATACGAACTTGCGATTTTGTCGAAATTGTGCAAAATCCTTGTTATGGTTTGAAAAACATGGGTTTAAAAACTCTTAGGTTCTGAGCTCCTGGGCTAGAACCTCAAAAATTGGTCATTTTGACACCTAAACTCAGATTCTGAGTTCTGTCATGGTCGCACTGCGACCATGACTTCGCACTGCGAAGCATGCGAATTTTTGAGTTCAGAAGCTGTTTCTGAACTTTTGTTCAGAAACAACTTCTGAACACACTCAGGACCTTTTAGGTGAGTGAAAAGCTTTGAGTTTTTTGGGTGAAAAAGGCTGAACAAACCAGTTTTGATGTTTTGAAAACCTTGGGATTTCTTTGAAATTCAAAAGGGGTTTTTTTATAACCAAATGGTTTTGAACCAAAATTGCTATGCAAACACAAATGAAAACACAATACAAAGGCTTAGAAACTTACAGAACTCCTTAGCAAAGCTCCAGCTGCAGTGGATTTGAATTGGTTGGAGGTTTTCATAAAGGTTTTTGATATTGGTGATGAACTTTGAGCTTGGTAAAGCTTTGTGTTGGATTGTTTCTTTTCTGGTTGTTTGGCTGAAATGAGTAGTGTTTCTTTGCTCTCTGAATGCTCTATTTTCTGCTCTCTCTTATGCTATGCAATGCTGTATTTTCCCTTGCCTTGGGTCTCTATTTATAGGCCAAAATGCAATCTAAAGCAATGATGAAAAAATCCTAGAACCTAGCTGATTTGTGTGCTAAACTCAGGCTATTTGGCTTTGCATTTAATGCTAATGGATAGAGGCAACTCTGCCTTGTGCCAAGGGTTAAGTCTTTGACTGATTTCAGCCACAAAATCAACTAATTCTAGAAGGTAATGATGAAGAACAAAGCTGAATTGCAATTGGCCAAGCTTGGGGATCAATTCTTGCAATCTCAATGGCTGATCAATAAAAACGTGCACTGTAATGTGCAGAGATTGAGGGATGAAAAAGGCTATCTATGGCTGGTGTGAGGGGTGAAAAGCTGCTGCAAAAACAGGGTAGGCACTCATGGCTTTTCAAGTGAGAAAATCCAGCTAGTTTGACTGGTTTTGGGGGAGCAAGCAGGAGAAAAATCATCAAGCAGGTGGCTGGCAACCTTGGGGTGGCTAACAGGTCACATGGGAGGGACAAGAGCTGCCCAAGGGCAAGCCCACTTGCTTGTCACATGCTAGGTTGGAAGAAAAAGCTTCCAACCTAGGCATTAATGGCAAATCCTTCAATTCTGGTTTTGCTTGGCCCAAATAGCCATGAATGCTGCTTAAAATAAATATGGAAATGATATGCAACAAATTCTGGAATTAAATCAAAGAAACCAAAAATCTGCAGAAAAATCGCAGACTTCGCAGTGCGAAGTGAGCTTCGCAGTGCGAAGTCAGCATTTTTGAAATGTTGACTTTTCTGTTGACTTTTGTTGACTTTTGACTTTTTCCTCCCTCTTTGATTTTTTTGATTTTTATTTTAAAATGCTTAGGACAAAATTAGGGTACTACAGCTGCCCCTACTTAATTGTGTCTTCGCATAGAGTGCGTGAGTGCCGAGGGCATCTTATGAACTCTTTGCGAAGATCAATTAAGTAAAAAGAAGGACCCGAATTTTGTCCTTCGCGGAATGCGAATGCAATGGTTTGAAAAGGTTGATCGTATCCAGCCGCTAACACTGGAGGTAGATCCACTGGGGGATGTGATCTTATCTAGGCACTCTCACTAGAGGTCGATACACTGAGGTAGGTGATCTTATCTAGGCACTTTCACTAGAGGTCGATACCTAAGTTAGGTAATCTTATTCAGGCACTTTCACTGAAGGTCGATTCCTAACGAGCTGTGATCTTATTCAGCCGCTAACACTGAAGGTCGATACACTGGGGGAGGTGATCTTGTCTAGGCACTTTCACTAGAGGTCGATACCTAAGCTAGGTAATCTTATTCAGGCACTTTCACTGAAGGTCGATTCCTAACGAGCTGTGATCTTATTCAGCCGCTAACACTGAAGGTCGATACACTGGGGGAGGTGATCTTGTCTAGGCACTTTCACTAGAGGTCGATACCTAAGCTAGGTAATCTTATTCAGGCACTTTCACTGAAGGTCGATTCCTAACGAGCTGTGATCTTATTCAGCCGCTAACACTGAAGGTCGATACACTGGGGGAGGTGATCTTGTCTAGGCACTTTCACTAGAGGTCGATACCTAAGCTAGGTAATCTTATTCAGGCACTTTCACTGAAAGTCGATTCCTAACGAGCTGTGATCTTATTCAGCCGCTAACACTGAAGGTCGATACACTGGGGGAGGTGATCTTGTCTAGGCACTTTCACTAGAGGTCGATACCTAAGCTAGGTAATCTTATTCAGGCACTTTCACTGAAGGTCGATTCCTAACGAGCTGTGGTCTTACCCTGGTTGAACTGGAAAACATGATTGTATGATGCATGTTATGCAGTATGATATGCAGTGATATGCAATGCAATATGATATGAGATGAATTCAAACAAAAAATTCCTTCTGGGGAATTGGGGACAGTTAGTGAAGGGGGTTCACTGGGGGAATGCTTACTTGACTGTTGATGGATGTTGGTGAATATGTGACACTCACTGGAGAAACCTTGTTGAGGATGCATGATTTATGAAATGAAATGCATGTGTATGAATGATTTGCATAGGCATGCATGAATGAAAATGACATGATGCATGAATTATGCTATGCATGATATGAGGGATACTGGTTGGGTGCCGAGCAAAGTCGGTCTTGGTTGTGGTTGTGCAATGACGATTGGGCTTTTCTTTTTGTGTTTTGTTGGTTGGTTGGTTTGGAAGGACAAGGTCCTTTGCCTACATACCCGAATGGGATCAAAACCGGTGTAGTTTGGGCTTGTCCTGGGGATTTGCGTTTGTGATTGCCAATGATGATTGGACTTTTTGTTTTGGGTTGAGACTCCCTGGGGAATATCAATAAAATTTGGACTTTATTGTGGGCCAATGAAAATTGGGCTTTTTATTGTTGTGCTTGACAAGATGATGATCTTGCTCCTACGTATCTCCTGGTGGGATGGAGAATTCAAAGCTTACGTAGTTCTTTGGTTTGCCAATGAATATTGGACTTTTGGTTCGCCAATGATTATTGGACTTTTTGTTTGGTTGCCGAGCGAGGTCGGGCTTTTTGTTTGGTTGCCGAGCGAGGTCGGGCTTTTGGATTTTGGTTGATCTCACTGGGGATATAAGGATCATTTTGGAAGCATGATCGATATCTGGCCCTAGTGGATAAAAAAGATGTATGGGGGGTGAGCTTTATTTGGGAAATTTGTTTCCTCCGACACCCGGGATCTTTGCGTTTTACGCGTCGTGAGCTACGCACTTGTTTCTGCTGAAGAGCATGAGTCTTAAAATGACTGATGCAAAGCTTCAAGTTTTGAGTCCTCTGATGCAATACCGGGGACCAACGAAATTCTTTCGACATTTAACGTCCAAGTAAAAAAACACACATTTTTTTTTGTTTTTTTATGTTATTCCCATATTTCAATGCATTATTTATCATGAATAAAAACACATTTTATGAGCAAGTAAGGACGCATAACAATGAAAAGATTTAAAGATGATTTTGATTCAACGAAACTTAGTCCCTTGTATGGGTAACTATTCGTGAAAATGTAATCCCTATAAAAGGTGGTTACTAAGATAGGGAGAAAAGAAGAAACAAAAAGGCAAATGAAGATTTGCTTGGGTTTCACATGCTACTTTCCCTATGACTTTGAAATAACCTCTTTTTGAAAGATGATAATGAGGTTGATTCTTTCCCTCTTGAATTCTGTCCGGACCTCACGTGCCGCAGTCTTTTGCCTTCTTTTTTTTTTTGAAACCCCTAATTTTTACCTGGACTGCTCTTTCTAGTTTTCAGTCCACTGGGGTATATTTCCTTTTTTGATGTCCTTAATTTTTGCCTAGACCGCCTTTTCAGGTTTTCGATCTACCAGGACGCTCTCTATTGCCTAAACCGCCCTTTTCGGGTTTTCGATTTAGCGAGCTCTTTTTCTTTTTGGCATATATATTTTTTTTGACTGCGCCGGAGTTTATTGATAGGGGGATCTTTGTGGATGGGTAATACCTTTTTTCAAGCATTAAGTCTTCTTCTCTAAATTCTCAAGAATGAACTTCCTTGTTGAACTGCCCATGCCCCAATGCTGTGAGGTGTTTCTCTTTTATGGGGTTCTTTGTTGGTCAAACCTTGTTTGTGTTTGGGTGCTTGGATGACAAGCATGGTTGGGCTTTTTTTATGAGGGGATGCCGAGCAAGGTCGGGCTTTTATGATGGGATGCCGAGCAAGGTCGGGCTTTTGTTTTTTTGGATGGGAATGGCTTCCGAGCAAGGTCGGGCTTTTGATTGTCTTCCGAGCAAGGTCGGGCTTTTGTGATTGGCTTCCGAGCAAGGTCGGTTTTTTGTGATTGGCTTCCGAGCAAGGTCGGTTTTTTGTGATTTTGGCTTCCGAGCAAGGTCGGGCTTTGTTTTTTTGGCTTCCGAGCAAGGTCGGGCTTGTTTTGGATGGGAATGCCAATGAAAATTGAGCTTTTATTGGAAATGGGGTTTGTGAGGGCCAATGGAAATTGGGCTTTTATTGGAAGTGGGGTTTGTGATTGCCAATGGAAATTGGGCTTTTTGTTTGGAAATTGTGTGTGCCAATGAAAATTGGTCTTTTGTTGGAGATGTGCGGAATGCCAGTGACGACTTGGCTTTTTGTGTTTGGGGATGCCAATAAAAATTGGGCTTTGTTTGTTTGGGGATGCCAATAAAAATTGGGCTTTTTTTTTTTGGAAATGGGTGATGTGAGGAATGCCAATGACGACTTGGCTTTTTGTGGGAATTTATGGGGAGTGCCGTAACGGCTTGGATTTTTGTGGGAAATTGTGGGGAGTGCCGTAACGGCTTGGCTTTTTGTGGGAAATTGTGGGGAGTGCCGTAACGGCAAATGGTTTCTTTTTTGATGAATTGGGCGACCACTTGTTTGGTCATGTTTGCATAGGAAGCTGCTTCGACCCATTTGGTGAAACAGTTGATGGCAACTAGTATGAACTGGGGCCCTTTTTGAGGCCTTTGGCTCAATCATTCCAAACATGTCTATGCCCCACATAGAGAATGGTTAGGGTGATGTCATGACATTCAGAGGTGTTTGTGGTATGTGCCCCTTGTTGGCATAATTTTGTCACTTGTGACATGTCTTGGCATGGGTTTGGAAGGACTCCTCATGGATTTCTTTGGTGAGCATGACTGCTTCATGTTTATCCACATATCTGAGTAAGACCATAACTTCTCTTATAGAGTGTGCCCCGGCAGAGGGAAAACTGTAGTGCCATTCTTTTGAGGGCTCTCTTGGTGAGGTTGTATTACCCTATCCTCTTGATCCCCAAGTCTGGACAATCCTTCAGGAGGTTCAAAATCGTCCTCATTATCGCCTTCCGTTTGGTTAATTGGAAAATTGAAGTCATGAGAGATCGTAGCAGTGTTATTTTTGGTGGTGTATTTATGATGATTTTTTTTGTAGGGTTTACGAAAAATTATTTGAGAACGAAAGAAAAACGAACTCTTTGAACATAAACTGCAAATTTATTAATGACGGAAATGATTTGAAATATGGGGGTCCCATAAAATTAATCATTTGCCTTGGGAAGAGCAAAATGATGATTTTTTTTATTTTTTGAAAAACAAGATAAATTACTTGGACAAAGAAATGATTTCCAGAATATCGATGGCCTTCCGGTTGCTCGGATCTCATCCGAAACGCTACTGTACACCGGGTCGGGTACTTCTTTCTTTGGTGTTTGGTAAAGGGGATGATGTGAGGGTTTTTTCTTTGAAATGCATGAAAATGCATGTAAATGTATGAATGCAATGAGTATACAAAAATATGCCCCTCTTTTTTATGCAAAAAATTTTCATGAATGCAAATGGATGATATGCAGGGGTTTGGTATATGAACGTTCAGAACTTCCCCCCATCCTCACATGTAGGCTCTAAAAGGATGAAATTTCCTAAGAAGAGGTCCTTAGAATCATAGACCTCACATGGAATTAGGGTTGTCTATGGATATACGTCGACATGACTTCAATTAATTCCACGTGAAAATCTCATCTAAGCGGGGTTGGGCATCCTACCTCACGGACATACGTCAACGCGGGCTTCCGCACACAACCTCCTTCTAACTTAGTTTTTTTCTCAAGCTCGGGTAGAGAGCCTCACACGTCCGGCATTAACCTGAACAATGTGGAGTAACATCACTCAATTAACCCCCGCATTTGATATATATATGATATGAATATAAAGCAAAATAAAGCAAATATAAACATAAAGCATATGACATGTATGAATAAAATAATAAGCATGGTGCGCGAAGAAAATAAAAACAATTGGCTTAAAAGCCAAATAGGTTAGGATTGACTCGCTAGTGGGAAAGCGTCCCCAGTGAAGTCGCCAGCTGTGCGCACCTCGTTTTTTTCCTTGGGAAAAAGACGCGCAAATCCTCCGAGGTCGTTTGTAAACGCTCGGAGGGCCTTTTGTGAAGCCGCCACCAAAGTTTTTGTGTAAAGGGAACGTTGATAAACCCTTAAGTTTTTTTTGTAAAGGGAAACGATAATAAAACCCTTTTGACGATGAGGAAAGGATGGTCATCGCAACCATTGTCGGGTTCGGGAGTCGGTTACGCAAGGGGAAGGTATTAGCACCCCTCACGTCCGTTGTACTCAACGGGAACCTTCTATTTGGCTAAAGCTTAAATTGTTTTTAAATGTTTCGCGCGCATGCTTATTGATGTCAAAATATAATAAAAGGGGGGGAGAAAGAGATAAAAACAAACGAAAGAAAAGAAGAAAAAAGTTTTTATTATTATTGCGCTTGACAAGATGTCGATCTTGCTCCTACGTATCTCCCGGTAGTCGGAGAATTCAAAGCGTACGTAGTTCTTTGGTAGAAAAACGTACATGTGTTGGTTAATTTTAAATGGACGATGTTTTAACCGAATTCTTGCGATTAAAACATAGCTTGTATGCTCGCGCTTGGGAGACTTATTAAGCGTTTGTTCGTGAATCGCACTAGAATTGTTAAAAGGTACGTCCGTTAGGGTAAAAGGGTTCGAATTGGTCGCTATGGGACCAAGAGAGGTGCAATGGACTCATACAAGTCAATCATTGACCGAGTGGACTCTAACGAGTCGGGCGATTGTTCAAATGATCCACTGAGATCAAGAACGGGTACAATGGACTCGGACGAGTCGAACATTGACCGAGTGGACTCAAACGAGTCGAGGTATCGAATCTAATGGCCACGGGGGACCAAAAGGTTTGGATTGACCACAAGGGGCCAAGATTTGGTTTGGTTATGGTTGGATATGTTGAAAAAAGGAATGACGATTGTCCGAACGACGAGACATACGTCACGCATTCGTACAATCGGGGCAATGGAGAGACATACGTCACACCATCCCTTTTTCATTCATGTTTTTGGGTAGAATTCTTTTAGAAATCCCAAGGTATGTCAAAACAATTGGTTTGAAAACCCAAAATGGGAAGATTTAGCAAATTGTTAGAAAAAACGCAAAAATTCGGCTCATTTTGCGAATTGTTTTGAAAAGCGAACGCATTTGGCGTATGTTCACGCTTGAGTTTTGAACATCATGAACAATATTTAATGTTCAAGTTTAGATTGAAATGATGAACATAGCTTGTTTGTTCATGCTGTTTTGAAAGTTTGAGAACATAACTTGTTTTGCAAGTTATCCACAAAATGTCATACGAACTTGCGATTTTGTCGAAATTGTGCAAAATCCTTGTTATGGTTTGAAAAACATGGGTTTAAAAACTCTTAGGTTCTGAGCTCCTGGGCTAGAACCTCAAAAATTGGTCATTTTGACACCTAAACTCAGATTCTGAGTTCTGTCATGGTCGCACTGCGACCATGACTTCGCACTGCGAAGCATGCGAATTTTTGAGTTCAGAAGCTGTTTCTGAACTTTTGTTCAGAAACAACTTCTGAACACACTCAGGACCTTTTAGGTGAGTGAAAAGCTTTGAGTTTTTTGGGTGAAAAAGGCTGAACAAACCAGTTTTGATGTTTTGAAAACCTTGGGATTTCTTTGAAATTCAAAAGGGGTTTTTTTATAACCAAATGGTTTTGAACCAAAATTGCTATGCAAACACAAATGAAAACACAATACAAAGGCTTAGAAACTTACAGAACTCCTTAGCAAAGCTCCAGCTGCAGTGGATTTTGGTTGGAGGTTTTCATAAAGGTTTTTGATATTGGTGATGAACTTTGAGCTTGGTAAAGCTTTGTGTTGGATTGTTTCTTTTCTGGTTGTTTGGCTGAAATGAGTAGTGTTTCTTTGCTCTCTGAATGCTCTATTTTCTGCTCTCTCTTATGCTATGCAATGCTGTATTTTCCCTTGCCTTGGGTCTCTATTTATAGGCCAAAATGCAATCTAAAGCAATGATGAAAAAATCCTAGAACCTAGCTGATTTGTGTGCTAAACTCAGGCTATTTGGCTTTGCATTTAATGCTAATGGATAGAGGCAACTCTGCCTTGTGCCAAGGGTTAAGTCTTTGACTGATTTCAGCCACAAAATCAACTAATTCTAGAAGGTAATGATGAAGAACAAAGCTGAATTGCAATTGGCCAAGCTTGGGGATCAATTCTTGCAATCTCAATGGCTGATCAATAAAAACGTGCACTGTAATGTGCAGAGATTGAGGGATGAAAAAGGCTATCTATGGCTGGTGTGAGGGGTGAAAAGCTGCTGCAAAAACAGGGTAGGCACTCATGGCTTTTCAAGTGAGAAAATCCAGCTAGTTTGACTGGTTTTGGGGGAGCAAGCAGGAGAAAAATCATCAAGCAGGTGGCTGGCAACCTTGGGGTGGCTAACAGGTCACATGGGAGGGACAAGAGCTGCCCAAGGGCAAGCCCACTTGCTTGTCACATGCTAGGTTGGAAGAAAAAGCTTCCAACCTAGGCATTAATGGCAAATCCTTCAATTCTGGTTTTGCTTGGCCCAAATAGCCATGAATGCTGCTTAAAATAAATATGGAAATGATATGCAACAAATTCTGGAATTAAATCAAAGAAACCAAAAATCTGCAGAAAAATCGCAGACTTCGCAGTGCGAAGTGAGCTTCGCAGTGCGAAGTCAGCATTTTTGAAATGTTGACTTTTCTGTTGACTTTTGTTGACTTTTGACTTTTTCCTCCCTCTTTGATTTTTTTGATTTTTATTTTAAAATGCTTAGGACAAAATTAGGGTACTACATGAGCAATTGTAATCAGTTTGATTATAGTTCAAATCTCTTGTTAGTAATAAGGGGAATAGACTACTTCCAACTTGTGGAAGGAACTAGTATAAAAACTTTGTGTCTCTCTCTTTCCCTTTCTCCTTTACTCTTTGTACCGCTGCAATTAACTCTGAAAAGTTTCAGAACTTGATTCTGAACTTTAACATAAGTTTTAAAGAAAGGAAAAACAGCCCACACAATTCAACCCCCCCACCTTCTTGTGTGTTTTTCTCACCTTCAGTTGGCATCAGAGCTCCGGTTCTGATATTCAATCACTTAACAGTGAGTCAGTGAGATCCTGAGAAAAACATGTCATCCAGTAGTTCCCCCTCCACCCTCTCCTAAAAATCAAAGAACTGGTCATGCTTCTGTATCATATGACTATGGTACAGATGATAGAAAATCTAGATCACACAATAAACCTCCAATGTTTACTAGTGATCCAGAAAAGTTCTCTTGGTGGAAAAGCAAAATGTACAGCCATATTATTGGTATTGATGATTCCTTATGGGATATTATAGAAGATGGAATCTCTATTCCAGTTGATGAAGAAGGTGTAGCTGTCAACAGAAGAGGCTTGAGTGATGCAGAAAGGAAGATATACAGAATGCATCACAATGTTAGAGGAATCATTGTGGATTCTCTACCTCACACTGAGTATCAGAAGCTGAGTGACAAATCAACAGCCAAAGCCATCTTCAAATCTCTCTGCTCTAACTATGAAGGTAACAAAAAGGTTAGAGAAGCAAAGGCTAATATTCTTGTTTAGCAATATGAGCTGTTCAAAATGAAGGAGGATGAAAATATTGAGACAATGTTCTCAAGATTTCAGACTCTGGTTTCTGGACTTCAGATTCTGAAGAAGAGTTATACCACTGCTGATCATGTGAACAAAATCCTAAGAAGTCTGCCATCTAAATAGAGACCCAAAGTTACTGCTATTGAGGAAGCTAAGGATCTAAATACTCTAACTATTGAAGATCTTATAAGCTCCCTCAAAGTGCATGAACTGGGACTTAATGAAGATGATTCTGTTAGAGAGTCTAAGTCAATAGCACTGAAATTCAAAAGAAAGTCTGTAAAGGCTCTGAAAGCTATTGAATCTGAAGAAGAATTTCCTGAGGGAAATTCTGAAGAAGATTCAGATGTTGAAGAGCTTGCAATGCTTTCCAAAAGATTTCAGTACTTAATGAAAAGACAGAAGAAATTCTCTAACAGAAGCAGCACCTCTAAAGGATCTGGTTCAAAGAGGGAAGATCAGAAGGGCTGCTACAACTGCAAGAAGCCTGGGCATTTTATTGCTGACTGTCCTGAACTTCAGAAGGACAAGTCAAAAGAGAAGTCAAAGAAGCCCAGCTCTAAGTTAAGTAACTTCAGAAACAAACTCAAGAAGAGTCTTATGGCAACATGTGATGATCTTGACAATGAATCTGAATCTGATGAAGAGGAAGCAAATCTGGCTCTAATGGCAACAACATTCTCAGATGCTGAATCATGTTCAGACTCAGATGATGAAGATGAGGTATACTCTGAACTTACAAGATCTGAACTGATTGAAACAGTTAAAGATCTTATGAACCATCTTAAAAGCAAGTTAGGTGAATTAAAATCCTTGAAAATTAAACATAACTTGCTGACTGAGGATAATCTCAAACTTCAGAATCAATTCAATGAAATTGATGAAGAAGTTAGAGAACTCAGGGATGAGGTTCATAAGAAACCTGAAGAAATTCCAAATGAACATGAAATTGCTCTTCAGGACTTTATTTTAACTGGAATCAATAGAAGTAAGGTTGCTTCTATGATTTATAACATTTACAGAAACAAAGGTGAAGGCATTGGTTTTAAAAATGATTCATTCAATATTTTAAATGAATAAAAAATATCATCTTGTTCTGAAAATGTTTTGAATGGCACTAAGTTGTGCTTTGTACCTGTTTCTGACAGTTCTGAGAAATTGAAACTGACAGAAATTGAGACTGCAGAGTCTGAAGTTCTGAACTGCTCAGACTCTAAAGTTTCTGAACCTAAGGGAAAGATGATGGCAGATGTTAAAACCTTGCCAAAATCTAAACCAAAAGGTCCTAAGACTAAGAGTATGAGAAAATCAGACTCTAAACCTGAAAATGTTCAGAGTCTGAAGAGTTCAGAACCTGAAACTAGTAAGTCTCAGAGTCTAAAAAATTCCAACTCATATTCTACTAAGACTGGGTTTATGAAACCATCAAAAATTACTAAACCAGTCTATTCAAAACCTTTTCAAAACCAGAATGTCAGGCAAAGCAGACAAAAGAAAGCCAATCTGTCATCTGTTTCTGATTGTATTAAGACAGGTGAAATTGAAGTTTGCCTTGTGTCAGGAGCTAACAAAACTAGAGTTCTGAGGAAATCAAAACCAAAGAGTTCAATGGTTCAGACTCTAAACAACTCAGAACCAAAGACCTTCAAGTCTCAGGTTCTGAAGAAATCTGAGTCAAAACCATTGAGAACTCAGGTTCTGAGGAACTCAAGTTCTAGAACTAAGACTTATTGAAGATTAAGGATTCACATCCAAAGTCTCTGAACAAGTCTGAGTATTATAACTCCAGACATAAGGTGCAACAACAGTCTAAACCCTTCTAGACTAACCATAAAGGACCCATGAAAATAAGGGTACCTAAGTCTGAGATAATTTATGTTGCAGATATGCTTGTCATCCAAAGAAAAGGAAAGGTCCTGGTACCTGGACAGTGGACGCTCGCGTCATATGACAGGAGACAAGTCTATGTTCCAAACCCTGAACATGAAAGAGGGAGGAACTATGGGGTTTGGAGGAAATCAGAAAGGAAAGATCATTGGTACTGGTAAGATAGGTAATTCTTCCCTGTACATAGATGATGTTTGGCTGTTAGATGGACTGAGACATAATCTACTTAGCATAAGCCAATTATGTGATAGTGATTATGAAGTCCTGTTCAATAAGAACACTTGCACTGTAATCAACAACAAAGATAAATTTGTTGTGTTCAAAGGTAACAGGAAAAACAATGTTTATAAAATCAATTTTTCAGAACTAGTTGAGCAGAAGGTAGTTTGCCTTCTGTCTGTGAGTGATGAGAAATGGGTATGGCACAAAAGGCTGGGACATGCTAACTGGAGACTCATCTCTAAGCTTAGCAAGTTGCAGCTGGTAAGAGGCCTGCCAAACATTGACTATCACTCAGATGCTCTTTGTGGAGCATGCCAAATAGGAAAAATTTCTAAAACTTCTTTTCAATCTAAAAACATTGTTTCCACCTCAAGACCTTTAGAACTGATTCACATTGATTTGTTTGGTCCTGTTGGAACAGCTTCAATCGATGGGAAGAAGTATGGGCTTGTAATTGTTGATGATTATAGTAGGTGGACTTGGATTAAATTCCTTAGAACCAAAAATGAAACATATGATGTGTTTAACAAATTCTGCAAACAAGTACAAAATGAAACTGATTTGAAAATCTTAAAAGTCAGAAGTGATCATGGTGGTGAATTTGAAAATGAACCTTTTAAAAAGTTTTGTGAAGATCATGGAATTCTCCATGAGTTCTCTTCTCCTAGAACTCCACAACAAAATGGAGTTGTAGAAAGAAAGAACAGATCTTTGCAAGAAATGGCCAGAACCATGATCCATGAATCGAAAATTGCAAAATACTTTTGGGCAGAAGATGTTAACACAACATGTTATATTCAGAACAGGATCTATATCAGACCTATTCTGAATATAACAACATATGAACTATTTAAAGGAAGAAAACCAAGCATTTCTTATTTTCATCAGTTTGGTTGTACTTGTTACATACTGAACCATAAGATCTACCTAAAGAAATTTGATGCTAAGACTCAAAAGGGTACCTTTTTAGGATACTCAGAGAGATCCAAAGCATACAGGGTGTATAATTCTGAAACACATGTTGTTGAAGAATCAATACACATTAGATTTGATGATAAGAAGCCTGGTAATGAAATACCAGAGCTGGTTGAGAGTTTTGCAGATTTCAGACTCTCAGAAAAACCTTCAGAACCTGAACTGAGTTCAGAGTCTGAAGAAAGTTCAGAAGCTGAAAATTCTAAAGAAACTGAAAAACTCTTAGATGCTGACACTCCTCCTGAAGATAATCAAGATCAGCATGGTTCTGAACAAGCCCCTGATGATTCTTCAGAAGCTAATCCACCCAGAACCTCATTTAAGTACAAGTCTTCACATCCTGAGGAACTAATCATTGGGAACAAGAACAGTCCAAGGAAGACCAGATCAGCATTCTGCCAGAATGAATCTTTGGTTGGACTATTATCCATGATTGAACCCACAACAGCTGATGAAGCACTTGCAGATGATGGATGGATTGTAGCTATGCAAGAAGAACTGAACCAGTTTCAAAGAAATGATGTCTGGGATTTAGTTGCAAGACCAGATAACAAGAACATCATTGGAACAAAATGGGTATTCAGAAACTGTTAGAACAAAATGGATTTTACTAAACCCTCCTTAAGTTTTGATGATAACAGAGTATTAAAAAAAATTGGTATTACTAATGTATTCTCTAAGTGTGCAGGACTACAGTCAAAAATAATCAAATGAAAAGCTACTGTACGAAGAACAGAAGTCAACGCTTTTGGAGTAAAAGTAAATTCTGAAGAGGGTCAGAGAAGTCTGAATAGCAAATACTGAAGACCAAAGTCTGAATAGCAAATACTGAAGAACAAATACTGAAGACCAAAGTCTGAAGAACAAATACTGAAGACCAAAGTCTGAAGAACAAATACTGAAGAACAAAGTCTGAAGGACAAATTCTGAAGACCAAAGTCTGAAGACCTCTCTGCTCCTATCAAGTACTGAAGACTGTATCATCTGAAGATTTTCAAGACAATCAATGCACACGCGCCATCAATATTTCCTTAACTGGCGAAGAGGACATTCCTTGCTCAAAAAGGAAATTCGAAACAAGAAAGGAATTACCAGCAGACAAGAATTGAATTACAACGGGAATAAAATCTCCCCAATTCAATTGTCTTAATTCCTTCAACGGACAGAATTGATTCTTCACTCAAGCTACTCACTATATATAAAAGCATTGCAAGACTGAAGAAATACAACACAACACTGTGCAATACTGAAACTCTACACAAACTCTCAAGCAATTATCTGTAATATTCTAAGTGTAGAATTAAGTTGTTCTATCTTTCTCATTCAATCAGTTAGATAGAAACTTAGGCTGTAGAGTCTAAGTAGAAGTCCTTTAGTGAAAGGCAAAGAAGTCTTAGACTTGTGTGTCTAAGCATTTGTAACCTTGTGTGGTTAGTAAATCTCTCTTGTGTGAGGGACTGGACGTACTCCTGTTAGTGGGAGGAACCAGGATAAAAATTCTTGTGTGTGATTCTTCTCTTCCTTACTCTTTTATCTTTATCCGCTGCAAACTTATCTTCACTCTGATAGTTCTTCTTAAGAGTATTGAAGAAATCGAAAAATCACTTAAAACACAATTCAACCCCCCCTTCTTGTGTTTTTCTCACCCCTTCAGAAACAAGCTTAATGAACAGGGAGAAGTGATCAGAAACAAAGCAAGACTGGTTGCTCAAGGCTACAGCCAGCAGGAAGGAATAGACTACACTGAGACATTTGCTCCGGTTGCAAGACTGGAAGCAATCAGGTTACTTCTTTCCTATGCAGCTAATCATGATATCATCTTATATCAAATGGATGTTAAGAGTGCTTTTTTAAATGGTGTTATTTCTAAAGAAGTTTATGTTAAACAGCCTCCTGGTTTTGAAGATGTTAAAAATCCAGATTTTGTTTTTAAACTCAAGAAATCTTTGTATGGTCTGAAACAAGCTCCTAGAGCTTGGTATGAAAGGCTAAGCAATTTCTTACTTAAAAATGATTTTGTAAGAGGTCACGTTGACAATACACTCTTTAGAAAAACTCTTAAGAAAGACATTTTAATTGTGCAAATATATGTTGATGATATCATATTTGGTTCTACTAATGCCACTCTTTGCAAAGAGTTTTCTAAGTTAATGCAGGATGAATTTGAAATGAGCATGATGGGAGAATTGAAGTTCTTTCTTGGAATTCAAATCAGCCAATGCAAAGATGGAGTGTATGTTCATCAGTCCAAATACACAAAGGAGCTTCTGAAGAAGTTCCAGCTTGATGACTGTAAGCTGATGACAACACCAATGCATCAAACCTGCACCTTAAGCAAAGAGGACAATGGCTCAAAAGTATATCAGAAACTCTACAGAGGTATGATAGGTTCTCTATTATACTTAACTGCTTCTAGGCCAGATATTTTATTTAGTGTATGTCTGTGTGCTAGATTCCAGTCAGATCCTAGAGAATCTCATATGACTGTTGTCAAGAGAATCTTTAGGTATCTGAAAGGAACAACTAATCTGGGACTTCTGTATAAGAAATCCTTAGATTATAAGCTAGTTGGATTCTGTGATGCTGACTATGCTGGGGACAAGATTGAAAGAAAATCCACCAGTGGAAATTTTCAATTTCTTGGTGAGAATCTGATATCCTGGGCCAGCAAAAGACCAGCAACTATTGCTTTGTCTACAGCAGAAGCAGAATACATCTCAGCTGCAAGTTGTAGCACACAACTGCTCTGGATGAAACATCAATTAGAAGACTATCAGATTCATGAAAACATCATTCCTATCTATTGTGATAATACTGTTGCAATCTGTCTGTCTAAAAATCCAATTCTGCATTCTAGAGCCAAGCATATACAAATTAAACATCATTTTATAAGAGATTATGTTCAGAAGGGTGTTTTGAATATTAAGTTCATTGATACTGTTCATCAATGGGCTGACATATTTACAAAACCCCTCACAGAAGACAGATTTAACTTTATTAAAAAGAATCTGAACATGCACTTCATCTCTTGAAAAATATGCTTGAATCTGAATGGAAACTTAGATTCTAAAGTTCAGCAGAAACTAAGACTTATCAGTCACTCTTTGAGAGTCTGAACAAAGTTAAGTTTCTGAAAAACTTCAGAGTTTGAGCTTCAAAATCTGGATTTCTGACTTCTGAATCTTATTAGTTATCTAATTTTTGGTCAGAATCTGTTAAGTTATAACTCTGAGCAATGATGAATTAAGCTTTGAAAGTTATACTTTGTCCCTCCAAAGTCATCAATATGCAACTGTGTTTTTCTGTTTTAAGTGTTGAAATGTTTTAAAAAACACAGACACTCTTTCAATTTTCATCATAAATGCTCAAATTGTATCAGACATGTTCAGTCTTTCAGAACATATTTAAAAAATTGGTATCAGTTTTATCTGAAAGAATTCAGCAGCACTGAACCAAATGCAATACTTTTTCAGTTTTCTGAAAAGAATTCAGTAGTGATAAAATCCTCAGTTGGTATATGATCTGAACAATTTTGTCTAAAATAGTTCAGTGATACTGAACAGAATATACTGAACAACTGTGTCTGAACAAGAATGCTCTGCTCAGAATGCTCCAAACTTTTATGCTTCTGAACATCATTATCTATTTTTTTTAAAAATGCAATGTCATAAACTTCATGTATGATCAAGTCTGCTCTGATGTTTATCTTTGCTGCTTGATCACCTATATGATTGCATCTTTATCTCACATGTTTTCAAACTCTCTTACAATTCTGGAAATTTTTCTTTTATGAAATTTTCTTTTTGTTGATGACAAAAGGGGGAGTAAAAGTAAACAAGTATTAAGGCTCCTGAGCTCAGAATATAAGTTAGTTTCTGTCAGTTAATTAACTTATCAAGGGGAGTAAAAGGTATTAAGGCTCCTGAGCTCAAAACTTAAGTTAATTTCTGATTAAAATTAACTTATGAGAACTGTTTTTAATCTCTAAGCCTCTGAATTAAATTCTGTGAGATATACATTACTCTTAGTGAGTTAAAATGAATTTAAATAACTTGGATAAGACTCAGGGAGCTTACAAAACTCATCCTGTGGATTATCAGACTTAGGGGGAGAGCTTACAAACCTCATAACCTGAAGTCAGCTTGTTATTTATAATTCTAAGTGATAATTTCACTTTATTGTTTTGAGTTAAATTTAATTAACTTGGATAAGAATCAAGGGGAGCTTACAAACCTCGCCTTGTGGACTGTCATAACTAGGGGGAGCTTGCAAACCTCACCCTGAAGTCAGCTTGTTAATTAAACATAACAACAATTCTGATATTTTCACCTGTTGTGATTTAAACTGAATTTAATTAACCTGGACCAGACTCAGGGGGAGCTTACAAACCTCATACCCTGCAGTCAACTTGTTAATTAAATTAACAATAATTTTCTATTAATACTTATGTTTGTCATCATCAAAAAGGGGGAGATTGTTGGAACAAAATGTATGAACAACTCTCTTTTGGATAGGGGGAGATTGTTGGAACAAAATGTATCAACAACTCTCTTTTTGGTTTTGATGATAACAAAGTGTTAAAAAGAAAATTGGTATTGTTAATGCTTTGTTCTAAGTGTGCAGAACCATGTTCTTAATGTTTAGTAATTAATATTGGTTTTGGAAGAACAAGCTAAGAGCAAGAAGGAAAGCATTGAAGCTTATGTTGCAAGTCTGAAGCAAAACTGGGTCTGAAGCAGCTTCTGAAGACTGAGTCTGAAGACTGCATTTGAAGGCAGCTCCTGAAGGGAGAGTCTGAAGGCAGCATCTGAAGGTTGTTTCTGAAGGTCAACAGAAGTCAACGTCTAAAGAGTGCTTCTGAAGGTCAACAGAAGTCAACGTCTGAAGGTTGCTTTTGAAGGTCAACAAAAGTCAATGTGTGAAGAAGTGTGTCTGATGAACAGTGCTTCTGAAGTCTGAGTCTGAGACCTGCGTCTGAAGTGAGCTTCTGATGAACAGTGTCTGAAGAAGCTTCTGAAGTCTGGTTTCTTAAGGAAAAGCAACTGTCACCATCAGCATTTAATGCCTGCAGTGTCAGAACAACTCCAATGGAACAGTTGTCTCCTGGGCTCAAACATTCCCCAGCTTTTAAGGAAAGCAAATATGAATATTGTGTGCTCTACTTTCTGCGCAGTTCAACACAACATTTTTAGCTGGACCTAGCTCTAATTTGCAACGGCTCTTTGCTGGTTTTCTGGGCAATCCTCAACAGCTCTTTTATCCTCTATATAAGGGTGAAGATTTGAAGAAGGAAATTGCCAAGACTCTGAAAAACAACTGACTGATATTGTGATCTGTTTTGCTGTTAAAAACACGATAGTCACCAAAACTCTTAGGAATTCTTTCAATCTTGTTTATCTTAGAATTCCTTTAGTATAGAGTCTAAACCTATGTTGTATTAAGTGAACACCTCTGATATTTGATCAAGTGTTCAACTCAAACTTACTTTCTTTGTAAATCAGTTTGATTAAGTCTCAGTCTGCATACTGAGCATCCAGAAGTCTCTTTACTTAGTGTATTGAGCAATTAGTAGTCTCTTAGCTTTGTGCTTTGAGCAGAGAAGTCTCTTGACTGTGTGTCTTGAGCAGAGAAGCCTCTTTACTTTGTGTATTGAGCACTAGAAGTCTCTTGCTAAGTGTTTGAGCATTAGAAGTCTCTTACCTTTGTGGTTTGAGCAATTGTAATCAGTTTGATTATAGTTCAAATCTCTTGTTAGTAACAAGGGGACTAGACTACTTCCAACTTGTGGAAGGAACTAGTATAAAAACTTTGTGTCTCTCTCTTTCCCTTTCTCCTTTACTCTTTGTACCGCTGCAATTAACTCTGAAAAGTTTCAGAACTTGATTCTGAACTTTAACATAAGTTTAAAGAAAGGAAAAACAGCCCACACAATTCAACCCCCCCCCCCTTCTTGTGTGCTTTTCTCACTTTCAATGTAGATTTTAAGATGGATTTAGTTTATTTTCCTTTGGCTCATATGGACGTTATCTTTAGGATGGATTTGTTGTTAGCTGTTGGTGTTAACATTAACTGTTTAACCAAGAGTGTAACTTTCTCTAATCCGGTGGAGCGTGTTGAGAGTAAGTTTTTGACTGCGAATCAAGTGGAGGCGTCGTTAGATGGTGAGTCCCAGCTGTTTGTGATGTTCGCTTCTTTGAAGGTGGAGAGTGAGAAGGGAGGTAGCAATGTCCCGGTGGTGAACGAGTTTCTTGATGAGTTTTCGGACGACATTTCTAATGTACTGCCTGAGAAAGAAGTAGAGTTTGGCATTGAATTAGTTCTTGGAACTAGTCCCATGTCGATGGTGCCGTATAGGATGTATGCATCTGAGTTGAGTGAGTTGAAGAAGCAGTTGGAAGAGTTGTTGGAGAAGAGGTTCATCAGGCCGAGCGTTTCACCGCGGGGAGCTCCATTGTTGTTCGTCAAGAAGAAGAATGGTAGTATGAGACTTTGTGTGGCTTATCGACAATTGAATAAGGTGACCATTAAGAACAAATATCCTCTTCCAAGGATAGATGATCTGATGGATCAGTTGGTTGATGCTCAAGTGTTTAGCAAGATTGACTTGAGGTCTGGATATCATCAAATTTGGGTTAAGGCAGAAGATATACCAAAGACTACTTTCTGAACGAGGTATGGTCACTATGAGTATTTTGTGATGCCATTTGGTGTGTCTAATGCACCAGGTGTATTTACGGAGTACATGAATAGAATTTTCCATCCGTATTTGGATCAATTTGTGGTGGTGTTCATTGATGATATCTTGGTGTATTCGAAGTCTGAGGAGGAGCATGCAGAGCATTTGAGAGTTGTGTTGCACACCTTAAAGGATAGGAAGTTGTATGCTGTCGAAGTGTGAGTTCTGGTTGCAGGAAGTGAGTTTCCTTGGTCACGTGATTTCTAGAGGTGGAATTGCGGTTGATCCGTCGAAGGTTGAAGTTGTGTTGCATTGGGAGGCTCTTAAGTCTGTTACCAAGATCATAAGAATTTTGGGTTTGGTTGGTTACTACAGGAGGTCCATTGAAGGTTTCTCTAAGTTGGCGTTTCCGTTAACATAGTTGATTCAGAAGGATCAAACTTTTGTTTAGGATGCTAAGTGCGAAGAGAGTTTCCAAGAGCTGAAGAAGGGGTTGACGTCAGCACCTGTGTTGGTTTTGCCGAGTGCGACTGAATTGTTTGTTGTGTATTGTGATGCTTTTAAGATGAGATTGGGCCGAGTGCTTATGCAAAACAGAAAGGTTGTAGCGTATACTTCGAGGCAGTTGAAGATACATGAGAAGAATTACCCGACCCATGATTTGGAATTGGCAGCGGTAGTGTTTGCACTCAAGATTTGGAGGCATTATCTGTTTGGCTCGAAGTTTGAAGTATTCAGCGATCATAAGAGTTTGTAGTATTTGTTTGACCAGAAGGAGTTGAATATGAGGCAGATGCGATGGATGGAATTTCTAAAGGATTATGATTTTGAGTTGAGTTATCATCCAGGTAAGGCGAATGTGTGGCAGATGCGTTGAATTAGAAGTCTTTGCACATGCCGGCGCTTATGGTTAAGGAATTGTAGTTGGTTGAGCAGTTCAGAAATTTGAGCTTAGTGTGTGAGTTGACGCCGAATGGTGTGAAGTTGGGTATGTTGAAGCTGACGAGTAATATTTTGGAAGAGATCAAAGAAGGACAGAAGGTGGACTTGGAACTTGTAGATCGGTTGGTTTTGGTTAATCAAGGCAAACGAGGTGACTTCAGATTGGATGAAAGAGGTGTTTTGAGGTTGATCAAGTTTGTGTACCAGGTGTACCAGAGCTTAAGACTAAGATTTTGGATGAAGGTCATCGGAGTAGTTTGAGTATTCATCCCGGAGCGACGAAGATGTACCAGGATCTGAAAAGTTGTTTTGGTGGCCAGAAATGAAGAAGGTCATTGCAGAGTTTGTGTAAGCTTGTTTGGTGTGTTAGAAGTCTAAGATTGAGCATCAAAAGCCAGGAGGAATGTTGCAACCGTTGTTTGTGCCAGAGTGGAAGTGGGATACTATTCAGTCTTGGGAGAGTCCAAGGTTTACGTCGAAGTTTTGGGAGAGTCTGCAAGAAGCTTTGGGGACGAAGTTGAGATTGAGTTCTGCTTATCATCCTCAAACTGATGGTCAGTCGGAGAGGACTATTCAGTCTTTGGAAGATTTGTTGAGAGATTGTGTGTTGGAGCAAGGAGTAAGTTGGAGTGAATGTTTATCGTTGGTTGAATTTACTTACAACAACAGTTTTCATTCGAGTATTGGTATGAAACCTTTTGAAGCGTTGTATGGTCGGCGATGTAGAACACCAGTTTGTTGGTTTGAGTCAGGTGAGGGTGCTATGATTGGACCGGAGGTAGTTCATCAGACTACAGAAAAGGTTAAGATGATTCAGGAGAAGATGAAGGCTTTGTAGAGTAGACAGAAGAGTTATCATGATAAGAGGAGGAAGGAGTTAGAATTCCAACATGATGATCATGTGTTTCCTTCAGGTAATTTTCGAGGACGAAAATTCTTTAAGTGAGGGAGAGTTGCAACAGCCCGATTTTTAGAATTAGATTTATTTATTATTATTTATTTATTATATTTGTTAATTGATTATTTGATGTGTGTGATTGGTGGGTTAGATGATTTTTAAGTGATTGAGGGTATTTTAGTCATTTTGGTATTAGTGGCATTTTTGTAATTATGTTAGAACTAGAAATTTGAATTTTAGAGAATAGTGGTGTATAAGTAAAATGTGAGGTTTAAGTGAAGTAAAAGTGTAGAGAAAATAATTGTGAGAGTTAGATGTGTGACTAAGCTCATTAGTGTGAGTGACTCTAATCCATATTATATAAAGAATAGTAGTGAGTGTTGGTGAATTAGGTCATAACATTTCTCACAAATTTTGAGAGAGTCAAGAGAGAGAATAGAGAAAGAAGAGGCTGGGAGAGGAAGTAGAGAGGAAAGCTCAAGAGCAAAAGGGGAAAGAGGAGGAATCACTTAGGAAAGCTTATTTTGTGAAGAATTGAGGTAAGGGGGAAGATTATTTTCACCAATTGAGTTTTAATAAGCAAATGGGTAGTTGGGGTGTTTTTAGCTTATGATTATTTTCATGATGTTTGTTATTAATTATGTGAAATTCTTGCTCTATTTTGATGGTTAATCTGTTTATGTTAAAACTTGGTGAAATCATGGTTTGTTATATTAAAATGATAACCTGGTAAATTTTGGTGATTTTGATGAATAACATGATAAATGGATGATGTTTGTTGGTTAACAAGTTAATTTTGAGCATGGGTATGTGTTTTGTTTGAGAAATCATGGAGTTATGTTGAATAAGTTGTGGTTTAAGTGATTATTGCTATGTCCATGGGAAAATGCTTAATTAAGTGAATTTGAATAAGTTGATGTTGTTGATTAAGGTGCTGCTATGATTATATGAAAAGTATGAATGAGATTATGTTGATTATGTGTTTGGTGGTGAATTGGGTTGTTGTTATATTTGATGAAATAGCTTAATTGCATGAAAATGATTAAGTTGATGTTGGATTAAATAAGTTGTGGTTAACATGATTGAATTAAGTGATTTTGATTATGTGTAACATGAATGAATTGCTGCTATTGTTGTTAATCAATGATTGTTGATAAGTTGTTGGTGAAAATGTGTTATAGAGACGAAGTTTGAAATTAAGTGCAAGTATAATGATTTTGATGAAAAGTGATTATGAAATGAGTTGTTTAAGCTGAGTTTGAACCATATTTGATCAATAAATGTTTTGGATCGAGTTTGGCGAGTTTGGGATCGAAGTGTGTCGCTAAAAATGAGATTTTCCGAGCCAAAAAATGAAGAAAATCAGTTTTCATTGTCTGTGCAAAACGCACGACCGTGCGTCCCAGACGTACGGACCGTGCGTAAGTTACGACATTTCCAAAATGAAAGACACACGATCGTGCGTCTGAAACGCACGACCGTGCGTTTTTCCCTGTAACTTGGAACTTCAAATTTTTATTTTTAATTTTAAAGGTTCTAAGGCATGTGTTTGGGTCCCAAACCCCTAAACTTGATCAATGAGTGTTCAATTATGATGATTAAGGTTTATTAACATGGTGTATGATTAAGGATGAGTTAGAATTGGAAAATTGTGATTTTAACTTGAGAATTATCTTTGATTTAAGTTGTGAAATGTTCGAGAATATGATAATTGATTATGAAAGTGTGAATGATGTTGTACTATGATTATAAAGCGAATAAATGATGGATTAATGTAACTTACGTGATTTAATCATGAAATGCGAACTTTGTGATTGTTGAAGAATGTAAGCATGTTGTTTATGATATGACGATGATTAAACTTGTTGAATGCATTAATATGATGTGATGACGATAGTTGTGGCTTAATGCATTATAGTTGTGATTAATTGATGTGGTGATAACATGAATTGTGTGGATGTATTGATTTGATAATGCAAATAATAGTAGTGAAAGTTGCATGATTTAAGATCATGATTTATAGTTGTGTGCATTGTCAAGTCCATACGTGAACATCCATGCATTCATGGTCAGTCGATAGTTGCTTGATTTAAGATCAAGTTTTATAGTTGGGTGATTTAAGATCACTATTTATAGTTGGGTGATTTAAGATCACTATTTATAGTTGGGTGATTTAAGATCACTATGGTACCACATGCATGTAGAGTCGTGTTAGGCGCACTGCATGCACTTGAGTCGTGCTTGGTAATGTTTTAGTGTGAATTTGTACATTTAAGTGGTAAATGGCTAATTGAAGAATGTGTGATATTGTGAACGATTGATAGTTGAGTTGTTGATACAAATGAGGATGATGATCTTGTTGATGATAATATGTTATGTATGCTTTAAGTACCTTGTTGTTAAAGTGTTGATGAATTAATTGTTGGTAATTTAGAAGGTGATATGAATGTGGTAAGATGATAACCGGGTACATTAAGTTGAATGCGATATAATTGTGTTAATTGTAACCAGACTCTATGTATGTTGAATACTTATATGTTGTTTATGTTTTTGTCTGAACTTACATGCGTTTATTAATCCTTATTGTTGAACGTATATCTTACCCTCCTGTGGTTTTGTTGTCGCCTCACCCTCGTGGTGTAGACTTGGAGGTTGAGGAGTAGTTTGTTTGGTGAATTGTGCTGATGATGGCTTACGCCTACTCCATTTATGTTGCTTTGCAGATATCTAGATTAGGTGTTCTGATCTAGGAATTTTGGGGATTATATTATTCTACTTTTGATTATTGATGTTGATGTATTTATTTCGAGATTTTAATGATGAGACCCGAGACGATATTTTGTGAGATGATTATTTTTCGATGTGCTGTGAATATTGTTGATGAAATTTTTATTATGAGAAATTTGTATGAGTTTAATGATAATTTGTAATATCCCGATTCGTTGAATTGTGTGATTTATTGTTTAATTTGTAGTCTTAGAGATGGGGGTCTTATATAGCTCATTATATACCAGTTTATGCAAATAGTTGCAGAATAAGATTTTGTTTTGAACCTTTGCTGCGTCCAATTTTACATTACATCTAGATGCCATATGAAATTTGATGTGCATTACAAAAGCCTCTAAAATAAACTGGATTGGAAATTGTTAAATATATTTGGATAGTCTCTAAAGGGTAATTAGTTATCTACAGTAGTTTACAGTGATGATACAGTTACAATCTTAAAACTGAAACTAATATTAGAGAGATGATAACAAATGTTTAAAGTTAACAAATGCTAATTATATACATCTTTAATATTTAACAATATATAGAAGGAATACATCCTTTTGGGCTGGACTTTATGTTGCAAAAATTGTAAAAGTAACATGTACTACAACTTTGTTTTCTTTATAGTGAACTTGAGGGTTGGAAATTTGGAGCCAAAGCAAAAAGGAACCTTCAATGAAACTTAATTATGTATTTGTTTTTAAATATTTGATTAGTTACAACTTTTTATACAAGTCAAAGTTCAATAAACAAAATAGTGTATCAGGAATGATTGCATTCATGCTCCCGTAATTGGTTTTTGTATAGAAAATGGATTACTTCTTTCTATTAGTTTATATATCAATTTATGCTGGTAGAATCAGAATTTGTATAGAAATTTTGTGTTACATGAGAAAATCAGGTTTTAAATATTGTAGTAATAGTATATGTAGTTGTTTTTTTAGTATGCACTAAATTGTGCTGCTCTTGCTTCGCTACGACATTTGAGATATAATCGACATTTTTCTCACTTCAAATCTGTACACTACATGAAGATGTCATGCGAATTATTTTGCAATATAAGTAAGAAAAAATCAATATTGTCATATCTAAGATAAACCAAAACTTGATACAATTCTTTGGATGATCTGTCCAAGATAATTATCTACACTACCTTACGATGATTATACATGAACAATCTTATCACAATTAGTTCAGTTCTATTATGGTGAAATTTCTGCACCACTGTGACCCTTCTAAGTTATAGAGAAGTTTCCACTTTTATTGCATAATGAAGAAATAAAGGAAACTAATAGTTAGTTACATGGATAGCTTGCTACACAAGTTATCAAGTTAGTTTGTTGTAACTAACTGTCATAGGATTAGATAGCATACAGTTGGTATATTGTAGTTATTCTAGTCATCTAGGAAAGCTATATAAGCTCTAATGCTACTATGATTTCACTAATGAAAAATATATTCCATTCATTTCTTCTCTTTATAATATAGTATTAGTGACTTTTCTCCTTGAGAGAGAGAGAAGTTTGTTACGATTCAGTTACAATGCTTCCGCCATTGATGCTTCTCATTGAAGCTTCTTCTTCTTCGTTTTCTTGTTGAAGATTATTCATCTTCATCTCTTTCGTTTTCCATTTCTTTATGCTTCTTTTTCTTCTTCTGATTGAGCTTCATTTTGCACAATTTGATTGATTTCCTTTCTTGCATTTTCCTACATTTTCTTATAGATTCTTGCTTCACCCTACTCTGTTTGTACTCCATTTCCATGGCTCCTCGTCAAGCTCCTTCTCCTTCCAATTCTGATACTGATTCTGCATACTACCGTCATCCAAGTCAAGGTCCTAGTTCCTTGGTTATTGCTCCAAAGCTCAATGGATCCAATTATCTTGTTTGGAGTCGCTCCATGCAACGTGCTTTAGGGCCGAAGAATAAACTTGCTTTCATTGATGGATCTATACCTATCCATGATCTTGGTGATCTTAACTGTCAAGCTTGGGAACGTTGTAATCATCTTCTTCATTCTTGGATTCTCAATTTTGTTTCTGAATCCACTGCACAGACCATAGTCTTTTATGATACATCTATATCTACTTGGGAAGATTCGAAGGAGCGCTTTGCAAAGGTTGATCGTATTCGCATTTCATCCTTAAGGTCTACTATCAACAATCTCAAGCAAGGTACCAAACCTGTGCTAGAATACTTCATTGAACTTAGAACTTTATGGGATGAATTGAACTCCCACATACTTATTCCAAATTGTACACGTGTTCATCCTTGTAGATGTGATTCCATACGTCTTGCTAACAATTTACAGAGCTGAAGATCAAATTATTCAATTTCTAACTGGTTTGAATGAGTCTTTCTCTGTGGTTAAAAATCAAATCCTTCTTATGGATCCTTTACAATCCATTAACAAAGTGTATTCATTAGTGGTTAAGGAAGAAAGTCAAAATGGTGTTGTTTCTACTCCTGTCAGTATTGATGAATCTAGCATTTCCATTAATGCTTCTGATTCAAGAAAGTTTTATCCACGTGGCAAAGGTTTTACTTGAATTCCGGCACTTACTGGACAGATGTCCTACGAGATGTCTGGGACAATAGGGATGTCGAATAAGATGTCCTAGACAATTGGTTATGATAACGTAATACAATAAACAATAAACAACAATAAAGTAAAGTGCAGGGAAGGAAAAAACACATGATATTTGGTAACCCAGTTCGGTGCAACGTCGCCTACATCTGGAGGCATCCATGCCAAGAAAGGAAATCCACTATAATAGTATTAATTCAAAGTCATATGTGAACAACCCCCGGTTCACCGCCTTCTCATTTAATCACTGTTACCTGTGTTTTTTGACAAAGGATATTAAATACAGTCACTAGGATTTGATTGGACACGTGGAAGCAAGATGGAAATTTTAGTCTAAAGGATTTCCGAAGTTGCACTTGTTCGCTCGACAGAATCGAAGCGTTAGAATTGGTCGAAGCAGCGAAGGTTGGTTATGTTTCGAAAAGTTTCTTTGGCAAACGGTCAAAGGTCGCAACTGTCGAAAGAGCAAGATTTGAATTTCAAATAGGTTGTTTTTCTCTGTTATTAGACGTTAATAACAGTTAGAAGTGTAGATAGGATTGTACAATTATTTCCTTTAGTATAAATAATAGTTTTCCATGAGGAAAACGGGGTCAAAAATTCATTTACATAATATTCTACACACTCGAAGTATCCAAGTTACAGCGAGAAAAGAGTTACGAATCATGTATGATCCTTGTGAACAACCTTTATTTCAAATCAATGCAATTTGTTTTACTCTAAGTTAATTTTTGCAATCTACTTTCATATTGTAATTCTTTGTCAACAAGTTCAAGCAATCGAACTTGGAGATATTCTGTTTTCTTCTTGTATTCGAAACATACAAAAATACATAAGAACATGCAAAGATACTCGAACAAACTTGACACACATTGGCCTGAGATTACTGGTTGATTTCGCAAGTAATAAATCTATCACCAGCGGTTGTTTACCAAAAACCAGGGTAAACAAATTGGCACGCCCGGCGGACGCTGTGTGTCTAAGAACAGCATTGTTGGAGTTTTCTTTTTGCATTCCGTTCTCTTTGAATAAACTCTTGTGATCTTACTTCGTATGTGTTGAGTCTTTTGTGTTGGCTGCATGTTTTGGCAAAAACCAAAGTAGTGAATAGAAGCATCTCCTCATCTAGAACATTTCTTGAGTTGGAAGTTTTCCATTTTGAAGCCATTCAGAAGCTGAAAATGCCATCAGAAGCTGAAAGCACTGTAGCACTTCAGAAGCTGTTTTCAGGTTCTGATGCCCATGTTGACTTTTGTTGACTTCATCAGAAGCTGATATTTTTCAAGTTATTTTTATGCGAATCTTAACAACATTTGGCAAGGATTTGTTCCAGGATTATTGCTTCTAGATTGCTGTTGAATTGGAGAAGATTTAATGAAGATTTGGTATTAAATTATGAAGATCGTATTATTTCTGCAGAATCTTTAAAAGATACATTCCTGGTTTATTTGTTTCCTTATTGGATTATTCATAATTCAGAAACAAATCCAATTCAGAAGATTGGCTACATAATTAAGAGACTTGTTGGAGCTTATAAAAGGAGGAGTGCTGATGCTATTCAAGACACACGAAAATACAGAGTATTAATCAGAGAATAGAGTCTTTGTTTTAAACTTAGTGTTTTATTTGTGCACCATTCAATGTTTGAGTTGGTTTAGTGTTTTTTATAGAGTTGTAATTCATTCTAAGCCTTTAGGTACGAATGAAGTTTTGTCTTTGAAGGTGTATTCAAAAACAGGGTAGTTGTGTTTCAGAACTGGTTAAGTTCAAAGGGTAGTTCAACTAGCTGGGTTGCAGTTGCTTGAATAGGAAGTTAGAGGTTTTCTAATACTCAACGTGTTGGGTAGAATTCAAGACTAGGAGGAAGTTAATTGCTTAGGCTGGGAACTGGGAGTCAGTGTCTTGAGTCATAAGGATTAATTCCTATAGTGGAATTCCTTCCTGGATTGGTATCCCCCAGAGTAGGAGGTGTTTACTCCGAACTGGGTTAACAAATTTCTGTGCCTTTTTACTTTCCTGCACTTTAAATTTGCTGCCTGTGTGTGTTTGTGTTTGTGCTCTGTTTTGCAAACTATTGTGCCCTGCGTGCTGTTCAGAACCTGTTAGGTTCAGAACCTGATTACTCTGTTAGTTTCTGTTCATTGCCTGGCCAGAATTTCAATTGGCATCAGAGCAGGCACCCTGCCTGTAATTTGGGTGAGATCCAGAGGCATTAATTACTGGCAAGCATGGATAGAGAAGGAGGATATGTCAATAGACCACCCCTACTAGATGGCACAAACTATGAGTATTGGAAGTCTATGATGTGTGCTTTTCTAAAATCTATTGACAGCAGGACTTGGAAAGCTGTGATTAAAGGCTGGGATCATCCTGAGGTTTTGGACAAAGATGGTAACAAAACTGGAGTATTGAAGCCTGAGGAGGAGTGGACCAAAGCTGAAGATGACTTGTCTCTGGGAAATTCAAAAGCTTTGAATGCTATTTTCAATGGTGTTGACCAGAACATGTTCAGACTTATCAAACAGTGTACTGTTGCAAAGGAGGCCTGGGAAATTTTAAAGACAACTCATGAAGGAACTTCTAAGGTGAAGATGTCCAGACTTCAGTTACTGACCACCAAGTTTGAGAACCTGAAGATGAAGGAGGATGAATCCATTCAGGATTTTTACATGAATGTGCTGGACATGGCAAATTCTTTTGATTCACTTGGGGAGAAGATGTCTGATGAGAAGTTGGTGAGAAAAATCCTCAGGTCCCTGCCTAGAAGATTTGACATGAAGGTCACTGCAATTGAGGAGGCTCATGATATTTCTGTCATGAAGGTTGAGGAGCTGATTGGGTCATTGCTCAATTTTGAAACTGCCTTTTGCAAACAGACTGAGAAGAAAGGAAAAGGTGTAGCCTTCAGTGTGAACTCTGAAGCTGATGATCAACAAGATTCTGAAGAGGATGACTTATCAGAAGCTCTTGTGTTGCTGGGAAAACAATTCAACAAGATTCTGAAGAATGTTAACAGAAAAGCCAAAGCCAAAGGTCAGAACTTTAGATTCAATAACAAAAAGCAACAAACTGATGAGAAGAAGACCAAGTCTGAGGAGAAAAGTAACCAAGCCAAAGGTGTACAGTGCTTTGAGTGTGAAGGTTATGGACATATCAAAACTGAGTGTCCTACTTTTCTTAAGAAGCAGAAGAAAAGCCTAGCTGTTGCATGGTCTGATGATGGTTCTGAAGAAGATGATGATAGTGAATCTGGTATGTGTGATACTGGTCTGGTAGTGAGGTCAGGAGCTATCTTGAAGAAGGAACCTGCTTTAGAGTCTGAGACTTTTTCAGAGTCTGACTCAGAGTCTGAAGGTTCATCTGTGTCTGAAGTTGTTAAAACTTCATATGATGAACTAGCTGACAACTACAGGAAGCTGTATACCAAAAGTGCTGAGGTTTGCAAACAAGTACTGGATCAGAAGGAGACTATTTTTCAACTGGAGGCTGAAAAAGAAGAACTTCTTGTGCAGAATTCAGATTTGAAAGAAGAAGTGAACCAGTTAAATTCCCAACTTGAACATATGAAAAAGCAGGTTAGAATGATGAATACTGCTACTAATGTGTTGGATGAAATTTTGGGTGCTCAGCAACAAGGAAAAACTGGATTAGGCTTTGATGATCAGACTCAGAACTCCAAACAGAAGATTCTTGTTAAAGAGTTTGTTCCTGCCACTAAAACTGATAATCCTATGATTGGAGCATCTCAGATGAGACCTCAGAAACAATCCCAGATGCAAGCTCAGAAGCAAGCTCAGAAAAGACCTCAGATGCAAGGTCAGAAGCAAGTTCAGATGCTACCTCAGAAGCTGTCCCAGAAATTTTTCAGAAACAGAAGGAGGAGAAATCATCCATGGATTTGTCATCATTGTGGAAAGAAAGGGCATATCAAACCATTCTGCTTCAAACTTTATGGCTATCCTGAGCATTTTCAGTATAGAAGAGTGCAACCAGCTGCACCCAGACACAATGTTCAGAAGGTGTGGAAGCCCAAAGTTCAGAATGTAGGCCTTATAGCTCACACTTCTTTGAGAGCAACTTCAAAAGAAGACTGGTATTTTGATAGTGGGTGTTCAAGGCACATGACTGGTGTGAAGAAGCTGCTGAGCAATATCAGATCATACTCCAGAAGCTATGTGACATTTGGAGATGGTGTAAAAGGTCAGATTCTGGGTATTGGTGATTTGATCAGAGAAGGTTTGCCCAGACTTAATGATGTGCTACTGGTGGAAGGATTAACTTCAAATCTGATCAGCATTAGTCAACTTTGTGATCAAGACTTAAAGGTTAATTTCAACAAACTAGAATGTATTGTTACTTATCAGGAAGATAAGATTCAGATGAGAGGCTGCAGATCCAAAGACAATTGTTACTTGTGGGTTTCTGAAGAAGAAAGAAGTCTGACTTCTTGTCTTATGAGCTCAGAAGAGGAAGTCAAACTCTGGCACCAGAAACTGGGACATTTGCACTTAAAAGGCATGAAGAAAATCCTAAGTACTGAAGCTATCAGAGGTGTGCCTAATCTGAAGATCAATGAGGACAATGTTTGTGGTGATTGTCAAATTGGAAAACAAACAAGAAAGTCTCATCCCAGATTAGTTCACCAGGTAACTACTAAAGTACTAGAACTTGTTCATATGGATTTAATGGGGCCTATGCAAGTAGAAAGTATTGGAGGAAAGAGGTATGCTTTTGTAATGGTAGATGACTACTCAAGATTCACATGGATCAGTTTTGTTAGAGAAAAATCTGATACTTTTGAAGTATTTAAAGACTTGTGCATTCAACTTCAAAGAGAAAAAGACTGTGGCATAGTCAGAATCAGAAGTGACCATGGCAAAGAATTTGAAAACAAGAGTTTTTCAGAATTCTGTGCTTCTGAAGGTATAAAGCATGAGTTTTCTGCACCTATCACACCTCAGCAAAATGGTGTAGTTGAGAGGAAGAATAGGACATTAGCAGAATGTGCAAGGGTTATGCTGCATGCAAAGAAGCTGCCATATATGTTCTGGGCTGAAGCAATGAATACTGCCTGTTATATTCATAACAGAGTTACTTTGAAGAAGGGAACCACTTGTACTTTGTATGAATTATGGAAAGGAAGAAAGCCAACTGTGAAGTATTTCCATGTGTTTGGGAGCAGATGCTACATTTTGGCTGACAGGGAAAACAGAAGAAAACTGGATCCTAAGTCTGATGAGGGCATATTCCTGGGTTATTCAGTGAACAGCAGAGCTTACAGGGTGTTTAATTCCAGAACCAAGGTTGTGATGGAGTCCATAAATGTGGTTATTGATGATTTGTCTGCTGAGAATGAAAAGAATGAACCTGAAGTTGTTCCAGAGTCTAAAGTATCAGAAGAACAAACTTCAGAAGCAGAAAAGCATTCAGAGTCTGAAGAAGCAGAAGATCAACCAGGTCAAGTTCCAAATGGTAAAGGGCCATCAATTAGAGTTCAGAAGGATCATCCTAAAGACTTAATCATTGGAAGCTTAGATCAAGGTGTCAGAACCAGGAGATCAGATACTGTTGCTACTGATTCATGCTTTGTGTCCAAGTTTGAACCCAAGAATGTGAAAGAAGCCCTAACTGATGAATTTTGGATTGAAGCAATGCAAGATGAGTTGAATCAATTCAAAAGGAGTGAAGTGTGGGATCTAGTTCCAAGACCTGAAGGGCTGAATGTGATTGGGACTAAGTGGATATTCAAGAATAAAACAGATGAAAATGGTACTGTAGTCAGAAACAAAGCAAGGTTGGTTGCTCAAGGCTATACTCAAGTAGAGGGATTGGATTTTGATGAGACCTTTGCACCTGTGGCCAGACTAGAGTCCATAAGACTGCTGTTGGGTGTATCCTGCATTCTCAAGTTCAAATTGTTCCAAATGGATGTGAAGAGTGCATTTCTGAATGGATATTTGCAAGAAGAAGTATATGTTGAACAACCTAAGGGTTTTGTGGATCCTAAGTTTCCAGAACATGTGTACAAGTTAAAGAAGGCTTTATATGGATTGAAGCAAGCACCAAGAGCATGGTATGACAGGCTGACTCAGTTTCTTGTGGCTCAAGGTTACAGAAAAGGAGGTTCTGATAAGACCTTATTTGTGAAAGATGAAAATGGGAGTTTGATGATTGCTCAGATTTATGTGGATGATATAGTGTTTGGAGGGATGTCTCAGAAGATGGTCAAACTGTTTGTTCAGCAAATGCAATCAGAGTTTGAAATGAGTTTGGTTGGAGAGCTGACTTACTTTCTTGGGTTACAAGTCAAACAAATGGAAGATACAATCTTCATTTCTCAAAGTAAGTATGCCAAGAACATAGTGAAGAAGTTTGGAATGGAATCTGCTGCTCACAAGAGGACACCAGCTGCTACTCACCTGAAGTTAACTAAGGATGAAGATGGAGTTTCAGTAGACCAAAGTCAGTACAGAAGCATGATTGGGAGCCTATTGTACTTAACTGCAAGCAGGCCTAATATCACATTTGCTGTAGGAGTTTGTGCAAGATATCAAGCTGATCCTAAGATGAGTCATCTGACACAAGTTAAAAGGATCCTGAAGTATGTGAATAGCACAAGTGACTATGGAATTATGTATTCTCATAGTTCAAGTTCTGAACTGATGGGATATTGTGATGCTGACTGGGCTGGAAGTGCTGATGACAGGAAAAGCACCTCAGGAGGTTGTTTCTTTTTGGGAAATAACTTAATTTCATGGTTTAGCAAGAAGCAAAACTGTGTGTCATTGTCAACTGCTGAGGCTGAGTATATTGCTGCTGGAAGTAGTTGCTCACAATTGGTGTGGATGAAGCAGATGCTGGAGGAGTACAACATTAAACAAAGAACTATGACATTGTTTTGTGACAATTTGAGTGCCATCAACATCTCTAAGAATCCAATTCAGCACAGCAGAACCAAACACATAGACATCATGCATCATTTTATCAGAAACCTTGTGGAGGACAAGATTATTCAGCTGGAGCATGTAGCTACTGAAGAACAAGTTGCTGACATTTTCACAAAGGCCTTGGATGCTAAGCAGTTTGAAAACTTAAGGAGCATGTTAGGTGTGTGTCTACATGAAGACTTATAGCAATTAATGCAAACTGGATGTGAGGAAGATAGAGTACCTGCCAGTTGTGCTTATGCTGAGTGTGATCCTGTGTCTGAATCTGATAGTTTTTCCAGGATCTGTGTTACTTGTTTTGATTTTATTCCCTATATGAAGACTATGTTTTGTCAGAATTTTGTGGCTAAAAAGGGGGAGAAAATCTTATGTAATGTGTTGGCTCTGATACCAAAAGTCTTATGCAAAGTGTTGCTGCTCAGAAGTTCAAATTTCAGATGTTCAGTTTTCAGTATGGTTCAGAAGTTATTTGTGAAGCTCAGAATTCAGAACCAATATAACAAGAGCTGTCAAGATGTTATTGAGGGGGAGTATGTGTCTCAGGGGGAGTACAAGTTTGTTATATTCCTGAAGTGTAGTGATCCTGAAGTGTAGTGGTCCTGAAGAAGAGTGATCCTGAAGAAGATTTGTGCTCAGCTCCTGAAGTGTGCTCTGATACAGTCTAAATGAGAAGCTGAGCTGCAGGGGGAGTGTTGTGAAGTTTCAGGGAGTGTGTGTGATGATCAAGAGTTGATCAGTAGCTCTGATACCATGGGTGTGATGATCAGTAGTTGATCAGTACTTGGTGAATGTGTGCTTCAGTAGCTGTTATGGTTTGTAGAACTGAAGCTGGTTTGTGTTTAACATAGCTGAATCCGCTGCCTAAACTAATTGCTATGATGTATGTTTATGGAGTTCTTCATTGCTGAGTTGATTATAAGGGAGATTGAAAGACTTGGATGGTTTTAGCCAAAAATTTGCCAAAGGGGGAGATTGTTGAGTCTTTTGTGTTGGCTGCATGTTTTGGCAAAAACCAAAGTAGTGAATAGAAGCATCTCCTCATCTAGAACATTTCTTGAGTTGGAAGTTTTCCATTTTGAAGCCATTCAGAAGCTGAAAATGCCATCAGAAGCTGAAAGCACTGTAGCACTTCAGAAGCTGTTTTCAGGTTCTGATGCCCATGTTGACTTTTGTTGACTTCATCAGAAGCTGATATTTTTCAAGTTATTTTTATGCGAATCTTAACAACATTTGGCAAGGATTTGTTCCAGGATTATTGCTTCTAGATTGCTGTTGAATTGGAGAAGATTTAATGAAGATTTGGTATTAAATTATGAAGATCATATTATTTCTGCAGAATCTTTAAAAGATACATTCCTGGTTTATTTGTTTCCTTATTGGATTATTCATAATTCAGAAACAAATCCAATTCAGAAGATTGGCTACATAATTAAGAGACTTGTTGGAGCTTATAAAAGGAGGAGTGCTGATGCTATTCAAGACACACGAAAATACAGAGTATTAATCAGAGAATAGAGTCTTTGTTTTAAACTTAGTGTTTTATTTGTGCACCATTCAATGTTTGAGTTGGTTTAGTGTTTTTTATAGAGTTGTAATTCATTCTAAGCCTTTAGGTACGAATGAAGTTTTGTCTTTGAAGGTGTATTCAAAAATAGGGTAGTTGTGTTTCAGAACTGGTTAAGTTCAAAGGGTAGTTCAAGTAGCTGGGTTGCAGTTGCTTGAATAGGAAGTTAGAGGTTTTCTAATACTCAACGTGTTGGGTAGAATTCAAGACTAGGAGGAAGTTAATTGCTTAGGCTGGGAACTGGGAGTCAGTGTCTTGAGTCATAAGGATTAATTCCTATAGTGGAATTCCTTCCTGGATTGGTATCCCCCAGAGTAGGAGGTGTTTACTCCGAACTGGGTTAACAAATTTCTGTGCCTTTTTACTTTCCTGCACTTTAAATTTGCTGCCTGTGTGTGTTTGTGTTTGTGCTCTGTTTTGCAAACTATTGTGCCCTGCGTGCTGTTCAGAACCTGTTAGGTTCAGAACCTGATTACTCTGTTAGTTTCTGTTCATTGCCTGGCCAGAATTTCAGTATGCGATTGAGAGGAGGCAAGTGTCTTCCTGAAATGGTGTGTCCAAGTTCAACCTCCGCTTCCTCGTCTAGCACTCAAGCCGGTGCACAAATTCACAAGAAATACCCGCTAGTAGCCAAACCCAATCGAATGTGACTGGTGTTACAGCCTCCATGCCATCTTCTACGTCGATACCAACATCGACTGGGCCTGCAGTTACCGAGGCCGCCATTCCATCGACGCAAACGAGCTCACCGGTCTCTAGACCGTGGATACAACAGGTGGATAGAAATACTTTGGCGGGGACCTTTGGTGCCTCGATTCCACAGTTTTCCCTCGCAACGACAATGAGGGATCCGCCTTATGGCATGCCGACAACTTTAATGGCAGGCCTTGGGACGAATGCGTCTATATTCGCAGATAACAGAAATACCATATTGTCACCAGTTCATGGGTCTGCAATGAGTATCCCTGGTTGAAACGCCCCTTTGGCGCTGACTAATATGTTTGTGGCGTCGATTAGACAACAAATGGACGAAAGTAATCATGATATGGTAAACATGTTAACCCAACAGATCAGAACGGTATTGAACCCAATGATCCAGGCTACTAACCAAAGTTACCAAATGTTGGCTGCTCAAATGAAGAGAATCACCAATTTCTTTAACCCAGTTCAACCACTGAATCCCGGACCGCTTCGAGTTGGCGGAAGAGGAGACAATGTGGTAAATCAGGGGCCACAACACGCGCCCCAAGAGGTTGAAGAGCCAATCGTGGGGGTAGCACAGCAAGCTCCTGAAGTCGTTTATGTAAATAGAAAACAAAACGCGAACTAAGTGGTCAGACAAGTCCGACAGAATAATTTGGGAGGGCAAGATAACATAGCCCATCTCGTCAAAACGATTTTGGTCCAGAATGGCCTTAATTTAGGCTTACGCAGTCCAAATTTCGTTTCAGCCTTGTCTGAATATGTCTTGCAAACTGAACTTCCTAGGGGATGGAAGATCCTCAAATTCACAAAGTTTGCTGGAGAAACGAATGAATCTACTGTCGAACACGTTGCCCGTTATTTAACGGAGGCCGGGGACATTGCAAATAATGAAAACTTAAGAATGAAATATTTCCCCAACTCCTTGACGAAGAACGCTTTCACATGGTTCACCACCCTCTCTCCTCATTCAATACATAATTGGAACCAATTGGAGAGAGTGTTCCATGAACAGTTTTACATGGGCCAGTCTAAGATAAGTTTGAAAGAATTGGCTAGTGTTAGGCGAAAAACGCCCGAATCTATTGATGATTATCTCAATAGATTTAGACTATTGAAAGCAAGGTGTTTCACCCAAGTGCCCGAACATGAGTTAGTCGAAATGGCCGCTGATGGCCTAGATTACTCTGTCCGAAAGAAATTGGACACCCAGCACTTGAGAGATATGGCCCAGTTGGTTGATAGGGTTCGACAAGTGGAAAGGTTAATAGCCGAAAAGGCTAGGTCTAACAGGTTCCACAAAAAAGAGAAGGTCACATATGTCGACGATAACGGCAACGACCAAGAATTTGATGTTGAATATGCTTCCATCGAAGAGAATGAGGTCGATGTAGCCGAATTAAAACCCGGACCTCCATATGTTTGTAAGTTGTTGAAACCATCAGACGGAAAAATTCCCATCGAACCAAAAAATGATAAATTCATTGCAAAAACATACACCTTTGACGTTACTAAATGTGACGAAATTTTTGACTTGTTAGTCTCTGATGGTCAAATCGTGGTGCCTAAACATTTAAAATTGCCACCATGAGACCAAAGGAAGAAAAGGGGATTTTGCAAATTTCATAATTTTTTGGGTCATAATACTTCTCGTTATGTTCTTTTTAGGGACTTGGTGCAGAAATCACTAAATGAGGGAAGGTTGAAATTTGGTGACAAGTCGAAATCACTAATGCAGGTAGACGCTGATCCTCTCCCAGTCACCGACGCAATGTACATTGAGCAGTTAGACGTAAACGTTGTCGAGGTTATGGAAGAGACGCCAGGGGAAAGCTCTATCAACCCCAAAAAGGTACTAAAAGCCTCATGATAGCACCTACAATGATCACTGAAGATCAGTACAAGAAACAAATGAAAGCCGTGTACCTTGATGCTGAAGTGGGTCTGGTTGCTTTCCTGAACCGTTGCAAGATAAGCAATTCGCAGGTCACGATCTGCCCAAATTGCAGTTAAGTGTTCGACAAAAAAGCAGCAAGAGGCCTCGAGGGGAAACAATTGGTGTCAAAGAGGAAGGGAAAATGGGTCGACAATAGGCCTAAGTTCAGTTTCAATCAGAGGAGGATCCCATATAGGGTGGTGCCTCCGGTAAAAACATATCTCCCATCTTCGGAGACTCCTGTGGGTAAATGGATCCATTCTAATGGAAGAAATCTTGGTCGTCGTTCTTCTATATCAACGAATGGAGAAATTCATCATGTCGACAATAGGTGCTCCTGCAAGAATGGATACAAAGGAAAGAACCCCATGACAAAGACTCAATGGCGTAGATTCCAGCGTCTGAAGAGGGCTGCCGTCACCGATGGTGTCGAAAATTCTGCAAAAGGAAAGCAATTAGTGGTGGCCAAGGTTAGGAAGCCAGCAACAGAGAGACTTTTTCCTCCCCTGCCTCCCGTCAAAGAAAACCTTCCTGCTGAAGATGTAGAAATGGGGTCAAATTTTTCTGATTCCGAACCAGATTTTAATGTGATATGCAACGTCGTTTCAAAGATTTTGATTTTGATGTGAGGGGGAAGAGGATTTTATAGAAGATATGGCTAAACATATGCCAGTTTGTTACTATGTCATGAACAATGGTTGTGTCGAAGAACAGCAGGCCATGTTCGAAAGGCCTAGTCGAGATATGAGGAATCATCTTAAACCTCTGTTCGTCCAGGCTAAGGTGAATAACATTGGGATAAACAAAGTCCTAGTGGATGGTGGTGCAACGATGAATTTGATGTCGTTATGCTTGCTAAAGAAGATTGGAAAGTAAGAGTCCGGCCTGACATCCCATAACGTGGTGCTCTCGAATTATGAGGGTAAATCCGGCCATTCTTATTGGGCAATTGAGGTTGAACTAATTGTTGGGAGTGTCAAGAGGTCAACGTTGTTCTTGGTAATCCCATCCAAAGCCAATTACAATTTGTTACTTGGCAGAGAGTGGATACACGGTGTCGGAGCGGTCCCGTCGACTATGCATCAGCGAATATCCATCTGGAGGGAAGACGGAGTGTTAGAAAATATTGAAGCCGACCAAAGCTATTTCAGGGGTGAAGTCGACCATATTAACAAAAAGACCTTTGATAAGCATTTGGCATATATTTTTCTATGTCGGTCCTCAAATTTTGGTCTAGTTAGACCAGAGCTTGTAAAGAGTTCTGTTAAACTCCACCCATACCGTGGCCTCTTTTGGGAAAGGGAGTTAGTCGAAGACGGTAATTCTTCTGAAGATGAAGCCCCACCAGCTGGGTGGGACGATAGCCAGTAATCATGTCCATTCCCAGTTCATGGGAGAGAATTACGGCCTATATGGCCGAAAATAAATGAAACACGGCTTTAAATGCAACAAGAAATGGTCCTAGAAACCATTGAAGATTGTCAGGAAGACAAGTTGCTCGAAGATCAGAGGTTGGATTGCATATAAGATGAGGAGCCTTGGGGGTTTGAGAAAGATCCAATGGGTCCCACCAAGAAAATTGTGGCACAAGATCCTCTAGAGGAAGTTGACCTGGGAGATGGCTCTGTAAAGAGGCCAACTTATATTAGCGCCAAAACTGATGAGGCATTCAAAGTTCGAATCAGTAAACTCTTGAAGGAATATAAAGATTGTTTTGCTTGGGACAATAATGAAATGCCAGGTCTAAGTCAGGACGTGGTGGAATTAAAACTACCAATCCGACCAGGAAAGAAGCTAGTAAAGCAGACTCCAAGGAGGTTTGCGCCCCAGATCCTGTCAAAAATCAAAGAAGAGATTGAAAGGCTCTTACGAAGCAAGTTCATCAGAACGGCTAGGTACGTCGATTGGTTGGCTAACATAGTCCCCTTAGTAAAAAAGAACGGAACTCTTAGGGTCTGCATAGATTTTAGGGACTTAAACAACGCCGCACCTAAGGATGAATACCCTATGCCGGTGGCGGAAATGTTGGTCTATTCGGCAGTAGGTTTCGATTACTTAAGCATGTTAGACAGCTATTCTGGTTATAATCAGATTTTTATAGCCGAAGAAGATGTGTCGAAGACAGCTTTTAGGTTCCCCGGGGCCATAGGCGTGTATGAATGGATAGTCATGCCATTCGGTTTGAAGAACATCGGCGCCACATACCAAAGGGCAATGAATTCTATGTTCCATGATTTTATAGAAAAATTTATGCAAGTGTACATAGATGATATTGTTGTGAAATCTTCAACAGAGGACAACCATCTAGACCATCTTCGACAATCGTTCGAAAGAATGAGAAAATATGGTTTAAAGATGAACCCTTTGAAGTGTGCCTTTTGTGTTCATGCAAGTGACTTCTTGGGTTTCGTGGTCCACAAAAAGGGCATAGAAATAAACCAAAACAAGACGAAAGCCATCTTGGAAACGAAATCCCCTTCGACCAAGAAAGAACTGCAATCTCTTCTGTGCAAGATCAACTTTCTGAGAAGATTCATTTCGAACATAACTGGCAAAACCCAAGCTTTCTCGCCATTACTTAGACTAAAGAAATAAGGTACGTTTAGATGGGAGCCGGAGCACCAAAAGGCTTTTGAAGAAATTAAATCATATTTGATAAAACCTCCTGTTCTTTTACCTCCTGTTAAGAATAGGATGATGAAATTGTACATAGCAGCATCAGAATCATCCATAGGTAGCATGTTAGCCCAAGAGGATGAAAATGGTGTCGAAAGAGCCATATACTACCTCAGTAGGATTTTAAATGATGCTGAGACAAGGTATCATCCAATTGAAATGTTATGCCTTTGTTTGTATTTCTCTTGTACAAAGTTGAAACAATATATAAAGCCACTCGACGTTTGTGTTTATTCTCATTTTGATATTATTAAGCACATGTTGTCAAAACCTATTTTACATAGTATAATTGGCAAATGGGCTCTAACCCTAACAGAATATTCGTTGACCTACAAGCCCTTAAAAGCTATTAAAGGGCAAATCGTGGCCGATTTCATAGTTGATCATTCTGCAATCGAAACTACAACGCATCTAGTAGAGACTCGACCTCTGCAATCGAAGCTAAAATGCATCTAGTCAGAGAAATGGCACTGAATTGGTATTTTAATTGTGTCTCCTACTAACATTCCGACGAGCTTTAAGTTCAGGGTTAATGAACGATGCTCAAATAATGAGGCTGAATACGAAGCCTTAATAGCAGTACTTGAAATCTTGTTGGAACTAGGGGCAAAAAAGGTCGAGATAAAAGGGGACTTCGAATTGGTCGTAAAACAGTTGACGAAAGAATATAGATGCATTAAAGAAAATCTAATTGTGTATTTTGTTCTAGCCAACACGTTGTTACAACGTTTTCAGCATGTGAATATTCAGCATGTGCCTCGATTGAATAACCAAGAGGCGAATGAGCTAGCACAAATCGCTTCGGGTTATAAAGTCCCCCAAGCGAAGTTAAAGGAGTTGATAGAGATAAGAGACAAAATTACTCCAATTTCCCCTCCCCGAACGGAATTGTCAATAACAAAAACTGAGGGGGCAAAGGAAATAGACAATCTTTCAGCCGTAAATTTTTCGAAAAGTTTTTCGAAATTTCAATTCGAAGTTTTTGCCATTGACAATATGGCAAACAACTATTGGCAGAAACAGATTGTCGAATACTTAAAGAACCCTTCCGGAAACACCAGTCGAAAAATCAAATATAGGGCCTTAAGCTATGTGGTGATGGGAAATGAATTGTTCAAGAAAACGCCTGAACAAGTTTTACTAAAATGCCTTGGAGAAAATGAGGCATATTTGGCAATTTCCAACACCCATAGTGGAATTTGCGGTTCTCATCAGGTAGGCCACAAAATGAAATGGCTTTTGTTTCGACAAGGGGTTTATTGGCCTACGATGTTAAAAGATTGTATAGAGTTTGCCAAAGGCTGTCAGGAATTTTAGAAGCATGCAGGAATACAGCATGTACCAGCAAGTGAACTTCATGCAGTAGTAAAACCATGGCCATTTAGGGGATGGGCTTTGTTTTTGATCGGAGAAGTGAAACCTACTTCGTCGAAAGGCCACAGTTATATAATTGTCGAGATAGATTACTTCACCAAATGGATAGATGCCGTCCCTTTACTGAATGTGGATCAGGAAGCAGTTATCAACCACATTTTGTACAGGTTTGGAATCCCAGAGACTATCACCACAGATCAAGGATCAGTCTTCACGGGACAAAAGATGGTAGAATTCGCCTCCGAAGTCGGCTTTAAATTACTAACATCGAAACCTTACTACGCGCAGGCAAATGGTCAAGTCGAAGCCGCTATAAAGTTATCATTAATTTGATAAAGAAACACGTGAGCACTAAACCAAGAAATTGGCATAATACTTTGAACCAGGCTTTATGGGCTTGTCGAAATTTGCCAAAAGAATCGACTAATACTACCCCATTTAGGCTCACATTTGGTCATGATGCAGTCCTACCCGTCGAAGTCTGTTTACAATCGATTAGAATTGAAAGGCAGTGCGAGATTCCAACGACCCATTATTGGGACATGATGTCAGATGAATTGGTCGATCTAGACGAATAAAGGATACATGTGTTAGATGTCCTCATGTGGCAGAATAAAGAGTGGCTAAAACCTAAAATGAAAGGGTAAAATCTAAATCTTTTGTTTCAGGAGAGTTAGTATGGAAAGTAATTCTGCCTATGGATAGAAAAGATAGACTTCTAGCCAAATGGTCGCCAAATTAGGAGGGACCATTCAAAGTCACTCAGGTCTTCTCAAATGGTGCATATGAGATAGAGGAGATCGGTGCAGATAATCGGATTCTACGAGTAAATGGCAAGTATTTGAAAAGATATAAGCCAATGCTGCCAAGAAGTTAAAATTACATACAAATAAAAAGATAACATCAAGTTCGTAATCATGGCATACGCTGCCAGTACATTGATAAGAGTTTCAAAAGAGGCTATGCTAATACATGTTACAATTTGATCTGAGAATTAGAAAGCTTAAAAAGTAAAGTTAGTTGTCAGCCTCTCCTGGGCTATCATGGCGAGATCCAGTACATCTTGGGTCCGGGAGCCATTATCAATCAACCTGTTGATCTCGTTGTCACTCGACTTGGCCCTTTTGAAATTTTCAATGGCCAGTTTGGCCTCTCGGCGCAGTTCAATTTCTGAAGGACCCAGTGGTCTACTTCCCCAATTACTGACTTCCTTGAACCATCGAATGCTTTTACCACTACTCCACTCCCTCTCATGGGTGCACCTTGATAAGAGAGTTGATCTAGGGTAGTTTTTGCCATTACATTCAGGGATGATCCGGTGTCCACCAATACATTGGACAGAGCGTCCGTTTTGCAATTCACCGATATGTGTAGTGCTAGGTTGTGGTGCCTTCCTCCTTCGGGGAGTTCTTCGTCACTGAAGCTCAGGTTGTTACAAACAGTGATGTTTCCAACTATGCTTCCGAACTGACCAAGGGTTACGTCATGTTCCACAAAAGCCTGGTCCAAAACCCTCATCAATGCTTCCCTATGGGCATCGGAATTTAGTAATAAATACAGCATAGAGATCTTCGAAAGGGTTTGCATTAGTTGGTCCACTACTTTGTACTCGCTTTTCTTAATCATCTTTAGCACCTCATCAAAATCAGAATTGGTATTAGTCCCGCTGGGTTGACCTGCGTCTTTGCTTGTACTGGGGTTTTGTATTTGTCTTTGTTCAAACACCGGAGTACTGGTCTTCCCTTGAACTGATGTTGGGAGAATACGTCCACTTCGCAACACTTTGCTACTGTCCGTAATATTAACGACAGAGGGCAAATGGGGTATAGGTACCTCTTGACCATCGCTTAACATGGTTGCATTATATTTGTAAGGAACTTCTTTTTCCGAAATGTATGGTATAGGTCCTAGTAAACATATCAATAGTGGAGTGGCAACAGGCTTCTGGCTGCTGAAAGTTAACTCCAAATGCTCCGGGATATTGAATTCTGGGGTTATAACGCAAACACTTTTGTCTTTCCTTGTGACAATAAGCTCTTTTCTGTTCATCAATCCTTGTATGTCGTTTTGAACTTGCAGACATCCTTGAGGATTTTCAGAACATTCTTCGCAGTTAGCATGGTCATGGTTGAATAGAGATACCCTACACATCTCGATGTGCATTGGAACCAAAGGTGTCCTAATATCTCGGGCATTGGAGATAGGACTGGTTTCCTGATGATCTTGAACCATATTGATGGAGGACCCATGGTTCGGCAGAGGGTTAGATTGGACATTGGGATTGGAGTCTTTAAAGGTTAGAACCTTAGTACGGATTAACTTTTGAACCTCATTCTTGAGAGCATAGCAATGCTCGACATTATGACCCGGTGCTCCTTGATGGAATGCACAGGTGAGGTCAGGACGATACCATACAGGTAATACATTTGGTACGGGAGGAGGTGCTCTGGTTTGAACAAGATTTCTTACAATCAGAGCAGGGAGCAGATCCGCGTATTTCATTGGTATAAGATCGAATGCCGTTTTCTGGCGATTCTGTTGAGTGAAGGGTTGTTGGGGAGTTTGAGGTCGAGGTTGTTGTTGACCTTGTGGGTGAAATTGTTGACGAGGTTGCTGTGGATTTTGTGGGTAAGGTTGTTGATATGATAGCGGATAATGGGAAGGAGGTCTTTGTGGAATTTGGATTTGATAGCTTGGATTTTGAGGTGTAGGGATGGATGGTGAAATGGCGGCAACATGTGGGTAGGCTGAGTACTCTTGGCGAGGTCTTCCATGGACAATCATGCCAATGTCCTGCTCCCTCTTTTTTGGGTAACTGTTCCCAAACCTTTTTGTGCTGCTAGCTGGGGCACTCTCCTTCACCAAACGTCCTTCCCGGACCGCATCCTCTAAGCGCATGCCCATATTCACCATTTCAGTGAAATCGCTAGGTGCTCTTGCAATCATCCGCTCATAATAAAATGAACCAAGAGTGTTTAGAAAAATCTTGTTCATTTCCTTCTCCTCTAGAGGTGGGTTAACCTGAGCAGCAACCTCTCTCCACCTTTGGGCATATTCCTTAAAAGACTCTTTATCCTTTTGGGCCATGGCCCGAAGCTGGTCTCGGTCTGGGGCCATGTCCAAATTGTACTTGTATTGGCGAAGAAAGGCCTCTCCCAAGTCATTGAAAGTTTGGATTTTGGTGCTGTCCAAACTCATGTACAATTTCAGAGCGGTACCAGTTAGACTGTCTTGGAAATAGTGGATGAGTAGTTGATGATTATCTGTCTGAGTAGATATTTTCCTAGCATACATTACTAGGTGGCTTTGAGGACAGGTGTTTCCCTTGTACTTCTGAAATTTCGGGACCTTGAACTTAGGCGGGATCTTGACATTTGGCACTAGACAAAGGTCGTGGGCGTTCTTCCCAAACAGATCCTTCCCGCGGAGGGCCTTGATTTCCCGTTGCATTTCATCAAACTTTTCTTGGAAATCATCCATCCGATCTTGAGCCACTATACTTTCTGCGTGAAAGATAGGTCCATGGTCATAAGGGGTGGTATGAACTACTGGCGCTGAAAAGGCCGCAGTAGCCTGGGGAAAAGCAACCTTGGGTTGAGGAATAGGAATTTCTTGATGTATAGTAGAAATAGGGACAAATTCTTCACCCGAGCTGAGGGGCATGCCCCAGGTACAACCGGGGGGCCTGGTGTGCTGTGGAGCATCGGCGTGCACTGTTGGAGCCGAAGTATTAGAAGCTGCTACTTGAGCTAGAGAGCTGGATGGAGGAGGAGGCGTTGGCGGAATTTGTGCAGCCGCTAGTAGTTTTACCAATTCTGTTAATTTCTCCATCTCGGTCCGCATGGACGTTGACTCTCCCCGGAGTTCTTGGTTCTCTTGTTCCAAATGTTCCATCTTCTTTCTTATATTTGCCCGAGTGTTGTACGTGTAGGTTGATTTGGGACGACGAGCCACTTTCTTTGACTGGGATGACGTGTTTGTAATGCGAACGCCGATGAATTTTGGATTGTAAGAAATCCTGGTGATAAGAAGGGGGAATGAGTTTTTTGAGTATGAAAACAAATGTATGCATGTTATGGATGATGTTAATGCAAATGCATGAAAAGTTTTTTTTTATTTATGATGATGATTAATTAATTTTTAGGGAATTGCAAGGCTTTTGATGCTTTTGCAAATATCTTCCAATTGTAAAGGCATTGAGATAAAGAGAAACAGAGATAACAAAAAAGATTTTTCCATTAACAATCAAAGAGTCGTACAAACAGGCGAATTACAAAATCTTAGACTGCCTCAATCTTCTCCCTAAAGTCTCTTATCATAGTCTTACAAAATTCAACAAAAATAACGACTTCGGGAGGAGTGTTCAATGGATGTATTGCCACGTTAGCTGCTTCCAACCTTGTAGGGATGGTTTCGATCACCTCATTGGCCAACTTGGCTAGTCTTGAGAATAAATTCTTCCAATGCACACCCTCGCCACGGAGTACTCGAAAAAGAGTTCCGTTTTCTATTGAATCAACCAAGTTCATAAAGCGGTGTTCCCACCCCTCATTTTTCCTTTTGTGGTCTTCACAAACCTCTCCTTGGTGATCACTCAATTTCTGGAATTCATCAAGATACTCTTGTTCTCTTCTTAATTCCACTTGGCTTCTTACAAGCGCTCTCTCCAATGCTTCCTTTTGCAGCCTCTCATTCAATACATACCCTTCGTACTCGCTCGCCATGCTGTTGAGCTGTTGCTTTGCAATCTCAAGTTCTTCTTTTAGCTTTCCCCTTCCAACTTGAGATCTTTTCCATAGCTCTTTTAGCTCGTGGATGCTATCTAAGAGTTCATCCCGCTCTAGATTCTTATGTTTGAGCTGAGAATTTGCTCCTCCCAAGCAATCTTGCACATTGCGCTTGTTCTCCTCTTCAAGCTTTAACCTTTTGTTGATACTCTCAATGATCTTGTCTTTTTGAATTCTTTCCCTATTTAGCTCACAATTTTCTTGAATAGTTTTGAGTAGAGTAGCTTGCAATTCCTCTTTTCCTTTGTTGAGTTGTACAATGGTTGCTTTGAGCTCATCCGCTTCCTCTATTGAGATAGGAATAGGTTCGGGGGACTTAGGTGGAATGGGGGCTTTGACAATGAAAGGTAGTTTCACCTTTTGGACTCTTTCTTTGACCCACTGTCGATAAGTCTCTTTGGTAGCGCCAATCTTGTGTTTCCCATCACTTTCCTTCTTGTTAACATTTTCCCATGCTCGAATAATTTTTTGCAACATCACCGACTCTTTGGCGCCCAAGTCATGTAACACTAGACTTTCCAAGGATTTTTCTTCGGGTTTATCCCACATAGGATGTCCCAATTGTCTTAGAGACAAAATTGGATTGTAGTTTATGAATGATTTGGATCCTATGAGTGGTAAATTTGGGAATTCCCCACAACTGATGATGATTTCTTTGATGTCGAGCTTCCTTGGATACCAACGGATCATGTTTTCGGTAAGGGATGCCAAAAACTGAGACCATTCATTCTTGTCCATCTTGTTCATACGTGATTGGTCCATGCACATGTGGGATGTGAACCAATGATAGAGTGAAGGAAAGCAACAAACAATATTGCCACCTAACTTCTCATGACGCATGTGGAGAGTATAGTACACATTGGCCAAAAGTGCAGGAATTGGATCCTTGTCCTTTGTAAGCACAGCCCAAAAGACACTGATTGCGGCAAAATCAATAAAGTTTTCGGTGGATGGAAACAGTACTAAGCCATAAATAAGGAGGGCTAGCACGTTGTTGAATGATTTCATATCTCGGGACGCGGCAAATTCGCGAGCTTTTTTCTCTAGATAACTTCGGAGAAAACCGGGAGCTTTCCCTCTAGTCTTCACATTGCTAAAAAACCCGGATACTTCAATGTTTAGAGCTTCCGCCAATTTTTCAACCTTGGGAGAATGGCCAATTTCCACATACGGACCCTTGCCTTTTGGAGGAATGCCCATAATTCTTTCAAATTCTTCAAGTGTGGGTGCTAATTGGAAATCTTGGAAAAGGAAACTTCTCAACAGGGGGTCATAGAATTGTGCTAATGCCGTAAGAGCGTCTGCCCGAACATTCGTGAACAAGAGGTCGAGGATGTCCCCATACTTGAAGACAAAAGCACTCTTGGGGATTGCGGTTAACTCGGCACTCAAAACTCTAAGACTTTCCAAATCCGGGAGTTCGACTTTCAATGACAAAGTTCTTCTTTTCTCGGAGCCCATGTTTAACTTGTTAGACATTTGCAACACACCTTTAGCCTTTGCAATTTCCTAAAACAAAGTTGTATATTAAAAATGATTTTATGCATGTGGATGCAATGCATGTATGTTTTATGCGGGTATGGATAAATGGGAAATAAAGCTTAAAGGGATGGCTCCCTACGAGGGTTTAGTTCTATGTGCTTTCTATATCAAGATTCTCACAAAGGGTAGTTCTATGATTTTTGAGTTTAGGAGTACCTAAAGTCATGGAGGTATCTCGGAATTTTGCCATAATAACGGATTAACCATTATATGACAAATTTCGCGAGTGCGTCTCCTCTAGATGAAATTTGAAAAAGGTGCTAAGAAGAAGGTCCTTAGAGTTAGGGGTCCAATTCGGAATTTTGCCATAATAACGGGTTAACCATTATATGACAACCTTTCACGAAGAGGACCATCTCTAAGCGGGGTCTTCATATTGACTAAATGAGATGTCTATCTCGAAAGCCAATACTATGCAACCACCATCCCAAGCCTACGTGTTTTTCAAACTCAGATGTAGAGCTCCACTCAAAAATGTGTTTTGGGATACCATAACCTCAATGTAAGAGCACAAATAACATAAAGGGTGAAAAATAAAATGAAAATGAAATGAATAAAAACCACAAATAAACAAACATTTAAGGCAAACAAACTAACACTAAAAGCTAAACCAATTAACTATGGTTGATTCTCAAGTGTCATCCCCAGTGAAGTCGCCATTTTTGTTGCGTCGAATTTCGGAGATCAAGCTATTGATAAGCATTGACTCGCTGATTTTAATTCACGGCTGAACTTTTAATTTTTCAAAAGAAAAGTGGAAAAAAGTTCTAAATTACCACAATGTAAAGATTTTGAGTTCGGGAATCGATTATGCGAGGGGAAGGTATTAGCACCCCTCGCATCCGTTGTACTCAACGGGAACCGTTACTTGGTTTAGCGCTTTAATTGTGTTAGTTTATGCCAAATGTTTGCATAAGAAATAAATAAAAGAAGAAACAAATGAGAAAAGATTAAAAAGATAACAAATTTAAATAAATAAAAGAAACAAGAAGAGAAAAGATTAAACAACAAAACATGAGTTTTTTATTAAAGTGCTTGACAAGAGTTCGATCTTGCTCCTACGTATCTCCCGGTGCGATGGAGAATTCAAAGCTTACGTAGTTCTTTGGTAGAAAAAGTTTGTGTGTTGATTGATTTTAATTATGAAAAAAGATTTGATCGCGCTTGGGCGAAAAAGTTTGCTTTTAAAAGCAAAGAAAACATGGTCTACTATCATTGTGATGATAGCTTAATGAAGACCGACAAACCTATTTTACCTACTACCGTTGTGATGGTAGCTTAATGAAGGTAAAAAGGAAATGTAAATATGCATGGGCGTGAAAAGGTTTAATTTGATGAGTTAGGATTGATTTTAAAATGGAGGACGAATAAACGAAAGCGAAGTGTTTACCTCGTTTCCGAATATTCGGGGAAGCATCGGGTGTCTACCCAAGTTTTCCTTTTTCACTCACAAAAAGAAAATTGTTTTTGATGTTTTGGTATATTGAAACTAGAATGATAATTCAAATAAAAAGATAAAATGAAACCAAAATTGGAAGCATTAACACTTAGTTATTGAAACTTTAATGAACAAAGTTTGTTTCAAGTTTGTTTTGGAAACTCAATGAAATCCCAAATAAGAGCAAAAACGCTTGGTTAAAACTTAAACACAAGTTTGTCACTCAAATTAGTTGTTGCAACCTATGAACAAACTTGTTGTTCAAGTTTGAAAAATGCACAAGTTTAGTTGAAAATCATGAACAAATTTGTTGTTCAAGTTTAAAGATGAACAAGTGTGTTCAAGTTTGAAAAATGAACAATTATTGTTCAAGTGTGTTGGAACTTAAGAACAAAGTTTGTTGTTCAAGTTATTATAATTTATGAACAAACTTGTTGCTCAAGTTAACCAAAATTGTTATTCAAACTTATGAAATTCCAAAAAAAACACTTGGTATAATTTGAAATAAATGAGTTTTAATCCTTTTTTAAAAAGAGTTCAAAAAGAAAGTCAGGTTCTGAACCTTAAAAATATGCCCAGAAGTGCTTCTGAACCTTAAAAAATGCCCAAAAGTGCTTCAGAAGCTAAATTTCAGATTCTGAGTGAACAGTACTTCAGAAGCTGAATTTCAGAGTCTGAAGTACTGTTCAGGCGCACTGTTCATGGGTTGACTTTTGTTGACCCTCAGAAACACTGTTCATCAGAAGCACTGTTCATGGGTTGACTTTTGTTGACCTTCAGACTCTGACTTCAGAACCTCAAAAAGGGTGAAAAACTTGCGAATTTGATGATAAAAAGGATTAAAACACTTCTGTTTTGATGTTTCTTAAACTTTGGGATTTCTTTGAAGTTTCAAAAGATGTTTTCAGTTCAAAATGAGTTTAAAAACCACTAAGAAGGCAGAAAATTGATGTTGAATCAAACAGGAATCAGAAACAAATGCAAACAGCAATGCGAATGCAAGATGAAAAGTTCAGAATGACTTACAGATTTCCAGCTGATGCTTGGGATGCAAGGAACTGAAGAGAGCTCTGAATGATTGTGTTTTTACAAAACTGGGAATGTTGCAGAAATAATGAAAGACAATAACAATGGTTTTTTGCTATTATCTTTTAATTGTATGATGTTTAGTGGCTGTGTGATGTCTGTTTTGATTGTTGGGCTGGTTTATGATGGTTTGTGATGAAAGGAATAGAAAAACAGAGCTTCTGATTTTCCAAAGGGGTGTTATGTAAACTGGTATTTCTTCTGGTTCTGAGTTTGTTCTAAGATCAGGTTGAAAGGTGTTGAACAAACTGTGTGAGAACTGTGTGAATACTGGGTGTTGAAACTGAGTTGTGTGCTTGAGATTGTGTGAAAAAATCCTCTCTGAATTGCAATAAAACCAACTGTGTTTTTGAATGAAAAATTCCTCTTGATTCTTATGAAATTCTAACTGTCCTAAAACCTTCAGCATTGGTTTCCTTATATAGGCAAAACTGTCATCATTTGAAATCAAATGTAATCATGAAAATCCTCTAAAACAAGGCTGTTTTGTGGGCTATGACCAGGACTTTTGGCTAGCATTTAATGCAAAAGGAAGGAGATGACCTTGCCTTGTGATCATGGTGAAGACTTTGGGGTTAATTCAGATCAAATGGGGGCTGAATGTGACAGGATTTGCTGGAAACATGGAAAAATAGGGGGTAGCTCGTGCTGAGCTTGGGGGAAACAATGGAAAAGGTAGTTGTACTGTGCAGAGGTTGGGAGAAACAATGGGGAAAGGTTCTGCACTCAGAGGAAAGAAGAAACAATGGAAAAGGTCAGCTGTTTCAAAAACAGGGCAAGTGGTTTCAGACCCAGGGCAGGTGGTTTTGCAGCCATCATTGACTGGTTTTGGTGAAGGAGAGAGGGGAGAAAGGCCAGGTGGTTTGCTGGAAATGCAGGGTCAGTTGCAGAGAAAAATGGGGAAGAAGAAGTGCTGCCTAGGGCAGCACCACTTGTGTCTGATAAAGCATGCCAGGCACGTGCCCTGGTCTGGCTTTCTTTCTTTGTTTCTGAGTCTGAAGACACGTGCTCTGCAGGTGCTTCTTTCTTTCTTTCTTTCTTTTCTGAAGAACAAATGGGATGGGCCCGTGTTCTTCCTCTTCTTTTTTCTTTTGCTTCTTTCCCCTCTTCTTTTGCTTTTGCTCTTTTCTTTTCTTTTGTTTTCTTTTTTTGTTTTGCTTTGAAATAAATAATAAAACAAATAATAATAAAAGTAATAATAATAATACAAGTAATAATGAAATAATAATAATAATAATAATAATAATAATAATAATAATAAGGATGATAATAATAATGATGATGAAAAAGATAATAATAATAATAATAATAGTAATGATAATAATAATGATAATGAAAAATATATAATAGTAATAATATTAATGGTAATAATAATGATAATAATAATAGTAATAATAATGAAAAAGATAATAATAATAATAGTAATAATGGAATAATAATAATAATAATGGTAATAATAGTAATGATAATAATAATAATAATAAAAGAGATAATAATAATAATGATAAAGATAATAATAGTAATAATAATAGAAGTAAAAGTAAAAATAAAAGTAAAGAATAAAAATAAAAAAAGATAGGTGATAATAATAAAAAAGGTGATAATATTAAAAAGAAAATAAAGATAATAATAATAACAAAAGTAGAAGAAAACAAGAAATAAAACAAAGAACAAAGAATGAGAAAAAACAAAAAGAAAAAAGTGAGTCAAAAAATGGGGTATGACACCGCCGTGTCAGACGGTTGTGTTCTGGATGAAGACGCCATTGTTGTTCTTTAAACCTTACGGATGATGTTTTCAGAAGTTGGATGCGTTTTTAGTAGAGCTGGTTCTGAGGAATTGTTGTTTTCAGAGAAAGGGGAAAGATGGTTTGTTTCATAAATGAACAGATTAAGAGAGAAGAGGAATAGTGAAGGTGAGAAAAACACACACACAAGAAGGGGGGGTTGAATTGTGTGACTCAAAAACTTGTTATCTTTTCTTTTCAAACTAAGGTTAAGTTCAGAAGCTGATATGAATCAGTTCTGATCTGTTATCAGGAGTTATGCAGCGGATCAAATAAAGAAAAGAGATAGGGAAAGAGAGACACACAGAATTTATACTGGTTCCTTCTCAATGTGAGAAGTAGTCCAGTCCCCTTGTTTTCCAACAAGAGAGTTTCACTATAATCTGAAGATTACACAATGCTCAACCACTAAGGAAGAGACTTCCAGTTGCTCAATCACAAAGAAAGAGGCTTCTATGCTCAACCACCAAGGAAGAGGCTTCCAATGCTCAAGTCACTAAGACAAGAGACTTCCCAATGCTCAAGACACTAAGTCAAGAGGCTTCTGACTCAGACCACAAAGGAATGAGGTTACAAATGCTCAGTATACAGACTGAGACTTTGAGGACCAAACTGGTTTACAAATGAAATAGTTTGGGATGAACACTTGATCAAATATCAGAGGTGTTCTCTAAATACAACACAGGTTAAGACTCTTAACCTTAAGAAATTCTAAGTTACAAAGACTATGAGAATTTCTAAGAGTTTTGAACTTGACAGTTTTACACAGAAAACAGAGCACAGGTTCAGCAATACGTTTCAAGAGTCTTAGAAAATTTCTTCTTCAAATCTTCTTCCTTTTATAGATGAAAATATAGTTGTTGAAGATTTGCTTGAATTAAGGAAATAGCCGTTGCAAGCTAAGCTAGAATTTCTGCAAAAGTATGCTGCACTTTTTCAAACAGAACAGAGCAGCAGCCATTTTTGAAATGGCCTACCTTAAAAGCTGGAGAATGTTTGGGTCAGGGAGACAACTGTTCCATTGAGTTGTTCTGACACATCCAGGCATTAAATGCGCACAGTACTGGTCACGTTCCATGCCACATCAGCTTCAGAAGCTTCTCTGTGAACAGTGCATCAGAAGCTGCTGCATCAGAAGCTGCCTTGTACGGATCAGAAGCTGGCTTCAGGAGTTGACTTTGCATTGACTTCTTCAGAAGCACCCAGACATCAGAAGCTGCCTTCAGACTCAGAAGCTGCACTTCCGGAGCACCACTTTCAGGACTACTTCAGAAGCTCTACTTCAGGAGCATTTCTTCAGGACCACTTCAGAAGCTCTTACTTCAGGAGCACTTCTTCAGGAGTACTTCTTCAGACCCAGTTTCCTTCTAGCTTTGCAACCTTGCTTCTTAGCTTTCCTTCCTTGCTCTTAGCTTGTTCTTTCATAACCATTCTTAATAATCAATCATGAAACACATGGTTCTGAAAACACTTGAACAAAGCATTAGCAAATAACCAATTTTCTATTTAACACTTTGTTATCATCAAAACCATAAAGAGAGATATGTTTACACATAAATGTCTCAACAATCCCCCTTACTTTATAAGAGACTTGTTAAACACATTTTGTTCCAACAATCTCCCCCTTTTTGATGATGACAAACATAAGTATTAAAACAGAAAATTGTTGTTAACTTAATTAACAAGTTAACTGCAGGGTGTGAGGTTTGTAAGCTCCCCCTGAGTCTAAACCAAGTTAATTAAGTTCAGTTAAAAACACAAATGTGAAAATTTCAGAATTGTTGTTAAATTTAATTAACAATCTGACTTCAGGAGAGGTTTGTAAGCTCCCCCTAGGTCTGACAGTCCTCAAGGTTAGGTTTGTAAGCTCCCCTTGATTCTTATCCATGTTAATTAAGCTTAACTTAAAACAATATGGTGAAATTTACACTCAGAATTCAAAATGACTTGTTGACTTCAGGTTCTGAGGTTTGTAAGCTCTCCCCCTAAGTCTGATAATCCACAGGATGAGTTTTGTAAGCTCCCTGAGTCTTATCCAAGTTATTTTAAATTCAATTTACTCACTAAGAGTAATGTATCTCACAGACATGTATCAGAGCCAGAATTTCACTTCAGAGGCTAAGAGTTAAAATCTGTTCTCATAAGTTAAATTCAATCAGAATTGTATCAGAGCTTAATAAGCTAACAAGCTTAACTTATGTAGGGGGGGTTAAATTGTTCACACAAGAACCTTAGGCTTTAATACCTATTACTCCCCTTTCATAAGTTAATTACTGACAGAATTTGAACTTATATTTGAGCTCAGGTGCTTTAATACTTGTTTTACTTTCTCCCCCTTTTGTCATCAACAAAAAGTTTTAAGCAGCAAGGATAATCGTCAGAGCCTACTTGATTTTCAATGAGTATATGATTTGCATTAAAAATAGAATGCTATTCAGAAGCAGAAAAAGTTTGGAGCTTCTGACCAGGTCATTCTGTGTTCAGACATGACTTGTTCAGTACAAAAGGTTCAGTATCAGAGCAGAACAACCAAATAGTGTTCAGTATCAGAGCCAAAACATGCTTAGCAATTTTGGATTCATGGATCATGGTTCTTGCCATTTCTTGTAAAGACCTGTTCTTTCTCTCTACAACTCCATTTTGTTTAGGAGTTCTAGGAGATGAGAACTCGTGGAGAATTCCATGGTCTTCACAAAAGTTTTCAAAAGGTTCATTTTCAAATTCACCACCATGATCACTTCTGATTTTTAAAATTTTCAAATCAGTTTCAGTTTGTACTTGTTTGCAGAATTTAAAAAACACATCATATGTTTCATTTTTGGTTCTGAGGAATTTAACCCAAGTCCACCTGCTGTAATCATCAACAATTACAAGTCCATACTTCTTCCCATTGATTGAAGCTGTTCCAACAGGACCAAACAAATCAATGTGAAGGAGTTCTAGAGGTTTAGAGGTGGAAACAATGTTCTTAGATTTAAAAGAGGTTTTAGAAAATTTTCCAATTTGGCATGCACTGCACAGTGCATCTGAGTGATAGTCAATGTTGGGTAAGCCTCTGACCAGCTGTAACTTGCTAAGCTTAGAGATGAGTCTCCAGTTAGCATGTCCCAGCCTTTTGTGCCAGATCCATTTCTCATCACTCAGAGACAGAAGGCAAACTACCTTCTGTTGAACCAAATCAGAAAAATTTATTTTGTAAACATTGTTTTTCCTGCTGCCTCTGAACACTACAGACTTATTTTCTATGTTGATTACAGTGCAAGTGTTCTTATTAAACAGGACTTCATAATTGCTATCACATAATTGACTTATGCTAAGTAAATTATGTCTAAGTCCATCTACCAGCCAAACATTATCAATGTACAGGGAAGAATTACCTATCTTACCAGTACCAATGATCTTTCCTTTCTGACTTCCTCCAAACCCCACAGTTCCTCCCTCTTTCAGAGTTAGGGTTTGGAACATAGACTTGTCCGCTGTCATATGATGCGAGCATCCACTGTCCAGGTACCAGGACCTTTCCTTTTCTTTGGATGTCAAGCATATCTGCAATTGAAATGATCTCAGACTTAGGTACCCAGATTTTCATGGGTCCTTTGGGGTTAGTCCTGAAAGGTTTTTGCTTTTTAAACTTGTGTCTGAAGTTATGATGTTCAGACTTGTTCTGATATTTGGGATATGAATCCTTATATCTTGAATAAGTCTGAGTTTCAGAACCTGAATACTTCAGAACCTGAGTTCTCAAAGGTTTGAACTTAGAATTCTTCAGAACCTGAGACTTGAAGGTCTTTGGTTCTGAGTTCTTTAGAGTTTGAACCATTGAGCTCTTTGGTTCTGATCTCTTCAGAATTCTAACTTTGTTTACTTCAGGCACAAGGCAAGCTTCAGTTTTGCCTTTCTTAAAACAGTTTGAAGCAGGTAACTGATTGGTTTGCTTTGGCTTGCTTTGCCTAACATTCTGAGATTGAAAATGTTTTTCATTGACTGGTTTAACAGATTTTGAAGTTTTAATAAACCCAGTCTTTGAAAAATTTGAATCAGATTTATTCAGATTCTGAGACTTGATAGTTTCAAGTTCTGAACACTTCAGATTCTGAACAGGTTTAGGTTCAGAGTCTGATTTCCTCTTACTCTTAGACTTAGGACCTTTTGGCTTAGATTTGGGCAGGGTTTTAACATCTGCCTTCATCTTACCCTTAGGTTCAGAAGCTTCAGTGTCTGAGTTGTTCAAAACTTCAGACTTAGTCTCAGATTCTGATACTTTCAACTTCTCAGAATTATCAGAAGCAGGCACAAAGCATATACCATTGCCTTTTAAAATATCTTCAGAACATGAAGGTGAGTTTAATTCATTTGAAGGTTTAAATGCATCATAGCCAATGCCTTCACCTTTGTTTCTGATCATATTATACATCATGGAGGCAATTTTAGTTCTATTGAGCCCAGTTAACATGAAATCCTGAAGAGCTATTTCCTGTTCATTAGGAACCTCTTCAGATTTCTTATGAGCCTCTTTTCTGAGTTCTTCAACTTCTTCATCATATTCAAAAATTTGATTTTGAAGTTTAAGATTTTCCTCAGACAGCAAGTTTGTTTGATTTTTCAAAGATTTAATTTCTTTTAACTTGCTTTTAAGATAACTCATAAGATCATTAACTGTTTCAATCAATTCAGATCTAGAGAGTTCAGAGTATACCTCATCTTCTTCATTAGAATCTGAGCATGATTCTGCATCAGAAGATGCAATTGCCATCAGGGCCAGGATTGCTTCTTCTTCATCAAATTCTGACTCATTATCCAGATCATCCCATGTTGCCATGAGACTCTTTTTGAGCTTATTTCTGAAACTGCTGGATTTTGAGCTGGACTTCTTTGCTTTTTCCTTTGATTTTTCCTTCTGAAGATCAGGACAATCAGCAATGAAGTGGCCAGGCTTTTTGCAGTTGTAGCAGCTTTCTTTCTGGATATCCCTCTTTGAACTAGAACCAGATCCTCTAAAGTTACTGCTTCTGTTAGAGAACTTTTTCTTTCTATTCATCAGATACTGAAGTCTTTTAGAAAACATTGCAAGCTCATCCGCATCTGAATCTTCATCAGAATTTCCCTCAGGAAACTCTTCTTCACATTCAATTGCTTTCAAAGCTTTAGCAGGTTTTCTTTTAGACTTCAGAGCTAATGTTTTTGGATCTCTAACAGACTCATCCTCATTGAGTCCTAGTTCATGCACCTTGAGGGAGCTTATAAGATCTTCAATACTTAAAGTATTCAGATCCTTAGCTTCCTCAATGGCAGTCACTTTAGGTCTCCATTTAGATGGCAGACTTCTAAGGATTTTATTCACATGGTCAGTTGTGGTATAACTCTTTTTCAGAATCTGAGGTCCAGAAACCAGAGTCTGAAATCTTGAGAACATAGTCTCAATATTTTCATCCTCTTTCATTCTGAACAGTTCATATTGCTGAACAAGAATGTTTGCCTTAGCTTCTCTAACTTTCTTATTACCTTCATAGTTAGAGCAAAGGGATGTGAATATGGCCTTTGCTGTGGACTTGTCACTCAGCTTCTGATACTCAGTGTGAGGTAATGAGTCCACAATAATACCTCTGACATGGTGATGCTTCCTATAGATTTTTCTTTCTGCATCACTTAGAGCTCTTCCGTTGACAGCAACACCTTCTTCATCAACTGGAATGGTGATTCCATCTTCTATGATGTCCCATAGTGAATCATCAACCCCAATGATATGACTGTACATTTTACTCTTCCACCAAGAGAATTTTTCTGGGTCACCAGTAAACATAGGAGGCTTATTGTGTGACCTAGACTTCTTTTCTTCAGTACCATAGTCATATTGTACATTTCTTTGATTTCTGGGAGAAGGTGAATTTCTGGGAGAGGGTGGAGGTGAACCACTAGTTGAGGTCATGTTTTTCTCAGGATCAAGACTGACACACTGTTAAGTGTTAATATCAGAACCGGAGCTCTGATACCAACTGAAGGTGAGAAAAACACACACACAAGAAGGGGGGGTTGAATTGTGTGACTCAAAAACTTGTTATCTTTTCTTTTCAAACTAAGGTTAAGTTCAGAAGCTGATATGAATCAGTTCTGATCAGTTATCAGGAGTTATGCAGCGGATCAAATAAAGAAAAGAGATAGGGAAAAAGAGACACACAGAATTTATACTGGTTCCTTCTCAATGTGAGAAGTAGTCCAGTCCCCTTGTTTTCCAACAAGAGAGTTTCACTATAATCTGAAGATTACACAATGCTCAACCACTAAGGAAGAGACTTCCAGTTGCTCAATCACAAAGAAAGAGGCTTCTATGCTCAACCACCAAGGAAGAGGCTTCCAATGCTCAAGTCACTAAGACAAGAGACTTCCCAATGCTCAAGACACTAAGTCAAGAGGCTTCTGACTCAGACCACAAAGGAATGAGGTTACAAATGCTCAGTATACAGACTGAGACTTTGAGGACCAAACTGGTTTACAAATGAAATAGTTTGGGATGAACACTTGATCAAATATCAGAGGTGTTCTCTAAATACAACACAAGTTAAGACTCTTAACCTTAAGAAATTCTAAGTTACAAAGACTATGAGAATTTCTAAGAGTTTTGAACTTGACAGTTTTACACAGAAAACAGAGCACAGGTTCAGCAATACGTTTCAAGAGTCTTAGACAATTTCTTCTTCAAATCTTCTTCCTTTTATAGATGAAAATATAGCTGTTGAAGATTTGCTTGAATTAAGGAAATAGCCGTTGCAAGCTAAGCTAGAATTTCTGCAAAAGTATGCTGCACTTTTTCAAACAGAACAGAGCAGCAGCCATATTTGAAATGGCCTACCTTAAAAGCTCGAGAATGTTTGGGTCAGGGAGACAACTGTTCCATTGAGTTGTTCTGACACATCCAGGCATTAAATGAACACAGTACTGGTCACTTTCCATGCCACATCAGCTTCAGAAGCTTCTCTGTGAACAGTGCATCAGAAGCTGCCTTGTACGGATCAGAAGCTGGCTTCAGGAGTTGACTTTGCGTTGACTTCTTCAGAAGCACCCAGACATCAGAAGCTGCCTTCAGACTCAGAAGCTGCACTTCAGGAGCACCACTTTCAGGACTACTTCAGAAGCTCTACTTCAGGAGCATTTCTTCAGGAGCACTTCTTCAGGAGTACTTCTTCAGACCCAGTTTCCTTCTAGCTTTGCAACCTTGCTTCTTAGCTTTCCTTCCTTGCTCTTAGCTTGTTCTTTCATAACCATTCTTAATAATCAATCATGAAACACACGGTTCTGAAAACACTTGAACAAAGCATTAGCAAATAACCAATTTTCTATTTAACACTTTGTTATCATCAAAACCATAAAGAGAGATATGTTTACACATAAATGTCTCAACAATCCCCCTTACTTTATAAGAGACTTGTTAAACACATTTTGTTCCAACAAATAGTTCCTGTGTTTTTTATCAATCAGTTTGGAAAAATGTGTAGAAAAGGTTAAGGAAGTACTTTTTATATTTCCCAAGGTATAACTTTATATTCCTTCCTACTTTAAATCTTGACAGATGTCAACATCCTAAGTTGACAATCCAAGAGTTGGTTTTTGGGCGTTACTTAGTCCAAAACGTTGCCCACTGGCTCTTGTGAATGTGGCGCCATAGCGTTGTTTTCAAATAAAGTGAAAACTACCGTTTCGGTTTCTACGAAGTCGAAACGTATGAATTTTCACTCGATACGAGAATTTGGGTGAAGATGTTCTATTGTTCGAACCTAATTCGAGAATTAAGAGAAAGCAGCAATAGGAAATAAAAATGGCATTTGATTAAATCAAAACTCGAAGCCAAGCATTGAGCAGATTATACAAAATGTCGAAGCAAATTGACATTAGAAACATTGTTCGACATGGAAAGTACATCAAAGTGGCTTCGAGGCCCTAAAAACAACAACAACCTAAAAGCCTAAAACCTAGAAGTTTTCGTCATCCAAGAAGCGAAACTCGTTTAGGAACCACATAACTTCCAAGTCGAGGCGACAGTATAGGCAAATTTCAGTCCTTGAATATTCATCATCCGAACCTGGTAAAGGCCAGAAGATTCATGATCTTCTCCCATGTACGTAAGGATTTCTTCGGAGATAGAGTTTTTTCAAAAATGTCAGTTTTTTTCTTCAATATCTTCCGTCGAACCTAACATTTTTGGGGGCAATTTGTTACCTGTATTTTTTGACAAAGGATATTTAATACAGTCACTAAGGTTTAATTGGACACGTGGAAGAAAGATGTAAATTTTAGTCTAAAGGATTTTCGAAGTTGCACTTGTTCGCTCGACAGAATCGAAGCGTTAGAATTGGTCGAAGCACACATCGACAAAGCGAAGGTTGGTTATGTTTCGAAAAGTTTCTTTGACAAACTGTCAAAGGTCGCAGCTGTCGAAAGAGCAAGATTTGAATTTCAAATAGGTTGTTTTTCTCTGTTATTAGATGTTAATAGCAATTAGAAGTGTGGATAGGATTGTACAGTTATTTCCTTTAGTATAAACAAAAGTTTACCATGTGGAAAACGGGGTCACAAATTCATTTACATAATATTCTACACACTCGAAGCATCCAAGTTACGGCGAGAAAAAAGTTACGAATCATGTATGATCCTTGTGAACAACCTTTATTTCAAATCAATGCAATTTGTTTTGCTCTAAGTTAATTTTTGCAATCTACTTTCATACTGTAATTCTTTGTCAACAAGTTCAAGCAATCGAACTTGGAGATATTCTGTTTTCTTCTTGTATTCGAAACATACAAAAATACATAAGAACATGCAAAGATACTCGAACAAACTTGACACACATTGGCCTGATATTATTGGTTGATCTCTCAAGTAATAAATCTATAACCAGCGGTTTTTTACCAAAAACCAGGGTAAACAATTACTACCCGTGAATTTCTACCTAGGACTCCCCCTAAATATGAGAACCCTTCTCACTTTCTCCTCAATCACTCAACCCATGATTTATCAATGATTACAAACGGTTAGGAGAGACACTCCTATAAACAATACTTACTCTATGCAAGATGCACTAGGGAAGTTTACAAAACACAAAGTACAACTCAACTAAAACAGTCCAGCTCTATGCATTAAGGTGATACAAAGAGTGGCTCACAATGAAGGCTTCAGTAGTCTTCACACAGTCTGAGTCGTTCTTTATATAGCCAGAGAATGCATGGGCTTGGTCTTCAATCGGGCTAAACAAATATGATGATCCAATAGAAACTTCAGCAACAATCTTCATAGAAGTATATATATTGTTTCCTTAAATGTTTAGGACTTTTAATAAGGAAACACGGGAAATCAAGAACAAATACGCACGCTTCTAAAACCACACGTTTCTTGGAGCATAAAATATGTGAATCATATATACGGTCAAACCTTCAGTGATCTCACGCTTAAAACAAATCTTCCAAGATTGCGAACTAAAATACAACATCCTGAGTCAAGATGTCGTACTAACATGTCCAGGACATTTGGTCCAACATCTTGCTAGAACTTCTTGTTTTAACAAAATGCAGTCAACAATATTAAAACCCAACATTACTGGTAATGGTAATAGCAAGAATGGTTCAAGGTTTTGCACATTTTGCAACCGTCACAATCACATTGTTGAGTTTTGCTATCAGAAGCATGGACATCCTTATTTTAGCAAGGCAAGTTCATTTGTTAATGCTTCTAATTCTGAAGCTTCTAATGCAAGTAAACCTCTTGGTTCTTCTGATGTGTTGGCAACAAGTTCCAATTTTAGTTTAACTCAAGATAAATATGATCATCTTTTGTCTTTACTTCAACAAGCAAACTTACTTTCTTCACCATCTCCCCCAACTGGTCTTGTTTCAAACCACATCAATACAACTTCTACTTCTGCTAATTCTTCTCAGAAAGGTATTTATAATGTTGTTTCTTGTGCTATTGATTTTGCACCTCATTATTACATTTTAGATTCAGGTGCTAATGACCATGTTTGTTCTTCATTATCTAGCTTTACTTCCTTTTACAAAATTTAACCTATTCATGTTAATTTGCCAAATGGTTCTTCAGTCTTAATTCAACATGCTGACATTGTTTCTTTTTATTCTAGTTTATTTCTCACCAATGTGTTATATTCTCGTGCTTTCAAACTCAATCTCATTTCAGTGTCTAAACTGTGCAAGTCTTTATCTTGTTTTGTGCAATTCTCTTCTGATAGTTGCATTATTCAGGATTTGAGTACCAGGAGCATGATTGGTTTGGGTGAAAACTTAAATGGCTTATACAGATTGGTGGTGAATGCTGATTCTTCAAACTCAACTTATTTTCCTTGTTTAAATAATGATGTATCCACTATTTGTAATGCTACTTCTAGTTCAAATTTCAATGTAATTCCTAGTTCTGCCTTATGGCATTTTAGGTTGGGACATTTTTCCCAATAGAGATTATCTTAGATGCAATCTTTGTACCCTTCTATTTCTTGTAATAATAAAGATGTTTGTGATGTTTTCTATTTAGCTAAACAAAAGAGACTTCCCTTTTCTCCTAGTCTTTCTATTGCTTCCTCTAAGTTTGAACTTTTGCACTTTTATATTTAGGGTCCTCTAGCTTTTCCTTCTGATCACAATCACAGATAAAACAAAATTAGAGGTCTCTACTCATGTTAAAAATTTCATTCAAATGATTGAAACTCAATTTCATATCATTCCTAAAATTATTAGATCTAATAATGGCACTGAATCCCTTCACACTGATTTTTATGCTTCAAAAGGCATTTTTCACCATAGATCTTGCATTGAAACACCCCAGCAAAATGCTAGAATTGAGAGAAAACACCAACATATCTTAAATGTAGCTAGAGCTCTTTTATTTCAATCCAAACTTCCCAAAAACATTTGGACTTATGCTGTCAGTCATGCTACATTCTTGATAAATAGAGTCTCTACCCCTTTACTTGGCCAAAAAACTCCATATCAACTCTTATATGATTCTCTCCCTCACATTAACCTTTTCCAAGTCTTTGGTTCTCTTTATTATGCTTCCACTAGTCTCATAGGTCCAAACTTGATCCTAGAGCAAAACAATGTTGTTTCTTGGGATACAAGTCAGGTTTTGAGGGGTTTGTTCTTTTTTATTTGAATTACAAAGAAATTTTTATTTCCACAAATGTTGTATTTCATGATCATTTTTTAACTTATCCTTCCTCTTCTTCTTTGAAGAATTTGGAATATTTTCCTTTTTCTTCTTCTCCTACAGATGTTTCTTCTTCTCAGTCCTAGTCTCAGTCTGCACCTTCTTCCTCTCCATCTGAAACTCCTCCTATTTCTCCTCCATTTATTGATTCTCCCAATGATTCTCTTATCATAAAATCTTCTAGAATCAAACATCCACCACCACATCTCAAATATTTTGTATGCCATAAATCATCCTCTAATACTGATCATACTGCTAGTTATCCTATTTCTGATTTTCTTTCTTACAATAAATTATTTAATGCTCATCTTCATTTTGCTTTGTCTCTCACTACTCACACTGAACCTAAATCATATGATGATGCTAGTAAGTTTGATTGTTGGAATAAAGCCATGGAGACTGAACTTAGAGCTCTTGAACAAACTGAGCCTTGGAAACTTGTCGATTTACCTCCAAACATCAAATCAATATGCTGCAGATGGGTTTATAAGATCAAACATCATGCAGATGGTTCCATAGAGAGATTCAAGGCACGTTTAGTTGCCAAAGGTTATAATCAAATTGAAGGTTTAGATTACTTTGACACCTATTCTCCTGTAGCAAAGCTAACTACTGTCAGACTCATCATAGCTTTGGCTTTCATTCATCATTGGTTCATTCACCAGCTTGATGTCAATAATGCTTTCCTCCATGGAGAATTGCAAGAAAATGTATATATGCAGCTTCCTCCAGGAGTTACATCATCTAAACCTAATCAAGCTTGAAAATTGGTCAAATCTCTTTATGTATTAAAACAGACAAGCAGGAAGTGGTATGACAAAATCATCTCTTTACTTATGGCTCAAGGTTTCAAGCAAGCCAACTCATATCATTCCCTCTTCACCTAATCTTCTTCTTCTTCATTCACTATACTGCTTGTATGTGTGGATGATATCATCCTTGCAGGCAATTCTCTTTCTGAGTTTACACACATCAAGTCCATTCTTCATGATTCTTTTAGAATCAAAGATCTTGGTCATCTTAAATACTTCCTTGGCTTGGAGGTGACTCACTATGAGAAAGGTATCTCCCTATGCCATAGAAAATACTGCCTAGACTTGCTTGTTGATTCAGGTCTCACATCATCTAAACCTGTCTCCACACCTTCTGATCCTCCTATCAAGTTGCACAATGACTCCAACAAACTGTCATACCCTAATTTTGCCCCACCTACATGCATGCACTTCTTTTTTTTCGAACTTTTTTATTTTTGTTTCTTCAAATACAAGTAACCATAAAGTTCGCTAGGAAATTGTTTGTTTCTTCACATATAAGTAACACAAAATCCTTAGCTCTTTTTCATGTTCACTCTCATTTTCACATTTTTCACATTTTTTGGATAAATTTATTTTTATCCCCATTTTGCTCTTTGAAAAAAAATAATAAATTCAAAATTGTTTCTTCATTTACAAGAAACACAAAAAATACATTAAAACACATTTCTTGGTCATTTTTATTTTTACTTTTTTTCATTCATTTAATAAATTCAAAATTTAAAAAATTTTATTTTAATTATTTATTTTTATTCATTTTATTTTGTTACTTCATTCTCAAGAAAACTCAATTCCATCACACCCAAAATTCCAACTTTGATTCATTTCATTTCTAATTCATTTCCAATTACAAAAATCATGACTTTGCACCAATTGTACTTCCAATTACACAAAAAAACTCAAATCAAAATCCAAAAAAACACCAACATTGACAAATTCATTCCAAATGCACATTTCACTCCCATTTGATTCCTTCACCACAATTTGTCATTCTAAAACCATCCTCACACACCACAGCTCATCATTTTCGTACACATCATCATCCATAAACAAATGCATCACAAAAAAGAAGCAAATTCACCAAAAATCTCACAAAAATATCTCATTTTGCAAAAATTCCAAATTGCCCTTTCTTCAATAACTCTTACTCTAATTTTCCACTCTTGGTCACCAAGTTATTCTCTCTATAAATACCCCATCAGCTGTGCATCAGAGGAGGCCGAAATTGAGAGAGAGAAAAATCACTATTTTCATCAAAAAACCAAAAACTTCAAAAACAATTGAAACCTTCATTTTTCTTCAATCCAAAGCTTCTAAACACTCTCATAAGATAAAAAAAACACTCAAAAACACAAGAAAACTCACCCAGAATCGTGAATCCTAAATTCACCATTGCTAGGAAAAGGTTGGAATTGGTTGGACCGATTCGGAGCTCAAACAAGGTGGGTTTTGATTGATTTATGTTCCTGGAAGTGTTATGAAGCTTTTCCATTGATTAGATTTGCTTAGAATTTCTTAAATCGTTTTTTTTGTGTTTTTGAATTTGAAGTTGTTGTTTACATTTTTTTCTGTACAAGCTTCCACTGGGAAATCTAAGCATAGATTCATGATCAGTACGAAAAATTGAGCAAGATGATATATTCATTTGTAATTTTTGAAATCCGTTTCAGCTTTTGAGTTTTTTCATGGATGTTGTTGTGTGTTGGTCGATCAGCTGCAAGGAGGAAGAAGGAGTTGACTTCTTTCTTCCTTTGATAGTGTGGGCCCCACTTATTTTTTTGCTTTTTGCTGTTTTTTTTTTTGTTGAAGGGGATGTGCCTTGGGGCCTTGGATGCTAAATCTGTTGAGCTATTTGCTCACTCCTTTTCAGATTTAAACCCCCCTCTATGACTTTATTAATCGCTTTTTAGCTTATCCAAATAAGCGATTATTTGAACATTAGCTTATTTAAGCTTATTGAGTCAAATTTTTACACTAATATTAATGATCTTTTCAGATCTTCTATTCTAATTTGTTGGCTTATTTTTATAAGTAATTTTTTTGCTTTATTTGTTTTTTAGCTTATTCAAACAAGTGATTATTTGAACAATAGCTTTTTTAAGCTTATTGAGTCAAATTTTTTACACTAACATATTGGTCTTCTCAGATATTCGATTCTATTTTGTTGGCTTATTTTTATAAGTCATTTTCTTTATTTGAATTGTTTTTTAGCTCATTAAAGTAAGTGATTATTTGAACGATATCTTATTTAAGCTTATTGCGTCAAATTTTTACACTAACATAGTGATCTTTTCAGATCCTCTATTCTATTTTGTTGGCTTATTTTTATAAGTCATTTTTCTTTAATTGCTTTTTAGCTTATTCAAGTAAGTGATTATTTGAACAATGGCTTATTTAAGCTTATTGAGTCAAATTTTTACACTAATATTAACGATCTTTTCAGATCTTCTATTCCAATTTGTTGGCTTATTTTTATAAGTCATTTTTACTTTATTTGCTTTTTAGCTTATTCAAATAAGTGATTATTTGAACAATAGCTTATTTAAGCTTATTGAGTCAAATCTTTGCACTAACATGTTTGTGTTAATTATGTTATTCATTCAATGTTCATCTATTTATTTATTTATTTGATCAATTCATGCATCGTTTATTTAGTTCATTTATTTATTCCAAGTCTTGCATGCATATTTACTTACTTGTGTATTTACCGCATTCTCATTCATTCATTTTCCATGTTCATATCGCATCCTCTTATCTTCTACTCTTTCACCTTTCTTTTCATTTTTGGATTGCCTGGTTAAACACAAATGATACTTTTATAATAAACATAGTGAAAAAGGGTTGATCTGACGTACGACTTTTCACACCCGGATAATTCTTGTCCCTGACGTATGACTCGTGACCTTGGGATTATCCTCACTATTAATTCAAGATATTTCGATAATAAAAAGAATGAAAAAGGGTTGATCTGACGTATGGCTTTTCACACCCGGATGGTGCTTATCCCTGACGTATGGCTCGAGATCTTGGGATCATCCTCATTTTTAAAAAACTTTAAAATCAAACACATGCAAAGTTTAAGCCTCCTAATGCGAGCACACAAGTTTTGTTGTATCTGCGGAATGTGACATAAACGTTATTCGTCAATAACTCGCTTTCTCTAACCAGATTTGTTTTATCCATTCTTCTGACACATACACATGCCTAAGCTTCCTAATGCGAGCATGCAAGCATTGTTGTATCAGCAGAATGCGACATAAGCATTATGCGCTAAAAGCAACCAACCCGCAAATCCTTTTTTACAAAGAACTACATAGCTTTGAATTTCCCATTGCACACGGGAATAAGTAGGAGCGGGATCGCAACATCTCGTCAAGCACCCCAATAAAAAATCTTTTTTTCGTTTAATTATGTAGAAAATAAGAAACCAGCATATGAGCATATAACCTAAACCTGTGAGAGTAAACCTTCCCTTAAATGGTTCCCGTTGAGTACAACAGACGCGAGAGGTGCTAACAACTTCCTCTCGCATAACCAACTTCCGAACCCATCTCATGATTCTTAGACCATATTCACCCAAGGTTTTATCGATATTTTCCTTTCCCTCTTTTGGGAAGAATAAAGTTCGGTGGCAACTCTGTTATCGTTACGAGTGTTTACACTCGTGGCCCATTTTTTGCGCCGCGACACACACCATATGAAGATATATCTTCCTATAGAAGATTAATTGGCAGGTTACTATACCTTAATACTACTAGACCTGATATCACCTTTGTCACTCAACAATTGAGCGAGTTTCTCACTAAACCTACACATGTGCATTACAATGTTGTTATGGGAGTGTTGAGATATCTTAAAAGTTGTCCAGAAAACGACTTGTTCTTCCTTAGAGATTCCAATCACCATCTTCAAGGTTTCTCAGATGCTAACCGGGCAAGTTGCTTAGACTCTAGAAGATCAATATATCAGGACAATGCTTCTTATTGGGTAATCTCTTATTTCTTGGCACACAAAGAAGCAATTGACTGTGTCTAGATCCTCCTCTGAAGCAAAAAATAGAGCCCTTGCAGCTGCAACTTGTGAATTTAAATGACTATTGTATCTTATTCAGGATGTGCAGCTATCTTGCATCAAGCTACCTGTCATCTACTTTGATAATCAAAATGCTTTCCACATTGCAGCCAATCCTCTGTTCCATAAAAGAACCAAACACTTGGAGATAGACTACCATTTAGTCAGAGAAAAATTACAAGCTGGTGTCATGAAGTTGCTCCCTGTTACCTCTCAAGCCCAAGTTGCAGATTTCTTCACCAAGGCTTTATTACCTCAACCTTTTCACACTCTCTTATCCAAGTTGGGATTGGTTGACATTTACCAACCTCCAACTTGTGGGAGGCTATTGCATAATGAAGAAATAAAGGAAACTAATAGTTAGTTATATGGACAGCTTGCTACACAAGTTATCAAGTTAGTTTGTTGTAACTTTTTTTTTTGCTGAATTAAGAGAGTGGTGAAACACCAAGGTGAAACTTAGACATTCCAACATAGTTGGAATGTCCAAAAAACACCTATCCTATGACAGTTGTAACTAACTTTCAGAGGATTAGATAACATAGAGTTGGTATATTGTAGTTATTCTAGTCATCTGGGAAAGTTATATAAGCTGTAATGCTACTATGGTTTCACTAATGAAAAATATATTCCATTCATTTCTTCTCTTCATGATAACTTTTACCCTCAAGATAGTTCAGATGCCACATATGTATAACCTTTACTTTTGACCAAGTCAAGCGAATTAATGCTTTTTTAAAGAAAAAATTCAAAATCAACTTTATTAGGTATTTCAGGTCCTTGTAGTTGAATGGTAAACCCACATACAAGAAATTGAACAAAAAAAAATAGCTTATTGGAATGGAAAATAAAATAGAGGTGTGTTATTTGAACAATCATTTGTGTGACAACTTTTGAACAACCATAAATTTACAAAGAAAAATAGGTATTGACACGGAAACCAAAACAATAAAGAGAGAAAGTAAAAATATAATGTGAGTATGAGAGAGAAAGTTGTCACAAAAATTGTTGTACAAATATCATTTCTCAATAAAATACTAGAAGGAAATTAATTGCTTTACTTACCACTGGACGACAACATTTATATCACTGACTCCAAAATTCAAAGTCTTCCCTGCTTTTTCCAAGTCATCTTGTTTTGAGCTTTTTTCTTTTGTAAATTACTAATTTGGTCACTTATGTGATTTTGTGGTTTCAATTTGGTTTCATCCTTATATTTTCTTCGGTTCTAGTTCTTTAACTTTACTTTCACTAGTTATATTATTCTTTTTTATTAATTTTTTACCTTAAATGTATAAAGTGGACCAACACTCTAGATAATTTACAAAAGACTTCGTTGATGTTTTTATTTTAACCATTGGATCACTTTGGAAAAAAAATAAACCATTGAATTATGAAGCTCTGTTAGAGTAGGAAAAAAAAGATGTTGATGAAGCATTATTAGATCTAGTAGAGCTTCAAAGTCCAATGATTTATTTTTTTGACAAATATGTTCAATGGTTAATATTAAAAAATTAATGAAGTCTTTTATGGACCACCTAAAATATTGGTTCAGTTTAGAAATTTGAGGTTAAAAGTTAATCTTCAAAGTGGAGCCATTTTGTTTAAATGCATTTTCAAACCGTCCTTTTTTATAGCATGGTACATTTTTTGTGCATATCACTCGATGAAACATTTGTTGGCAATGTAGAACTACAAATTTCATGTTACAGTGGTAAGTGTAACATGTGCTGCTACTTTTTCTTTTCTTTCTAGTGAACTTTGAGGATGGGAAATTTGGAGCCAAAGCAAAATGGAGGCTTAAATGAAACATAATTTTTTTTTATAAAAAAAAGATATTGTATTAATAGTTAAAACTTTTTAGACAAGTCAAAGTTCAACTGACAATGTATAGAAAGTGGATTACTTCTTTCTATTAGTTTAAATTTATGCAGTATGGTGGAATAATCAGAGTTTGTGTAGAAATTGTGTTGCAAAAGCAAATCCAGTTCTAAAGTAAGAAGTAAACATGCAAAAACACATTAGTTAATTATGGAGTTCGGCCAATTGTGTCTACGTGTTTGACAACAAAGTATCTGCTATTATTTTCTCTTATGAACGGAATTGTGCTCCTCTCGCTTTGTTATGCTATGCTAGATTGTGCAAGTCCACTTATTAGGGAATATGAGCTACAATCAACATTTTGCTTCCTTCAAATCTAAAATATGCTATGTGAAGATGTCATCTGAATTGATTTGCATTAACAAGGAAAAACCGATATTGTTTTATCGTATCTAAGATAATGCAGGCAGCGACTGCTCGGTCTGATTGGCTTAATGGTAGACGAGAGAATGAAGCTGGGCCACTTTGACAAGCTGGTTTGCTTTGGACAGCCTAGCCAGGGAGGTTAACTTGTAATCTGGATGCAGGAAAGCATAGCAGTATCGGAACCACCAGTTTGGGTGTATGCATACGACAAAATACACATAACAAAGGGGGACGCTGCAGCTCTCTTGGAGGCCATTAGGTAATTTTTGAGACAATTCTAACATAATATGTTCTCTTGGAGGCCATTGGGTGATTTTTGAGACAATTCTAACATAATATGCTCTCTTGGAGGCCATTAGCTGATTTGATTTTTGAGGTCATTAAATAATTTGGAACCAATTTTAAAACATGAGGTTCAAAGAAATTCTATAATTCCATGTCTTTCCTACTTTTTCAAAGTCTTACTTTTTTTTTTGGTCAAGAAAGTCTAGCTTTTAATTTGGAGCTATTTAATTTTTCTATCAATCAGACCCCATGTTGTTCACATACTTTCTTATCACAGACTTCAAAATTTTAAGTCTTCCCGTGCATTTTTCAAACTTTCCCATGTGCCAACATCTTATATAAGCACATTAAAATTTCAGAACAAATCATAATCCCATTTGAATTAGATCTTCTTCTCTGATTCAAACAATTATTCATGATGACCATTCTTACTTCACAAATGTCACTTCTTTTGCTTCTACTTTTATCAATAACCACATTCCACAAAACCATGTGCAGCAATCACACCATGGTTCGATGCAATCAGAAAGATCACGAGACACTGTTAACCTTCAAACATGGCATCAATGATAGTTTTGGTCGGATTTCAACGTGGTCAACTGAAAAAGATTGTTGTGCTTGGGAAGGAGTCCATTGTGACAAGATTACCAAAAGAGTTACAAAAATTGATCTCAAAGCTAATTTTGAAGATGAGCCAATCAAATTTTTGAAAGGTGAGATGAATCTTTGTATTCTTGAACTTGAGTTTCTCAGTTACTTGGATTTGAGTGAGAATGAATTTGATGTGATAAGAATTCCATCCATTCAACACAACATCATACATTCATCTAAACTTGTTTACCTTGATTTATCCTACAACTTCTTTACAAATTTGCACATGGATAATCTTCACTGGCTTTCACCACATTCTTCCTTGAAATATCTCAACCTTAGTTCGCTTGATCTTCATAAGGAAACCAACTGGATTCAAGTAGTGAATACTCTTCCTTCACTATTAGAATTACAATTGAGTGATTGTAACCTGAACAACTTCCCATCTGTTGAGTATTTCAATTTGTCTTCACTTGTAACTCTTGATCTTTCTGAAAACAACTTCACCTGTTATATACCTGATGGGCTTTTTAATTTCACCAAAGATATCACCTATCTTGACCTTCGTGGGAACAATATATATGGTGAGATACCTTCAAGCTTGCTAAACCTTCAAAATATGAGATACCTTGATCTTTCTTTTAACCAACTACAAGGATCAATTCCCTCAACTCTAGGAAACCTCTCATCCTTAAATTACTTATATGCTGGTTCTAATAATTTCTCTGGTGAAATTTCAAAATTTACTTTTTCCAAACTCTCTAGTTTAGATTTTCTAGACTTGAGTAATTCAAATTTTGTATTCCAATTTGATTTGGATTGGGTTCCTCCTTTTCAACTCTCTCACCTTTCATTGAAAAATACAACACAAGGCCCACACTTTCCATTTTGGATATATACACAAAAATCATTGCAAGATCTCGACTTATCGAGCTCGGGAATTTCGTTGGTAGATAGAAATAAGTTCTTGAACCTTATAGAAAGAATACCCAATGAACTTATTTTGTCAAGCAATTCGATTGTTGAAGACATATCTAACCTAACACTAAACTGCTCCTTGTTGAGGTTGGATCACAATAATTTCATTGGAGGACTCCCAAACATAGTTGGATCACCATTTGAGCAAATAATTGATTTGTCTTACAACTCCTTCTCAGGATCAATTCCACGTAGTTGGAAGAACTTGGAATATCTAATTGACATTAACTTGTGGAGTAATAGGTTATCTGGTGAAGTTCTAGGACACCTCTCTGATTGGAGACTATTGGAAATCATGAACTTGGGAAAAAATGAATTTTCTGGAACCATGCCAATCAACATGCCACAATATTTAGAAGTGGTCATATTAAGAGCTAACCAATTTAAAGGGACTATTCCAACACAATTATTCAATCTTACTTATTTGTTTCATTTGGACCTTGCTCAAAACAAACTTTCAGGATCTATACCGAAGTGTGTCTATAACTTGACTGATATGGTTACATTTGATGACGAGGAATTGCCAGTAGGTACCACAATTGAGTTGTTTACGAAAGGTCAAGATTATATGTATCAAGTCAGTCCAGAAAGACGAACTATTGACCTTTCAGCCAATAGCTTGTCTGGGGAACTGCCATTGGAATTGTTTCGGCTTGTTCAAGTTCAAACGTTAAACTTCTCTCACAATAATTTGACTGGTACAATACCCGAAATGATTGGAGGCATGAAAAATATGGAATCTCTTGATCTCTCTAATAATACATTTTTTGGTGAGATTCCTCATAGCATGGCCCTCTTAAACTTTTTAGAGGTTTTGAATTTATCGTGCAATAATTTCAATGGAAAAATCCCAACTGGAACACAACTTCAAAGTTTTAATGCATTGAGTTACATTGGGAATCCTAAACTATGTGGAGCTCCTCTTAATAATTGTACCATGAAAGAAGAAAATCCTAAAACTGCAACACCATCTACAAAGAATGAAGATGATGACTCTATCAAAGAATCATTGTATCTAGGCATGGGAGTTGGATTTGCAGTAGGTTTCTGGGGGATTTGTGGTTCTTTGTTTCTTATTAGACAATGGAGGCATGCATACTTTCGGTTTGTTGATAGAGTGGGTGACAAGATCTATGTTACTTTGATCATAAAGTTGAACAGGTTTAAAAGAAATTGAGCTCCTGCTAGTTAAGGTTAGTGGAACCTACTTCACAGTTTTATTGATCTAACTATAAAGTATTTGTTTTATTTTGTAATTCTACGCAAAACTTATATCCATTTCATTTGCTTCAATCTTTATCAGGTGATTATTAATGTGGAAGATTCTGCATTTTTATGCCAATCGTGGAAGATTACGAGTTGTATGAGATGAGATCATACGTGACTGTACAGTTGTTGCTGCTCATTTCATCTTTCACTTGTTGTAATGTTTTTGTTGAATTGTAAGTTTTTATACAAGTTAGTTAATGGTTTCATTCAGGTTGTCAACTGGTCTATGCATCTCTCTCATTAATTTTTGTGAAGAAAGTGGATTACTTCTTTTTATTATCTCTCTCTATATATCAGTTTATGTAGATGGTTGTAGAATAAGAGTTTATGTAGAAGCTTTGATTGTAGTAGAAAAGAAAAAAGAATATTAAGAATTTTCAGAAACTGGTAAATAGGATAGTATGTATCCTATTCTGGAATCTTATATGTAATATGCCAAAAAGAATCAATAATATATGCAGCATCAAGTCACTAACAAAACCATAAAAAAATGAAGAAATTTTCAGTTTACAAGAAATGTTGCTGAGTTTGTCTACAAAACTGCAACACTTGTCTCTTGACATTATTGACAAAATAGTAAATAAAAAATTTACATCATTCTCAGAAAATATAAGTAAGCTTGTAAGGAAATTAAAAAAATAAAAAGCATGAGGGATTACATGTGAATAAGAAACTGAATCACATGTGTGACAAGTAATTTAAATTTAGTTTGCATGGTCACATAATCAGAATTTGAATAAGCAACTGAATCATATTTTAGTGGTCACAGAATCAGATGGAAGTGAATTAAAGCTAGAATGTATATAATAGAAACTGGTAACAGATTGCAAATTAATAGTTATTACAATAGGTTCCCTTCCAAGAATATTATCATAGCCATAATCCATATCTAATTTACAATTATGGTACAATTAAAATCTTAAAAATAAATTAATAAATAGAGAGATGACAACTAATGCTTATTTGAAGTAAATAAACAAAACTTCGTAAGATCTCTTGCAATTTTGTGCAAATAATCCAGGATATAATCTTTCAAATAGATCCATTGTGATATTAACTACTAAGTGTTCTATGAATTACGATCATGTGCTTCTGTCATTGTTGATAAAGAATTAATTTTTCACTTGGTGTTAAGTTTTTGCTCATTGAACAGTTTTATATCCGTTACACTTTCATTTGATTTTCCTCGAGTTCAAATATATATACCACTCATATGTTTCATATATTGACTTCTGCATCAATTCATTTTCAAATAGTCCATTTTTTTATTACATTGTACATTTTTTGTGTATGAAGCAATGCCAAAGTTTCCAATTCATTAACTTTCAAGAAATAAGACCAATTTAAGTGTAACGGAAACACAAAGGAAAACCAAGTATCTCACTCAAATTTGTCAACAGAGTATCAATTGCGATGACACCTTTGCTTGAATGGAATTTGTTTAACATATCGGTCATGTATAGCTTGCTAACACTGTAGAAGTAAAAATCCGTTAAAACAAGTATTTTCTGGTCTGGATAAGTATATTCAGACGGAAATGGTTTTTAAGAACCATATGGTCACTAGTACAAAATACACTTATTAGGTCAAGGATTTTAAGTGGGATGCTATCCACATGACTTAAAAAGTTGGGTGTAAGGGAAGTTTTTAACTTCAAATGATATTAAATCGGTTGACCCCATTTAAAAAGTTTTTAACTTCAAATTGTTATATCCCATAAACTCTCAGACTTCTCTTTTTCTTTCTCTTTCTTTTTCCCATATGTTGGATATTTGGTTGTTGGCTTCATGTTTTGCTAAAATCAAATATACAAGCAGTTGTGCGTCTTCAGAAGCTGGGTCAGAAGCTGGAATCTCAATATGTATGTCTTCAGAAGCTGGGTCTTCAGAAGCTGGAACAGTACTTCAGACGCTGAACCTTCAGACGCTGAACAGTACTTCAGAAGCTGACCTTCAGAAGCAACCTTCAGAAGCTGAATTGTTCAGACGCAGAACTTCAAACGCAGACTTCAGAAGTACCTTCAGAAGCTGGTTTTCTGCGTTCTGGTTATTTTCTCATGTAATCTTTTGAAGATTTAATTGAAGAATTCTCCATGCTGTATTTGTTTCTAGAAGGAAGATTAATTTGCGTAAGATATTTGTTGAAGATTGGATTCTTTTATTTGTGAATATATTTTCAAAGAAATCTTTGGAAAATATATTTCAAAGTTTGTTCCAAGATACAATCACCATCTTTCTTTTAGAGATATCCCCATTCCAAATAAAGTTTCTCATCTAGGATTCCACTTCTTTAAGGAGAGCAAGAGGCCAAGAGTAGATTGATATGGAGTGGATCATCATACCCTGAATAACAGATTTGACAAGGATAACTCTTCCAGCCATAGAAAGGAGAGAAGCTTTCCAAGCACTCAATTTGGACTTAATCTTATCTGCAATAGGTTGCAAATGAGATCTCTTAGGCTTCCCCTTGAAAATTGGAACTCCAAGGTATGTGAAGGGAAGAGAACATTTATTGAAACCTATAAGTTTAATGATATGATCAATTCTAGCAGCTGAGATGGAACCATAAAAAACAGTTGATTTGGAAGGATTGATGAATTTTCCAGAAGCTAGAGCATAAGAGTTGAAAAGATTTGTGAGAGCCTTGATTGAGGAAATCTTCCCTTTGCAAAAAATCATGATGTCATCAGCATATAGGGAGTGAGAGGGAACTTGTATGGATCTTGTACCTTTTATCAGATCAAGCTTGCCTTGCTCCACAAGCTTAGTTATATTTCTGCTTAGGACATCTTCAGCTATGCAGAAGAGGAGAGGAGATAGGGGATCTCCTTGCCTCACTCCTCTTTTGCAGTTGAAAAATCCATTCAGTTTACCATTGACATTAATGGAAAGAGAGGCTGAGTTGAGAATTGTGTTGATCCAAGAGCAGAATCTATGATTGAAACCAAACCTGCTTAAGACCTTAAGAAGGAATTTCCATTCTAGAGTATCAAAAGCTTTAGAAATATCCACTTTAAAAGCTAGATTTCCAGCAAAAGACTTGATGTGAAGATGGTTGATTGCCTCTGAAGCCACACAAATACAGTCTCTAATGTTTCTACCCTGAATAAAGCCTCTCTATTGAGGAGAGATTATGTTCGTCATGATTGGAGCTAATCTGTCTGCTAGGATCTTGGAGACTATCTTCAATTTGAAGTTAGCCAATGTTATGGGTCTGTACTGGCTCACTAATATCGCATCTGGCACTTTTGGAATAAGAACTATAGTATTGGAGTTATAGTTGGGAAGTAACCAGTCTTTAGAGAAGAATTCCAATACTGCATTGATCACATCCTGCTTCACAATGTCCCAGTATTTTTGATAGAAGAATGCCCCAAAACCATCAGGTCCAGGAGCACTATCTCTCTTCATTGAACTTACTGCATGAAAAATCTCATCAGGAGAAGGAAGAGAGGTAAGCATATGATAAAGATCTTCAGTGATTATATGAGGTATCACTCCATCAGTCAGTTCATCAACCTGCAAATCCTGCACAGTAAAGTTAGTAGCAAAAATATTTTTAAAGTGATTTGTAATGAGTGATGATATTTGCTCTGGGTCAGTAAGCATATTCTCTCCATCTTGGATAGAATTTATAAGCTTAGATGTGTGTTTGATTTTGGCTAGCCTGTGGAAGTATTTTCTGTTTCTGTCACCATCAGAATGCCAAGAGGCATGAGATTTCTCCCTCCAAAATTCTTCCTCCTTTTGCAAAGCATTTTCCAAGGAAATCTGAGCAAGTTTTTGTTGGTCAAGTAAGGAGTCTGAAGCACCATTGGAGTCTATGTCAGCTTGGATGGATATTAACTTCTGCTCAGCATCTTTCACAAGAACATTAACATTTCCAAATACAGTTTTGTTCCAAAGTTTCAATTTTTGCTTGAGGTTTTTCAGCTTCTGATTCAGAATGAACATGGGGCAGCCCACTACATTGGAGTTCCAACTATCTTGAATAACATTTCTACAGTCATCATGAAGGGTCCACATACTCATAAATTTAAACTGGGAAACAAAATAGGTTTGGGAGTTTTCAAAGTCAAGTAGGATGGGAAAATGATCAGACTTAAGTTTGGTTAAGGTTGAAACATTTAGGGAAGAGCACATGTCCAACCACAATTGGTTATAGATCACTCTATCTAACCTTCTTTCAGTGTGTCTAAGGCCTCTTCTACCATTAGACCAGGTGAACTGGGCCCCTCTAGTTGGAAGATGGAGCAGGCAATTGGAATCAGTCCAATCAGAAAAGTCTTTCATAGGTCCTCTAGCAGGGGGTGAGGAACCTGTGTGTTCATGAGATCCTAAAATGGAGTTAAAATCCCCTATAGAGCACCAAGGCATATTGATTTGGTTTTGGAGATTTTCTAAGGTTTGCCACAGCTGTCTCCTATGAATATAATTTGTAGAGGCATAAATAGCTGAGACACAAAAGTTAAAATTGTTATTATGGAGGGAAAAGGTAACTTGCTGATTAGATGAAGAAATAATGACAGGGTTCAGCTGAGTCAAACATAAACACCAAAGGTTTGGGTTCAGGGAGGCTCTATCATTAAGGGCAAAAAGCTTAAAGTTTAATCTGCTAAACCAAAAACTAGGGAAATGTTCAAATAACATCCAAGGTTCAGATATTAAAATAATGTGGGGTTTGTGTGCTAAAATAAGATTTTTTAAGGCTAACCTAGAAGAGGAGTTAGCTATTCCCCTTATGTTCCAGTACAAGCACTTCATTTGAAAGGCTTGAATAAAACCTTAGATCTTGTAAGGTAAGAACTTCTTGCCTTTGAGGCCTGAATTTTCAGGTTCTTCTTCTTTGAAGATTTGCTAGTAACAAGTTTGAAACCTGATGCATCAATGAGAGCTTGATTTTCTTCGTGAATTTGAGCATCAATGTCTTCTTCATTAGCTAATTTAGCAACAAGTTCTGCTTCCTGTCTTTGGATCAATACATCATCTACATCTGCTAGGTTTGCCCATGACTGGTGTAAGAATTGCATGTCCTGTTGAATTCTCACCGGTGTTGCATGATCCTGAGAAGAGCCCTGCTCCTCCTCCTCAGCAATATTCATTTGGGTAGCATCCACAAACTCAGAAGCTTGAGAACTGGGCGTCTGATTGTTCAGACTCTGGTTAGACAGCGTCTGATCGTTCAGACGCTGGTGAGCCTGCGTCTGATCCTTCAGACTCTGGTGAACTTGCATCTGATCGTTCAGACGCTGATGAACCAGTGTCTGATGGTTTAGACTCTGGTGATCCAGCGTCTGATCCTTCAGACTCTGACGATCCAGAGTCTGATGTTCCATATTCTGATGAACCAGAGTCTGAGGGTCATAAAGAGGTTGTTCTCCTCTGTTTTCATGGTGTTCAACATCCTGGGTTGTTTCCTTCCCTACTTGAGGGCTTGAATCAGCTTCTCTTTGATTAGATTGCTTGCTTGCAGAATCATTTTCCAAATCAACAACACTTGTTACCTTAGCAATCCACTCTTGGTTTTGTTTCTGAGATGTCATAGGCTCTTTACCATTTCTTCTACTATTCTTATCGACTACCTCTCCTTCTTTAACTTCCTCGGCATTTCTATCAGCTTCTCCCTTATTTGCTTTTCTACAGACATTGACATTATGACCAACAGTTTTGCAAAAGCCATAAAATTCAGGGAGATTTTCATATTCAAGTTCCACAAAAAAAGCAAAGCCCTTTCTTTCCACCATCACCTCATATTTCAGCTCTTTGGTCAGGTCAATGTCTACCAAAACCCTCACAAAGTGTCCAAATGTCCTTTCTAGTGCAGGCTTGCTTGTAACAACATCTAAACATAGAGGAGTTCCCACGCTACTAGCTATAGCAAACAAGATCCTCTTTCTCCAGTATTCATGCACTGTTATTCAAATCGTGGATATAACTTTCCAAACAGAGCCAATATTGTATTCTCAACAATTAGGAGTTATTTGATATAAGATCATATGTGATTATACCACTGTTGTTGCTAAGTTCATCTCCTATGGCTATGCCAACCGCAGTGATGATGGAAACTCTCAGCCATGAGAAGAGTCCTGAGGTGGAAGAGGACAATGTTGAAGCCATCGTATCAGACTTTGAGCAGCATTATCCAAGCCTATTTGAGAGCACTAAGACAGAGAAAAAGAAGAAGAAGCATGTGAACAAAGTGAAGCCTACTAGCTTTAACTCAGCCGGAATAAGGACCCGTGCCCAAAAAGGTACCTCCAAAGTTGCATTGGCAGCTACATAATAGTTGGTTCATTTGCAATAGAATAGCTAGGAATATCAATACTTTTGTACAAACTTTCATAGAGAGCATAATATTGTAGCAGTTGTTATGACCATGAATGGTCTTAATCTGTCTAGCTTTTATGTACAATGGTGGACTAAGCCACCTCTTTTCTTAGGACCCTTCCTTTCTAGGGATAGATCTGGATTTTCTTTTCATAGGTTTTCCACTTTGTGACTCTGTTGTATTGGTTCAGGCATCTCCTGTCTTTTATATTTTTATGCTTTGATAAAAAAAAATTAATGTTTTTGTTCACTTGTTATAATGTTGTAATGTTTTTGTTGTAATGTTCATCTTTCACTTGTTGCATAATTGATAATTAATAGATGCTTGAAAACTCTTAGTTCAGTAATCTCCACATAGTAAGTTTCTATGGTAGTCTAGCACTTGTATCAAATATCCATGGTGATAATATGTAGTATAAAAATCTTCATATTACACCTCAGATGCCACAAAAGTATCATAGTCACATAATTCTCTTGACACGCTACAAACTGTGAATTGGTACTTGCGTACCGATTCGTGGTACTTGTACGAATTACCTCACACAAATTCTCCTATAATACTTTAAAACCATCGAACTGACGCACCGAGACAAATAGTTGAAGATATAAAGAAAAACCTCGGATGGTAAAAATAAAATTATTGCACTCAATTCATTAAAAATTACATCAATTGCTGACAGATTGTAATTTCCACAATTATCAATGGCAAGCAATTAAGTCAATTTGAAAAGCAGGATCATAAGCAGAGGCTTTAAGGCGAACATTCTTAGCAACGGACTATGTCCTATCTAAAATGTACTTTAACAAATATTAAAACATAAGGTTCAAACATTCATATCACTGACTTCAAAATTCAAAGTCTTCCACTGTTTTTTCCAAGCCATCGTCTTTTTAAACAAAAATTAGTAATTTGATTAAAATATTAGTATGGACTTTAAAATTGTCTAACATACTACTGTCACATTTACAAAAAAAATTTGTTCCTATTTAAGTGTCACTTTTAGAGTTTAAGGTTGTAATTTGTCAATTATACCCTTAACCTCTCAATTATCACAACTTATCATTAATTGCATAGTCTATAGTATGATAGCCTATTCTAATTCCACTATTCCAATAGATAACCATGTTACCGAGGCCACAAACGGTTTCCACTAATAAATGCAAAACAGTGATAATTGAGATTTCATTTTTATTGGGAGTAGCAGCTTGTTCCAAGGCATAGAGAAAAGGAAATGTGGCTGTTTAAATATGTAACGGAAAAAACCAAAGGAAAAAAACACCCAACGAAAATGGCTTCCATGAAAAAGGAAAGGTTTATTAATTTGTTACTCCTTTTTAAAAATTAAGAAACTTGTTAGAGGGAAGGTTTAGTGAAAAATTAACTAAAGAAAACGTGTTGGACATAAGACCGTTTGGGCTTCCCATGATGTACATTTAGCTAGCCTTGCATTTACTGCTCCTTCCTAAAACGGCTGACATTCATCAAATAAAACGTGCTGGACATAAAAAGTTGGCTGCATGCTGTCAAATAAATAAGGATAGAAAAGGAAACTAAGGAGTATTTAACATTTGTCTTGGTTGTAGTGAATTGGGCAAAAGTGACAGATATTAAGGAACAGAGGGAGTAATAATTAGTCTAACACTCAAATATGTACAGCTGGACCGGGCATGCTAGCAATCACACACCCATTTTAGAAACTCACATTATTTTTATTTTTTTGGATAGAACCTAAAGTTTAGATTGAAAATGTGTGCGGTATCCAACACAACACCGATTCATGTGAATATATTTAACCACTTCTATTTTCATAGATTATTGATAGGTAACATTGAAATGTAGAAACTAAAGGCATGGCATAAATTTCAATGTTAGATAGTACTATTGATCATTTACTATTGATCAAGAGAGAAGAAGATAGTATTTTTTTAAGGCTGTGGGGTAGTTTTTTACTTTTGCTTCAATTAGTCGTGGTTTTAGCTTAGATGGAACATCATAGGAGGAAGTCAAGCCGAAATATAAATAAAAGACAGACTATGTAGTCCTGTAAATTCAACTTAGAGGAACATATGCTTGGAAAAAAATGGCAGGGAGCAGAGCTTAGGTTCTTAAATTCCAATTCAGCAATGCATTGAATCTCAAAATCAATTTAGTTTGGTTCTAAATTTAAAATAGTTCGGCTCAGTTCATCAAAACTGTTATTTGATTTCAGTTGGGTTTAGTTGGGTTTTTCTTACAAACTGAACCATGACTAAGCCTATTCATAGCGTATTCTCTTCTGTTTAATGTTCCCTTCCTGATCATGAATTATAATTTAGAGCATTTCTGCATTTTATCAACCCAACTTAAATTTTATGTGTGACTTGACATCCCTAACCACGTTTCACTAAAGCATGTCTAGCAGTCAAAGTGGTTTGTAAGTAAGAGTCATAAGATGTAGTGTTTAATTCCGCTTATGTAGTTTTTCGTAGCTTAATGTGATGTTCATTGGACTCCTCTCATGACCCAACACATTGCAATGAATCATTGATGCTTTTCAACGGCTCTCAACTTGCTAAAATTAAAATATTTGTTGTTAATTAATGGAAAGGAGTCCTATGTGATAAACGTGAACATCATTTGGAGTAAAATAAACAAAACTTCGTAATGATGACAAAATTTTATTTAACATTACATTTTTTATTCAGAGTCCTATGTCATCTTTCTTTCAATTTCTTTTTCAAATGCGCTTTTATTTAACATGGTACATTTTTTATGCATGAAGCAATGATGGCAAAATTTTCAATTCATTAACTTCGAAGAATTGTGGCCAGTTAAAGTGTAGAGATATTTAACCTAATCATCAGCATGCCCAACCCAGCCACACATATTCAATTATTTTTATTAGGCTTAAATGCATTTGTGACCCCTTAACTTTTAAAAAGTTACGATTTTGGCCCCCTAACAAAAAAATAACAATTTTACCCCTTAACTTTACAAAACGTTGCAAAGCTGCTGAGAAGAAGCCATGTGTCCAAAAACAGGGGGCCAAAATTGCAACTTTTTGTAAAGATAAAGGGCCAAAAGATCTTATTTCCCTAAAGATAGAGGGCCAAAAGAGAATATTTCCCTAAAGTTATAGGGTCAAAAGAGCATATTTTCCTAAAGATAGATGGCAAAATTTTTATTTTTTTATTAAGGGACCAAAATCGCAACGTTTTGAAACATAAAGGGGAAAAACTGCATTTAAGCCTTTTTATTAATATTTAACCTATTACACACATGCATATTTACATCCAAGCCAAATTAAAAAACATGCTAAGTTAGGATTTTTTTTCATTCTCAAAGTCACATAATTTTCTTGACAAACTAGGAACCACAAATTGGTACGCACGTACCGGTTCGCGGTACTTTTGCGATTTGGTTTACACAAATTCCTCTTCAATTTGTGGAAACCGGCGAACCGACATAATTTGGTGAAGATCGAAAAAGAGGAAAAATAAAAGGTTGAGTAGGAGATAAAAGAGAATGGAAAACCTCCGGTGGAGAAGGTAAATTTTGCAAGAAAACCTCTTTGATGTTAGAAGAAAAAAGTGAAAGAAAAATGAATATAAACAAGGTTTTGGGAAGTGGGCACTATTTTGTTGCATAATCCTTCTACTTTTTTGCACTGTCAAAGCTCTATACTTCTATAAGCTCTATACTTCTATATGTATCGAATTTTTCTCATACATACCGCAAACCTGTGCCGCGTACCAACGCGAATTGCGAATTATGTGACTATAAATTAAAATTAGTTTGGTGAAGAAAATGGACGCAAACCTTAAGTGGATGAGCCGGTGGAATTTACCATACAGAGCCATTGTGACCAAATGAGATCAAATGTAATTGTTACTGATGCTGCATAATAGGATAAACTTCAAAGATAGGATAAAAGAAAGCCAAATTGAAATTTTCTTTTCATGAAAATCCGACACATGGGAGTGTGTCTTACAACACTTCCCAATAATTGAAAATGCCTTGCAATCTATGGTAAAAAAAGTTTTAAACTTTAAAAAAGCTTGTCTATGTAGGTCAAGTGTAATGGGTTATCGATTCATCATTGAGAATTACATTGAAAGCATCTCATCAATAAAGCGCTCCAACTGTAGTACACTTGCCAAACCAAATATGTGTATATATGTTTGGTTCTATTTGGAGAATCTCCTAACATATGTCATTAAGCTACCACCAACTCTTTCTAACAATAACAAATCTATTTGAATTATAGCTATATCCTTTTTCTTCTGATCCAAACAATCATTCATGATGACCATTCTTACTTCACAAATGTCACTTCTTTTGCTTCTACTTTTATCTATAACAACCACATTCCAAAAAACCATGTGCAGCAATCACACAGTGGTTCAATGCAATGAGAAAGATCGAGAGACACTGTTAACCTTCAACGTGGTCAACCAAAAAGATTGTTGTGCGTGGGAGGTGTCCATTGTGACAACATTACTGGAAGAGTTGTAGAAATTGATCTCAAATCAAATATTGAAGATGAGCCAATCAATGGTGAAATGAATCTTTGTATTCCTTGGATTTGAGTGGGAATGATTTTTATGTGATAAGAATTCCATCCATTCAACAAAACATCACACATTCATCTAATCTTTTCTACCTTAATTTATTCAATTTTGATAATACTCTTCACATGGATAATCTTAACTGGCTTTCTTCAATTTTGAGGAACTTCATTTAACATCAGTGGAAATTATACCTGTAGGGAAAGCTACACGCGGTGGAAGTTTTGTAATATTGAGGAACTACATTTAACATCAGGCATATTATGCCTGTAGGGAAAAACCTTATCCTTCAATATTTTCACTTTTCCTTTCATTCACACGCACTTTACGTTTTCCCTCTTCACTGAGAAACCCTAACCCTTCCCCCAAAAATCACACCCTCAAATCACCGCCGCCCTTGCACTGTCGCCGCCGCTGGTCTGTTCTCTCATCGTCGTCGTCACCAACGCTGCTCTGTTCTCTCACCGTCGCTGTCCTTCGCCATTGTCGCTGTCGCCGTCAGTTTGGTCAGTTTGTTAAACTGGCGCTAGACTTACTAATAATTGAAACTGCTTATTTGTTCTTTTATTTCTCCTGCTTAAGTTCATATTTGCAGGTTTTTGAAATTTTCCCCTTCGTTTTTGTCCCCTTTATATTAGTTTGAAGTTTCAATTTCTGTTTTTTTTTTTGTAATTCAATTTTCAGCTCGTTTTGTTTTTATAGTTCGATTGGTTTGTGACTTTGTCTTGTCCAAAGTATTACAAAAGAGGATAGATTTCTAACTATACAGAGTACAGACTAAGTCTTACAAAACAGCATAAGTGTTTGGATGTTTCTCTCTATTTTTTACTAACTTCTTTCATACTCCAATATTTCTACATAATCAAATTCAAAGTTCAATATATAACTGAGAGGACATATATATTCAATGCCTTATGACCCAACACATTGCAATGAGAAAGATCTATGGAAAAAATTACCAACACATATAAGAACATAGAATAGTAGCATCAGCAAACTTGGTACTCAGAACAATCACATATAAACAAAAAAGTCTCAAAGAACAGAATTGTAACATTCAATTTGTCTAAAACTAAAAGATAGGAAAGTTCAATGCTTAATAGCAGATAAAAACACCATCAAAAAACTCGAAAGATTTATCTCAGTCAAATTTATCAACTGATAAGTTTGTTTGAATGCAATGCGTAAGTATAAATTTCATGTCACACAAAATGTTATATGAGGTTTGGAATTTTGAAGCCAAAAGCAAAAGGGAAGCTCGAATGAAACTTAATTATTTATTTGTTTTTAAACCGAAAGGAAAGGAATCGAAGACGCATAGGCATCATATGAACAAAAGAGACCATGATTATAAACATTTGCATCATATGAAAATCAAGCTAACCAACTATCAAACTTATGAGCATGTTTGTTTTTCTAGCACTTTTATTCAAAAGAGTCATTAACTTTCACATATTCCTGACCTGAGTGGCCTAAATCTCGGATTGTGTATATTCACTAACATGAGATATGAGACAAATAAATTATTATCCATCCTATATACCAAACATACTCTGATATATATGAGTCAATAATCTTTCACAAGACGGTGATGAGCAAGGCCTTATAAATTATCAATTAAGCAATATCATGAGCAGTTTATGTAGTTTAAAACATGTTATGACAATCAATGATAGCCTGCAACTAACAATATGGTTATTTTCAAAGAATAGTTTTCAGGAAGAGAATGGTAGACCATTTTATCCTTCCAACAACAATACTAATTATTTGTGGAGAAATTGGATTACATGTTTCTGTGTGGAAATTTATAGAGTTTGTGTGGAAATTTTGTTACAATAGCAAATCCGGTTCTAAAGTAAGAAGTAAACATGAAAAAACACAATAGCTGATTACGCAGGTTTGACAAGAAAGTATCTACTATTGTTTTCGATTATGCTCTGAATTGGTGCTCCTCTTGCTTTGCTTCCTCTAAATCTAAATTACATGAAAAATTGATTTTCTTAAAATTTGTTTTTGCATAATCATTTTAGCTTGGTTAATGCCAAATTATTTGAACCATAAGGAAGACAAATTAGATGATTTTAATTAGATTTGTGCAATGGTGTGAATAATTCACACGCGAAGACCGCAATCCTTAGCAGCATATGTAACAACCGACATCGCAAAATCCTTGATGCGACCGCCACCGTTATTTAAAACAAACACATTTAACTTCAATGATGGTAACCTTTAAATATGCCACGCTATTAATAGGTCTTACGTATACCTCATGCATTTCCGTTTGTGAAAAGTATCTCGGAAGAGCACCAAAAGAGCATTAAAAATTCAAAACACCATCGTTGGAACAACCAAGGCTCAGATACCACTCTTGGAACTCTTTGTTATTTTGGAAGAAGAAGAAAAGGAATTTTTAGAAAGGAGAGAGAAAGAGAGAGAAAAATTGTCGAATAAAATTGATCACTTCATTTGTGATTCTCATTTTACAATGATGAGTTCACTTCCCTCATATGATACACTCTTTTAAGTTCACACTCTCTCTCCACTACGTCTATTCACTATTTTCACATAAACTCAAATGGTGATGATGTTTGATTTTGAGAAAAACCCACAAACTCAAATGGTGCAGAAGACGTGATGGAGAGTTTATTTTATGGGTTTATGTGAGTTTATGGGTTAAAGGTGGTGGTGTTGGATTTTTTTCCTGTGGGTTGTGGTGGTGGTATGAAGTTCATACGATTAAGAAGGAGATGAAATGGAAGGAAGGAGATGAAGAAAAGGAAAGAAAGGTTATGTGTTGGTGGTTCACTATTAGATTCTATTATCTTGCATGATCCAAAGGTCCATTTTGTTTCAAAATCATCAAATGGTTAAAATTAAATAAATTGATAAGGTCCACGGTGGATCACCTATAATGTTGGTCTATTTTAGACATTTTTTGTTAGAATTAACGGATGGGGACCAAATTGACAAACGGAGATAGAATTAAGTGACCAAAACGAAACTTTTATTAATTAGAGGACCAACATGAAACTTAGAAATTAATTAAGGGACCAAATATGTAATTTAGCCATTAATATAATTGTTATCCACAAAATGTTATAAATTAAACATTTACCAATCATAATAAGGTTCAAATAATTTGGAACCAATTTTAAAACATGAGGTTCAAAGAAATTCTATACTTCCAAGTATTTCCTTCTTTTTTAAAGTCTTGCTTTTAATTTGGAGCTATTTAATTTTTTTATCAATCATACCCCATGTTGTCCACATACTTTCTTATCACAGACTTCAAAATTCCAATTCTTTCCGTGCATTTTTCAAACTTTCCCATGTGCCAACATCTTATATAACCACACTAGCTAGAATCTCTTAACAAATCATAATCTAATTTGATCGAATTAGATATTCTTCTCTGATTTAAACATTCATTCTGATGATCATTCTTACTTTACAAATGTCACTTCTTTTGCTTCTACTTTTATCTATAACAACCACATTCCAAAAAACCATGTGCAGCAATCACACAGTGGTTCAATGCAATGACAAAGATCGAGAGACACTGTTAACCTTCAACGTGGTCAACTGCAAAAAGATTGTTGTGCGTGGGAGGTGTTACTGGAAGAGTTGTAGAAATTGATCTCAAATCAAATATTGAAGATGAGCCAATCAATGGTGAAATGAATCTTTGTATTCTAGAACTTGAGTTTCTCAATTCCTTGGATTTGAGTGGGAATGATTTTTATGTGATAAGAATTCCATCCATTCAACAAAACATCACACATTCATCTAATCTTTTCTACCTTAATTTATTCAATTTTGATAATACTCTTCACATGGATAATCTTACCTGGCTTTCTTCATTTTCTTCCTAAAAATATCTCAACCTTGGTAGAATTGATCTTCACAAGGAAACCAATTGGCTTCAAATAGTGAGTACACTTCCTTCACTATTAGAGTTACAGCTGAGTGGTTGTAACCTGAACAACTTCCTATTTGTTGAGTATTTAAATTTGTCTTCAATTGTAACTCTTGATCTTTCTTACAACAACTTCACCTGTCATATACCTGATGGGTTTTTTAATCTCACCAAAGATATCAACTTTCTTAGCCTATTAGGGAACAATATATATGGTGAGATACCTCCAAGCTTGCTAAAACTTCGAAATTTGAGACACCTTGACCTTTCTAAAAACCAACTACAAAGATCAATTCCAGATGGAATAGGCAACCTACCAAATATTCAATACCTTAATCTTAACAATAACATGCTAAGTGGTTTAATTCCTTCAACTCTAGGAAACCTCTCGTCCTTACATTCCTTATATATTGGCTCTAATAATTTCTTTGGTGAAATTTCAAATTTACATTTTTCCAAACTCTCTATTTTAGATTCACTAAACATGAGTAATTCAAATTTTGTATTCCAGTTTGATTTGGATTGGGTTCCTCCCTTTCAACTATCTGAGCTTTCATTGGAAAATACAAATCAAGGCCCAAACTTTCCATCTTCGATGAATAAACAAAAGTCACTGCATGTTCTCGACATATCGAGCTCTAGAATTCCATTGGTTCATAGAAATAAGTTCTCGAGACTTATAGAAAGAATACCCTATGTACTTGCGGTGAGTATAATATCTAAAGCTAGGGTTTAGTCTGTTTTAGTGATCCCTTGAGAATGCCTCTCAAGTGGGTATTTATAGCCTCATATGGGCTTGGTTTCCCGTGGCTTTGGCCCCAAGTAACTTGGGCCCAAAGCCACGTTCAGAGAGCTTTGGAGCGTTCTAGAGGCTTCTAGAAGCTCTCTGAGGCGGTGCCCCTGGCGGGATCGCCTAAGGCCTTTCTGGCCCTTATGGAGGGCGTTGTGCCCTTTCTTGAGGGCGCCAAGCCCTTTTGGAGGGCTTTGTACCCTAAATGATAAGATTGATAGTCCATAGCCCAACAAGCACAGGCTTTGGGACAAGGCGAAGTGATTAACTGTTAGAGTGTTGAAATTTTCGCAGCCCAACAAGCACTAGGCTTGAAGAGATGAGTGGATTGCCTATTGTTTATGTTGGGCGACAGCCCAACATGTTTGTGGGTGTTGGCCTAACGTCTCGAGTATACGGTGACACTATCTTTGTGAAGCTGTAGCGTTCTTGGTGACTTGTAGCCCAACAAGCACGAGCATTGGGACAAGGCGAAGTGATTTAACTGTGAAGTTTTATATGCTTTGTAGCCCAACATGTCGTTGTTTAGGGGAAAAAATGGGGTACTCGTTCTGCTTTCCTGGTAGGTGACAGCCCAACGTGCCCAGGTTTGGCTGGGTGGGGTTGTGGGTAACAGCCCAACATGCCCTATTCTTGGCGAGGTCTTCTTAGGGATGGCGCGACCTTTGTATTCTTGGCAGATTCGGATCCAGTGGTTGGGGGCGGCTAAGGAGGTGTAGGATGCCGCTGTGAAAGAGGCAAAGGATGCTCTGATGGCGGAGTATACAAAAAAGATTGAACAATTGACTGCAGCATATGAGGCCTTGAGGGCAAGTTCCGAGGGGGACTTAAAGCGGTTTGCGCAGCTGGAAGGCGATGTTGAGGACGTTAAGGGCGAGGCGGCATAGAACTTTGACCGGGGATTTGTGTGTGCTAAAGAGCAAATCGCTTTTCTTTTTCCAGCTGTCGACCTGAGTGGCCTTGATCCTTTTAAGATCGTGCAAGACGGGGAGTTGGTGGACGAGCCCAAGTTGGTTTTGGGCGTGTTATATGTATTTTGGTGGCGGTCAGTTAATGACGCATGTTTTGCGTTTTGTTGTAACATATGACTGTATTTAAATTTCTAAGTTACGTTGGTCGAAAACGTTGTACTCTAGTAATATATTTATCATGTTTGGTTTGATATATTCGGTTGTGTTTAATTGGTACTTGTATTATTTTTGTTAATGATAGGGTACTTGTATGGTTTTCTCGTTTTGGCGTTATGATTTTTGTTTTAAGAAAATGATTGTAGACGCCCTATCATTTGTCGATTGTAGACGCCCTAGAGCCCTCGTGGGGCTAGGCATTTTCATTTGTCGATTTTAGATGCCCTAGAGCCCTTTTGGGGTTAGGTATTTTCATTTGTAGATTGTAGACGACCTAGAGTTCTTTTGGGGTTAGGTTTTTTCACTTGTAGATTGTAGACGACCTAGAGCCCTTTTGGGGTTAGGTTTTTTCATTTGTAGATTGTAGACGACCTAGAGCCCTTTTGGGGTTAGGTTTTTTCAATTGTAGATTGTAGACGACCTAGAGCCCTTTTGGGGTTAGGTTTTTTCATTTGTAGATTGTAGACAACCTAGAAAGTAGGATGCCTCGTTAAAAACCCTGCAAAACAAATCTCAAAGATCGAAAAAGGTTAGAATAAATTTTGTGTTTCATCTTCATGTTCTTAATGGCGGGACCGTTGCTTCCATATGCATTCTTTTCCACGGTTTTATTTCCGGCGCGTTGTTTGGTGAGATCTTTCGTCCTTGGCGAGCTTGTTTGCATCCTGTCCGTTATTTTTCTGAAAAATGACATTTCCGAACTTCAAAGTAACCAACATAAATAAAGTAGTCTTTAATCGTATGCAATCATTTTCAATGGGAACTAACTACTCTTTGTCTTCTCTAATTAACTGGTCCATATTTTCTACTCCTCTTCCTAGTCTTTTTCATTCTTTTACTAGATTAAAAATAACTTTCTTAATTAATTACCTTGTGCTTTTAATTCGTCTCTTTTTTCTATTAGATTGGAATTAAATCCTCTATTCAATCCTATCACTTCTCTTAAATCAAAATTCATTACTTCCCTTCTCAAACTTGAACTAACTCGTCCTTTTCATTCATTTATTTTCTATTCATTCTTTTTCCCTTCCTAAATTGATTGTTATATTATCTCTCATGTCTTTATTTCTCCTATGAAGTTGGAAACAAGTTCTTCTACTCACATTTATTCTTCTACGTGGGTCCATTTTGTCTTTATTCTAATATGTCGTTATTACTCCATTATTTATATTTTAAATAAACAGTTAGTTCAGTTCGCAAAGTAAATGGGACATGAAGGGGGTTCCCAGAAAGGAGAGGTGGGTCACTTGGACCACTTAAATACCAAGGCTTTCCTCGTCAGAATCCCTTCCATGCGGTTTTTTTAACAATACTATACTTTACTTCTGCCATGGGGTACCTAGAGTAGTTAAAGGGTGCTTAAATAATTTTCCTAGTGACAAAGTTTATTTTACAAATCAAATGAATAAAACTACAATTGTATTGTTCTCTTCCTTTTTCTATTAAATTGGAACTAAATCGCCTATTTTAATGTTCTTATAACTTGCCCATTAGATTAAGTTCAATATGTTGTTGCTGAAAATATGGGCTGATGAGAGATAATAGGCACTCCATTATATAGATTAAGTTGGAATGAATTGTACATACATTATGCAAAACTAATTGTACACACCGTGCACCAAAACATATGTGGAAGTGGAGATAACATCATAGAGTGACGTGTAGCATTCATATTTTGATTGGAACATATGATAAATCAAACCAGGTGAGTGCTATGAATTAATTAAGGGAATATAGTGAAGGTGAGAAAAACACACAAGAAGGGGGGGTTGAATTGTGTGGGCTATTTCTTCTCTTTCTCAAAAGCTTTGGTTAAGTTCAAAATCAGATTCTGAAACTTTTTCAGAGTTATTTAGCAGCGGGTAAATTTAAATGAGAGAGGGAAAGAGAGATAGACACAACAGATTATCCTGGTTCCTTCCACAACCCGGAAGTAGTTCAGTCCCCTTGTTACTTACAAGAGATTTTCACTATAATCAAACGATTACAATTGCTCAAGCACAAAGCAAGAGACTTCTTATTGCTCAAACACAAAGTAAGAGACTTCTTTTGCTCAAACACTAAGTAAGATACTTCTCTGCTCAAAGCACACAACTAAGAGACTTCTAATTGCTCAATACACAAAGTTATAAGACTTCTTTGCTTAGACACACAGTCTAAGACTTTGAACCAAACAAATTTTACAAAGAAATGAGTTTGAGTTTGAACACTTGATATACAATCAATGGTGTTCACAAAATACAACACAAGTTTAAGACTCTAAACTTAAGAAATTCTAAGATAAGAAGTTTGTAAGAATTTCTAAGTGTTTTTGGTGACTTTCAAATTTGACAGTTTTTGTGTTCGCAAAACAGAGCACAAAGTTTTAGTCTTTGAGTTTCTTGAGTCTTAGTTTTTCTTCTTCAAATCTTCAATCCTTTATAGAGGATAAAAGAGCTGTTGAGATTACCCAGTTTTCCAGCAAAGAGCTGTTGCAAAATAGAAGCTATGTCAAGCTGACATTGTGTACGAAAGAGCAGAAAACAGAGCACACAATTTTTGAATAGTTTCCTTAAAAGCTGGAGAATGTTTTGGCAAAGGAGACAACTATTCCATTGAGCTGCTCTGACTGTACAGTGCTTTACTGTTGACAGTGACAGTTGCTTTTCCTTAAAACTCAGACTTCAGAATCTTCTTCAGGAACTGTTCATCAGAAGCTGTCTTCAGACACAGGTCTTCAGACGCACCCTTCAGACGCACTGTTCAGACGCAGTCTTCAGACGTTGCCTTTAGAAGCTGCCTTCAGACGCACCTTCAGAAGTTGCCTTCAGTAGCTGCTTCAGACACTGATTTGCTTCATACTTGCAACACAAGCTTCTATGCTTTCCTTCTTGCTCTTAACTTGTTCTTTCATAACCAATGTTAGATACCAAACTTTAAGTACATGGTTCTGCACACTTAGAATCAAGCATTAGCAATTCCAATTTTCTTTTTAACACTTTGTTATTATCAAAACTAAAAAGAGATTTGTTCATACGTTTTGTTCCAACAATCTCTCCCTTTTTGATGATGACAAACACAAGTATTAATAGAAAATTGTTGTTAATTTAATTAACAAGTTGACTGCAGGGTATGAGGTTTGCAACCTCCCCCTGAGTCTGATCCAGGTTAATTAAATTCAGTTTAGATCAAAAAGATGAGAATTTCAGAATTGTTGTTGACTTTAATTAACAAGTTGACTTCAGGGTATGAGGTTTGCAAGCTCCCCCTGAGTCTGATAATCCACAAGGTGAGGTTTGCAACTCCCCTTGATTCTTATCCAAGTTAATTAAATTCAACTTAAAACAATAAGGTGAAATTATCACTCAGAATTATAAATAATAAGCTGACTTCAGGGTGTGAGGTTTGTAAGCTCCCCCTAAGTCTGATAATCCACAGGATGAGGTTTGTAAGCTCCCTGAGTCTTATCCAAGTTATTTAAATTCAGTTTAATTCACAGAATTGACAATTCAATGTATCTCACAGAGTTTAAATCTGAGGCTAAGAAATAATAAACTGTTCTCATAAGTTAATTTTAATCAGAAATTAACTTATGTTCTGAGCTCATAGCCTTAATACTTGTTACTTTTAGTCCCCCTTTTGTCATCAACAAAAAGAAATTTTCAAGAATTTTAAGAAACAAGAGAGTTTAAAACGTGAGATAAAAATGTTCAAAGCATTTTTGTTCAGTACATTCTGTTCAGTATCACTGAACTATTTTGGACAAAATTGTTCAGACCATATGGTTTTAGTACAACTGAACTCTTTTTAGAAAACTGAAAAATAGAGCATTTAGTTCAGTGCTTCTGAACCCTTTCAGACAGAACTGTTCAGAGTTTTTAAATAGGTTTGAAAACTTGAACATGTCTGATACCAAGTTGAACATGTATGATGAAAAGATGAAAGTGTGTCTGTGTTTTTGTTAATACATTCCAGAACTGAAAACAGAAAAACACATTTGCACATTGATGACTTTAGGAGGGACAAAGTGTAACTTTCAAAGCTTAGTTCATCATTGCCCAGAGTTATAACTTATCAGATTCTGACCAAAAGTTAGATAACTATGCAGATTCAGAAGTCAAAAAATTCAGATTCTGAAACTCAGACTCTGATGTTTTCAGAAGCTGAACTATCTTCAGACTCTCAAAGTGAGTGTCTGATAAGTCTTAGCTTCTGATGAAATTCAGAATCTCAGTTTCTATTCAGAGTCAAGCAATATTTTCAAGAGATGAAATGCATGTTCAGATTCTTTTTAATGAAATTAAATCTGTCTTCTGTGAGGGGTTTCGTAAATATGTCAGCCCATTGATGATCAGTATCAATGAATTGAATATCCAAAACACCCTTCTGAACATAATCTCTTATAAAATGATGTTTAATTTCTATATGCTTGGCTCTTGAATGTAGAATTGGATTTTTAGACAAACAGATTGCAGCAGTATTATCACAGAAGATAGGAATGATGTTTTCATGAATCTGACAGTCTTCCAATTGATGTTTCATCCAGAGCAGTTGTGTGCAACAACTTGCAGCTGAGATGTATTCTGCTTCTGTTGTTGACAAAGCATAGTTGCTTGTCTTTTGCTGGCCCAGGATATCAGATTTTCACCAAGGAATTGACAATTTCCACTGGTGGATTTTCTTTCAATCCTGTCCCCAGCATCACAGAATCCAACTAGCTTGTAATATAAGGATTTCTTATACATAAGTCCAAGATTAGTTGTTCCCTTCAGATACCTGAAGATTCTCTTGACAGCAGTCATATTAGATTCTCTAGGATCTGACTGGAATCTTGCACACAAGCATACACTAAGTAAAATATCTGGTCTAGAAGCAGTTAAGTATAACAGAGAACCTATCATACCTCGGTAGAGCTTCTGATCTACCTTTGAGCCAGTAACCTCTTTGCTTAAAGTGCATGTTGGATGCATCGATGTTGTCATCAGTTTACAATCTTCAAGCTGGAACTTCTTCAGAAGCTCCTTTGTATATTTAGACTGATGAACATACACACCATCTTTGCATTGGTTGATTTGAATTCCAAGAAAGAATTTCAATTCTCCCATCATGCTCATTTCAAATTCATCCTGCATTAACTTAGAAAATTCTTTGCAAAGAGTGGCATTAGTAGAACCAAATATGATATCATCAACAAAGATTTGCACAATTAAGATGTCTTTCTTGAGAGTCTTTCTAAAGAGTGTATTGTCAACTTGTCCTCTTACAAAATCATTTTTAAGTAAGAAATTACTTAGTCTTTCATACCAAGCTCTGGGAGCTTGTTTCAGACCATATAAAGATTTCTTAAGTTTAAAAACAAAATCTGGATGTTTTACATCTTCAAAACCAGGAGGTTGTTTGACATACACTTCTTCAGAAATAACTCCATTTAAAAAAGCACTCTTAACATCCATTTGATATAATATGATATCATGATTAACTGCATAGGAAAGAAGTAACCTGATTGCTTCCAGTCTTGTAACTAGAGCAAATGTCTCAGTGTAGTCTATTCCTTCCTGCTGACTACAGCCTTGAGCAACCAGTCTTGCTTTGTTTCTGATCACTTCTCCTTGTTCATTAAGCTTGTTTCTGAACACCCATTTTGTTCCAATAATGTTCTTGTGATTTGGTTTTGCAACTAAATCCCAGACATCATTTCTTTGAAATTGGTTGAGTTCTTCTTGCATAGCTACAATCCATCCATCATTTGCAAGTGCTTCATCAGCTGTTGTGGGTTCAATCATTGACAGTAGTCCAACCAAAGATTCATTCTGACAGAATGTTGATCTGGTCTTTCTTGGACTGTCCTTATTTCCAATGATCAGCTCCTCAGGATGTGAAGACTTGTACTTAAATGAGGTTCAGAGTGGATTTACTTCTGAAGAATCGTCAAGGGCTTGTTCAGAACCATTTTGATCTTGATTGGCTTCAGGAGGAGTGTCATCATCTGTGAGTTTTTCAGCTTCTTCAGTATTTTCAGCTTCTGAACCTTCTTCAGACTCAGAACTCTGTTCAGGTTCTGAAGGGTCCACTGATAGCCTTAAATCTGCAAAACTCTCAACCAGCTCCGGTATTTTATTACCAAGCTTCTTATCATCAAATCTAATGTGTATTGATTCTTCAACAACATGTGTTTCAGAATTATACACTCTGTATGCTTTAGATCTCTCTGAGTATCCTAAAAAGATACCCTTTTGAGCCTTAACATCAAATTTCTTTAGGTAGATCTTATTGTTCAGAATGTAACAAGAACAAGCAAACTGATGAAAATAAGAAATGCTTGGTTTTCTTCCTTTAAATAATTCATATGCTGTTTTATTCAGAATAGGTCTGATATAGATTATGTTCTGAATATAACATGCTGTGTTAACAGCTTCTGCCCAAAAGTACTTTGCAATTTTAGATTCATGGATCATGGTTCTGGCCATTTCTTGCAAAGATCTGTTCTTTCTCTCTACAACTCCATTTTGTTGTGGAGTTCTAGGAGAAGAGAACTCATGGAGAATTCCATGATCTTCACAAAAATTTTCAAATGGTTTATTTTCAAATTCACCACCATGATCACTTCTGACTTTTAAAATTTTCAAATCATTTTCTGTTTGTACTTGTTTGCAGAATTTGTTGAACACATCATATGTTTCATTTTTAGTTCTAAGGAATTTAACCCAAGTCCACCTACTGTAATCATCAACAATTACTAACCCATACTTCTTCCCATTGATTGAAGTTGTTCCAACAGGACCAAACAAATCAATGTGAAGCAGTTCTAAGGGTCTTGAGGTAGAAACAATGTTTTTAGATTTAAAAGATGTTTTAGAAATTTTTTCTATTTGGTATGCTCCACAAAGAGCATCTGAGTGATAGTCAATGTTTGGTAAGCCTCTGACCAGTTGCAACTTGCTAAGCTTAGAGATGAGTCTCCAGTTAGCATGTCCCAACCTTTTGTGCCATACCCATTTCTCATCACTCACAAACAGAAGGCAAATTACCTTCTGTTCAACCAGTTCTGAAAAATTAATTTTATAAACATTGTTTTTCCTATTTCCTTTGAACACAACATATTTATCTTTGTTATTGATTACAGTGCAAGTGTTCTTATTAAACAGGACATCATAACCACTGTCACATAATTGACTTATGCTAAGTAGGTTATGTCTTAGTCCATCTACCAACCAGACATCATCAATGGACAGGGAAGAATTACCTATCTTACCAATACCAATGATCTTTCCTTTCTGATTTCCTCCAAACCCCATAGTTCCTCCCTCTTTCATGATCAGGGTTTGGAACATAGACCTTTCTCCTGTCATATGACGCGAGCAGCCACTGTCCAGGTACCAAGACCTTTCCTTTTCTTTGGATGATAAGCATATTTGCAACAGAAATTATTTCAGACTTAGGTACCCATATTTTTATGGGTCCTCTATGGTTAGTCTTGAAAGGATAAGGTTTCTTTTGCATCTTTGGTCTGACATTTTGAGGTTTGAAAGGTTTTGAATAGATTGGTTTAGTATTTTTAGAAGATTTAATAAACACAGTCTTATTAAAATTTGAGTTTGAATTTTTCAGATTCTGAGACTTGCTTGTCTTAGGTTCTGAACTAGAGTCTGATTTTCTCATAATCTTAGGCTTAGGACCTTTTGGTTTAGACTTTGGCAAAGTTTTAAATTCTGCCTTTATCTTTCCCTTAGGTTCAGAAGCTTTAGATTCTGAGCAGTTCAGAACTTCAGACTTAGCGGTCTCAGTTTCTGTTAAATTCTGTTTCTCAGAACTGTCAGAAGCAGGCACAAAGCACACCTCAGTGCCTTTCATAATACTTTCAGAACAGGATGGTATTTTTGATTCATTTGAATGATTGAATGAATCATTATTGAAACCAATACCTTCACCTCTGTTTCTGTTAATGTTATAATTCATAGAAGCAACCTTACTTCTATTGATTCCAGTTAAAATAAAATCCTGAAGAGCAATTTCTTGTTCATTTGGAATTTCTTCAGGTTTCTTATGAGCCACTTCTCTGAGTTCTCTAACTTCTTCATCAATCTCATTGATGTGATTCTGAAGTTTGAGATTCTCCTCAGTCAGCAAGTTATGTTTATTTTTCAAAGATTTTAGTTGACTTAACTTGCTTTTGAGGTGGTTCATAAGATCTTTAACTGTTTCAATTAGTTCAGAACGTGTCAGTTCAGAATATACCTCATCTTCATTATCGGAGTCTGAACATGATTCTGCATCAGAGAATGATGTTGCCATTAAAGCCAGGTTGGCTTCCTCTTCATCATCAGACTCAGAATCATTGTCAAGATCATCCCATGTTGCTTTAAGACTCTTCTTGAGTTTGTTTCTGAAGTTGCTTGATTTAGAGCTGGTCTTCTTTGATTTCTCCTTTGACTTGTCCTTCTGATGTTCAGGACAATCAACAATGAAATGACCAGGCTTCTTGTAATTGTAGCAACCCTTCTGATCTTCCTTCTTGGAACCAGATCCTTTGAAGTTGCTGCTTCTGTTAGAAAATTTCTTCTGTCTTTTCATTAAGTACTGAAATCTTTTGGAAAGCATTGCAAGCTCCTCATCATCTGAATCTTCTTCAGAATTTCCCTCAGGAAATTCTTCATCAGATTCAATAGCTTTTAGAGCTTTTACAGACTTTCTTTTGGATTTCAGTGCTATAGACTTAGACTCTCTAACAGATTCATCTTCATTAAGTCCCAGTTCATGCACTTTGAGTGAGCTTATAAAATCTTCAATACTTAGAGTATTTAAATCTTTAGCTTCCTCAATAGCAGTCACTTTGGGTCTCCATTTAGATGGCAGACTTCTGAGGATTTTATTCACATGATCAACAGTAGTATAACTTTTCTACAGAATCTGAAGTCCAGAAACCAGAGTCTGAAATCTTGAGAACATAGTCTCAATATTTTCATCCTCCTTCATTCTGAATAGCTCATACTGCTGAACCAGAATATTTGCTTTTGCTTCTCTAACCTTCTTGTTACCTTCATAGTTAGAGCAGAGGGAGGTGAAGATGGCTTTCGCTGTTGATTTATCACTCAGCTTCTGATACTCACTGTGAGGTAGAGAATCCACATTGATACCTCTAACATTGTGATGCTTTCTGTAGATCTTCCTCTCAGCATCACTCAGGCCTCTTTTGTTAACAGCTACTATTTCTTCATCAACTGGAATAGAAATTCCATCTTCTATGATATCCCATAAGGAATCATCAATTCCAATGATGTGGCTGTACATTTTGCTTTTCCACCATGAAAATTTATCTGGATCACCAGTAAACATTGGAGGTTTATTGTGTGAACGAGATTTTCTTTCATCTGTACCATAGTCATATGATACAGAAGCACCACCACTTCTTTGATTTCTAGGAGAGGGTGGAGGGGAACTATTGGATGACATATTTTTCTAAGGATCTTACTGACTCACTGTTAGGTGATTGAATATTAGAACCGGAGCTCTGATACCAACTGAAGGTTAGAAAAACACACAAGAAGGGGGGGTTGAATTGTGTGGGCTATTTCTTTTCTTTCTCAAAAGCTTTGGTTAAGTTCAGAATCAGATTCTGAAACTTTTTCAGAGTTATTTAGCAGCGGGTAAATTTAAATGAGAGAGGGAAAGAGAGATAGACACAACAGATTATCCTGGTTCCTTCCACAACCCGGAAGTAGTCCAATCCCCTTGTTACTTACAAGAGATTTTCACTATAATCAAACTATTACAATTGCTCAAGCACAAAGCAAGAGACTTCTTATTGCTCAAACACAAAGTAAGAGACTTCTTTTGCTCAAACACTAAGTAAGAGACTTCTCTGCTCAAAGCACACAGCTAAGAGACTTCTAATTGCTCAATACACAAAGTTATGGGACTTCTTTGCTTAGACACACAGTCTAAGACTTTGAATCAAACAGATTTTACAAAGAAATGAGTTTGAGTTTGAACACTTGATATACAATCAGTGGTGTTCACAAAATACAACACAAGTTTAAGACTCTAAACTTAAGAAATTCTAAGATAAGAAGTTTGTAAGAATTTCTAAGTGTTTTTGGTGACTTTCAAATTTGACAGTTTTTGTGTTCGCAAAACACAGCACAGAGTTTCAGTCTTTGAGTTTCTTGAGTCTTAGTTTTTCTTCTTTAAATCTTCAATCCTTTATAGAGGATAAAAGAGCTGTTGAGATTACCCAGTTTTCCAGCAATGAGCCGTTGCAAAATAGAAGCTATGTCAAGCTGATATTGTGTGCGAAAGAGCAGAAAACAGAGCACACAATTTTTGAATAGTTTCCTTAAAACTGGAGAATGTTTTGGCCAAGGAGACAACTGTTCCATTGAGCTGTTCTGACTGTACAGTGCTTTACTGTTGACAGTGACAGTTGCTTTTCCTTAAAACTCAGACTCAGAAGCTTCTTCAGGAACTGTTCATCAGAAGCTGTCTTCAGACGCATGTCTTCAGACACACCCTTCAGACGCACTGTTTTGACGCACTTCTTCAGACGCACTGTTCAGACGCAGTCTTCAGACGCTGCCTTCAGAAGCTGCCTTCAGACGCACCTTCAGAAGCTGCCTTCAGTAGCTGCTTCAGACACTGATTTGCTTCATCCTTGCAACACAAGCTTCTATGCTTTCCTTCTTGCTCTTAGCTTGTTTTTTCATAACCAATGTTAGATACCAAACTTTAAGTACATGGTTCTGCACACTTAGAATCAAGCATTAGCAATTCCAATTTTCATTTTAACACTTTGTTATTATGAAAACAAAAAAGAGAGTTGTTCATACATTTTGTTCCAACATATAGAACCTAGATGAGTTTCTTTAAATGTCGTCGTTCCGACTGCGGTGTTTTCTGTACAACTTGCGTTGAACCGAGTTCCTGAAACATGAATAAGAGGCAAGCGGATAACAAGCTGCACCGCTAGGCCTTTTTAGATGGAAAAACCGATCCTCGTAAACACAACATTCATGGCCTAGTAATTTTTTCAGCTTCATGCTCCAACGAAAGAAGTGGAATTGCTCATGATAAACAATAACAATGGATATTAACGATATTGTGTATGCATTATCAATTATAGAACATCATAAGAGATTGGAATTTAAACCTTTAATCTAAAGCTACTCATTCTGCTATTTATATAGATATTGAAAATAACTAGGTTTCTAAAACAAACTCAAGTTTATAAACTTCGATTATAATAACAAGAATCACGTCGTATTTTAATTTATTCACAAAGGAAACTAATTATCCTAGTAGTAATAATTTATAACCAATAAAAGAGACTGGTATATAAAGGATAATAAACACTCATACTATTATTATAGCATAATTCTACTGATTAGGCCAATTAAGGATTTAGGTTGATATAATTACAAAGCACATGACATGTATTATTAGAATTGAATCATAGGTGTATTTATTGAATAAACGGAAATTAGAAATTAGACGGAGAACGAGAATCTGAAGTTTCTTAATTAATCAAATTAGAAATAGGGATTTTCCTTGTGGTTTTAGATAATCGACGGAATGATCTTAACAGAAAAGGAATTTCTCAGCTATCATCAGCAGGACTAAAAGAAGCATAAAATCTCGTTAAACTAGCTACCTACTTGAATAAGGAAAGATCATGTATATTAACAAACTATAATAATTTATATCGTCGTGAACTTCATAGGTGCGAGGATTGTTATGTTGACAGATCTTATTTGATAAAGGAGTGCAAAACCTGATTGAAAAACTCATCCTAGGTGTGTGATGTCAAGGGAGAAATATGATATTCCGATGAACTTTGCTTTTTATGTATGTCGTGCGTCTGTGATCTGACACGATATCACGACCTTTCCAACCACCAATTCTCTGGCAATCTAATAAGAAAGCCGCTGTTCTGTATTATTTGGCGACCACCGCGAAGAGGGAAGACCAGGAGAGCGATGACAAGGTTGTGAAGAGGTGGGAAAGATTGAAAAGGTGTGGCCTAGGTTAGTTTTACCGAGGCCCCACGGTTGGCACCAACTGTACTTGCAGTGAGTATAATATCTAAAACTAGGGTTTAGTTTGTTTTTAGTGATCCCTTGAGAATGTCTCTCAAGTGGGTATTTATACCTCATATGGGCTTGGTTTCATGTGGCTTTGGCCCAAGTAACTTGGGCCCAAAGCCACGTTTAGAGCGCTCTGGAGCGTTCTAGAGGCTTCCAGAAGCTCTCTGAGGCGGCGCCCCTTGGCGGGCTCTCCTAAGGCCTTTCTGGCCCTTATGGAGGGCGCTGAGCCCTTTCTTGAGGGCGTCAAGCCCTTCTGGAGGGCTTTGTGCCCTAAATGATAAGATTGATAGTCCACCCTATAACCTTATTTTGTCAAACAATTTGATTGCTGAAGACATATCTTACCTAACACTAAATTGTTCATGGTTAATGTTTGATCACAATAATTTCACAGGAGGACTCCCAAACATATCACCAATGACCAAATTTGTTGATTTGTCTTACAACTCCTTCACAGGATGAATTCCACATAGTTGGAAGAACTTGAAAGGTTTAAAATACATTAACTTATGGAGTAATAGGTTATCTGGTGAAGTTCAAGAGAACCTCTCTGATTGGAAACAATTGCAATTCATGAATTTGGGAGAAAATGAATTTTTTGGAACCATACCAATGAACATGTCACAAAACTTAGAAGTGGTTATATTGAGAGCTAACCAATTTGAAGGGACTTGTCACGACCATATTTACGGTCATGACCGGCGCACAGACTAACATTCATTAAACAATCATCCAAGTCTGGCAAGCCTAACATAAAATATACATACTTTTACTAATACACGATCTACCAAAAATTTGGCAGAGTTTTTTGTTTTTCATACATTTCCAAAATATTTACATATCCCTGTTTTATATTCATATCAAAATATCATCCAACAATATTTACATATATTCAAAAGGATGACATCCACACAGGAAACACTTAACATTATAGTACATAGAGCCCAAAATATTGATATATTCTAACCAACATAGCTGCATCAAACTGAAGTCACTACATAATGGCCACTACTAAAGATATAGAGGTCTATCAAAACAAGCGAACGCTTCGGTGTATCTACAATTATCTGGAGAGACCTATCCCACAACTTGTGAATCTGAAGAAAAAAACTGAAAGAAGGGGGTGAGTCACATAGACTCAGTGAGAGCAAAAAATACCAAATAGACAGGCAGGAGAAACAATAATTCGCACGAACACAAAAAAAAAAACAAAGAGTATAAGAAAATTATACGAAATAAAACTAACTTTATAAATTAGATATAGGTTTTATGTTAAAACTCTTTTGTAAAGTTTGAGATTTTCATGAAAACAAGTATTTCACATTTCTTGACTTAAAGTTTCGTATCAATAATTCTACGTTTCACTATGTGCACATAGACCACATTATCTCTTCGTTGTGGGGAACGGTAATTATCTATAAACCACATTATCTCTTTGTTGTGGTGAACAGTAATTATCTATATACCACATTATCTCTTTGTTGTGGTGAACGGTAATTATCTATAGAACACATTATCTCTAAATTCCATAAATCATAACACTTTACCTTAAGGAACACCAAAAAGAAAACCCTCCATGAATGGGTAATTTCACTTCTCACCCTTATACCTTCATGAAGCTTATATTCACAATAGATTGTAGCCAATTTGATGAAAATTTGAAGGAAATAAAACAAGGTAGATGAATTAGGAATGGTGAGATAGAAGAATAAGAAATGGGGTGAAGGTGTGTTTTGGTGAAAATGAATGAAGTGGTTACGGTACAGAGAAGAGAAGTTGGGGTTTTTGTGATGGTAAAAAATGATGGGTAGAGATTACGGGTCCTAATAAAACAAATTCTGCCCCCTTCTTTTTTTTTTTTTAGCCTCTAAATATATATAATATATTTAATTTTTGTTTTAAAAAAATACCATTCAATCTCTCTTATTTGTTTCACTTAGACCTTGCACATAACAAACTTTTAGGATCTTTGACACGCTACGTCTACAACTTGACTCATATGGTTACTTATCATGTGCATTCATGGTGTCCTGCTACAATTGAGTTGTTTACAAAAGGTCAAAATTATGTATATCGAGACTGTCCAGATAGGCGAACTATTGACCTTTCGGTCAATAGCTTGTCTGGAGAAGTGCCATTGGAATTGTTTCGGCTTGTTAAACTTCAAACGTTAAACTTATCTCACAATAATTTGATTGGAACAATACCAAAGGCGATTGGAGACATGAAAAATATGGAATCTCTCGATCTTTCTAATAATAAGCTTTGTGATGAAATTCCTCAAAGCATGGCTCTCTTAACTTTTTGGGTTATTTTAATTTATCTTACAACAATTTTGATGGAAAAATCCCAATAGGAACTCAACTTCAAAGTTTTAATGCATCGAGTTATATTGGGAATCTTTATCTATGTGGAGCTCCTCTTAATAATTGTACCACGGAAGAAGAAACTGCTAAAAATGCAACACCGTCTACAGAGAATGAAGATGATGACTCTATAAAAGAATCATTGTATTTAGGCATGGGAGTTGGATTTGCAGTATGTTTATGGGGGATTTGTGGTTCTTTGTTTCTTATTAGAAAATTGAGGCATGCATACTTTCGGTTTATTGATAGTGTGGGCGACAATCTCTATGTTACTTTGATCGTAAAGTTAAATAGCTTTCACAGAAACTGAACTGTTCTTAGTTGCATTCATTTTGTCAACTGTTCTTGGGGCTTGTCCTCTCATATGGTTACTTTTCATGTGGATTCGTACTACCCTACAACATTTGATTTATTTACTAAAGGTCAAGATTATATGTATCAAGTCAGTCCGGATAGACGAACTATTGACCTTTGAGCCAATCACTTGACTGGAGAAGTGCCATTGTAATTGTTTTGGCTTGTTCAAGTTCAAACATTGAACTTATCTCACAATGTTTGACTGGAACAATACCCAAGCTAATTGGAGACATGAAACATATGGAATCTCTCGACCTCTCTATTTATAAGTTTTTTGGTGAAATTCCTCAGAACATGTCTCTCTTAACCTTCTTGGGTTATTTGAATTTATCTTACAACAATTTTGACGGAAAAATCCCAATAGGAACTCAACTTCAAAGTTTTAATGCATCAAGTTACATTGGGAATCCTAAACTATGCGGAACTCCTCTTAATAATTGTACCATGAAAGAAGAAAATCCTAAAACTGCAACACCATCTACAGAGAATGAAGGTGATGACTCCATAAAAGAATCATTGTATCTGGGGATGGGAGTTGGATTTGCAGTTGGTTTCTGGGGGATTTGTGGTTCTTTGTTTCTTATTAGAAAATGGAGGCATGCATACTTTCGGTTTGTTGATAGAGTGGGTGACAAGCTCTATGTTACTTTGATCAAAAAGTTAAATAGCTTTCACAGAAACTGAGCTGCTGATAGTTAAGGTTAGTTAAACCTACTTCACAGTTTCATTGATTAGAATATAGATTATTTTGTTATTCATAATTGAAACACATGACAAGTTTTATCGATCAGTCTATAGATTATTTTTGTTTTATTATATAATTCCATTTAACTTATACCCATTGTATTTGCTTCATATTTATCAAGTGATTATGGCTGTGACAGATCGTGGATATAATTTTCCAAACAAAGTCAATATTGTGATATCAATAAGTAAGAGAAGACACTGTTGAAAAGCTTTTTATACAAGTCATGAAATGGTTGCATTCTTTTTGTCAACTGTTCTTGGGGCTTGTCCTCACATCATGTGTCTCCCTCCTTAATTTTGGACAGTGTTGCTTATGTTATGTCTCTCTCTTCTTTTTATTAGTTTATGTATCAGTTTATGCAGATAGTTGCAGAATAAGAGTTTGTGTGGAAACTTTAGTGCTTTCAATTTTACATCATAGCTAGATGCCATATGAAATTTGATTTTCATTACAAAAGCAAAAAGAAAAAATAAATGGATTGGAAATTGCTAAACATTTTTGGATAGTCTCTAACAGATAATTAGTTATCTACACTAGTTTACAATGATGGTACTGGTACAATAATCTTAAAACTGTAATTAATAAATAATATGATAACAAATGCTTAAAGTTAACAAATTCTAATTATATACATATTTGTAAAGAAAATACTGAAGTCTTCCCTACATTTTCTAAGTCTTCTTTTTTTGGATGTTTCTTTTTTTATTTTATCTCTTTTTTTTCTTTCTTTCTAGCTTCTTAATTTCATATTCCAATATTTCTACATAATCATATTCAAACACTAAGAAATAGACTCTCACTTTAATCAATCAACTATGGCCACTTTTACTTCACAAATTGTAATATTTGCAAACACATTCCACAAAAGCATGTCTAGCTGTCAAATAGTGGTCTGTAAGAGTCTTAATGCGATGATTCTCGAGCTCTCCTCATGAACCAACACTTTGCAATGAGAAAAGATCCATGGACTTTGTAAATTTCCAAAGCAAGAATCGTTGATCCTTTTCAACGGCCTTCAAATTGGTAAAATTAAAATAATTGTTGTTAATGGAAAGGAGTCCTAACTCCTATGTGATAGCATCACATGTATTCTATATTTTTTGGAGTTAATTATTCATAGGGTTAAATAAGTAAATGGTCCCCCTAAATATACCAACATTTGATTTTAGTCCTCCTAAAATATTCCTTAGGCTTTTGGTCCCTCCAAAATTTTCTATTCATGAAATTAGTCCCCTTTTTTTGGTCAACTCATGTCTAACCTTCATATTTTTTAATGAAATTTTTCAGAAATGGGTAAAATATTATGATAATCTCTCCCAAAAAAAATTGGAATTTTTTAACAAAACATGAATTAAATATGAATTTTTATGCTTTTGGTGCTAAAAAATTCATATTAAATTTATGTTTTGTTAAAAAATTCTAATTTTTTTTTTGGAAAATATTGTCATAATTTTCTACACATTTCTGGAAAATTTTATTAAAAAATATGAAGGTTAGACATGAGTTGACTAAAAAGTAGGGATTAATTTCATGGATGGAAAAGTTTGAAGGGACCAAAAACCTAAGAAATATTTTAGAGGGACTAAAATCAAATGTTGGTATATTTAGGGGGACCATTTACTTATTTAACCAAATGTTAGTATATTTAGGGGGACCATAATATCCCTTGCGATTTTATGAAAATTGTGGATATAATATTCCTCCAAATAGAGCCATTGTGAGCTAAACAGTTAAGAATTCTATGAGATGAGATCATTTCTTACTGTCATTGCATGTTCCGAAATTGATTATTCTCACGGGGTAATGATTTTGTTCATTGAACAATTTCATATCCCATGACGCAGTGATGAAGGAAACTCAGCCATGAGAAGAGTCCTGAGGTGGAAGAGGACAATGTTGAAGCCATCGTATCAGACTTTGAGCAAGCCTATTTGAGAGCACTAAGACAGAGAAAAAGAAGAAGAAGCATGTGAACAAAGTGAAGCCTACTTGCTTTAACTCAGCCGGAATGAGAACCCGTGCCCAAAAAGGTACCTCCAAAGTTGCATTGGCAGCTACATAATAGTTGGTTCATTTGCAATAGAATAGCTAGGAATATCAATACTTTTGTACAAACTTTCATAAAGAGCATAATATTGTAGCAGTTGTTATGACCATGAATGATCTTAATTTGTCTAGCTTTTATGTACAATGGTGGACTAAGCCACCTCTTTTCTTAGGACCCTTCCTTTTAGGGATAGATCTAGATTTTCTTATCATAGGTTCTCCACTTTGTGACTCTGTTGTATTCACTACAAGAAAATACACAATTTTCCTATGAAATTTTCCTAGGAATTTTATTTTGTCGGAAAACAAGTTAATTACTGAAGAATTTTTTGTCGGAAAGCTACTTTTAGAAGAAAAGGGACCTGTCGTACCCAAATTTTGTCCCAAGCTTTTTTAAAAAAAAAAGAGAGAGAAGAGTCAAAAAAGAAGGAGATGAAGAAAGTCAAAGTCAATAAAAAGTAAAAAAAAAAGAGGATTTCGCAGAGCGATGTAAGCTTGGCTCTACGAACTTTGCGAAGAGCATCGTAGAGCGATGTTCAGGTTGCTCTGCGAAATATGCGAATTTTGCAGATTTTGATTTTCTGATTTCCCTTTCTTTTATTGTTATTCCAGTCATTATCTATTATTATTATCATTTATTATTAGTATGATTAATGCTGGATTTAACCAAGAAAGAAGAAAAACGTGGGTCAATTGGAAAGCAAGAAAAGAGGGGAAGAGGAAGCAAAATCCATCAAGTAACCCAGCCACTTGCTGACCTTGGGCAGCCCATTTCCCCTACCATTTGGCCTGCAACTGACCCTGCTGTGCGCACCTCGTTTTTTTCCTGAGAAAAAGACGCGCAAATCCTCCGAGGTCGTTCGTAAACGCTCGGAGGGCCTTTGTGAAGCCGCCACCAAAGTTTTTTGTGTAAAGGGAACGTTGATAAACCCTTAAGTTTTTTTTTGTTTAAAGGGAAACGATAATAAAACCCTTTGACGATGAGGAAAGGATGGTCATCGCAACCATTGTCGGGTTCGGGAGTCGATTACGTAAGGGGAAGGTATTAGCACCCCTCACGTCCGTTGTACTCAACGGGAACCTTCTATTTGGTTAAAGCTTGAATTGTTTTTAAATGTTTTGCGCGCATGTTCATTTATGTCAAAAAATATAATAAAGGGGGGAAAAAGAGATAAAAACAAACGAAAGAAAAGAAAAAAAAGTTTTTATTATTGCGCTTGACAAGATGTCGATCTTGCTCCTACGTATCTCCCGGTAGTCGGAGAATTCAAAGCGTACGTAGTTCTTTGGTAGAAAAACGTACATGTGTTGGTTAATTTTAAATGGACGATGTTTTAACCGAATTCTTGCGATTAAAACGTAGCTTGTATGCTCGCGCTTGGGAGACTTATTAAGCGTTTGTTCGTGAATCGCACTAGAATTGTTAAAAGGTACGTCCGTTAGGGTAAAAGGGTTCGAATTGGTCGCTATGGGACCAAAAGAGAGGTGCAATGGACTCATACAAGTCAATCATTGACCGAGTGGACTCGAATGAGTCGGGCGATTGTTCGATTGATCCACTGAGATCAAGAACGGGTACAATGGACTCGGACGAGTCAAAAATTGACCGAGTGGACTCTAACGAGTCGAGGGATCGAGTCTAATGGCCACGGGGGACCAAAAGGTTTGGATTGACCACAAGGGGCCAAGGTTTGGTTTGGTTAGGGTTGTACATATTGAAAAAGGGAATGACGATTGTCCAAACGACGAGACATACGTCACGCATTCGTACAATCGGGGCAATGGAGAGACATACGTCACACCATCCCTTTTTCATTCATGTTTTTGGGTAGAATTCTTTTAGAAATCCCAAGGTATGTCAAAACATTTGGTTTGAAAAACCAAATTGGAAAGATTTAGCAATTTTGCTAGAAAACGCACAAGTTCGGCTCATTTTGCGAATTGTTTTGAAAAGCGAACAAATTTGGCGTATGTTCATGCTTGAGTTTTGAAAATCATGAGCAATATTTATTGTTCAAGTTTAGATTGCAAATGATGAACATAGCTTGTTTGTTCATGCTGTTTTGAAAGTTTAGAAACGTAACTTGTTTTGCAAGTTATCCACAAAACGTCATACGAACTTGTGATTTTGTCAAGATTGTGCAAAATCCTTGTTATGGTTCGAAAAACATGGGTTTAAAAACTCTTAGGTTCTGAGCTCTTGGGCTAGAACCTCAAAAATTGCCCATTTGGGCACCTAAACTCAGGTTCTGAGTTCTGTCATGGTCGCTCTGCGACCATGACTTCGCACTGCGAAGCATGCGAATTTTTGAGTTCAGAAGCTGTTTCTGAACTTTTGTTCAGAAACAACTTCTGAACACACTCAGGACCTTTTAGGTGAGTGAAAAGCTTTGAGTTTTTGGGATGAAAAGGACTAGACAAACCAGTTTTGATGTTTTGAAAACCTTGGGATTTCTTTGAAATTCAAAAGGGGTTTTTTAGAAACAAGAAGTTTTGAACCAAAATAGCTATACAAACACAATTAAAAATGCAAAACAAAAGCTTGGAAACTTACAGAACTCCTTAGCAAAGCTCCAACTGCAATGGATTTGAATTGATTGAAGGTTCTTGCAAGGTTTTGAATGTTGGTGATGGTTTTGGAACTTTGTAGTGCTTTGTGTTTGATTGGTTTTTTTCTGGTTGTTTGTGAGTATTTGTAAGCTGGAATGAGTAGTGTATAATGCTCTTGAATTGCTGTTGTGTGTAGTGTTTCTGAAGTGCTTGAAACCTTGGGCAATGCCTTCTATTTATAGGCCAAAACCAAATCTATTTCATCATTAGCAAATCCCAAAATCCAGTTGATTTGTGGCTAGAATCAGGCTGAATCCCTTTGCATTAAATGCTAATGGATAGAGGCAACCTTGCCTTGTGCCAAGGGGCAAGAATCAGCCTGATTTCAGCCACAAATTCAACTAATTCTAGAAGGTAATGATGAGAAATATGGCTGAATTGCAAATGGCCAAGCTTGGGGATCAATCCTTGCAATCTCAATGGTTGATTAATAAAAACGTGCACTGTAATGTGCAGAGATTGAGGGATGAAAAAGGCTATCTATGGCTGGTGTGAGGGGTGAAAAGCTGCTGCAAAAACAGGGTAGACACTCATGGCTTTTCAAGTGAGAAAATCCAGCTAGTTTGACTGGTTTTGGGGGGAGCAAGCAGGAGGAAAGTCATCAAGCAGGTGGCTGGCAACCTTGGGGTGGTTAACAGGTCACATGGGAGGGACTAGAGCTGCCCAAGGGCAAGCCCACTTGCTTGTCACATGCTAGGTTGGAAGAAAAAGCTTCCAACCTTGGCATTAATGGCAAGTCCTTCAATTCTGGTTTTGCTTGGCCCAAATAGCCATGAATGCTGCTTAAAATAAATATGGAAATGATATGCAACAAAATCTGGAATTAAATCAAAAACATCAAAAATCTGCAGAAAAATCGCAGACTTCGCAGTGCGAAGTGAGCTTCGCAGTGCGAAGTCAGCATTTTTGAAATGTTGACTTTTGTTGACTTTGACTTTTTTCTCCCTCTTTGATTTTTGATTTTTTTTTTTGTTTTAAAATGCTTAGGACAAAATTAGGGTACTACAGCTGCCCCTACTTAATTGTGTCTTCGCATAGAGTGTATGAGTGCCGGGGGCATCTCATGAACTCTTTGCGAAGATCAATTAAGTAAAAAGAAGGACCCGAATTTTGTCCTTCGCGGAATGCAAATGTAATGGTTTGAAAAGGTTGATCGTATCCAGCCGCTAACACTGGAGGTAGATCCACTGGGGGGATGAAGGTCTTATCTAGGCACTTTCACTAGAGGTCGATACCTAAGCTAGGTAATCTTATTCAGGCGCTTTCACTGAAGGTCGATTCCTAACGAGCTGTGGTCTTATTCAACCGCTAACACTGAAGGTCGATACACTGGGGGAGGTGATCTTATCTAGGCACTTTCACTAGAGGTCGATACCTAAGCTAGGTAATCTTATTCAGGCACTTTCACTGAAGGTCGATTCCTAACGAGCTGTGATCTTATTCAGCCGCTAACACTGAAGGTCGATACACTGGGGGGAGGTGATCTTATCTAGGCACTTTCACTAGAGGTCAATACCTAAGCTAGGTAATCTTATTCAGGCACTTTCACTGAAGGTCGATTCCTAACGAGCTGTGATCTTATTCAGCCGCTAACACTGAAGGTCGATACACTGGGGGGAGGTGATCTTATCTAGGCACTTCACTAGAGGTCGATACCTAAGCTAGGTAATCTTATTCAGGCACTTTCACTGAAGGTCGATTCCTAACGAGCTGTGGTCTTACCCTAAATAGGTGCCCCTGGTTGAACCGGAAAACATGATTGTATGATGCATGTTATGTAGTATGATATGCAGTGATATGCAATGCAATATGATATGAGATGGACTCAAACAAAGATTCCTTCTGGGGAATTGGGGACAGTTAGTGAAGGAGGTTCACTGGGGAACGCTTACTTGACTGTTGATGGATGTTGGTGAATATGTGATACTCACTGGAGAATCCTTATTGAGGATGCATGACATGATTTATGAAATGCATGTGTATGAATGATTTGTATATGCATGCATGAACGAAAATGACATGATGCATAAATTATGTTATGCATGATATGTGGGATGCTGGTTGGGTGTCGAGCAAAGTCGGTCTTGGTTGTGGTTGTGCCAGTGACGATTGGGGCTCTCTTTTTGTTTTGTTTTTTTGTTGGTTGGTTTGGAAGGACAAGGTCCTTTGCCTACATACCCGAATGGGATCAAAACCGGTGTAGTTCGGGCTTGTCCTGGGATTTGTGTGGGTTTGCCAATAATGATTGGACCTTTTGTTTGGGGTTGAGACTCCCTGGGGGTGTCAATGAGGTTTGGCTCACGAGGATATAGGGATCATTTTGGAAGCATGATCGATATCCAGCCTTGTTTGGTGTTTGGATGTTTAGGGTGCTTACTGGGGAATTTGTTCCTCTTAACCCTTGGGGCTTTTGCGCTCCGCGTGCCGTGAGTTACGCACTTGCCTTTGCTGAAGAGCATAAGTCCTTTGGTGTAATATTTGGTGGGAATTACCGCAATTCCTTCGAAATTTACGAAAATTCAAAATAAAAACAATGTTTGTTTGTTTTTTTTCCTTTTTTGGAAGAAATTTCTTTTGTTTATTTCCCATGTTTTAAAGCATTTTCATCATGAATAAAACAAAATTTTATGCGCTACTGAGAACATAAAATAACAAAAGGAAATTTATTCAATGCAGATTTGACTTCTTGAATGGGTAAAAAATACACAAAGTGAGAAGTGAGATAGAGAAAGACAAGAAAAAGAGAAAAAAGAAAAATTGTTGGTTTTGGCACAACACATGCTATTTCCTTATGACTTCGAGATTTTTGTTTTTTTCGGAAGATGCTGATGAGACCGGTTCTTCTCCTCTTGAATCTTGTCCGGAGCTTGGATGCTGCAGTCATTGCCTTTCTTTTTTGTTAACCCCTAACTTTTGCCTGGACCGCTCTTTCGAGTTTTCAATCCACCGGGGTGTATTTCCTTTTTTAATGTCCTTAATTTTTGCCTAGACCGCCTTTTCAGGTTTTCGATCTAGCAGGACGCTCTCTATTGCCTAAACCGCCCTTTCAGGTTTTCGATTTAGCGAGCTCTTTTTTTTCTTTTTTCTCTTAGGCATAATATCTCTTGACTGCATCGGAGTTTATTGAGAGTGGGAACTCTTCTCCGTCCATAGTGGTAATGATTAGGGCTCCGCCTGAGAAGGCTTTCTTTACCACGTACGGCCCATCATAGCTGGGAGTCCACTTCCCTCGGGGATCTTTGTGGATAGGTAATATCTTCTTGAGCACTAGGTCTCCTTCTTTGAACTCTCGAGGACGGACCTTCTTGTCGAATGCCCTCTTGAGTCTCCTTTGATAGAGTTGTCCGTGACATATTGCCGTCAGGCGCTTTTCTTCTATGAGATTCAGTTGGTCGAACCTTGTTTGGACCCATTCAGCTTCCTCTAGCTTGGTTTCCATCAAGACCCTTAACGAAGGAATTTCCACCTCTACGGGAAGCACGGCTTCCATACCGTATACTAGGGAGAAAGGGGTTGCCCCAGTTGAAGTGCGAATGGCTGTTCTGTAGCCATGTAGCGCAAAGGGAAGCATCTCATGCCAATCCTTATATGTTGTTACCATCTTTTGGATGATCTTCTTTATGTTCTTATTGGCTGCTTCTACCGCACCGTTCATCTTTGGTCGGTAAGGGGAGGAATTATGGTGCTCAATCTTGAAATCTTTGCACAACTCCTTCATTGTCTTGTTGTTCAGGTTTGCCCCATTATCGGTGATGATTTTGTGGGGAGTGCCGTAACGGCAAATGATTTCCTTCTTGATGAACCGGGCTACCACTTGTTTGGTCACATTTGCATACGAAGTTGCTTCTACCCATTTGGTGAAGTAGTCGATGGCAACGAGGATGAAGCGATGTCCATTTGACGCTTTGGGCTCGATCATTCCAATCATGTCTATGCCCCACATAGAGAATGGCCAAGGTGAAGTCATGACGTTCAGTGGAGTTGGTGGCACATGCACCTTGTCGGCGTAAATCTGGCACTTGTGACAAGTCTTGGCGTAGTGGAAACAATCAGCTTCCATGGTTAACCAATAATAGCCCGCCCTTAAGATTTTCTTTGCCATTGCATGCCCATTGGCATGGGTTCCAAAAGATCCCTCGTGGATTTCTTTGATGAGCATGTCCGCTTCATGTTTATCCACACATCTGAGCAGGACCATGTCATAGTTTCTTTTGTAGAGGGTATTTCCACTGAGGAAGAACTGGGATGCCAATCTTCTGAGGGTCCTCTTGTCGGTGTGTGAGACATTTTCTGGATACTCTTGCTCTTCGAGGTATCGCTTGATGTCGTAGAACCAAGGTTTGTCGTCAAGTCTCTCTTCGACTGATGCACATACAACTGGTTTGTCTTTACGATCCATCCTTATGATTGGTGCTTCGTTGTAGAAATTTACTTGGTACATTGATGATAATATAGCCAAAGCATCTGCCACCTGGTTTTCTTCTCGAGGTATGTGATGGAAGTTGATTTCATCAAAATGCTTAATCAACTCTACAACCCGGGCTTGGTAGGGAATTAAATTGGGATGTTTTGTTTCCCATTCTCCTTTGACTTGATAGATGACCAAGGCTGAGTCACCATATACTTCAAGGTTTTTTGATCCTTAGATCAATTGCTGCTTCGAGGCCTAGGATACATGCTTCATATTCTGCGATGTTATTGGTGCAGTCAAAGCATAACCTTGCTGTGAAGGGTTGGTATCCATTTCTTGGGGAGATTAAACTGCTCCGATACCGTGCCCCATGGCATTTGAGGCGCCGTCGAAAGCGAGCTTCCATTGAGCTTTCGGTTCTGGCCCTTCATCATCGCTTGTGACTTTTTCGTCATTCAAAGCTACGACATCTTCGTCTGGGAAATCAAATTGTATGGGCTGATAATCCTCCAATGGTTGGTGAGCAAGGTGCTCGGATAAAACACTCCCTTTGATGGCTTTTTGAGCAACATATTGGATGTCGTACTCAGACAGCAGCATTTACCAACGGGCTATCTTCCCTGTGAGGGCAGGTTTTTCGAAGATGTACTTGATGGGATCCATCTTCGATATCAACCAAGTTGTATGGGTCAACATGTATTGCCTTAGGCGTCGAGCAGCCCATGCTAAAGCGCAGCAAGTCTTTTCAAGTGAAGTATACCTTGTTTCACAATCGGTAAACTTCTTGCTTAGGTAGTAGATTGCGTGCTCTTTTCTTCCCATTTCATCTTGTTGTCCTAACACACAACCCATTGATCCTTCAAGTACGGTTAGGTATAAGATGAGGGGTTTACCCGGAACCGGAGGTATTAAGATTGGTGGTTCTTGCAGGTATTGTTTGATCTTGTCAAACGCCTTTTGGCAATCCTCGTTCCAATGAACGGCTTGGTTTTTCCTTAGCAGTTTGAAGATTGGTTCGCAGGTAGCTGTCATGTGTGAGATGAACCTAGCAATGTAGTTTAATCTTCCTAAGAAACCCCGGACTTCTTTCTCGGTATTTGGCGCTGGCATTTCTTGGATGGCCTTTACCTTATCGGGATCCACTTCAATACCTCTTTGGCTGACGATGAAGCCCAATAACTTCCCGGATCTAACGCCAAATGTGCACTTGTTAGGATTTAAGCGCAGCTTGAATTTTCTTAGGCGTTCGAAAAGCTTTTGTAGATGGACTAGATGATCCTCCTCCGTTTGGGATTTGGCAATCATGTCGTCGACGTAGACCTCAATTTCCTTATGGATCATGTCATGGAAAAGAGTCACCATTGCTCTTTGGTATGTTGCCCCGGCATTTGTTAATCCGAAAGGCATTACCTTATAGCAGAATGTCCCCCATGGTGTGATGAATGTAGTTTTCTCCATGTCCTCTGGAGCCATCTTGATTTGGTTATATCCCGAGAAGCCATCCATAAAGGAAAAGACTGAGAATTGGGCTGTGTTGTCCACCAATATGTCGATGTGTGGTAGCGGGAAATCATCCTTTGGGCTTGCTCTATTCAAGTCCCGATAATCCACACACATTCTAACTTTGCCATCCTTCTTCGGAACTGGCACAATGTTGGCAACCCATGTTGGATACTTGGTTACGGCTAAGAAGCCGGCATCGAATTGCTTTTTGACCTCTTCTCTGATCTTGAGAGCCATATCGGGTCGAGTTCTTCTCAATTTCTGCTTCACTGGCGGGCATTCCGGCTTGAGTGGCAGCTTGTGTACAACGATGCTAGGGTCTAAACCCGGCATATCTTGGTACGACCAAGCGAATACGTCCACGTACTCCTGCAGAAGCTTAATCAACTTTCCTTTCACATCCTCGTGCAGGGAGGCTCCTATCTTGACCTCTTTCTTATCCTCTTCGGTCCCCAAGTTGACTTTTTCAACTGATTCTTGGTGAGGTTGTATTACCCTATCCCCTTGATTTGCATGTCTAGACAATTCTTCAGGCGGTTCATAATCGTCCTCTTCATCATCTTCCGTTTGATTAATCGGGAAATCGAAGTCATAAGGGATTAAGGCAGTGTTGTTTTTGGAGGGTGGATGTGTGGATCTGCATGAGTATGATTTTTTTTAGGCTTTTTGTAAAATTTTTTTTTTTTTTAAAACAAATGCAAAAAAGAAAAAAGACTCAAATGAACATAAAAGAGTGATTTTATTCATGATTGTAAATAACTTTTAAAACATGGGGGCCCCACACGACTAATCATTTGCCTTGGGCAGAGCTAAATGATTTTTTTATTTTTTTTAAAAGTAAAAAACAAACAAACATGGTTTATTACTTGATCTTGGTAATGATCTCGGGAATCGCGATAGCCCTCCAATTGTTCAAAGCTTCATCCGAAGCGCAACGGTACACCAAATCAGGCACGTCTTCATCTACGTCTTCAAGTAGAGCCACTTGCTCTTCATTTATAAACCCCGCACTGATGAATGTTTCTGAAATGGGGAGGATCCCTTGCTTTGGAGGCTTTGAGAAAGTTTCGGCTGATGGATGATACCCCAACCCGAAGCGATTCTTCTTCTTCGGTATGTCCACTAACTTGCCCCATCCAGTGGGTCGGCTTTCTTCTAGGGCCTCTCTTATTGCCCTCCATGATGACATGGCTGTCCTAGCCTCTTCTTTGGGCTTCGAGCTCAATGTCACGACATTCGCCACTTCCAAAGATTGGAATGGGACATCCACAGCTTCTTCATCCGTTTCTATATAACGGAAAGATGAGAGATGGCTTACCATCATGTCCTCTTGCCCGGAAACTACAATCATTTGGTTATCAATGATGAACTTCAGTTTCTGGTGCAGAGTAGAGGTAATGGCTCCGGCCGCATGGATCCATGGTCGTCCGAGAAGACAACTGTATGTTGGATTAATATCCATGACTTGGAAGGTTATGGTGAAAACCTTAGGTCCGATTTGGACTGGTAAGTCGATCTCCCCTATGACGGCTCTTCTTGACCCGTCGAAAGCTTTTACAACCAAGGCGCTGGGTTTCATTACTGTCCCTTCACATGATAGCTTGAGGAGGGTAGTCTTGGGCATGACATTCAATGATGACCCCGTGTCCACTAGCACTCGTGAGAGGATGTGGTCCATGCATTTTACGGAGATATGTAAGGCGCAGTTATGAATGTGCCCATCATCGGGCAGCTCATCGCCATTGAAACCCAAGTACCTACTTGAGGTAATATTTCCGACTATTCCGTCGAATTGGTCCACAGGAATGTCCTTGGTGACATGTGCCTCACTGAGGATCCGTAGCAGTGCTTCTCGGTGTGCTTCCGAGCTTAGTAGTAAGGATAGCATGGAGATCTTGGAGGGAGTTTGACCTAGCTGGTCAATGATTTTATACTCGCTCTTTTGGATTATCCTTAGGAACTCTTCGGCCTCTTTTTGCGGGATTGTCTTTTGAGAAGGCCCCGCTTGGTTCTCTTCTTCCTCCACGCTCTTTTCTTTGAGCAGCTCTTTTGGTAGTACGGCTGGCATCTTCCCGAGTTCTTTCGGAGCGAAGACTCTACCGCTTCTGGTTATTCCTCCAACACCGGTAATGTTAGTGATGCTGGGCTCAATTTTGGCTAGTGGTTTTCCTTCCACATAGGCCACAGGTTGGTAATTCCATGGTACCCTCTTCGTGCTTTCAAAAGAGAAGGGTGCAGGTACGTGGAATGTTATGGGTTGTATTGGCCTTGGTACCTCTCTCCTTTGGTATGGGATTTCGAGAGGTTTTGGGTCGTTAGACTCCAAGGTAGCAATGTCCGTGCCATCCTTTATATAGCCAATTTGGATCCAACCTTGGTCCATTAGCTCTTGAAGACAGCTCTTCAACTCTTCGCACTCGTTCGGGTTGACCTTGCAGGCTTCACAGTTGGCGTGCATTTCCTCGAACAAAACAAAGCCAGTTAAACGCTCCCTTATGGTTGACAGGGGGGTCTTAACATTGGCTACCCTTTTGACTGGACCAAAGTCCTCTTGTTCCTCCACCGCATTTACAGAGGGACCCGCATGCCCCGGCAATGGGTTATTCTTTACATTGGGGTTTTCCTCTTTGAAGGACAACAGCTTATTGTCAATAAGATCCTGCACCTTGTGTTTGAAAACTCTACAGTTCTCGACATTGTGCCCCACGATTCCTGCGTGGTAGTCGCATTTGGCATTTGCGTCGTACCAATGTGGATATGGTGGCGACATTGGTGGTAGTAGTCTTGTCTCGACCATACCCTTTTGGATTAGGTATGGCAAGATTTGACCATAAGACATAGGTACAGGATCAAACTGCCTATTATAATAACTGTTCCTCGAGCCCGCTTGATTCCTTGATGGGTACCCGCCTTGTTGTTGTTGCTGTTGATTTTGAGGCAATACTACCGGTTGTCGAGGTGGAGTTGCGGGAATCACTTGAGGTGAGTAACGCCCTTGAAGTGTGCCCATAAAGGTGTCGACAAGCTCCCTTTCCAATAATGGTGGTTGTACACGAGAAGCTAGTTCTCTCCATCGCTGCGCGTACTCCTTGAAGGACTCGTTGCTTCTTTGTAGGAGGTTTTGTAGTTGCATCCTATTTGGAGCCATGTCCAAATTATATTTGTATTGCTTTAGGAAGGCATCGGCTAGATCCTTCCAAGTTTGGACATGGGTACGCTCGAGCTGCATGTACCAATCCAAGGACGCTCCGCTTAAACTATCTTGAAACACATGCACCATGAGTTTCTCGTTCATTGCGTAAGCTGCCATCTTCCTACCGAACATCCTTAGATGGTTCCGAGGGCATTGAATTCCTTTGTACTTCTCGAAGTCCGGTGCTTTGAACTTCGGAGGAATTACCACGTCGGGCACTAGGCACATATCCAAGGCGTTGTGGGCACCGTATGAGCTGAACCCTTCGACAGCTTTCAACCTTTCTTCCAAAACTCGATACATTTGGGTGGTATCATTGTCTTGGTGGGGTGGTGTCGGGAGCAGATTGCCTTAGCTGGCTATTTTCCACATCATGGGGAATCGCCTCATGCTGAGTAGTGGAAGTTCCTTGAGGACGACGCTCTTCACTCCTTACGGGGATTGTGAGCGGTGGTGGAGGTGGTCCATGACCCTCATTTTCGAATGGTGGGGTATAATTCAGAGGTAAACCATAAGGAGGCCATTGCACATTGGATGCATCCGTTGTTGGGCGAGGGTTACTTTCTCGTGCCGATAGAGCTTTGCATTAACTCTAGTCATCTGATCCATCTTCCCCTTCATTCCATCAACCTCTTCTCTCAAAAGCCGCTTGAGTTTGTTCCAAATTGTCCATGATCCTTTGTTTGTTAGCTCGTGTTCCGTACGAGTGTTGAAGATCTGGTTCTTGGACCGAGGGCTTCGGGGTTTTCGGGCTATGATTGCTTTGAACTGTTTTTAGGGAAATGAATGAGTTTTTTTTTTGAAAAAGATGCCTGAAGATGCATGTGGATGTATGTATGCCGATGAGTATGCAAAATATGGTTTTTTTTTTATTTTGCTTTATGGAGGAGTTTAAAGGTGCACAATTAATATTAGCAAATTCGAAATATTAAAGACCGGGAAGTTGATTATGCTTCAAAATATATTTGATTAAATAACATTTGTTTACAAAGTGTAAACTAATGCTATTACAAATCAAATAGCCGCTCGCTTTCTCGGCTTTGCTCATCTCCTCCCTATAGAAATCTATGGTGTCCTTGCAGAACTTCATAAACTTCTGGATCTCCATAGGGATGACCAAAATAGGGCATGACCATCTCGGGCCTCCGCTAGCCTCTTTGGAAGTTGGGTGATTACCAAATTTGAGAATGCAACCAATTTAGTGAAATCCTCACTTAATCGGGTGGCGTCTTGCCATACATACTCAATCACTTCCTTGCGCTGGTCTAGCTTGACTCTTGCACTTCTAATTTCATCATGTAGTTGTGCAATGTGGTCCCCGTGAGCTCTTGCAATCTTGTCGAAGTACTCTTCGAATTTCTTGATGTCTTCTTCGAGATGATTGCACTTTAGCCTCCCTTGATGAGAAAGGCTCTCATGTCTTTGCCGTTGGACGCGTTCGGCTTGAAGCTGCTCTTTGTAGTCTTTAACTACTTCTTGGAGCTGGTTGATTTTTCTCTTGAAACTTCAACCTCCATTTCCGTTGAAGCTTCGATGGCTAGTTCGCCAACTTCTTGAGCTCTTGGTTGGAATGTAAGATCCTTTCCAACTCTTCGTCCTTGGCCACAAGGTTGGCATCCGCACTCACCAAGCCGCCTCCTATCCAATCTCTCTTCCCTTCGAGATTCTTAGCCGTTTTTGGCACACACTAGGAGAGAGTTTGTTACTTCATCCATCTCTCTTCGTCCTAGTAATTTCTCCTAAAGCTTGGAGGTGCTTCAATTCCAAGTCTCCGTTTTTGTTTTGGAGTTCTTGAATTTTAGCTTTGAGGTCCTCCACTTCTTTGTTGGGAATGGTTTGCGATAGGTTTAGGTGTAGGAGGTTTTGGAGGGTTTATGACCACGAAGGGTAACTTGATTGCTTTGACCCTCTCCTTCACCCATTGAGTATAAAGGGGTTTGGCGACACAGTTTCTCTTGCCGACCCTTCCTTTGCGCACTTGGCTCCATGCTCCCCGGATTCTCTCTTAGCAATGCCGGGTCTTGATCGCCTTCCCTTAAGTAGAAAGCTTCCAACAAGGTCATTAGGTTTATCCTCCATTGAAAAACCTAGTTGTCGGAGAGAGAGGACCGGATTATAATTATACATCCCTTAGTACCAATGAGGGGTACGTTAGGGAAGTCCCCGCA